>CANTUR010000170.1:1200000-1908566 GCA_947683625.1 Mallotus nudiflorus
TACTTATTTGTTGTCTGATTGGATGAGTGAATGCAATGTGAATATTTGTGCTAATCTCTATTTTGTAGATGTTAATTAGTTCAATGATTATATATACATTTTTACACCTTTTTTTCCCTTTTCTAATTTTTTTTCTACAAAATCAATATAAATAATTGTAATTAATTTCCTTACTTTCCATTATTATTGTTTGTTGTGCATGTATATGTATATATAAACTACCATTCCAAAACTAGGGTGCTGCAGTAGCCATATATTGAGTATTGTATAATGACAAAATAGCTAAAAAGTATATGCAATCTCCCTAACCTAGAATCTCTACTAGGGAAGATACTTGTTGAGTGACCTGAAGTAGTCCCTTACTCTTTTCTTGATTTTCTAAAAATTGAGTGGCAACTTCATAAATACAAAGTGTCTTGCATCCCCTTAAGACCAATTATTTGTCCTTATCCCAAACAGAATAGATGTCCTTTTCAATAAACTTGTAATGTCCCTTTTGGTAAAGTTATCATGTCCTAAATGGATAAAACAAACATAAAGAGAGCAAAGAAACTAGAGTTTTGCTCCTACTCTTCCCTGCAAAATTTTTAGGTCGCTCATAGTGGTAAGTCCAGTGCAGATGCCAATTAGAGAGATTAATTTGGAAATGGCTATTTCTCATGACATACTGCTTAATCATTTGGAGCCATTCACCATTGCATATTGCACAATACATCACATGTTCAACACTTGAGTCATAGGGTGATCGATTCAGATTTGTCACTATTAGCCTCAACTTTCACGAGTTCTTAAAAGAATGCTAGACTCACTAAGTGGAGTCTATAACCCTAATCAAGGGCGATTTTTCTCTAAATGGACCTTAGCCTTATACCCTTGACTATGCCCATATAGATAAACCATTGGAAACTTCCACTAGGTTCCTGCCAAGCTATTCATGCTATCCTTATCCTGATGTTGTCCATTTGACATGATCACAACTACTATAATACCCCTAGTTTCTATCATTGATCATTATCATTACATCAATTCTCACAAACTGCTCACACTTAGACCTATATAATCCTTATTTACCTCGTGCAAGCCTAACAAATGAGGAATGATAAGAATCAAAAATTTTAATTTGAATAGCTTGTAAGAACTAGCAAAGAATGACATTTTTTTATGATAGAACCTATGAAGCATCGTCCTTTTATTTTAATCAAAATATATGAATCAATTAGGAATTCAACTAGACTATAGAAATTTATGTTGAAAGAATCAAACCATAAACTATCAAATAATTTTTTCATGCCTCCTAGTAAACATATCAAATATTGATATTGGGAAGTTGAACTCGAATCCCTTTTGTTAATTATAGTCCCTATTTATACAGGTGCATATGGACCATAGATGCCATTTGAGACTCGATAACATGTCTCTACATCAACATTATATGTCTATCTTGAGTATATTTAAATATTGTTCACTAGCTTACCTTTAGAATATAATTAACACACATCAAAATAGCCTAGTCTAAGAGTAAAACCATAGCCCCCTACTAACTATTGGGTCAAAACATACCAAGGAAAGAGACTGAATAACCACGTGGTTAGAAGTAAGAGCTTACTTATGATTGGTTGGTTCCCTGTGCAGGAAATGCTAACCAATTTAAATTATTTTTAAATCATGCATACACAACACACATGTAGACATCATACACTAATTCATGTTCCTTTTTAAAGCCATTCTGCATATCATTAATAGGGTCTTGTAGAAGCACTCTATTCATACATGTTTGCCTTATTTCATAGACACATCATGACTCTTTTTATAATGCCAAGTATTCATGATCCTTTCCTTAAGCTCATCTTATTTTCTATCAACTAAGTCTTTCTCTTTTTTCTGCTTTCTTTTCACATACATAAAAAAAATGAATCACTTACTTATACTTTTACAACTAAAATGAACTTTTAATAAGGTTCCATGCATAAACTCTAACCATGATCTTTTGCAACAAATGACACAACACATATTTGTGACATCATTATTCTCCATATTGATCCCATCCTTTTGTATAACATCATGCATATACATTACATAATAATTGCATTCATGTATATATCTTATGAAAATCACATTCATGCATACGTTTCATTATATTGAACTTATACATACATTTCATTTGCACTTATACATGCATCTCATAATAATTGCACTAAACCATCATTTCTACAGTTATAAATTCTTAAAGCAATGCTAAAAGGAGAGTTCACAATGGTTAAAATTGAAAATAGTCAAGCAATCTGGGATTCAAAGCCTTGATGACCAAGTCAAAGAGCATTTGAAGAAAGTTGTAGCTAATGGTGGCTTAACCGACATACTTCAAGCTAAAATTAAGGCCATCCTTTAAACTAAAATTAAGAACATCCTCAACTAAACCCCAGACTCTAGGGATGGGATAATCCTCCTAAGTGGCACTCTCAATGACATAGGGGCACTTGACACTCCTAATTTTGAGTTAAACAAAGGAAAAGAAGTCATAAGTATGCCCAAGGATATTAAAGATGACTATCCAAAAGGGTTTCTGCAATCCTCTTCCAAAGAAGCAGATGCAACCAAATATGAATTGGCAATGGAAATCTAAGAACTAGCCTATAAAACTACACAGCTGAAGCTTCTAGTAAAGGAAAACACTAATACCATGACCAAATGCTTTAATCAACTACTTATGCTCATGAATGAACTCTTGTAGGATCACTTCAAGTAGCCCTACTATTTTAAGCTTGATCAAGCTAAAAGTCCAAAAATGGGTGGTAACTAGAGTTTGGTGGGTGATAATCTATTATGTCTAGAGTTCCTAAAATCACCTACAATTGGTGGCCCTTTGGCCCACAGGAAACTTTAAAGGTTCAACCAACCTCTCTCTAAACTCTTCCAAACTCTTCAACATATAAACCTTTTACAAACTTGTTAACCAAAACCACTTCCAAATCCATTACCACCTCAAATTGACTCGAACATTTACTATCACTTCCATATGATGCTTGGCCATACCACTAATAGCTCTAGAACCCTAAAAAAATACTATTATGGACCTAATTGACTTTGAGAAAGTCAAAAGCCTATAAAAGAATATCATTACCAAAATTGGCCCTTTATCCGAATATCAAAATGTGCCCCATATTAAAACCAAATCACTACCCAACTATCCCACCATAATAAAACCACCCTCAAAGATGGATGCCATCTCCTTTAGGTCACATGAAACTTTAAGAAGTTATAAGGCATTTGCTTTGCAAGCACCATATATCTTCTAGAACCCTGAATCTAATCATCATGAGAGTGGAGGGAGAACCATAGGGACCTATCCTATATGAATATAATGAACAAGTAGGATTGAATCAATTAGAATAAGACCAATAATCTCCTTTTCATATGTAATAGCCAAATTAGAATAATGAAATCTTTCTTTGTTACTTTGCTAGTGCTGAATGTTCATATGGTTTATCAAAAATCTTGATGGAATGCTAAGTTTTATGTCTTTCATTATCCTATAATATATTGAATGTCTTTACTCGCTTTGCACTTCATTGAAACTACAAGTGTTCAATTCTTGCTATAGCCTCATTCAAAATATAAAAAGAAGGAAAATGACAGAAAATAAAGAAAAATAAAAAAAAAAGAAAATGAAGAGAAATAAAATATAAAAAGCCCAACTAAGTGTGTGGAATTTCTTAGGAAAAAGAGGGAAGATGAGATAAGAAATAATAATGATGATGATGATAATATGAGGCATGTCCATGAATGAATACTTAATGTGAGACACTCTATAATTACAAGGAGTACCAGCAAACAAGCAGCCAAACCTACATTTTGCATAGCACCCTTTTGGTATAAGTTGATTCTCATGAAAAGGAAACAAAAGTGTCAACCATATGCAAATTCAGATCTAAAAGACTCGAAGTCTTGCATATGGTTTAACATACTCAACAACTCGACATACTGGATGTACTATAGACTTATTGAATTTCAATGCTCCTTAAAGCACATTAAACTTCACATACAATGTTGCAAACTAAGGATCTATCCTAATTACTACTAATGGTCATTTAAGAAAATCCTAAAACATCCATTTTCCTACCAAGACACATGCCTACTAAAAGCACCAAAAACTCAAAGTTCACTTTCAATAAAAGCCTTCCTTCTTTCTAAATAAAGCCTAAACTAATTTTCAACCCACTCCCGTCCAATGCAATCTACCTTTCTCAAAAAAAGATTAGAACTAGGTCTGCTAATGCTACTTTTGTTTTTAAGACCCAAACTCATTACTTGCCCCTATAAGATTGAACCAAGTTCCTATAAGACCTAAAAACAAACATGTTCAAACCCTTACTATTCCAAATAATCACCCATATGATAAAAAAACTACCACACACTTATCCTAAAAATGAAAATGGTTATTAACTCAATGCACCATCATCAAGATCTCTAGTTTTCCCCCTAAGTGAGTTACTCCCCTTGCTATGAAAATTGATTGTGAAAACTTCGGTTAAGAATTACTAGTCATTTAACTTTTTGCAAGGGACCTTAACCCAATCTTTCAAATACACTCCTTTTACCTTAGCCATAAAAAGCCAAAAGAAAATTTAGAATGTAACACTCACTTTTATTATATAACATACTCATTTTCATTTCATGTAAATATGCATCTCACATTAATGCTTTAAGAATTCAATTAAATGTTACTCTTCTCTATATAGCAACACCATCATCATTCTATTCATACACGTATAATGCATATGCCTCTAATAAAAATGAGGTCCTAGTATCATCTTGCATCAAGATCATTTAATGCATCCATATATAAGCTCAAGAAAATGAGTGATTATCTTATCTTCACAAAACATAATCATTTTCTAGGATAATAAGTAATCTCACATTTTATCATATAATATAATCATAGATATTCCATACATGCATGCTTCTGTAAATATATGATATTAGCATTGGAACATAATCATTGACACCATGTGCATACATGCATCTATGCATTTCCATAAAAATAAATGAACAATCATCGTCTTTAACATGTACCACCACCTTTAGTACTTCATGCACATAGGAAATAACACTCATATCAACATTTCAAGCACACACACTTCTACACACATAACCAAAACTTCTTCATTATAAAGCATAATGATCAATATCTTATAAGCATCTACATTTGCATACTCTAGATATGCATACTAACCAATGTTCCATAAGCATACACTACTAGAATTTAATAATTTAGTAATGGATTTTAGAAATGGAATGTATCCATTTCTAATTAGAAACAAAATTACAATGAAAAGAAGATAACATTATTATGAATATAAATTAGAATTGGAATTTTATTTCCATTTCTAAATAGAAACAAAATCTTATTTCTATTTCTCCATTTTAAATTTAGAAACATAATTGATATCCATTTTAAATTTTGAAACAAAATTTTAATTATGTTTCTAAATTTGAAACAAAATTAATATTTATTTCTAAATGAAAAAATAAAATTCAATTATGTTTTTAAATCATAAATGAAATTAATATCCATTTCTAATTTTAAAAAAAATCTTGGTTCTATTTCTAATTGTAAAAATATCAATATAAAGTTAAATAGAAACATATATATAATCCATTTCTAAATTGAAAAATAAAAATTTAGTGCCTTTTTTTCTCTCTTGATCTTTTTTTTCTTTCTAATCCTTAGCTTCCTTTATTCCTATTCCACTAAAATCCTCTGTTTTTCAAAGCTTCTCCATTCTAGCTAATCATCTATATCGCTTGAGGAGGACCATTGACACCTGAGTTAGTAGAATAAAAAACAATTAGTGACTTTACTAACCTACCATCTTCTCTTTAACACATAATTTCAAAATAACTTAAACATTTTTGCACTTTTTTTTTGTTAATTTGTATTAGGTTTAGGTTTTTTATCTTCTACTCTGATACCAATGGTAGCACATGTAGTCTATGTTCCTGATCCTCCTAACATTATAGTCATTAGAGTTGTGGCTGACTTCACTAACCTACTATCTTCTCTTTAACACTTAATTTCAAAATAACTTGAACATTTTTTCACTTATTTTTTTGTTCACTTGTATTAGGTTTAGGGTTTTTTATCTTTTACTCTGATACCAATGGCAGCACCTGTAGTCTATATTCCCAAATCCTCATAACATCGTAGGCATTAAAGTTGTGGCTGACGCTCTGCCTTAGCCCCCAAGGTTTAGAGAAGATGATTTTGATAGCTAGTGGCGAGGTTATTAGGAAGCTACCACTAGTGACAGTACCACAATTATGGTTGTCATATTGGTGCTCTTTTAAAATAGTGTCTCTTTCTTTTATCTAGTGCAACTCACCCCATGGTAATCTTTAATTCTCTTTATAAGGATTTTATTAAAGTTGTTGACATGTTAACTAATATGGCTATCCATGTTGAATTTTCTAATCGCGATTCCTTAATTAAATATGTGAGCAACTTATTGGTCTCTTATCTATTCTCTTTTGTGGATGTATATACTTATATAGTGAATATACAAAGTCATTGAATGAAAGAAAATTATGTGCTTAATTGAATTCTTGTAACTATAAATTTGAAGCATCTATCTTTTAATGTCAAATTTTAGACCCACAAAACATTTCTTATGTACACAAGTTTTTTTATTTTTCTTTGATTACAAAGGAGGTTTTAAAATACACTTAAATAGGCTAAAGTTGGTGATATTTCTTTACAAATTCTTATGGGTCATATAAATTTTAATAACTATGGTGTTCCTCATAATTCTAAAAACGTGTAATCTTTTATTTTTATGTTTTTGTTATTCTTAGGAAATGGGTTTGCTTCCTTTTATGTTGTTATGATTATATTCGAATACAACTTTGGCTATTTACATTTTAACTAAGATTAGAGCAATGGAATGCTTTGATCCAAATTAGTTTTATTTCTAGAGAAAGGAAAATGTAGTTTAATTTAGTCTAAAAGTTGGTTAACTACTATTATGTTTTCCATTGATAGTTTTCTTCTATATTTTTATATCATTTTAGGCTTTCTACTCCTAGTAAGATTAGGAGATTACATATTTGAATGGTTGTTGTTCTATATTGCATTTCCCCTTAGATTAAAGAAGGCTCATCTCTTTGGTATATTTGGTACTTTTATCAAGATTTATCAAGGAGGGGTTTCTGTTGATTTGGTTGTCCATAAAAGAATGGTAGAACTACAAAAATTTGGGCTCCTATCTTAGTAGCCAAATATCAAAACATTAAACTTGTATATGTTATAAAAATCATTGAAAATTTATATGATGCATGGATTTTCATTCTTTCAATAGTCAATACTAACTAAACTTGTATTTTATGTTGATTACAATCATTGTTCTTAGTCTTAAGGAATTAGGGCGTGATAACTACATCATTTATATTATTTTGTATCTTTGTTAAGACTAAAATAAGGTATTAGTGAACATATGTCATAATGACGAAGCTCGGCTATATGCAGATAAGGTAGCATACACTTGTCTATATATGTTCATGAGTGATGAACATTCAATTTTGATTTATGCTCATTTACTTGTGTTAGGGCCATGCTTGGATAAATAGAGCTTAAACATGGAGAATGAGTAGCAAACATCTGGGTAAACATACTTTCATTCAATTGTCTTAAGCCTTAATTACTGATATGTTTGCTTAATTGATTTTCTTTTTCCTTAGGTTATACTTCAAGTGACTCAGATTCAAATAAAGAGAAAAGATGATGCAAAGAATACCCGATGGTATTTCTTGTTGAAATTTGGAATGAGAATCTAAGGTAAAAACTTTCCACTTCTTATTCCTCTTGCTAGTTTCCTTTTTGTAATTGATTTTTTTTCCTTTTTATTTGATGCTACAATGAAAAAACTCATTTTTAATGTGACAAACCATGAGGAGATTGTTCAAGGAGTCATAATCTAGTTAATAGAATGACAATAAAAAAAAATTATTGTGCAACTATTTGTCTCGCATGCTCCATGAAGTTTTTTCTATTTCTAGATAAAATTATGCTTCTTTTTCTAAGCAATCCTTAAACTTTTTTTTTTATGCAAATACAGTTCTCAGTTTTTTTTTTAAATTTTATTAATGCCCAATTGAATAACAAATAATTAGTAGTTAATGGAGACATTATGAATTTGTTTAGCATTGAGGTTACCTTTTATTTATGCTCTTATAAGTATTCAGTTTGAAGCTGATATGTAGTTGTTTTAACAGGTTTCTTTATTCATTATCATTCATTTATTTATATTTGATATGGGAAATTTTTTTTTTATTTATGGTGGTTTGGAACTCATCTATCATTGGATTCCTTGGAGAGAGCCTAATACGCCTTACATTCTACAAGTTTTATATGAGTTGGGTTTGGAAGGAAGACCATAGAATGTAAGGAGTCACAACTAGGTCTACCTCTTACTACCAAATTTAGTTTTCTTTGTTTTTTCAATTCTAGTCATGTTATATAAAAGTACACTAGTTCATGAGTTGGAGCAAATTATTGTACTTGTTAATTTATAAATACTATGTAAAATTATTTTAATTTTATATAATTATATTTTTTTCATAAATGACCAATTGTGGATTTTTATAGTTTTTGAATGAAAATTTTAATTAAAATTGAAATTAATAATTTTATTAAAGGCAACTATAAATATTAAAACATAAAATTCTAAATTAGAATAGTTTACAAAAATTTGTTTCTAAATTAGAAACTGATTTCTTGTCATTGCTAAAATAGAAACGAAAGTCATTTCTAAACTTAGAGATTTTAACCTTTAATATTAGAAACATAATATAGTAATCTCTTTCTAAATTAGAAACATAAACTACTTACATTTCTATTAGAAACAAAAAATTTTTTGTTACAATTTTCTTTCTAATTAGAAATATAAAGTTAAATTGCATTTCTATTACGATTTGCAATGAGCATTTTAACAACTAAAAATTTTTGTTTCTGAATATGTTTCTAACATAATTAGAAATAAATTTTTTAATATAAGAAATAGATTTTTCCATTTCTAAACTATATTTTTCTTATAGTGATATGCACTTGCATAGATATTTCAAAAACAAAAATCAATCATCATTAACCTTTGTATTGTAGTATGATCATCCTCATTCTACACACTCATGCACCTTGCAAGCATGCATCATATTCCCTATAAGACATAACCATGCACTGCATTACTCTACCTTAGGAAGATAAGTCATTTTATCCTTCACCTTGAAGAATAAGCATTAGCACTTTATACATGTTATGACCATTTGCACGCCATGCATCTACATATATGTCTTAGAGAAATAAGCTATTTTCCATTCATCATGTAGAAAAATCATCATACATATAGACAGTCACATAGCACAATCATCATTCATACATGCATTCACTCACCTATCCTGAAAAATGGCACAATATCCTCCCATTTTAAGGTAAAATAATTTTCCATATGCACTTATACATGCCATCTCTCTATAAATCATGGCATCTTATCATTACTATGGACACTAAAATGATCTTCCTTCTTAATAAATAATAAGACCATTAGCATACTTTATATGTGAGCACTCGTGCATGAGCTTTTAAAGCACGAATAATCTTATTAGATTTCATGTTGGGCTTTCGTCTTGATCCATGTAATTCGAATAAACCAATTAAGAAGGATTCCAAAAACTCACCAAGATGATTTCAAAGAAAGAAGGTTGAAAGGAAAAGTAGGGGTTCACACTAGGTATCGAATCAAGAAGTTGCCAATAAAGCCATGCCCTTTACCGATATCCACACGAACAAGGCATCTAAAATAGTCTAGGTGTGCAAACACTTTTTGAAGTCTCACTTTTATTTTCTATCTATATATGTTTTCTTTCCACATAAAAAAAAAGTAGAAGAAAAAGGAGGAGAATAATCCTTACAAAACCCTAAATAAATAGATGTATTTATCAGCATCTCATTTAGGGTTTTTTCAAACCCTTCACTTACTAAAACAATTTTGGTATGTTTAAACTTTTATTTCTACTTTAATTTTAATTCCAAAATTTGAATTATTTCCTATTTATTTAAGATAAATCTAACCTTAAATAAGTAAGGAAATAAATAAATATAAATATAAATACACACACACACACACACACACACACATATATATATATATATATATATATATATAATATATATATATATATATAAAGCGATTATCATTAGGTTAATTAACTCAACTCTGCTTTGGACCTATTATAAGTGTGCAACCTTATAGGTTCACAAAACGTTGGCAATGGGCCTAAAATTTCCATTTTAGCCCATAAGTCATAAGCAGCCTCTAATAAAACAGTATGAGTACCTAAGTTTTGTGAAGGTGGATAATTCAACATAACCTAATACACAATGTGTATTATAGTCCTTTTGTTATAGGATATCTTGATTGAACATAAGGCATGGTTCATGTCATCCTTATATTGTTCAATCATATTATTTCTCCACCTCAAGTAAACAAAAAATTATAACTCTTTATCTACTCATTCTAGCATGGTCATGCATCATTTCTTAATCTAACTTCATCGAGGGGCCTATAAATATCTTCTCGTCATAGATGAGGGATGAATTCCATTTCAGTCACTCATATTCCTCACATAACTTATTCTATATCCAATTACAACTCGTTTTACTATCCGATTAAAGATGATGTAAAAATGTGTCAACATATAGAACTTATTACGTAAGAATCCATGGTGCTTTCAAGTTAAAGGACTGAAATAATATTACTGTGATGAGAATCACTTATGACAATTATCCATGTAGTATTCTCATAATGGGTCGACATATATATATATATATATATATATATGAATTCAAATTGGTTTTTGAAAAGAAGATTCCATTCATAATTCACTAAGATTGTGTCTGTTTGTGGAAAATACTTTTTTAAAAAATATATTTTTTTATTTTTTAGTGTTTAAATTACTAAGAAAAATAAATTATTAGTAAAAAAAAACTTCTCATCCCTAGAATGGGAAACTTTTTTTCAATTTTTAAAAATAAGATAAATTTATCTAAAACTAGTTGTACATGCAAACTTTAAATAATATACATATTTTGATATAATTAGTAATAATTTTTTATAAATTAAAATTTAAAATAAATCAAATATAAAAGTGAAAGTTTAGAAAGTTATTATAATAATTCTATTAAATAAGTTTTTATTGAAAGTACATATATATGTATATATATATATATATATATATATATATATATATAATTGAATAAAGAAAAATAATGTGAAATTTATGAATAAAATACCAAAGCATGCTACTAAGTTACAAAAGATAAAAATCAACTTAATGTTGCTTCAAACCTGACACAATTGTGTCTCCCTTTTGAACTTGAATTAAATGAAAAAAATGAAGCTCTTTTTCATCTTGAATCTTAGTTTCACTTGTCTTACACCATATGGAATTCATAAAGACTTGCAAAGCATCTTTAAACTTTTTAGTTCTAGCCCTTGTAGTTAGATCATTTTACTTAAGCTAATCATCATGCTTGGTGCTTGCTTGGTTTGCATCATTCCTTCCTTCCTCGAGAAGATTCATCCTCAAATCATTAACTTCTTTAAAATTAAAAGAAGATAACTTAGAAACATTAAAAGTAGCACTAACACCATAATCACCATGCAAGTCAATCTTATAAGCATTATCATTAATCCTTTCAACTTCTCACTAAAGTAAGCAATCAACTTTCCCTCTTGTATAAGTACAAGTCCAATATCCAAACCTAAGGCATCACATTCAATTTCAAAAGTATTAACAAAGTTAGGTAAAGAAAGTAAATGGGTAAAAATCAACTTATCCTTAAGCATGTTTAATGCTTCCTCTTGCACATTTGCCCATTTGAATCTTACATTCTTCTTTAACACTTTTGTCAATGGAGCGGCATTGGTGCTAAAATCATGAACAAATCTTCTATTAAAACATGTCAATCCATGGAATGAACAAACTTCTCCAATTGACTCAAGTATAGGTCATTCCTTAATTGCCTTAACCTTTTCTTCATCCACTTTAATGCCATATGCACTTACTACAAACCTTATAAAAATAAGTTTATTTATGCAAAAAGAACATTTCTTAAGGTTATAAAATAATCTTTTCTTGCACAAAACTTTAAAAACTAAACATACATGTTCAAGAAGCTCATCTAATGACTTACTATGAACAAGTATATCATCAAAAGAAACAATTACAAACTTCCTTAAAAATGTACGAAAGACATAGTTCATTAACCTCATGAATGTGCTAGGTGCATTAGTTAACCCAAAAGGCATAACTAACCACTCATATAACAAATGTTTTATTTTAAAAGTAGTTTTCCATTCATCCCCTTCTCTCATCCTAATTTGGTGGTAACCACTTTTAAGATCAATTTTAAAGAAAATGCATCCACCATACAAGTCATCAAGCATGTCATCCAAATAAGGAATAGGATAGTGATACTTTACCATTATTTTGTTGACAGTTCTATAATCAACACACATATGCCACAAGCTATCTTTCTTAGGTATTAACAAGCCGAGTACGACATACGGACTCATGCATTCCCTAATTAGCCCTTTATCCATTAATTCCTCAACTTTTCATTCTAACTCCTTTGTCTTCTTAAGATTACATTAATATAATGGTTTATTTATTATCTTACGTTTTCTAGTAATTAAATATGACTTGTTGTAAAAAAGTACAATCACTAGCATTTGAGAAAAATATGCTCCCTTGACATCACTCCTTTTTGCATAAAAACTCACTTGTTTTTCTTTCTTTTTCCTCTCAACCTCTCCTTTTGCATGTGCCTCTCTTTTCTTTTATGCATCCACTCTTAGCTCTCCTTTTTCCACTCTTTGCTTACACCTCTCATTTATTTTCTCAAATCTCACCTTTTGCTACACATTCTTTTCTTTTTCTCTCTCATGTGCACATTCTGTCTCTCTCTCTCTCTCTTTCATTATCAATTGATCTTTATAAACTTCTTTAGGTGAGAAAGGTAATAGTATAATTTCTTTACCATTCATGACAAATGAATATTTATTAGCGAATCCATCATGAATAGCTCTCCTATCAAATTGCCACGATCACCTTAGAAGAATATAATTGGTTTGCATGGTCCCAACATCACAAAGGACATCATCAACATATTTCCCTATAGAAAAAGGAACAAGTACTTGTTTATTAATCCTAACTTCTCTATAATCATTCAACCATTGAAAATTATATGGCCTAAGATGTTTTAAAATTAGTAAATTAAGCTTTTCAATTAATAAAGACTGGCTGCATTTATACAACTACCTCTATCAATGATTAAATAATATACATTGCCTTTAACTCGACACCTTACATGGAAGATATTGTCACATTTTTCATTTTCTTCTACCTTTGTTTGTGTACTCAATGTATGCCTTGTAACTAGGAAATCTTTATAGTTAACTATTAGCATGGGTGGTATGCCTTAGAGGCCAATTATATATTTTGACATTATAAAAATCCCAAATGGCAATAAAGAATATTTCTTTATCCAAAGTGTTCATTTAATTGAATATTCACCCATTAGCACAATTTTAAATAAATCTATTATCAAGAGTTAATAATATGAGTGACATATTTATTTAGTACATATGCTATAAAATGTTTGTAGTCGATAAATTAATATTGGGGTAATATTAATTTAACTATCACCTCTGTCTATTTTCCTTAATTAGTATATGATACTAATAGTAGGAGGTAATGAGTCTTATGATACTTGATATGAGATATTAGAATAAACATGTGGATACTCATGTGATGGGTGGATTGAGCATGATGTTAGATTTGTGATTGCAAGGATATTCACTTATAGTCAACAATCATAATCTAGGTCATAATGGTGCATATAGTCCTTTGACTTGAGGCAACACGATCATCCATATTTAAGTAGTTAGGTTTTATTACTATTTACATACTTGTGTTAATCATATATGGGTATATAGCATGTGGTGGCTCTAGTAAGTTAAATGTAGGGAAGAGTGTTCAATCAAAATGGGATTCATTGCTTGAAGTGAACTGAGATAAGATCCTATGCTATCTAAGTTTACTCTTAATGAATAAGTTCCTAGCCAGGATAAACATAACACAATCTAAAAGAGTTTCAGTGCTAGAAAGGTGTTTCTAGTATTTGTTATGCTTTATCAAGAATTATAACTTGAGATGAGGTCATATAATTTAGCTATTAGAGTTTTACTAAATGATGATTCTAGGCTATATCGGGATCTTATAATTAAAGGCTTTTAGTGCATAATAATTATAACTAAAGGGTTTATGTGAATCAATACATGCATTCATTTCTAATTGAGTAGTTGTGATATCAATGTTAGTGGTCACTTACAACTTATGAGAACTAAATGCGTATAATTGAGATTTTCACATTTAGACTTAAAAGGAGTTTTAAATAATATCAAGCATTGATATTATTTTCTCATTGCCAATTAGACATGAACCTAGTAAGTCACACCTAAAAGAGTTTCACTAAATCGTCATCAATATTAATATGATTATTGATTAAAGTGTTTAATCAAATCATTAAGATTAATTGAATTGGATTTATGCTTTAAGTAATGATTCTAGCATATCATGAAATCTAATTCAAGTAACGGGTTTAATTATTAATGTATACTTAATTAAGATGAGGTATTAATTTAAGTATTAAATTAATAGTATATATGTTATTTTTAATTAGGCTTGGATTAATGGCCCAAGAGTTTGGGCCTAGGCACAAAAAGTTTTGAACCAAAGTTTAATCCAAAATAATGAGAAAGCTTATAAACCTCATGTAGGCCCATTTGTATAATGGATTAGGCTTGGGCCAAATGTTGGCCTAATTACCAAACCTAAGTCCATATGATGTAGTCAAAATTGGCATATTAGGCACATTATCTTTAATGTGTAAAATGTTGACTTTGGCAAAAGAAAAGATTAGGTTACATACATTTATCACATTGATAAATATGAGAGGATGAATGTAGACATTATACATAAGATGTATTTTCTACATTCTTCTTTGTACACTAGTGAGTTACTTATATTTGTATACTTACTATATCAAGTTGCATGCATGTGATGTCATTAATGATGTCAAGAGGTGTGCCTATGATGTCATGGATGATGTCAAGAGGTTTGCTTATGATGTCATGGATAATGTCAAGCGGTGTACTTATGATGTTATGGATGATGTCAAGAGGTGTGCTTGTGATGTCATAAGGTGGTTGCTTTCTCTATATATATGGCCTAAGAAATTTACAAAGAATAGTGAGAGACCAAAAAAATACAAACAACATTTGGTAAACATAAACCCTAGTGTTTTTGTAAGGAGATTAAATTAGTGCAAGATTTGTGAGGGTCATTTAAGAGGGCACTTGCTACTAACCAAATCAAAGCAAGAAGGTGATTAGTGAAGCTCTGGTATTTCAAGCTAGTGGCCTCACACTTGGGAGCCTAGAGAATATGATTCAAGGGTTGAACCTAACTACATCAACGCTTGTAGATAACTATTTTGGTCTACGTCAAACTTAGGAATTTGTAAGTATTCTTAAACTTGGACTTCCTAGGTTGTTATTTTACATATTTATATGTAGCTTAGCTATGTGTAAAATGCAAAATGGATCTATAGGAATGGAAATCTTCATGTAATGAAGGGTTATGCAAGTGAAATTTTTGAAATTTCACCATATCTAAGGCATGTGCTCACCACACTTGATTGTTGCATTACCATTTCCTTTTTCTTTCATCAACCTCCCTAAGGTCTTCTTTAACATCACTTGCATCATTAAGTAAGGGAAGTTCATCTTCCTCATCAGCTTCACTATTATATTCCCTATTAATAATGATCATTGTCCTTTTATTTGGACAATATCATTACATGTGTCCTCTTCCCTTACACTTAAAACATTCAATGGAACTTGTTTTAGGATTAGGTGCTTTAATTTGCTTTGAACTCTCTCCTTCCTTACTTGCTTTTTCATATTTAGTCTTGGAAGTACTTTTATTACCCTCTTTCCAATTTGTCTTCCAATTGGATGTTGTTATGGTCACATGAGACTTAGAAGTTCTACCTTTAATTTTTTGATTGAATTTGAGTGCCATATGGTATATATCTTCTAACTCCACATATAGATGCCAATCCATAACACTTATTCAAGAAACAAGTCGTGGGTTGGTCACAGTCATTATTAATCTTATTTTGTATCATAATCATCTTCATCTCTTTGTAGTACTCTTTAACACTATTATAATCATCTCAATCTCTTGGTAGCACTCTTTAACACTTCTTAAACCATGTCCAAGGCTTAAAGGCAATCATGCAAATCTCTATAGTAATGATTTAACAAAAATTGCTTCCACATGATGGCCTTCATCTCTTACCATATAGAAATAGGTTATTCTCCATATCACCTTCTAGTCACCACTAACTGATCCCACCATACTAGGGCATAATCTAAAAACTCAATAAAGGCAAGCTTGACTTTCTTCTCTTCAGAATAATTATGATAATCAAACAAAAAATCCACCTTCTTTTCCCATACTAAATATACTTCAAGATCATTTCTACCATGAAAGATAGGAATTTTCATTTTTATACTTCTCAGATTGTTATTTTATCTCCCATATGTCTAAACACTATCATTAATAGATTTATCATCTTTATCAACCCATCTTCCTCTTCGGACTTCTCTAGGTGCATTTTGATTAGTATTGTTTGTGGCACCTGTGGTTTGACTTTTCTCCATCCTCCCTATATGCTCTTAAACCTCTTGATGGCTACTCAATAACTATACCATTTATCCTTACATTACTCTCATAACGAGCTTCCATTCAGGATCTTTGTCTACCCCACTTGAACTTGTTATTATAAATAAAAAAAGAAAAGAAAACCTCATAAGTAACACTTCCTCACGTGTTTACACTCAAAGGATATCACTCAACACTTGTGTTTCACTCAATTAGGCTTTTACCCTCAAATGAGCTCACCACTCGCCTTTTACCTCTCTTTAATTCCTCTCTCATAGTTCTTTTGGAATTCAAGTTACTAATAATCAAATTAAGCTCAAAACAACTCAAATAAAGTTTTATCAAACTTAAATTGACTGTAAGAACTAAGAAAACACAACAAACAAAGACAATAATCGAATAAAATGAGAACAAGAAAATTTAGAATAAGTGTTTAAACTACCTAAAATGCAAATTAAGAATGATTTAGAATTGACATAGGCAAAACACTTGAATTTGGATACCCAACACGAATTTGAAGATAATTCAACTTGATTTGAATTTTTTTTTTTAATTTGTAATTTTTACTAACATAATTGTAAACAATCAAATATAAATTAGAATGATGGTAGGAATAATAAAGGAACAAAAGGAATCACAAAGGGAATAAAGTTGATAACAAATCAACACCTAAGGAACAAATGAAACAAGACTGGAAGAATTCTAGAATTTTTTTTAGAATGAAAAGAACAATTAAAATAATGATACCTACTTAATCATTAAGCCAAAGCCCTAATAGAAAATGATATGAATGTGGTTAATTTGTACTAAACCCATATTCAATCTTGATGTCTTTACTAAAGATTGTTCAATGAATCAAGTAAGAAAACTCTAATTCCTATTAAAACCCTTAAATAACCTGCACTTAAGAACCTTAGTTATAAAGAATTAAAAGTTATTCAATGAAAGCCTAATATTGAACTAAGCCAATTTCAAGTTTAAATCAAATTAGGTTTTAAAGTTCCAAGCTTTCATTTGATAAATTCACTTAGTTCTTTTAAGAACCAAAGAAAGGACTCTAACCCATCAAATAATTGAAAATTTAGTTGATAAAAAAAAGTAAAGAATTTAATTTAATTTAATTATTGACATTTGTAACCATTGGGACTAAATCAAGCTTTTGCATGGAAAGATGATTAATTTGAACGTTTTCCTTATTTATTGATTAAAAATGTAATAATAAGAATAGTTAAATATCATAGTGGATATTTATGAAATTTCTCTTATGTAGGAAGATTAGAAAGCACTTCCTCCTTCAAAACCTTAAGCCATAATTCATTTGCCAACAAAACCTAATTTCCTTATCATTTTGTAGACATTTCTCTTTCTTCAACTGATTAGAATGCATCCACTTTGACAAACTAAGACCGAGCTTTAAATTCTTAAAGTTTTTTAATTGTAAACTTGTTAATTTCATATAACCAAAGTTCCATCAATCTTGAAGGAGCATTGAATCTTAAAGAAATAAATAGGAGAAAGGGGATTAAAATTCTAGTTTAACCAAATATAGGACTACATGTGTATACTTAGAAATTCTTAATATTCATAAGCCTTTAAACTTGAAATTTTGATGAACATAACTATTGGTTGGGTAAGTCAATTATTTTCCCTTTATATTATATTTAAAATTATATAGAGATTATGTGAAAATGATTTTATGCAAACAATTAGAATTACTATAATATTATAGCTTCTTAAATCTATTTTAGGGCAACATTTTGGACCCTTGTTTTCATAGTCATAGAAGAAGAATTATGAGAAGTAAAAAACATAAAAATTGTAAATTGATGTCTTATCTACAGGTTTGTAAAATTATTTCATGAGATTTGGTATGTGTTATGAGAAATTCATTATCGAATGGGACTAGTTTATATTGTATTTACTGTAGGTAGCTTACTTTTGCCTAGTAATTATGAAACCCTTAGGGGTTGAATTAGGCAAATTGTTAACATGTTTTTTGTTCCTTTATATGATATATAAAATCCTATTATTGGCACCTAAATTTCAACGGTCCTCCAAAAGATCAGATGATGAAGGTTCCTGTCAATGAGACAGAGTGAGACTTTTTTAAAAGTCATCTTGAGCGCATTTCGGTAGGATAAGAAACTAAAGAATACAACTAAAACAACTAAATCATATACCTAAACCCTAAAAGCCACTTAAAAGTGACCGCAAAGCATGAAATAATGAAAAACATATATTGAGAGCCCTTGGTTCAACCTATGCTTGTCGGTTAGCTGACCCATAAGCATAGGTCATAGGTCATGTGACACACATGCATGGGTCAAGGGTTCTTGACCTACTCTTATAGGTCATATGACCCACACGTGTGGGTCATAACCCACATGCATGGGTTATGACCGACACACATGGGTCATACGACCCACACTCATGGGTGAACCTCCTAGTTCTATAAAAACCTAAAATGTCACCATTTTTTAGGACTTTTGGAGGGGAGACTCTTGATGACACTTTAGAGACAGAAAATGACACTAATTAAGGATGAATTTGAGATATTGATACTATTTTCTCTTCTTATTCCCTTGAAAATAAGGAGAACAACTGATGGAGACCCTTATCCAATCACCAAAAAACCAAATTTCTACTTATTTTTAGGATTTTTAGCACTCCTTTTACCAAACCTGTAATACCCTATATTTTTATTTTTATTTTTATTATTTTATTAATATTATTATTATTATTATTATTACTAATCTAAACTATATTAACTTCATGGTTAATTTATGAGCTATTTTGCATATATATATATATATATATATATATATATATATATATATATATATATATATATATATATATATATATATATATATATATATATATATATATAGGACCAAAAGAATAAAAAAAAAAGAGAAAAGAACCCTCACCAACACCCTCCTTCTCCATCTGCCACCCACGCCATCTTTGTCCCTCACTGTGCTGCCTTCCCTTTTGCCTGAGAACTCCATCACCGCCGTGCACTGAGCTTCCAAGAGTGTTGCTGCTGCTGCCTTCTTCTTCCTCGTGAGACAGCACCCTCTTCTCCTCGCATAATAGCCCTGCACCTCCCGTCCTGCCCAACTTTGATCCTCTGTCCGTGCTATCTCCTTGTGGTGTCGAGCTGCCTTCGTCGTCCCCATTTCCGGTGGTGGCACGTCCTCTTCTTCCTCTTCCAGCTGCCTTGCCGGACAGTGAGTGTTCCTCACCCATTCTCTTCTTTCCCTCTCAAAATTCTTTGGTGTTTCGGTAGATCTTAGGACTTGAGTTATCGTTTATGGTTTGTTAAGGTTAGTTTTGATCTTTTCCTTGGCAGTTTTGGTGGATTATTCAATTTATACATAACTTTTATTGAAATTATTTGATATTTAGTTGGTTTAATTGGTTGTTATTTGAGTTCAATTAATAATTAGGATAATTAAGGTTAATTTTTTTATGTATTGATTGTTTTTAAGGTTTTAGGAATTTTGATATTAATTATAAGTTTTTTTTTTGTAAATTTTGGGTATTAATTAATATTTTTATTAATTTCGAAAATTATTGTAAAAATTATAAAATTTTGATAATTGAGGTTATTATTAAATTTTATTAATTATAGAACTTAAACTATAATTTTTATGATTTTTAAACTATTTTTATAAATATTTTTTAGTTTATGTCAAAAGTGATTATTAGGTTAGATGGTATTTTTTTTAAGAAATTATTAGTTGATTTTATGTTTTAATTATATTAAGAAGTTTAATTTTGAGAAAATAATTTTTAGATGATTAAATAATTTTAAGGAATTTTTTTTAGTACTAATAATACATTATGTAATTTATGTATTTACGGGTGAAAATGTAATTTTTTGCTTATTATAGTTAAATATATATTTTAGTTAGTTTTATTAATATTTAAGAGGGTTAGAGAATTTTTTTTTTATATTAATTGATATTTTTACTTAAGTAGTGTTAATTTTAAATATTAATTCCAAATATTATATATATGCATTTATAATACATTATTTTGGCAATAAAAGTTGAATATAAGGTTGCATTAAGCGTATTTGGGTATAATGATTTTAACTTAGGCTTTAATTATATTTTGATAATGAAATGCAAATTTAGTTGTTTAATTTTGAATAATTGAGATTTTATATATTTTTAGTATATATGTATGTGTAATATGTATTTTGGAAAATAAATGATATTAATTCTTGATGTTTTGTTGAGTTGTGATCTCGGTCGGGGCTAAGTGTAGTTTTGGGAGCCCGACTCGAGTGTGTATGTCTGTTGTTATTAGAAGTGCATTTTCTATGCAGATTTAGCTCTACCTTTGGTAGAGAGATGTCCGTTTTACATAGGAGACTCCGTTGAAATTTTGGTAGATTTTCTCGTAAAACATGATATTCGTTATGAATTTCTACCGTTAGTTAGGTTTTATCCTGTCTATCGAGTCTTGTTTAGTCTCCCTCAAGTCAGCCTGGAAATTCATTATTTTGTTGATTTTTGAATTTATTTTATGGTCATGTTTTAAAATCGATTTGTTATTTTCTTTCTAGAGCATATCGGAGCAGAAGCCGTGAGATCGAGGCAGACGCGTGGTCATCAGCCTTCGCATTCATCTTGTAAGTCAATAGAACGATCTGTGCTTATGTTTATTTAAAGAATAAATGTGCTCATATTTTTAATATTGATTATATGATTTATTTAATTTAATGATGTTATTTAAGATTTAAAACACATTTTTTTATTTATTTAAAAGTCGAATTTAAGAAATTTTGGTAGAACGGGCTACCTGGTGGGCTTCACCAGGACTATGCGCACATGGTAGAGATTCAGAGATGGATCCGTAATATATATGATTGATGAATGTTAAACTGGGACGGGTGCCTCGATGGAAGCCTATGCTCTCGGGGACCGCCAATGATTGTAAGGTTAAAAATGGACTGGGATGGGTGCCTCGATCGATGCCTTAGCTCTCAGGGACCGCCAGTGCCATATATTTAGATTAAGTGGATGGCTATGACTTGGTGCCTCGGTTGATGCCTTTGTTCTCGGGGATCGGTAGTCTAGTTGGAATAAGTAGGCCAGTTGGCCATTTAGATTTTTAGGTTTAGGGTTCTACCGAGATTTTTCAAAAGCTACACCTATACATTATAAATTATTTTCACTATAATTATGTAGTTTTCAAAAAGGTTTTCAAACCGTACAACTCTTTTATTGACTTACTCAGTGAGGTCTGATTCTCCTCAATTTTTTTTTCAGGAGCTTGGGAGTTCGACCTCAAACTACCTCCACGTCGGGTTTCTTCTTCACCGGCTATTTTATGTAGGTCATTGTAAGCTATACTGTTGTATTATTCTAGGATGCTGCAGTAGTATATGTACTAAGAATTGTATTGTTTAAGTATGTTTATGTATTTACTTGTATGAACCACGCTTATGTAGAAAGATTTAAGTTTGATTTATTATAAGTAACGTCGAAGCATATTTTATTTCAGCATCTGATTTAGTTATTTACGAGAAAAATCAGTTTGATAATGTGTTCTATTTTAAAATAAAGTTTTAATTTGTAAGGAGTTGTTTATCTTTTCTTTAAGGCTTACTACGGGTTTCGGGGGCCTTATGCCTTCCCATTCCCTAGTGCTGGTCACGTGCCCTCGGGTTCAGGTCGTGACAAAACCAAGCATGATCTTTGCCAAATCGCACATCTAGGGTATATCCCAGTCCTTTTGAGAATCTCTAATCCTTTTGGTATGAAATTCTACATTTAATATCATTTTCTCTCAATCTCTTACTCTTTTCTTTTATTTTTTAATCATTTTTGCATTTTATTTTAATTATATATTATCTTGTGGGGAAGTTGTGACTTTGTGGTGATATTGAAGTAGTATATGATATGTTGAAGGAGTGGGTAGTTCATGTTATAAATCTAGGAGTGTTTGTGTTATTTTTGTATTTATAGTTGATTTTCATCATTTTGCAGCATTTTCCTTTTTTTTAATAAAATAGATGTTTTGGTGCTAAAGTTTGCATCCTTATTATTTTTTTTCTTTTTATTTTATTTTTTGATATTTTTTATATTTTTATCATAAAGTTCACATTTTTATGGTAAAAATTGTATTTTTTTTGTTTTATTTTCATTTTTGCTATTTTTACCATTTTTATTTCCTTTTTGATAAATTTGCTATTTTTATGATAAAGTTCACACATTTATATTAAAAATTCCATTTTTATTATTTTATTTGCATTTTGTTATGTTTGCCATTTTTATTTTTATTTTTGATAAATTTGCTATTTTTATCATAATGTTCACATTTTTTGTAATGATTGCATTTTCTTTATCATATTTATTATTATATTTAAATTTTTTGTTATTTTTTTTATTTTTATTTTTTATATAAATTTTCTACTTTTATCAAAAAGTTCATATCATTTTTTGGTAAAAATTTGCTATTTTTATCGCCAATGTCATGTAATTGGATTAAGTGGATGACTGCGGCTTAGTGCCTCAGTTGATGCCTTTGCTCTCGGGGACCGGCAATCTAGTTTGAATAAGTGGGCCCAATTGGCCAGTTAGAAATTTAGGTTTAGGGTTCTACTGAGATTTTTTAAAAGCTATATCTATACATTATAAATTATTTTCACTATAACTATATAGTTTTCAAAAAGGTTTTCAAACCATACAGCTCTATTTATTGACTTATTCAGTGAGGTCTGATTCCCCTCAATTTATTTTTTTTTAAGGAGCTTAGGAGTTCAACCTCAGACCGCCTCTACGCCGGATTTCTTTATCACCGGCTATATTATGTAGGTTATTGTGAGCTGTACTGTAGTAATGACTCTAGCATACTGTAGTAGTGTGTGTATTATAAATTTGTATAACTTAAATATACTTATGTATTGGAGTTTTAATGAATCATGTTTATGTATAATGTTAAAGATTAATTTATGATATTTGATGATAAAGAACATTTTAAAATGCGCACGATTATGTTTATTTTTAGAAAAATCAGTTTGATAATGTGTTTTTGTATAAAATAAAGTTTTAAACTTGAAAGTTTTATTTTTCTTTTCTTTAAGGCTTACTATGGGTTTCGGGGGCCTTATGCCTACCCATTCCCTAGTGCCGGTTACGTGCCCTCAGGTTCAGGTCGTGACAAAGTTGGTATCAGAGCATAAGTTTGATTAATTGTCTATGTCTGTCTTTCTATATAACTACTACAGTAATTAGGTTGATAATTATCTTTGGGATATTTTTGTTTCTAATTTCGTGTTACATTAAATACTCTGGTCTTGTTTTAAATTCGATTTTCTTTGCCTTTTCAGAATGAGGCGTGTGCGAACAGACCCTGTTGCCAATCCGACTTTTAGGCTTGATGAGCAATCTGTGCATAATGAGGCTCTTCCTCCTGCCCCACGTCATAGGGGTAGAGGTAGAGGTTGAGGTTGAGCTAGGGTAGCTGTAGCTGAGATTCCTGATCAGCAGCCAGTTGGGCCTAAAGCTCTAATCACAGACCCTATAACTTTTGTAGCTGGACTAGCAGGAATTAATCAGGGTCTTGCAACTTTGAATTAGGCGATGCCCCTTGTGCAATAGATGTTACAGCGGAGGAATCTGGAGATGTTAGATACTAATGCAGCACTCCTCTACTCCCAGATTGGTAGAGTTTCCTTTGATGGTACAGGTGACGCTTTGGACTTTATTAATGCAATTGAGGCATGTACTAGGACAGGACACACAGACTACTAGCGGATCATGATTATGGAGTTGTCAGTCCAAACGGCAGCTCAAGACTGGTTCATGCAGTCAATTCAGTTGTCCATGCATGAGTTGACTTGGCTAGAGTTGAAGGATCGCTTCCTGAGATTTTTCTATCCTCCAACCACCAGAGATGCTTACAGGTGGCAGTTGCTTCACATCACCAAAGGGGATAGGTCAGTGGAGGACTACACTAGGGAGTTTAACAGGCTATCCTGACATGCAGAGGACATCATGAGAGATCCCCATAGAGTAACAGAGTTGTATATCATTGGTTTAGGGCCAACTTTTATGGGTATGCATACTGAGGACCGCACCCTGAAAAGTGTTATAGAGGAGGCCTGTCTGATTGAGAGGTGACACATCCGCCAGGGCACCATGTTAGATCCTTATATGGTTGGTGGTAGTGGATATGGTGTAGCTCCCGAGTACCATTTTATATTAGTAGTATGAGTCAGCAGGCTGCGGGTAGTTCACAGCATGGTGGTAGAAGGTCTAAGACTCACCAAGTTGGTCGACATGGTTATGCCATGAATAGGAGGAGTGGCAGAGGTCACAGATTTGGTATTAGAGTTAGTAGCAGTAGTAGTGGGCAGAGCTCCAAACAGAGTAGTTCTGGGTTTGGAGCTAGAGCATGTGCGAGTTGTGGTTAATTCCATCAAGGCCCATGTCATTTGTTGTCAGCCACTTTCTTCAGATATGGTCAGGTTGGTCATCTTGCCAGAGCTTATCCTCACTCCGGATATCAGCCACAGTATGCTTAGGGTTCATCTTCATCAGTGGCTCAGCCCTACTATCTGATGCCATAATAGTACAAATCACCAGTACAACCACAGTAGAGACTGCCATAACTTATGGGCCAGCAGGGCCAAGGTTCAATTGGTAGGCCTAGTGGTCGTGGGTATGTGCAACCTTCAACATCTCAATAGGCAGGTCATGGCTAGGCACGAGTTTTCACTCTAACACTGTAGGATGCTCAGACTTCTAATGCAGTGGTTACAGGTATTCACTCAATCTGTGCATGTGATGCTAGAGTATTGTTTGATCCCGACGCTTCGCATTCATTCATTTCCCCCGTGTTTGCTTTGAGAATCAAGTGGTAGCCTTCCAGGCTGTCCTTTCCTCTATCCGTATTGACTCCTCTTAGTGAAAAGTTGGACACAGATATCTTCTTTCCTTCGTATCTGATGTCAGTTGATGGTAGAGAATTATTGGTGGACTTGGTATTGCTTGATGTATTGGAATTTAATGTCATTTTGGGTATGGATTGGTTGTCGAGGTATTATGCTTCGGTGAATTGTCGAAAAAAAGAAGTGGTGTTTAGAATTCTGAATGAAGAAAAGTTCTATTTTAAAGGTGAAAAGAGTTCTATGCCCCGTAATCTCATTTTTGCCATTACAGCCTGAAAGATGCTTAGAAGGGGTTGTCAAGGCTACTTGGCAGTAGTAAGAGATGTTGAGATAGAGAATGGGGCAATCGAACAGGTGCCAGTAGTGTGTGAATTTATGGATGTCTTTCCTGAAGAATTACCAGGATTACCACCAGACAGGGAGATAGAGTTTTGTATCGATGTCATACCTAGTACAGATCCTATTTCTATGCCACCCTATAAAATGGCACCAGCTGAATTACAGGAGCTGAAGGAGCAGTTATAGGAGTTGCTCAATAAGGGTTTTGTAAGACCCAGTACATCGCTTTGGGGTGCTCCGGTGTTGTTTATGAAGAAGAAGGATGGTAGCCTTCGACTCTGTATTGATTACAGGCAATTGAACAAGGTCACCATCAAGAACAAGTATCCACTTCCAAGGATCTATGACTTGTTCGATCAGCTTCAAGGTGCTACATGCTTCTCTAAGATAGACTTGAGATATAGGTATCACCAGTTGAGGATCAGAAGTAATGATGAGCCCAAAATAGCATTTTAGATGAGATATGGCCATTATAAGTTCTTAGTAATGTCCTTTGGGTTGACTAATGCTCCAACAGCCTTTATGGACTTGATGAATCGGGTATTCAGGCCATAGTTGGACCGATTTGTAATAGTCTTCATTGATGACATCTTGGTTTATTCCAAGAGCAAAGCTGAGCATATTATGCATCTGAGAAGGGTGCTTTAGTCTTTAAGGGAGCATAGGTTGTATGCCAAGTTTTCAAAGTGCGAGTTCTGGTTAAATCAAGTTGCATTTTTAGGCCCCGTGGTTTCTAAGGATGGCATACAAGTGGACCCTAAGAAGATAGAAGCTATTACAGAGTGGCCGAGGCCAACTACAGTCAAAGAAGTATAAAGTTTCCTAGGTCTAGCAGGCTACTACTTGAGGTTTATTAAGGACTTCTCTAAAATTGTCGCACCTTTGACAAGGCTGACCCAGAAGAGTGCTAAGTTTGTGTGGACAAACATATGTGAAGAGCACTTCCAGTTATTAAAGGATTTGTTGACGTCAGCTCTAATTCTAACTTTGCCTTCTGGTAATGAAGGGTATACGGTGTATTATGATGCTTCCAGAGTAGGATTGGGCTACGTATTGATGCAAAATGGCCAAGTAATTGCTTATGCTAAAAGACAGCTAAAGAAGCATGAGCAAAACTATCCTACTCATGATTTAGAGATGGCAACCATTGTGTTTGCTTTGAAGATACAGAGGCATTACTTGTATGGGGTTACATGTGAGTTATACACCAATCATAAGAGCTTGAAGTATATCTTCCAGCAGAGGGACTTGAATTTGAGGCAGAGAAGGTGGATGAAACTCCTTAAGGACTATTATTATTCCATTTTGTACCATCCAGGCAAGGCGAATGTTATTGCTAATGCCTTGAGTAGAAAGTTAATGGGCAGTCTTGCCCACATTAGCACAAAAAGGAGACCCATTATCAAGGAGTTGCACGAATTGATTGACCACGGGTTGTAGTTGAAAGTTATAAAAAAGTGCCTTGTAGCTCACTTCATGGTACGATTAGTATACTCAAATCGAGTTAAGGCAACTTAGAATAGAGATCTGCAATTGCAAAGGATTATATATGAAGTGCAACAAGGCAGTCAAGAGACTTTGTGGTTGATAGAGAAGGTGTATTATGGTTGGGCACTAGGATTTGTGTGCTGGATGTTGATGACTTGAGGAAGGAAATTATGGAAGAGGCACATTTTTTTGCTTATAGTATTCACCCAGGTTCTACCAAGATGTATCATGACTTGAAAGATACATATTAGTGGAATGGAATGAAGAAGGATATTGCAGAGTTTATGTCTAGATGCCTGACTTGTCAGCAAGTGAAGCTTGAACATCAGAGACCCTTGGGATTATTGCAACCTATGATAATTCCCAAATGTAAATGGGACATGATAGCCATGGACTTTGTGACTGGATTACCTTAGACTACAAAAGGTTATGATGCTATTTGGGTGATTGTTGACAGGCTAACAAGTCAGCACACTTTCTACCAATAAAGAAGACATACTCTACTGATAAACTGATGAGACTTTATGTTAACAGGATTATTTGTTTACATGGAGTACCAGTGATTATGGTGTCAAACAGAGGAGCCACATTCACCTCAGTCTTTTGGTAAGAATTACATAAGGCCTTGGGCACCAGATTGGATTTCAGTAAGGTCTTCCATCCTCAGACAGATGGTCAATTAGAGAGGACCATCCAAATTTTAGAATATATGTTGAGGATGTGTGTGATTGATTTTGGAGGACAGTGGGATTCACACTTGCCATTGATTGAGTTTGCTTACAATAATAGCTATCATGATAGCATTGAGATAGCTCCGTATAAGGCACTATATGGTAGGAAGTGCATATCACTATTATCTTAGGAGATTGGTGAGAGACAATTAACAGGTCCAAAGTTAGTACAGGTGACTTCAGAGAAAGTCCCCATCATACAGCAAAGATTGAAGATAGCCTTCAATAGATAGAAGAGTTATGCTAACCTTAAAAGGAAGGATGTATCCTTTATGGTTAGAGACATGGTGTTCTTGAAGGTGTCTCCAATGAAAGGAGTCATGAGATTTGGCAAGAAGGGTAAGCTAGCTCCTAGATACATTGGATTGTTTAAGATTCGGTCTAGAGTGGGTGAAGTGGCGTATAGGTTGGTGTTGCCACTAGAACCGTTAAGAATCCATCCTGTATTCCATGTGTTTATGCTGAGGAAATACATTCCTGATTTTTCTCACATTTTGTAACCTCAAGCCATAGAGCTTAGCGATGATCTGACCTACGAGAAGTATCCAGTGGCAATTGTAGATCGCCAAATTCGACAGTTGCGTACTAAAGAGATACGATGGTGAAGGTGCTATGGAGTAACCATTCTGCTAAGGATTGCACCTGGGAAACTGAAGCTGAGATGCGAGTTTCTTTCCCGTATCTCTTTCCTTTTTAATTTTTGTAATGCTTCTTTTCTTGAATTCGAGGACGAATTCTTATAAGGAGGGGAGACTGTAACACCCTACATTTTTTTATTTAAATAAAGTAATTTTCGGATTTTGTTAGTAATAAATAATTTTAAATTATATTATACAAATTTTAATTATCTAGCTATTTAATTGATATATTTATGCTAACATTATTTTAAGGTTTTATTATTTGATATAAGTATTATATTTGGATATGTATATATATATATATATATATATACACACACACACATACATATATGTATATATGTGCATGTGTGTGAATATACGTATATAGTATGTAAACTTGGAACATTTTATATGCATAAATACAAATATATGTATATGTGTATATATATATATTATATTATATGATTATAATATAAAGAAAGATTATTATATATATGTATATATGTATATATATGAATACATGTGAGTTTGGGAGTTTATATATATACAAATACGTGTATACATATATATATATATATATATATATATATATATATATATATATATATATATATATATATCACAAATATTGATTATTATAATTATTTTTTCCTTGTTCTACTTATATATATATATAAGAAAGCTCACCCAAGAAAAACTCACTCGAAACCACCCAACTGCTGCCCCTCTTCATCCACCACCACCATCACTATCATTCCTCCCCCTCCGGCATGCCTCAGCCCTTCCTGAAGCAGCCATTACTGCCAGCAACCTCACCTTTCTTTTCTCTTCCTTCGGTTGTTTTCTTCCTCACGTTTTGAAGCTTTCCTCACCTTTGTCAGAGCTAGATCGGTGCCACCGTTGCTCCCTTAGCCTTCCTCACCTCCTCAGGCGTCAGTCGATGCCAAGCCTCGCCTTTCCCATCCATTTTTGGCATCGGAAAGTGAGGTTAAAGGTGAGTTGTGCAGAGTTATTTTCTGATTGTTTCTGGGTCATTTTCTAGTTGTCTAAGTTTATTCATGTGTTAATCTTTAATTATTCTAAATTAGATAATGAATTATGCTAACTTAGTTGTTCAAATCTAATTTTTTTTATACTATTTTGATTTTTCCTGATTTTACAAAATTTTATTTTATTTTTATTTTTATTTTATTTTTTTTTTTTATATTACTGATTAGAGTAAATTATTGTTAGTTATTTTTAGTATATTGATTTTATTTAAGATTATAGAAAATTATTGAGTTATTTGTGAATTTTGGGGTATTTTGTTAATTTCAAAATTTTATTGTTAAAAATTAGGAAATTTTGATAATTGGTATTATTATTAGATGTTATTAATTTTAAAACTTAATTTATGGTTTTTGTGATTTTATTACTATTTTTATAATTATTTTTAAGTTTATGTCAAATGTGGATAATTAGGTTAAAATTATATTTTGGAAGAAATCATTAGTTAATTTTATGTTTTTAATTATATTAAGAAGTTTAAGGTTGAGAAAATAATTTTTAGGTATTTGTATAATTTTTAGGGAATTTTTGAGTAATAATAGTGTATTATGTAAGATTATATATTATAGGGGTAGAAACGTAATTTTGTGTTAATTATAGTTAAACAATAAATTGTGGTTGGTTTTAATGGTAATTAAGGAATTTAAACGGATTTTTACAAATTATTTACTATTTGAGACTAATTAACACTAGTTTTCAAAAATTAATTTTAATAATATATTAGGTATTATTTTGAATATTATGTGTATTTTTTTTCTAATATATGGGTAAATATGTAATTTTATGTTTATTATAGTTAAATATATATTCTAGCTAGCTTTATTAATATTTAAGAGGTTTAGAGGATTTTTTATAAATTAATTAGTATTTTTAATTAAGTAATGTTAATTTTGAATATTATTTCCAAATATTATATATATGCATATGTTTGTGAAATTTTGTTTTTAAGCTTTAATAAGAGACGATTTTATAAGCTATGAATATTTATATGTAATGTTTATTTTTGGAAATAAATGAGTTAATTTTGTGATGGTTGAGTTGTCGTCTCGGTCGGGGCTAAGTGTAGTTCTGAAAGCTCGACTCGATTGTGAAAGTCTGTGAATACTAAAAGTGTATTTTCTATGTAGGAATGGCTCTACCTATGGTAGAGAGATGTTTTTTTTACAGAGGAGACTCTACCAAAATTTTGGTAGATTTTCTCATAAAACGTGACATTTTTCGTAAATTCCTAACGTTAATTAGGGTTTTCCTTATCTATTGAGTCTTATCTAGTCTTCCTCAAGTCAGTCTACAATTTTGTTATTTCTATTGATTTTCGATTTTAATTCCATAAACGTGTTTTTAAAATAGGTTTGTTATATTTTTTTTCTAGAGAATATCGGAGTGGAAGCTGTTGGATCGAGGCAGACGCGCGGTCGTCAGCCTTCTTACTCGTCATGTAAGTTGATAAATTGATTTGTGCATATGTTTATTTAAATATGCATGCGTTCATATTTTTAATATTTATTATATGATTTATTTAATTTAAATGCCACTATTTAAGATTTAAATGCATGTTATTTATTTAAACTTCATTTTAAGAAATTTTGGTAGAATGGGCTACCTGGTGGGTTTAACCAGGACCGTGTGCACATGGTAGAGATTAAGAGATGGATCCGATATATGTATGACTTATGGATATAAACTGGGATAGGTGCCTCGGTGGAAGCCTATGCTCTTGAGGACCGCTAGTTATTGAAAAGTTAATAATGGACTAGGATGGGTGCCTCGATGGATGCCTTAGCTCTCGGGAACCACTAGTGCCATGTAATTGGATTAAGTGGATGATTGCGGCTTGGTGCCTCGGTTGATGCCTTTGCTCTCGGGGACCGGCAATCTAGTTGGAATAAATGGGCCCAGTTGGCCAATTAGAAATTTAGGTTTAGGGTTCTACCGAGATTTTTCAAAAGCTATATCTATACATTATAAATTATTTTCACTATAACTATATAGTTTTCAAAAAGGTTTTCAAACTGTACAGCTTTATTTATTGACTTACTCAATGAGGTTTGATTCCCCTCAATTTTTTTTTTTAGCTTAGGAGTTCGACCTCAGACTGCCTCTATGCCAGATTTCTTCATCACTGGCTATATTATGTAGGTTATTATGAGATGTACTGTAGTAGTGACTCTAGCATACTACAGTAGTGTGTGTACTATAAATTTGTATAACTTAAATATACCTATGTATTGGAGTTTTAATGAATCATGTTTATGTATAATGTTAAAGATTGATTTATGATATTTGATGATGAAGAACATTTTATAATGCGCACAATTATGTTTATTTTTAGAAAAAATTAGTTTGATAATGTGTTCTTGTATGAAATAAAGTTTTAAACTTGAAATTTTTATTTTTCTTTTCTTTAAGGCTTACTAAGGGTTTTGGGGGCCTTATGCCTACCCATTCCCTAGTGCCGGTCAAGTACCTTTGGGTTCGGGTCATGACATGTTGTTTCCTATATGTCTAGTTTATTTAGGAAAAATAATCAAGTAATTTGGAGTTGTGTGGAGAAAGTTATTTACTCTCAAGTCTAGCAAGTTCAGGTTGTCCAATGAGGAAGAATATCCTAATTGTGTGCTATACATGAACACTCATTGTAGGCACATTCTTGATCAAATTTGTCATTTATTTATTTTTGGTGATGCTCACAGTTGCACCTTATTATGATATATGTAAGTATGCTAATGCCAATGAGATATTGGTGATGAACATAGGGTAATTATTTGGCTTTTTCTAAGGTATATGTGTGGATGTGTGTATGCATATGATGTATATGACTATGCTATGTAATGAGACTTATGTGTAAGTGCATGTATATAAGGAATGATGATGATCATGATATTTGATGAGGAAGCTTGCTCGTATTTGCATAATGCATGGAGTGTTGATGATTGTATTACATGATGAGAAAAAATGGTTTTATTTATTCAGGAGGAATGATAGCATTTTTGCAATGTGCATGATGTACGGAATGTTAATGATTTTAGTTATGTTAAAAGGAGAGAGTTATCCCTTGATGTCATTTAAGAGAAGTGATTATGCAGCAAGGTGAGAAAGAAAAAATGCAAGTGGTTTGTGCATGTATGATCAAAATGGCTACACAATAATATAAGGAAGATTTATTAGTGATATGCCCTACGCCAATTGTGTAATGATCGTACTTTGACTTTTTCATATTTCTATTTTATTAATATAAAGGTATTTTTATTATTACTGGCTAATTCTAATAAGTTCCTTAAATAGTTATCTCTACATGAGGTCATCAAATATGTGACTTGATAGTAAAACTCTAAAGTGATATTTGAATTCTATTCTTAATTGTCCTTAGTCGAGATATATATATATATATATATATATATATATATATATATCAAAACTGCATATTCATAAGCCTTTGTCATCCCTACATGAAGTCTTTCTTTTGACATATTTATTTCAATAGAATAATGATGGGAAAGGAAATTTAAGATAAAAATATTGTTGGATATATAATGTCTGTCATCTCAATTGAACGTCTAAATATATGCCCACAGAATTTTAGATTTCATTTTGCCTTTATCTTTAATCATCAACAACTTTTGATTTCGACAGCCTCCATTTGTACACTTTTTTTTTTTTTTGGTAAACTCCATTTCTACAGTTTTTAAGAGCTACATTTTACCCAAAATTGGACTCACCAATTTCACTCTATCATTTTTTTTCCCTTAAATCTCCTATTTTATACAAATATTATCAACATTTGATGGAAATTTTTTTTATATCAAATGTGAGCATTTGATTTAGTAAATAATAAAAGTACATATTAATTAATGTGATGTAAATATCATTATTATAAAAATATATTTTTTTTACTAAAGTAATAACTTTTTTCAGTAATTTTTTTCAATTTTATTAAGAAAATTATTTTAATAGGTATGTAATACCCTATATTTTAATTTAAATAAAGTAATTTTTGAATTTGCAGTATTAATAAATAATTTTAAATTATATTATATAATTATTAATTATCTAGCTATTTTATTATGTTAGGGTTATGTTATTATTATTTTAAGGAATTATATTTTCTATAATATTAAATATTATATAACTATTTTATAAGTATGATTTATTCTATATTACCCTTGTTATTTTCAAGTCTATTATATGTAATACATATATTTAGGGTTTATATTAAATATATGTTTATTATAATATGATGTGCATGTATATATCAAACCCGCAACACCCTCCTCCTTTCCCATCACCATCTCCGTCGCATTCCTTCCTTCTCTGGCGGGCATCAACATCCTCAGCCTCCATCTCCGTCGAAGCACACCACCAGCCACCTCCTTTTTCTCTTCTTCCCGCCGGCGTTCCTTGCTCTCTCTCTGTCCAAGCTTCTTCGTCCCTGTCAGCACCAGATCGGCGCCGTCCGTTGCTCCCTCCACCTACATTGCCTCCTCAGGCGACGATCGACACCCTACCTCACCGCTACAACCATTTCCGATGACGAAAATTGAGGTAGGTAGCTAGTTGCTCTGGGTTGTTTTTAGGTCGTTTGCAGGTTCTTTAAGTTGATTTAGGTGTTAAACTTTAATTATTCCAAGTTAATTGGTTAATTATGCTAAGTTAATTGTTTAAATCTAATTTTTGTATATTATTTTAATTTTTTTTATTTTACAGAATTTTATTTTATTTTTATTTATTTTATTTGAGTTTAATTAGTAAATTAGAGTAATTATTGTTATTTATTTTTAGTACATCGATTTTATTTAAGATTATAGAAAATTATTGTGTTAATTGTGAATTTTGTGGATTTTGGATATTTTATTAATATTTTATTAATTTTCAAAAATTAATTGTTAAAAACTATGAAATTGTGATAATTGGTATTATTATTAAAAGTTATTAATTTTAGAACTTAATTTATAGTTTTTGTGATTTTTATACTATTTTTATAATTATTTTAAGTATATGTCAAATGTGGATAATTAGGTTAAATTTATATTTTGGAAGAAATTATTAGTTAATTATATATTTTTATTGATATGAAGAAATTTTATGTTGAGAATGGATTATATATGCATATTTTAAGAATAATGTATATTAATGGAAATTATGGGTTTTTATATATTTATGTCTAATTAAATTTGATCAAGTGCTATGTTATATTTTACGTATGATTTTAATGTTCAATTATGAAAATTATATTTCATGAATTTTATTAGTTAGAATTAAGTTATGATGTTTTGTTGAGTTATGAACTCGGTCGGGTTAATACTGTATTGGAGAGCTGACCCGAGTGTAGATTGTGTGCGAATTTTTTGAAGTGCATTTTCTGTGCAAGAATGGCTCTACCTACGGTAGAGAGGTATTCGTTTTACAGAGGAGACTATGTCAAAATTTTGGTAGATTTTCTCATAAAACGTGACATCTTCCATAACTTTCTAGCATAAATTAGGGTATTCCAATCTCTCGAGTCTTATCCAGTTTTTCCCGAGTCATTCTAGAGTCTTGTAATTTTATTAATTTTCCTTCGTATTCCATAAGTAAGATTTTAAAAATAAATATGTTATTTTTTTAGAGAGTACCAAAGCGGGAGCTTTTGAATCGAGGTAAACGCACGGTCATCAGCCTTCTCGCTTATCTTATAAGTTGATAAATTGATATGTACGTGTGTTTTATTTAAGATGCATGCGCTCATATTTTTAGTATTTATTATATGATTTATTTAATTTAAATGCTGCTATTTAAGATTTAAGTGCATTTTATTTATTTAAAATTAGTTTTAAGAAATTTTGGTAGAACGGGCTACCTGGTAGGTTTCACTAGGACCGTGTGCACATGGTAGAGATTGAGAGATGGAACCGATGTATGTATGACTTATGGATATAAATTGGACGGGTGCCTCAGTGGAGCCTTTGCTCTCGAGGACCGCTAGTGATTGGAAAGTTAATAATGGACTGGGATGGGTGTCTTCGCTCTCAGGGACCGCCAGTGCCATGTATTTGGATTAAGTGGATGATTGCGGCTTGGTGCCTCGGTTGATGCCTTTGCTCTCGGGGATCGGCAGTCTTTATGGATTAAGTGGGCCCAGTTAGCCATTTAGAAATTTGGATTTAGGGTTCTACCAAGATTTTTCAAAAGCTATATATATAGTATAATTTATTTTTTATATATCTAAATAGTTTTCAAAAAGGTTTTCAAACCATACAGCTCTTTTTATTAACTTACTCAGTGGGGTCTGATTCCCTTCAATTTATTTTTTTCAAGAGCTTAGGAGTTTGACCTCAGACCGCCTCTATGTCAGATTTCTTCATCACCGGCTATATTATGTAGGTTATTATGAGTTGTATTGTAGTGGTAACTCTAGAATACTGCAATAGTGTTTGTACTATGAGTTAGTATAATTTAAGTATACTTATGTATTGCACTTTAATGAACCATGCTTATGTATAATGTTTTAAGATTGATTTATAATATTTGATAATGGAGAATATTTTATGTTGCACATGATTATGTTTATTTTTAGAAAAATCATTTTGATAATGTGTTCTTTCATGAAATAAAGTTTTAAATTTGAAGATTTTATTTTTTTTCTTTTCTTTAAGGCTTACTACGAGTTTTGGGGGCCTTATGCTTACCCATTCCCTAGTGCCAGTCATGTGCCCTCAGGTTTGGGTCATGACAAGGTAGTGGTTCTATTTCTTTTATATTAATTAAGTAATTTAATATTCATCCAATTTAATATGAAAATGAATATGAATACGAAATTGCAAAAATGTTTTTCTTGTTTTGTTTTGTTTTGTTTTTTTAAAGAAAATATAGTGAAGATCCAATTAAGATAAAATATTCTAAAGGTGCAGGACTTCCCTTCCACATAAGTTGGATATGATCCATTATGGATCCATGTAAGATGACATTAAATTTAAGATGCTAGCTTGGACTGTTATATCGTGGACATATGTCTATATTGCAATATGAATTAGGGGTTATTATATCTTCGAGATGAAAATGTGGCTCTCTTTTTTCACATTAGATGTCTTTTTTTTTTGTGCCAAACATCATGGATTTGCATATCTCATCTCATAGGCTTGAAAAAATTAGTTGATACTATTTTTGTCTATTTATAAGTTTGGTTCATTGACTTTTATATACAGGTTCATTAGCCTTAACTTACTTGTTGACCTTTTTAAACCTACAAGTTCAATGATCTTCAGCTGCATATTCTTTTTAATATTAGTTTTAAATTTTATTTATATTATTTTGAAGCCAATTTTTACCATTTTATGTGTTTAAAACTCATTTAAAATTAAATTTTTATCCGTTTTGATATTATATGTGTTAAACAGAATTAAAAAATATAAATGAAAGGTAAAAAAAATTCAAAATAAAAGTTTAAAAATTGTATATAAAATAATAAAAGTTGAAAGGTATCACAGATTAATTCACTTGTATGTTCATTGACCTTCATCTATGTATTCATTGACCTTCATCTATGTATTCATTGAACCTATAAGTGAAGGTTAATGAACCTTTATTATTTAAGTAATTAAAATAATACATATTCATCAAGAATGAATTGCATGTTCATTAATATTTGTCCATATGTTTATTACTGACATATATACAATAGCTTTATATTTTACCTTTTTTTTTTAGGCTCTTGTTCCTCAAGTTGTAGCTCTTGAATTTATTTCTCTAACTAGACTAAAATTTGATCTTGGTTCCTTATTAGGCTTTGAATCAACTGAAGCAAATCTAAAAAGCTCAAAAGTCATAGTGAAAGGAGTATTCGTTCCTCCAAAGCTAGTAGAATACGTGCACAAGAGAATAGGAAAATATGCAGTGATAGTAAAGCAAGAACCAACAGAGAAAAAAGGAGGAGAAGAAGAAGAAGAGAAAGGTAAAGAATCTAAGGAAGAAAAAAAAAGGAGATACAAAAAGTGACAGAGAAAAAAAGGTGATGAACAAGAAGAAAACAAAGAAAAAAAGATGGATATTACGTTAAATAAAAACACACGTTTTCTCACATATAATGGACTACTAGTCTATATTGCTATATGGGCAGGGGTCTATAATATAATTTACCCACTAACTCTTAGACCAACGAGTCAAATTATGAGCCACCTCATCGTAAAAATGTGAAATATAACAAAAAGAAACTTTACAAAAATAAGCAAAAGTTATTAATATTATGTAAAATATACTTGGTTGGAGAAAGACATGCAACCATTCAATCGTACCTTGAGCATTGGTTTCAAGTTCCATATTTGAATAAGCAAACTGAGATGTAATTTAGAGACTAAACAAGAATGACAATTATTCGAATCTATTGACAAATCTATTGCACAATGGAAGTAATCAGAGTGCACAAACAAATAATTAAATATAAAAAAATGAAAAAATAAAGAAGTAGAAAAATAACACACAAGAATTTGGGTGAAAAATCCCAAGGAGAGAAAAAAGGGAAAAGGGTCAAATTGGACCCTCAACTTTGAGCGAAATCCTACGTTTGACATTATTATTATTACTATTTTATTCCCAAGTGGACCTTAATGTATGAAAAAGGGTCCAAAAAAGACCCTTCATTAACAGTACCGTTAAAAAAAGATGATGTGGCCCAAACAACCGTTAAAAGATGATAATGTGGCAAGTGGGCTCCACTCCACTTAATGAATCAACTTCACATGCTTAGTGCCTTCTCCTTTCATATTAAAAAAAAGGAGATTAAAGCAAAGCAATAGCATCATCATCTCTACTTCCAATCTTATCGATACTTGCTCAATGAAGTTTGCAATTCTCCAGCCACTACAAATAGCACCAAGGTCAATAGTCTCGATCACTTTACCATCCAAGAACATAATAAGAAATAAGTTTGAACTCTCCTTTTTCTTTTTTTTCTTTAAAATTTAATCAATTTGATTTTATTACAATGTTATTGTTATTGTTGATGATGTGTAAAGAATGTGATAGTGAAATTTATGAGGGTGGTGAAAATGAAAGGGCAGGTGGTAGCTAAAACTTTACGTCATCTAACTATAGAAGTAATTGAAGATGGAAAGGAGAAGATTCATAAAGCTAAAGGTTAGGTTAAACCTGGCTCTAAAAAATTATAGGAATCTGAATATGTGTTGTATGGCCAAGCAGGCAAATCTCTTATTCATTTATTCAAAGATTGCTTGTTAGTTAAAAGGTTATGGCCTCTCTCACCATTAGGAATTCGAGTGGACAAAATGGTTGAATCATCATTATAGGATTGTTTTCAATCAGTGAGTTCCCTTTTCCATAAATAAGAACTAGAGTTATTTATCTATACTTCTTAGAGTATATGATTCTTTTATAATGGGGTTATTTATAGACAAGAATAATGGTTTGTGTTAAAATTTCCTTTTATTGCTTATTGAGTGCTCATAGAGTTTAATACTCATTGTATTTACATAGTAGGTGGGAGGCATGTTTATAAAGACCAACTCTGATGTTGCTATTGATAAGGGAAAGGGACTGGTAGGATTGGGTGTTGTAGCAAGAGATCCCTCAGGTCATTTTTTTAAAATTTTTTCAGTTGGTCGTTGTCTCTATGCTAGGTGTGAGAATAAAATTATGAAATTAATGGCTATTCAGTTTGGTTTGTCGCTTAAGTGTCACTATGATTTTCACTATGTTCAATGTGAATCTGAATCTTTAATAGGCATATCAAGACTCAAAGCATCATTAGTTGGCAACTCAGTGTTAGACCTTTTATGTGAGGATATAAAGCTTACATTGGGTTCTTTTATTTCTACTCAATTTCAATTTGTTCTTAGAGTGGGCAATGAAGTGGCTTAGAAATTAGCTAAGTGGGCATTGTAGTTAGAGAATGATTTTTTTATAATACAATAAGCGCCCTCTGCCCTATATAATGTTATTGTTAATGACCTTCATTTGTTAATGAATATATAATTTTACTATTTACTTTTAAAGAAAAAAATTGTAGAGAAAAAAAAAGGACATGGTACTACTAAGTTTATGTCGATTCAGCAAGTAAAGTGGGGCCCACCATGCCACATCATCTTTTTTTATTGAAGGTTTGAGTTATTGTTAGTGGAGGGTCTTTTTTGGGCCATTTTCATACATTAAGGTCCACTTAGGAACAAAAAAATAATAATAATGTCCAATGTAGGATTTAGCCCAAAGTTAAGGGTCCAATTTGACCCTTATCCCGAGAGAAGAAACCATGGGTAGAAAATTAGAGAATTTCACTATATTATAAAAAAGCATACAAATGGGTATTAAGGTGACATAATAATGAGATCATCATATGTCAAATCCTAAAAATAGGTATCTATGTAATTAAGGTATAAGTGGAGATAAAAAAAAAAGGAGAAAAATAGGTTCCCAAATTAAGGTTGACCATGTTATGTGTCACACGACTATATCACAACTTGTATGCTCTTCTAGTATTTAAACACCTTCCATATATAGTTTATAACACATCCGTACTTCAAGTTGTGTTCATCAGTGGACAAAATGGCAAACCCTAACACTAACTATGACATGCCTATGTCTCAAACAATATCTCTCGTGACGAGATGGTAGATTCCATCACAAGCACCAATACGTTCCTGCTTTGGCATGTGCTCCTTATTAGATGAAGACACATATCTCAACATGATTTTGAGCACGACTGTGCCATGATCTAAAACCATAAAGCCAACTAATTCTTCATTAAAATTCACATCACAAACTTAACAGTTTCCACCTTCTATGAATTTCCAAGATACTAAAATCAACCTAAAAAATACAAAACACTCTATAATGCACACACCAACACAAAAATCCACCTCTTTCATAAAGCTTCTAAAGGTTCCAACGAATGAGAAACACCAATTGAGTTCAAACAATGCATAAACTTTGAAAAAGGAAATGACTTGGTCATTATATCAGTTTATCAAGAGTACTAACAATTTTCATAATAATGTCATCTTTAGCTATAATTTCTCAAACAAAGTGATAATGAACATCAATGTGCTTAGTCCTTTTATGGAGCATCTTATCTTTAATGAGATATATGGCTAAACATGGAGATTAAAATATTTGAATTTAACCAAATTACCGGACTGAAAATCTCCCGAACTGGATTGGATCGTTGACTTTTTTACTTTATCCAGACCAAATTGTATCGATAAAAATTTTAGGTACAGTTTTGGATATTTATAAATATCTGGACCGAGATTTGGATCAAATTGAACTGAACTGTATTAGAACAAAATACCCAAATTTGATTTATTTATATATTTATAATATATAAGTTATACAAATAAATTTAATATATAAATCATATAAATATTATGTAACTACTTTTAAATAAATAATGCTAATATTATAATTAAAATATAAATTCTTTTATTAAAAGTAATAAAATAAAAGAAGTAACTAATATTTATCCAAAGAAAAAGAATTAATTAATATTATTTTACTTATATTATTTAACTAACATTAATTACATTTGACCAAAGAATTTTATAAATATTATTTAATTAATATTATTAACTAATATTAATATTGTTGGAGGTATATTTAATGAAATTTCAAGTTTTATGGATGTTTAAAGATTTAAGAAAATAGTGCATATTGTATAATTATCTGAATCTTCATTCTATATTTGATTGAACTGTATTGGATTGAATTATCCGATCTTCAAATTGTTTGTTATGAAATTTTGGAATAATGCAAGATGGAGATTTTTAGTTTAAATTCTTGTACCAATTCTCAATATTTTTAAATCTCCAATTTTCAATCCAATCCTAGAGATTTCTCAATCTCGAAGACTTCCAAATTCCTGAATTGGACTAGACCATGCTCAGCCCTAGTGAGATAAATAGCACTCTAGTTATTATAATAAATGTGAGTTTTGAAGACACTTGAGAATAGGTTATGAGTGAGCCTTGAAAAGTCAAATTGTTAAGGTTTAATTTTAATACTCGAAAAACACTTATAACCATCTTGGTGAATAAAATTGATTTTGAAAATCCTAACTTGGAGTTAAATTTGGTGGGAGATGTATGGTTAGTTGAGAGTCTAAATTCAAGGATTATTATGTTCTTGTACTTGTCTCATTCTCATTATTTGCGTTCTAATCTTCTCTCATTGTTTTTATTTTATTTAAATTAACCCTCAATTTTCTCAATTAACTTAAAAATTTTATTCATCTTACTCACTCCCTCTCTCTTCTCCCCTTTTAGGGCATTTACAACTACTACTTTCCTTTTAATAGATCCCATCTCTTTAACATGAGCTTTTTTTTTTCTTATGTCTAGCACTAATTCTTCATTAACTCTTCATCCTCATCATTAGTATTTAAACCAATGCCCGCACAATTAAGGGTGAGAATGGACCGGTTAACCAAACCATAAAATAAAATTTTAAATCGAACCATAACTATCGGTTTAATCAAATTTAGAACTATAACCAAACCAATTATATTAGTTATCCAACCAATCAAACTGATTTAGTTATACTAGCTTTTGAATTTTTTATTTATAATAATTTTTATTGCATATAATATTGAATTCAACAAAACAAAAAAAAAAACCCACATGTTTTCTATTATCAAATTAAATTCATAAAATATATATCTAGTGCAACTTATTTCACGTTAAAATTATTAATTTTCAAAATTAAATATATAAAAAATAAGTTTCTCAATCAAACATTAGTATAGCTAAAAGTATATAAAATATAAATATTTAACCAGCAATAAAATAATTATATAAATGATGGGTCTTTCAAATGATTACTAATATTTCATATATTTCCAATCCTTCAAAATTTAAAGTAAAAATACTTAAAATGAATATATTTTTAATCTCATAGTTTTTAATATACTAAAAGTTTAAAATATATTTTCACATTTAATTTTTGGTATTAATGGTTCAAGTAACCAACTAACTAAACTATTTTTCTATATCTTCGGTTGAATTGGTTAAACGCGGTTTTATAAAATTCAAAACCTAAACCAAACCATTAATTTTTGAAATGGTTTTAAAAATCAAATCAAAACTTAATTTATTAGTTTGATTAACATTTATTTTGGATTGTTTTTTTTTTATTTTTATCGACGGATTAATTTTCAGTTTAATTTGCTCACCACTACACACAATTGCAACATAATTAACTTCATCCCCAATCTCACAAATTGGTTCAACTTTTATCACCATTCATTTCTTTTTTAGGCTCATTTGGATCATTAATTAAATTTAATCTTATCAACTATATTACTGAGTTACTCACCTATATTAAATTTCCTTATATTCTCCATGTTAAACAACTTTTTAGCTTGACCCATAACATGTTCATAATACAAATAAATAAACTCATCTTTCATAATATTCAACATACCAAGCATACCAGAGTCATTATAGAATAACCTCAAATTTGTTTATGAATCTCTCCTCGGCTTTAACCAAAACAACCTTAAGTTATGTTCCAAATACCCTAAGAAACACACTATGTTAACTGTCCTCTTATAGTGTAATTGATCAATATCATTAACAATGAATATTTCTACTTCTCTATTTCTATATCTCAAGTTATGATCCCTTATAAACTACACATAACACATATGGTGAATCTTTACATCCAATGAAGTGAAGTTCTCTATACTATTGAGGAAGTAAATTTTTTAATTGTATATAAGAGGAAGTAAATATTTGTATACAATTAGGAATAAAGTCTTTATTTTATTTCTATTTCTAATTAGGATATGAATAAATTTCCTATGTGTCTATATAAGAGTTGGAACCTCTCTTTTATGAATATATGAAAACATATTTCCTTTGAATTTTCTTTTTTTCTCTGAATTTTCTTCTTCATGGTATCATAGCATATCCATTGAAATTGATTTTTTTTTAATTGAATCTTTGAAATTGTATTTTTTCTTCTTTTATCCTTTGAATCTCTTGAATCTTTGAAACCATAACCATTGAAAACACATCCATCGTATCCCATGGAACACCCAATTTTATTTAAACTCTTCAAGATAATTCTCCTTTTCCTATGGAATTATTCTCAATTATACAAACTATCCTCTGTGGTCACAACTCATAGAGATGTGAATTGGATTTAAAAATAAATCTGGCTTCCTTACTGGCATAATGCCATAACCACTAGCAAGAGATAAAGCTTTGAAGACTTGGTTTATTGATAATAATTGAGTTAAAAGTTAGCTGATTGATTCCATGAGTCCGACATTAATGCAAAGATTCATCCATCTTCCAACAACAAAGGAGATATAGGATGATGTCTCCAAAACTTTCTATGATGGATCTGATGAAACTCAGTTGTTTAAATTAAACCAAAAATCATTCACTACACATTAGAATGGTAGACTGTTAGTTGTATATTATAATGAGCTGGTTGGAATATTTCAGAAAATTGATGCCTGAACTTATGCTTAAGGGGAGGATGGTAATGGAATAGTATCACTCCACAAGCATATTACCCGACTTCAAACACATATTTTTCTAGTTGTGCTAGATTCAGAATTTAATAATGCTCGGAGTGAAGTACTACGAATGGATCCACCTCTTGATCTCAAATCTAGTTATGCATATGTCTAAAGGGATCACAACTAATGACATATGATGGAAGGGTCGAAGATTTTACTAGACCATACAGTAATTATAGTAGCTCAGAATCATTCCTAGTTCAAAGGGAAAGTACTAAGCAAGTCCATCACATACACTTGTACTCATTGGGGCAAAGTTGGACACTCTAAGGATCAATGCTATAAAATTGTGGGATATTAGGAATAGTGGGATTTCAATAGAAAGCCTCGTAATAAGCTTGAAAAAGCTACAATTGCCACCTCTAGTGGTACTAAACCAAGTAGTGATCTTGATGCAACATCAGGTATGAAAAATCTTACTCAAAATAATACATGGATTATCAATACAGGTGCTACTGATCATATGACAAACTCCACTCACCATCTTACATCCATCCGACCATCAACCCAATAAAATATCTTGATTGCTAATTGAGGCATAGCACTAGTCACTCATAAAGGATTAGTGTCTAACTCTGACTCTCTTAATCTAGATATTATTCTTGTTGTTCTATCTCTTTCTTGTAATCTACTATATATTGGCCAAATCATTGAAACCTTGAATTGCACTATAAATTTTTAGCCTAATTATTATGTATTTTAGGACATTGCAACGCACTAGCTTCTTAGCTCTCATGTTAAATATGGAAAGTTATACTATCTTGATTTGTATGGTGATCTAAGTTAGAAATCAAGTCAAGTTAATAGGGTTAGTAGAAGTTGTTGGGCTAAAGACCAAGTTATTTTATGGCATCATCATCTTAGTCATCTTTCTTTTCATTATCTTAGACAAATAAAATTAGAATTTTTTTTTAGTACCACAGACTCTGAATTCAAATGTGATATTTATGAATTGGCAAAATGCCATGAGATTTCACATGTATTGAGTTATAATAAAAATTTAATTCCATTTTAACCATTCATTCTGATGTATAAGGACCTACTCGGATTCCTACTTTATTTAGTGCTCAATATTTTGTAACATTCATTAATGAATGTACCCAGATGACCTGGGTATCATTACTTTCAAATAAGGGAGATGCGTGCTCTACTTTTTGGGATTAATACAAAATGGTGGCTATAAAATACTAGAGTAAAATTTGAGTCTTATAGTCTGATAATGGTAGGGAGTATTTTAACTTTGGCTCTTAAAAATTTTTTCCACGAGCATGGCATTCACCACCAAACATCATGTGTCAGCACTCCCCAATAAAATGGTATAGCCAAATGGAAGAATTGGCAGTTATTGGAAGTCATTCGAGCATCATTGCTTGACATAAATATTCCTCGAGAATACTAAGGAGAGGTTGTTCAATCCACTTCTCATAAATCAGACTCCATCAAAAGTACTCAAATTCAAAATGCCTCTTCAGAAAGTTCAAGAAATTTTTATATCTCCACCTCTCAATAATCTTAAGCCTTGAATATTTGGATTCTCAATATATGTTCATTAGAAACTCAACAAATTAGATCCTCAAGCTATCCAATGCATCTTTATTGACTATGCGGATCTACAAAAGGGATATTGGTATTATGATCTGAATTAAAAGAAATTGTATATAACTCAGGATGTTTAGTTCCATAAAAAAGCTCCCTTCTTCACCCAATCTGTGTGCTCTCTTTAAGGGAAGAGAATTCCAAGCATCTTTGAAGATAAAACTCTGAGTATCTTAGATGTTTTGAGCATTCTAAGTATTATAGATGTTTTAAGCATCTCACCTGGATAGACATCTAAAGTTCCAAGTAGTCTAAGCATCTTATATGGATAGATAATTGACGATAATCTAAGTATATTGCTTAAACTTAAAATAAATCAAGATAGTACATCTTCCCAACCCACACCAAAAGTTGAAGAAATTTTAGATGTGCACAAGAAGGTAAACTCATCTCCCCTAGTAACTCTAAATACTGAGTCTCGTTATCCTTTTAGAATCAATATAGGGATTCCAAAAAATAATATGATATGGACCTTCACACCAAAACTAAGTATCCTATTAATAATTTTATATCAACCAACCGTTTGTCTAAATCTCATGTATATACTATGAATCAATTATCTATTGTATATATTTCGAGTAATGTCCATAAGGCTTTAGCTAATCCAGATTAGAAGAAAGCCATAAATGATTAAATAGAGGCCTTATAAAAGAACTACATATGGAATCTTGTTCCACTTCCTGAAGGAAAGAAAATAGTGGGGTACCAGTGGATAATTACTATCAAACGCAATCCAGATGGAAGCATTAATCGATATAAAGCTTGGTTGGTAGCAAAGGGATATACTCAGAAGTATGGAATTGACTATGAAGATACATTTGCTCCAGTAGTAAAAATGAACACCATCTGAGTTCTTATTTCCTTAGCTACCAACCTAGGCTAGCCACTATGACAATTTGATGTGAAGAGTATTTTTTTGAATGGAACCATAGATAAAGAAGTGTATATGGATCCACCACCCATAATAAGATGTATTGACCAAGTGTACAACTAAAAAGGGCATTATATGGACTCAAGCAATCTCCTCAAGTATGGTTTGGATGACTCTCAACTTTTATGAGAAAGCTCAGTTATAAGAAAATCGATGCTAATCATGCACTATTCATCCAAAAAGAGTTAGGTAAATTCACCACTCTTATTTTGTATGTTGATGATATAGTGGTCATCAAAAATAATCTGAGTGAGACAAAAATCTTGCAAAGATAGTTAGTAGTTGAGTTTGAACTTAAGGATTTGGGTAACTTGAAGTATTTTTTAAGGATTAAAGTTGTAAGATTAACTCAAGGAATTTCTCTCTGCTAATGAAAGTATGTAATGGATCTACTAACAAAAACAGGCATGCTTGATTATAAGCCAGTCGAGACTATAAGCCAGTCGAGACTTTAACTGAAGTCAACCATGAACTATCAATCCAAGGAGATCAAGTCCTAATGAATAAATATCAATATCAAAGGCTGATGGGAAGGTTGATTTACTTATCTTATACTCATCCAGACGTTGCTTATGCAGTAAGTGTTGTAAGTCAGTTCATGTATTCTTTGAGTAAAGAATATATGGGTGTAATATACTGAGTATTAAGATATATGAAGTCTTCTCCCGATAAAGGCTTATTATTTGGGAGAAATAAGGATTATGAAATTATTGGTTATACAAATGCTGATTGGGCTAAAGATCGAACTTATTAAAAAGTAACATCTAGGTACTTTACGTTTGTTGAAAAGAATTTAGTCACTTGGAGAAGTAAGAAATAGAAAGTCATAGCAAGGTCGAGTGTTGAAGCTGAGTTTGGAGGAATGGTTCATAGAGTGTGTGAGTTGCTCTGGATAAGACGAATTGTTCAGGATCTGGGACTAAAACATCTTAAGCCTATATTGTTACATTATGATAATAACCTAGTTCAACATGATCGAATTAAGTATGTAAAGGTTGACAAGCATTTCATCAAAGATTATTTTAATTAAGGAACAATTGATCTTCCATTTGTTTTTTCTCATACTCAACTAGCTAACATTTTCATAAAGGTTGCATCCGAAAAATCGTTCTACAACTCACTTGGCAAGTTGGGAATGATTGACATGCATTCACCAACTTGAGGTGGAGTGTTGGGAAAGTTGTTATAACCCAATATTTGTAAAAATTATTTAATTAATTTTCAGATTTGTAGTGTTAATAAATATTTTAAATTTTTATATATTATAATTGTTGTGTTTAATTTAATTTTAGTGTTGTATATTATTATTTATTTATTTATTATTGTTACTATTCGCAAATGGTATTAATTTATTTTATCATAAATATTTTAATATGTAATGGAGGAATTAATTTGAAAGTGATTATTTATTTTAAAATATTATTGTTAGTATTATTATTATTATCATTATATATATATATATATATATATATATATAGATAGATAGATAGATAGATAGACACACACACACACACACACACAATAGTCTTTTCCTAATTAAAAAAAAATCAAGTTTTCTTCTTCTCTCCCTTCTTTTTCTTTTTCCTTTCTTTTCTTTTTTTTCTTCTTCTTTTCCCGGTTTCTCCCAGGGTGACCATCGAGCCACCGCCAACCACCACCACTTTGCCATCGCCACCTCTCCTCTTCCCTTCCTTTCCACCGCCATCTGCAAGCTTCTCCTCCTCTATCTCTATTGAGCAACGACACAACAACAGCAACAACAATGATGATGCCAACAATAATTCTGGCAGAGGAAGCTTGTTGTTCAGGGCTCATTCAACTCCTCTCTGTCTGAGCAAGTCAATTCTCAAGTTGTTTTAAGCTTAGAACGTCCGGTAATTGATCTATGCTCAAGTTTTTGTTTAGGTCAACTTAGATTTTTTTTTAGCTTGATTTTTTGTGATTCTTACTAAATTCCTTTAGAAATGTTGTTATGTGCATCTAGAACTACTTATACATATTTTTTCTAATTTTTCTAAATTATTTGAATTTTGGTGTTTAGGTCTTTTGGCGAGTCACTGTTCCGGTGACCCTTTTCTGAAAATTTTTATATTTTTAATAAATTTTTAAAATTATTTGGATTATAGTTTGTGAAGAAAATTTGGTGAAATTGATTTTAGATTTTTAGTTATTAATTTATTTAGTTTATGTGTAAAATTGTATTTTTGAAAAATAAGGTGAATTTTATTAATCATATGATTTTTATTGAAAATAATACTAATTAGTATATTTAATATAAACCTTAAGCTTTAGATTTGAGAAAATAAAATTTTATGAATTTATAGTAATTTTGGTTAATTTTTGGTAAAATATTTAGTATTATGGTAATTTTTGGATAAATTAGTAAATTTTATATTTTAATTGAAGGTATTGTTAATTAGTGTGTTTTGGATAAATTTTGAATAATAAATAGTAATAAAATAATTTTTACGAATTATTTACTATTTTTAGCTAATTATTAATAATTTTTGAAATTTTACTTAAATAATAGCTTATTTATTGCTTTTATGATTAAAATGAATTTTTAGCTATTTTTATTATATAATTGAGTAATTTCAATAATTAATTGTACTTTATGCTATTTAACTTCAAGTATTTGAAAAATGAAATTTTTACTAATATTATTTAACTTTACTTGAGATTTTATTAAATTAATCTGAAAATAAATTATCTTTAATGTTTTTGTTATTCAAATAAATTCTATTGAGGCATTTTATTGATTTTTATGGATTTTAATATTTATCATTAAATGATTGGTTTTTGTGTATTTTGGTTCTCGATTGGGTATAGTTCTGTAATACCCTACGTTTTATTTAAATAAAGTAATAATTGAATTTGCATTATTAGCAATAATTTTTAAATTATATTAAATAAATTTTAATTAGCTAGCTATATTATTATGTTAGGGTTATGTAATTATTATTTTAGTGAATTATATTTCCTATAATACTAACTATTATTTGACTATTTTGTAAGTATAAATTATTTTATATTAATCTTGTTGCTTTTAGCTCTAATACATGTATTTTATATATATAGGGTTTATAATAAATAATATTATATATATATATATATATACACATACCATTATAATAAAATATTATTTATTATAAACCCTATATATATATATATATATATATATATATATATATATATATATATATAGATTAAAAGAAAACCCCGAAAACCTCAACCCCCTCCCTGTCTTCCTCCCTCACTCGCCATCCTCATTGACTCTCCCCTCACTGCACCATCTCCATCAATGCCAGAGAACCTTCACTTGTAGCCATCACCGAGCTCTCTGCTACTGCTGTTCTTCTTCTTTTTCTTCTTCTTCTTCTTCTTTCTCGCCAGATAGCAAGCTCCCACTCTATGCACGCGACAGCCCCTCCTGCCAGCTTCGTCCCTCCGCTTGTCATTGCTTTCTGCTTCGCCTGTGCTGCCTCCATCCTCCCCATTTTTCGGTGGCAGCAGGTCTCCTTCCCCTTCCTCTGTTCTGTCCAACAATATGGTAAGTGACAGCCCTCATTCTTCCCTTTTCTTCTCAATTTCCTTGAAGCTTCGGTAGATCATGGTCATGCTGTAATTGTTATTGATGATTATGTTAGTCTTGATTCTTTTATGGATTTATGGTGGAGTTTTTTAGTTATGCAAAATTTTAGGTGAATTTTCTTGGTAATTAGTTGGTCTAATTAGTTGTTAGTTGGATTTAAGTAGTGAATTTAGAGTAATTAAAATTATATTTTGTAAGGTTTTGGGTTGATTTTAACGTTTTAGGAATTTTGGTGTTAATTAGAGGTTTATATAAATTTTAGGTATTTAATTAATATTTTTATTAATTTTGAAAATTATTGTGAAAAATTATGAAATTTTAATAATTGAAGTTATTAGTAAATGTTATTAATATTAGAACTCAAATTATAATTTTTGTGATTTTTATACTATTTTTATTAATATTTTTGAGTTTATGTCAAATGTGATTTTTAGGTTAAATTATATTTTTAGAAGAAATTATTGGTTGATTTTATGTTTTAATTATATTAGGAAGATTAATTTTGAGAAAATAATTTTAGGGATGATTAAATAATTTTAAGGAATTTTTTTTAGTACTAATAATACATTATGTAATTTATGTATTTAGGGGTAAAAATGTAATTTTACGCTAATTATAGTTGAATATATATTTTAGTTAGTTTTATTATTATTTAAGGGGTTTAGACAATTTTTATAAATTAATTGGTATTTTTACTTAAGTAGTGTTAATTTTAAATATATCCAAATATTATATATATATAATACATTATAATGGTTTTAATTTAGGTTTTAATTATATCTTGATAATGAAATGCAAAATTTAGTTGTTTAATTTTTGAATAATTGAAATTTTATATATTTTTATTTATTTTTAGTATATGTGTTTGTGAAATATGTATTTCGGAAATAACTGATATCATTTTTTGATGTTATTTTGAGTTATGATCTCGGTCGGGGCTAATTGTAGTTTTGGGAGCTTGACTCGAGTGTGTATGTCTGTGGTTATTAGAAGTGTGTTTTCTATGCAGGTTTAGCTCTACCTTTGGTAGAGAGATGTCTATTTTACAGAGGAGACTCTATCGAAATTTCGATAGATTTTCTCGTAAAACGTGATATTCGTTATGAATTTCTACCGTTAATTAGGTTTTTTCCTATCTATCGTGTCTTATCCGGTCTTCCTCGAGTCAACCTATCATTTTACCATTTTGTTGATTTATGATTTCAATTCCATAGTCATGTTTTAAAATTGATTTGTTATTTTCTTTCTAGAGCATATCAGAGTAGAAGCCGTGAGACCGAGGCAGACGCGTGGTTGTCAACCTTTGCATTCATCTTGTAAGTCAATAGAATGATCTGTGCGTGTGTTTACTTAAAGAATGCATGTGCTCATATTTTTATATTTAACATATGATTTATTTAATTTAGTGTTGTTATTTAAGACTTAAAATGCATTTTTATTTATTTAAAAATTGATTTTGAGAAATTTTGGTAGAATGGGCTACCTGGTGGGCCTCACCAGGACCGTGTGCACATGGTAGAGATTGAGAGGTGGATCCGAAATATTTATGATGGGTGAATGTTAAACTGGGACGGGTGCCTCAGTGGAAGCCTATGCTTTCGGGGACCGCCAGTGATTGTAAGGTTAAAAATGGACTGGATGGGTGCCTTGGTTGATGCCCTAGCTCTCGGGGACCGCCAGTACCATATATTTGGATTAAGTGAATAACTGCGACTTGGTGCCTCGATTGATGCCTTTGCTCTCGGGGATCAGTAGTCTAATTGGAACAAGTGGGCTCGGTTGGCCATTTAGATTTTTGGGTTTAGGGTTCTACCGAGATTTTTCAAAAGCTATACCTATACATTATAAATTATTTTCACTATAAATATATAGTTTTCAAAAAGGTTTTCAAACCATACAGCTCTTTTATTGACTTACTCAGTGAGGTCTGATTCCCCTCAATTTATTTTTTTCAAGAGCTTAGGAGTTCGACCTCAGACTACCTCCACGCCGGATTTCTTCATCACCGGCTATTTTATATAGGTCATTGTAAGTTGTACTGTTGTATTATTCTAGGATGCTGCAATAGTATATGTACTAAGAGTTGTATGTTTTAAGTATATTGTGTAATTTATTTGTACGAACCACGCTTATGTATAAAGATTTAAATTTGATTTATAATATGTAACACCGAAGCATATTTTATTTGAGCATCTGATTTAGTTATTTATGAGAAAAATTAGTTTGATAATGTGTTCTATTTTAAAATAAGGTTTTAAATTGTAAGGTGTTGTTTATCTTTTCTTTAAGGCTTACTACGAGTTTCAGGGGTCTTATGTCTTCCCATTCCCTAGTGTCGGTCACATACCCTCGGGTTCGGGTCGTGACAAGTTCGGGGGCCCAACCCGAGAAGTTGTGCATTTGTGGATATTAAAGTGTGTTTGCATGCATGATCAGCTCTACTTTTAGTAGAGAAATATCCATTTTACAGAGAAGAATCTGTTGAATTTTAGGTAGAATTCTCATAAAACGTGACATCGGGTGGATCCTGAGTTTTTTATTCTGATCAAGTCATGTCCAAAATTGAGTTTTTCTCTAGTATTCCTAGAAGTATAAAATTAGGAGTTCGATTCTAATATTATTATTATTTATTTTATTTTCTATAGTTGCACTGAGACCGAGGCCTACCGGACCAAACTAGTTTATCTCTTGTAGAGGAACGCACAATTGTAAGTTATTATCATATATATGCATTGCATATAGAATACATATTTGCGAGCATCCATATTTTTATAATGTAATTAAGTATTATTAATTTTATTAAATGATTATGTATGTCTTTGGTATATATTCAGTACATATGTGGTATATATGTTTGGTATATATTCAGTATATATTTTGTATATATTTGGTATATTTTTATACATATATGGTATATAATCAATATATGTTTGGTATATAATTGGTATATTTCTTTAAAAATGGATGCTACCATGTTTAAATTATGCATTTTATTATTTTTAATAATTATAAGATTTATTTGAAGGATAGTAATAGAACGTGCTATTTAGTGGGCTACACTAGAATTATGTATATATCGGTGCGTTAGACTTTAGGGATGATATCATGAGATTATGTGATGTGAAACTTAATTAATTTATTATTGAGATTTATAATAAGAGAGTGGTGTGATTGCAAGAACTCGGTTGACTTAGTGTCTCGAGACTAATCACATCGATAATAAGACTATGGGAACTTGGTTGACTTAGTGTCTCGAGGCCAGTCTACTGTCCAAAAAATGGAAAAGAGAAATATTTTGGAATTAAGTAAGTCTGTTGGCTAGTAAGATTTAATGATTGAGGTTACGAACTATTTAGGTGAAATATCCTGTGTTTTTAAATATTTTAATACTGCATCGGGATATGCAGTGTTAATAATTTTTGTATATATATTATGATATTTTTATGAGTTGATGTGTATTTAAAACCTATTTTAATTATTGTGTATTATTTAAAGTCCTTTACGTAAAATTTTCCCGGGACTTACATTTTCGAGGAAATTTTCACGTAAATAATTTACTATTAATTATTTTAAATAGATTTACGGACTTGCATGAACTCATATGTATTTTTAAATTACTAAATAAAGCCTATGTGTGTATATATTTATTTAATTAGGGTTTAATTTATTACCCTAATATTTTATTATTTATTTATTAGTTTGATTGTTATTTAATTATTTTTATTTATTATTAAACTTTAAAATATTAAATTATATGTGCGTGGTGTATATTTAATGTGTGTAATTTAATATTATTTTATTATATAGTGTAAAGTATATATATATATATATATATATATATATATATATATATATATATATATATATATATATATATATACATATAATAAGTCAAAAAAATTAAATTTTGGAAAATTACCGAATTGTCCCCGAGCATCCCCTTCTTCCCCGACCATCCCCGTCGCCGTTCCGCCGCCTGTCACGCTGATTTCTTTCCGTTGATGTGTCGTCCGGCGTGCCACCACCTTCCTCGCCGCCTGTTGCAGCCGTTTCCGGCGTCTGGAAGTTGATTTTGGCCGAAAAAGCCGAATTCTTCTTCACCGTCGTTCATGATGTTTTGGGCCACCATTTTTGACACTGCAGGTCTCTTTCTTCTCCTTGAGCTCTGGTGAGTGTGATTCCAATCTTTGTTTCACTTAAAATGGTCTTGATTTTCTTAGGTTTCGAATTTTCGATTTCGACCATATTAGGGTTCTTAAATTTTTTGAACTTCAATTTGATTGATTCATGAGAAATTCCTTCACAAATGTTGTTTCTCTTAGTTTAATCTACATGTATGAATTTTTGTAGAATTTTTTGGAATTATTTTGATTTTTGGGTATTTTTGAATATTTTAATATTATTTTCTAATTTTCGGAAATTAATTAATTAAATTATGAAATTGTGTTTTATGATAAATATAGGTGTTTAAATGAATTATAGAAATTTATTTGGAATTTTTATGAATTTCTATGTATTTATTTTGAATTTAATTATTTTATGGAATTTTTGAAAAATAGGGTTAATTGTGTTTTTAATTGAAATTAATTGGTTAATTGAGTTTAATTATTAATATTTTGATAAATATTTTGTTAAAATTAATTTTGGATAATTATACTATTTTTGGTGAATTTTTGAAGTAATTATAGTATATTTATATATATAGGGGTATTTTGGTAATTTTACACAAAATTGGCTAAAAATATAATTTAATTGATTTAATAGTTATTTAAGGTATAAAAATGATTTCTACAAATTATTTAGTATTTTTAATTAATTAAAACTATTTTTCGTGAATTATTTTCAATTATATATATAATAAACGATTTTACTAATAAAATAAGTTTTTATCGGTTTTTACTGTGTTTAAAGGTTAATTATGTAATTTTTACCTATAAAATGAATTTCTATGTTATAAGGGTATTTTTGGTATTTCTGAAATTATTCTGTGATTGTGGACCCTGGTTGGTAGACTGTAGTTTGGAGTCCGACTGAGGAGTTGTGGATGAGTTGTTGTGCCTGTTTTTCGAAGTGTATTTCTTTGCAGGGTCGGCTCTACTCTTTGAGTAGAGAGATGTCCATTTTACAGGGGAGGTTCGTCGAATTTTCGATAGAATTCTCGTAAAACGTGATGTTCGGTCGAACCCTAATTTTGATTCTGTGTTTAATAATCTAGATTGAGTCCTTAGACCTTCTGTTAGATTTATTCTGATTCCTGTCGTTATTGTTTGTTTAGTTGCGCCGAAACCGAGGCCTAGTGGACCAGGCCCGTCGGACCCATCTCGTGGAGCGCACTAAGTGTGAGTTACTATTTTATATATATGTGTTTAGGATGCATGATTTTAGAAATATATGTTTTATTTTGATAAAAAAATGCATTAATGGTTTAATAATTATTTAGGTTTATTTTGGTATATTTTCGGTATATTTTGATATATTTTAAATTATATGCATGATTAATTAATAAATTATTCTTAAAATATTTTTAGGTATATTCATAGTTTATTTTTAGTTTATTTTGCATATATATTGGATTTATTTCACGTATATATATACTCGAAATATACTTGTTTTACTTTTGGTATATTTCCAGTATATATATGGTTTATATTGTTATTTTATTTAAATTCATGCATCATTTAATTGTGAATGAATATTTTATATTTATTAATGAAGGATATCAATAGAACGTGCTACCTAGTGGGCAGCACTAGGACCGAGTACGTACCGGTGCGCTTATAGCATTTAGGCTATATTACTAACCAGTTTGATGATTTTGATTGGAATTGATTTATCTGATGTGTGAGATGTGATTTGGATGTGATTGCTGGAGCTCGGTTGGCCAAGTGTCTCGGGGCCAATCACACTGGCAGTCAGACTGCTGGAGCTCGATTGACTTAATGTCTCGGGGCCAGTCTACTGTCCAAATGGAATAAGTGAATATATTTGGAATAAGTGAGTCTGTATGGCTAGAGTGTTGTCTAACACTGTTTGAGGTTGCGATATTCTAGGGTTCTATGTGATCCTTCATAAACGATGATTTTCAGTAAAATATATAAAAATGATTTTACAGCATCTGTGTGTATTTGTCTGTATATATACATATTAGATATATACTGTTGATTGTATGCATTATCATTTAGTGTGCATGTATATATATTATAGTAATTCACTCAGTGAGGTCTGACTCTCCTCCGTTGACTAATTTTTCAGGAGAGTCATCATCTTCAGACCTCAGTAGCAGGCCTGTAGGCCGGATTTCTTCCGCTCCGGCTTCTTTGTGTAAACTGCTTCTCTGAATTTTGAGTTTTATTTTATCTAGACACTGCAGTAGTTATTAAATTGTTAAAGAGATGTTGTATTATATTAGTTCTGGATTTGTATTAAAAGAGTTTATATATATATGAGATGCGTATTTAATTGAAATCCAGTTGGTGAAAATGTTATTGTGATATTTATGATTTTTATTTCCGCTGCATTATATATTGTTATTATTATTGCATGTTTTATTTTATTTTTAGGCTTGCTACGGGTTCCGGATTCGAAAGAATTTCCGTTCCCTAGCGCCGGTCATGTCCCCTGTTTTGGGTCGTGACATTAGGGTTCTGCTCTGATCCTTCACCCAAAATAAACTTTGCATCTATTATTATATAAAGTGGATTTTTGCATCTGTATGATACACATGTGTGTGTGTATATTATTATTATTATTATTATTATTATTATTATTATTATTATTATTATACTGATTCTTAACTGTATATGACTTTAGGTTGCATAGATATATATATATTATAATAATTCACTCAATGAGATCTGACTCTCCTTAATAATTTTTTTTCAGGATCTACTACTTCAGACCTTCCTCGTAGTACTATTTGCCAAATTCTTTCATCTCCAACTAATTTATGTAAATATTGAACTGTCATCTTCTTATATTTTAGTAACCACTGCAGCAGTAGCGTTATTGTATTAGTAGTGTATTGTATTATTACATATCTTGTACCAAATATTATATGAAGATATTTTTTATTATGTTATGCTATAAAGATTTGCTTTTATATTGCATAAAGTTTTAATTCTATTGTATTTGTATATTATTATTGCATGTTTTTTTTTTAAGGCTTGCTACGGGTTCCGGATTCGAAAGAATTCTCATTTTCTAGCACCGGTTATGACTCTTCAACTTGGGTCGTGACAAAAGTAAATTTTTTGATTGTATATATTAAGAAGTAAATATTTGTATACAATTAGAAATAATATTTTTATTTTATTTAAAATGTTATTCAATTTTTAATTAGAATGTAAATAAGTTTCCTATATATATATATATATATATAAGAGTTATAATATCTCTTTTATAAATATATAAAAACATATTTTCTTTAAACTTTTTTTTTTTCTGAATTTTAGTCTTCACATACTACATGAAACAGTAAAATAATAAACATTCACAATCAATTCAAAAAATGTCACAAAGAAAGTTATCATATCTACATCAATAAAAACAAAAATCAAAATCCTAATTATGGATTTAAACACATTCGTACAAATGAAATGCATTAAATAAAGTGTTAACTAACATAATTGAACCTGTTAAATGGTATAATGGTGGCACTACATATTCAGGAATTACACCTTGGTTGATTCAGACCTTTAAATAACAAAATCAAACCTATTACGCTTTTTTTTTTTTTTTTGGATTATAGATATTTGATGTTTTAATTAAATGAAATCAAATAAAAACCTTATATTTTTTATTGCTTGATTTTATTATCAATTAAATCGAGCAAAAGATTTTTAGAGTTTTGAATTTGGGGATATTTAATAATTAAAAAAAAAAGAGAGATTTCAAATATGAAGTTTTCTTTAATTTTTATCTAAATTAATAATCAAATAATTTTATTTTTATTTGTTGTTTTTTTTCATCCTTTGAGTTACTAAACTACAAAAGGAAAATATTCATTCCGTATGGTGATTTAATTTTTTTTTTTAAAATTGAATACGGAATGAATAATGATGCAAAATCTGATGAGGAATATCTAAGTAAATTGCACATATCTTACAAGTTCAGGGGTCAAAGTGGCCTTTAAGTCCTTTTTTATTTAATCTCCCTTTATGGTGATTTAATTTTTAATTTTTTTATCTTTTTATTTATTATTATTATTTTTCATTATAGTCAACTAGTCTTGCCTAAAATATGATTTTAATCTTCATTATATTTTAAATTATTATATTTTGAACCATTGGTTAGTGATGACGTTTAAATTTTTCTTTAATATTTAAGTTATTTGGATCAATTTTTTAAAAATTTTTGTGATCAACGAGTAATTTTTTTTACTATTTTGCTTATATTATATTAAGTTGTATTATTTTTATTTAATAATTTTTGTTGCCCAGATTAATTAATGAAACAAGTGTGATAATTATAAAAGCAAATTCTATTAAAAAATATTTGTTGATGTTCGTGTAGTCCATTCTTATAAATAGAAATGACAAAACGTCAATCATATAGTTTATAGAAATATTATTGTATTAATATTTTTTTTATAACTTAACATTATTTTCGGCATGCACTTTTTGTTTATTGACACAACGGCAGTACTTTTTTGTTTATTAATATTATTGACACAAAGGCATGCACCTTTTTTAGCAAATAAAGTGTAAAATAACATTATTTTAATTCTCGGATAAATTTAGTTACAACTCTGTTTTTAGAAGTATTTTCTTCAAACTTTCTTCTCCATAATAATTTTAATATCAATTTAATAAAATATTAAATCAAATTGTGGTCTATTTCATGAGTTATAATAATACTAGTGAATATTAAAAAATTCATATTGAATCGATAGCGTAAATAAATTGATTTAAAACTCGTTCAATTTAATAAGAAGTTTTAGGTTAGAATCTATATACACAATTATTTTAAAATTCTTGAGGTAAATCTTTAACGTCCTTCAAAGTCCTTTATAAATCGAATTCGGATTAATCAGATCCCACAAGATATCGAATATCAGATGCTCAGATGTAAAAAAAAAAAATCATATTGATTCAAGTGGCTTGGTTTAAGTGGTAAAATATTTAAATTTTTTTAAATAAAATATCGAGTTGGAATCTTATATATAGAAAAAATAAATACTATAAGAAATTTACTCATTTATATATCTATCTACCTCTAATCAGAAATAATTAAAATTTTTATAACTAATAAATACTAAAAATATCAAATGAATATATATACATATACAGCCATGTGCTGAACCTATAGACAAGTGTCTCTTTTAATGGATGTACGTGAAATGTGATTTGGGATCAATGTACCGACATATAGCTACATGTGCTGCATATTATAATCCAACCGTTTAGATTGAGCAGATCGAAGCCTACTTGCCAAATTACGCATCCTGGAAAGCCTGGACCATAGAAAGCATTCAAAACATGCCATCCCAGTAATATTAAAACACTGTTCTACTCAGTTGCCAATTTTGGAATTAAATACACATAGCCATATATGTATATAATAACAACCAGAGAAATATTTGATTTGAGTTGCTGAACCCAACAGTTATCGTATCAGGACCACAGCACGTCCCCGCAGCTTCTAGCGTTAACGTGGCCAAAGGAGTATAAGGCATATTTTGGCATCCACTTTTCCACCTTCAAATCTGCTCCCCAATGCACTTACCTGCCTTATTAAATGCCTCCACTTAAATTGCCAACGACCTGTTGCTCACTGAAAAATCCCTTCTTTTTTTCTTTACATTTTCCGTAAAGTAGAATTTTGTATTGTGCAATTATGATAAATAATGAAAATTACCAATAACTTTTAAGAAGTTTTTATTACTTAAATTAAGTTTTATATTAAATTAAATATTGGTAGATTTTCACCGTTTTTATTTAGATCAAACTGAATTAATTAAAATTTAGTAGAATATGAAGTAATATTAGTGATTTAAATAAATAATAATAATATTTATTTTGTATTTTTTAATATACATACTTAATATGTATTTTTATTTTATTAAAAATTAAAATAAGTTCAGAATAATTTATACAATTTTTAAACAGTTTTTTTAAAGTAGTCTAATCAAAAAACTTTATAACATGATATTGGAGAGATAAATTACAAATAAAATAATTTTACAATCAAACATTAATATTATTTATTAATATTTTATAATAATAGAAAATATATTAACATATAAGAAGCATGTAATATAAAATATATAAATTTAATAAAACAATTTAGAGGATATATTTTATCATCGCAAGTGGAAATCACAATATTGCACTTTTCTTTTTTCTTTTTATACCTTTTATTCAATAATGTAGTGGTAGTGCATAATCTAACGTTGCATCTTGATGTTGGTTTCAGGATTCTTTATTGTGCGCTAAGGAGGCCTAATTTGGATAGTTTATACGGAGGTTCCGAAAAGTTCAAATTTTAACAAAAATTAAATTTGAAGTAATTAAAAAAAAAAATTCTTATAGTTGTTACTCTATGCGATACCGATAATAATAATAAAAAAAAATAAATTCTGTGTTGTCCTTCTACTATGCCCTATTAATGTTGCCAGAGAACCCATCAATCAAAAACATCTACTTCAGGAAACTTTCTTCTTCTCTTTCAATGCCTTCTCTAATCTTACCAACCGGCAATATCCTTTAATTCCGGACTGCTGACACAGCCATTGTAGGTCCAATGAATTAATTCTGGGTGTTAATTATGGTGAAACTCACCCCTGAACCACCACAATCTCTGATGAACGTTGAACTGGGTCCATTCCCAACACTCTCCGATCGTTTTTGTCCTTCACGTCGGTTTGGTTTTTCCTAAGAGCAACGGAATATAAAATTGGCGAAATGCATAGTTTCGCTCATAAACTTTTTAAATGATTAATTTTGATACTTATTAATTTTTATTATTTCCTAAAATATTTTTATTTTAAATTTATTTCACCTATAAATTTATATATATATATTTTTAATTCTATTTAACTTATACAATAACACAATGGACAAATGTTTAATTTCAAACACTATTAAACATATAAAATGCTAGAAAAAAGTTTCAAAATGATAAAAATAACATCAAAAACTAAAATAAAAGAAGTCAGAACAAAATTTTCTGAGTGTAATATTTATTAAGTTGAATTTTCTTTCAGTACAAAAATTTTTTTTATATTTATATCAGCATTTGTTTATAAAAATATGTAGATTTCTTGTATTATAGAGATTAAATATCTTCAAAATAAAAATAAAAAGTTGAATAAAAAAGGGTAAATTACAAAAAAAAAATTATAAGTTTTAGTACTTTTGACAAATTCAACATATCTTTTTAATTTTGACAATATTATTCATCAACTTTTTATTTTTTACATTTTCATGCACTAAATAAAAATCCGATAAAATTTTGTTAATGTGACCACTAGAAAAATTTGAGCCATTCACGTAAACGAATGTCAAATCGCATTATTTTGATTATTTGCACTAAAATATACAACCTTTGACTTTTCACAATTTAATCACGGCTTATTAATTTTGACAAATTGAAATATAAATTTCTTATTTTTTATTTAATTTACATTTTTAATTGATGCATGTAAAATAAATATTTTAGTGAGAATTTAAAATAATTTTTATAATTAAATTGATATAAATTTTTTTGCTTATTTTTATTTAATCAACATTTAATTGATACATTCAAATTAATATGTATTTAGTTACTTTTGGTTAAATTATTATTTTGAAATATTTAAAATATTTAAATATGTAAATTAAACTATTTTCAAAATAATAATGTAACTCTAATCAAGTTGATAGTTTCTATTTCCATTGACTTGCATACTAAATTTTCTAATTAAATTAATACATGAAATAATTAATGATTTATACATGTTGAAATCAAATCTTAGTTTTTCTTCTGTAGATGAATTTATTATATTTAATTAATTTTTTATTTTCATTAATAACTGTATTAGGAAAATTAATTTATATTTTACATAAAAATAAAAGATAAAAAATTATATTAATATAATTAGAATAGTTAATTTTAATTTCTCCTTACTTAAATTTTTATTTTACAATAATATAAATTAAAAAAAATATTGCATATCAATTTGTTAAAATTTATACATCTTAATTAAATTGCAAAAAATGTCAAAATTTGTGTATTTTCAACAAATAATCAAAGTGATACATTTTGATTAAGATCCTGATATTTTTGGATTACCAAAAATAATTAGCAGATATAATCAAAATGATATATTTATATTTATATAACAAATAATTTATATATATATATATGAATTTACCAAAAATACTAAAGCTCCTGATATTTTTGGTAAATTATCCAATAAAAAATTATAAATGTTGAACAGTTAAAAATTAATCATGAAAAGTTTGGGGGTGAAATAATGCATTTAGCCATTTAAAATTTAGCATGCAAATTCAAAGATAATTAGATTACCAAAACTAATTAGCAGATATATTGCTTGGTCTTTAATAAAGACTACAGCCTCGTGTAAAATTCCTATATCTACTAGTACATCCCTAATTATCTCAGGGGTAAAACTTGAAGTTAAAACAAAAATTCCACAGCAGAGACCACTCATGTATCCGCTGGAGAGGGCATAAAAGATTTAAAAAATAATCATAATTAAATCAAATTAAGAATAAAAAACAAAAACAAAAAGCTTTTCTTTGGTGGATTACAATACAGCATACATCTGAATCAACTATCTTTTTTTTTTTTTTTAATGATAAAGATACAACAAATTTTTTTTTTTTAAATGACAAAAAAATCTTTTCTTTTCCCCAAATTTTGCGAGCAAAATAATAGCTTCCAAAAATACCAACTATTATTTTCTCTTTTGGGTCATGCAACCACTGATTTTTCAATGTTATAAAATTTCACATCAAGATTCGGATGACGGCAAGACCAACTGCAGATATGGAAACAAGAGTACCTATGCAGTACTTTATGACTTCATATTTTGCAGCTTCCAGTTGGGCCCTTAATGTGTGAATTTCCTGAAAATTACACAGCAAACAAGTATGTAAAAATCTAGCCTTCTAAGCTCCACAATTTGTCAATTTCACTCAAAATACCCACCCTATCTAATTTGTTAGTAAGGTTGGAGGTTTCCGCAGTCTGGTTTGCTAGCTCATCCCTTATCCTCCTGCATAAGTTATAAAACATAAAACAATAACTACATGCGGATGACTAGCCCTCAGAATTAAGAAATTGGATGTTAACCAGTGCCCATACCCCCTTTCAAGGTTCAAATCCAATCGTTGTCCAGCAGTGACTTTGTCAATTTCATGCCTGTAGCCAAGTAATGTCTTAAAGTCTCATGAATCTGGAAATTAACATAGCATTCGCGTATAACTTGCAGGGTTATTCTATAAATCAAACCTTAATTCACTGCGCATCTTCTCGATATCATTCCAGAGTTTTTCAGTCTCATGTTGCAACAAAGAAAAATGATGTTCCTGTATTATATATTGGTCAGAAAATTTCAGAGAACCATGTATGGAAAATTTAAGCGGTCAATCATAAATGTCACCTAAAAAATTGCACAAAAGAACTGAAATAAAGAAGCCAATAGAAACTAAGGTTATATGTTTTTTTATATTCCATTTATTTATGTTTTCAGAGAATGGTCAGACTAAAAACAAGACACTTTATATAGCATCTCCGTTCTTTAAATGGCCTCCCAAGAGGTTTCATTAACCAGGGTTTACCCAATTTGATATTCAGAACCCAAGAATCGGGGATTGTGTTTGATATTAGATTACCATAGAAAAAAAGAAACAAATAGACAAACCAACCAACCTACCAGCCAAACCTTGACACATAGCATTTACTGAAACATTTTTATCCTTCTACTTTTTTCTGGGTGAAGTTTCTTTGGCATTTTTCTTTCCAAATTTCCATTCTACAGTAATTTTAATTAAAATAAAAATTGTTACCACTTTCATATACCATATCAGATATCAACTAACAAGGAGGTAGAAGAATACCTTATTTTCACATATCAGCTAATGGAGGAAGAGGCTTCCGCTGTCAGATAATTCAAAAGATAAAATCTTATCTTAACCCTACAAACCCTTCTTAAGAATAAGCAACTAGTGAGCTAATCCCTCTGAAACATAAACTAATGAGTGTGGAGATAGAAAGGGAGAACCTTCAAGCTTTGAAGAAACAAAAATTCTTATCCAGGCCTGACCACTTGTCCTATGCTTATGGCTGTGGAAAAGACACTGTAAGCAGAGCAGGGATGGATTACCCCCGCTGCCCTGAAAGAAGACCCTATACGATGTGTAAAGACTTAAATTTTCACAACCTAGTTTCATTTCATATTCTTGATTTATTTATTTATTTTTTGAAGAAGAACATTTAAATTAAAAAAGTATCAAAATATTTTCAATTTCTTTAAGTTTGTGCTATCTTTTGTAAAACCTATTTCTTGTATTGGGTAATTAACACAGACTTCGCTGGAAATCATTCTCCTTTCTATTTTTTTTTTCCCCTTTTTTGTCCCTCTTCTTTGTTTTATCATCTTAATTATTTCATTTATTTTAACCTAATGGCATAATAGATCTCAAAGGTGTTTGTAGTCTTTATTTATTCTTCAGATCTTGCAATGAAGATTTCTTATGTTAAATGATTTTAAATTAGATTAATGGTTTATAAGATTGAAATAATTGAAATCACAGCATAATATTAGTTTGAAATTTTTTTTTAGTTGGTGTTGAGTGAACTATGAAATGATAATCTGCAGAGTTCACAGGCAATAGAAAAAAGATGAGAATACCATAACTTTCAAGATCAGAAATAACTATCAAAAGTTCTCAAAAGTTTATTTTGTTTGTCCTGAGAGTTTAATCAGATATTTGTTTTTTTTTCAATTGTAAAAAACGGAAGTTTTGCTTAAAAATGTTGTACTTCAACATACACAAAAAAAAAAAAGATATTTTGGATATTTTGAAAACTAGAAAAAAAAAAGTATTAGAAAGATTTTAAAATATATAAAAAAGTTCAAAATATCACATAAAATAACCCAAAACAAGCCCCTCGCACCTTCAAACACTTGTGCATCTCTTCTGATGCTCTTGCTCTGACATCCAACCACATTGATTTAAAAAATAAATAAGATAAGCAGTCATTTTTCCCGTTATTTCATATACTAACTTGCAAAATTAAACAATCTCTAGACTAAGAGGAAATTAAAAAAAAACAGAAAAACATCCACAATTGCTTGCAATTAAGCACCCATACAAAAAAATCATTAAGGGATAAACAAAACACATCCAATTTTTCAATTTCAAAAAACATGTACTACAACTAATATATTCATTGAGAAAAGCACATATTTGTAAGGCAAACTACAGCACAATAACATGAAAAAGAGAACTAAAACAATAAGAAAAGAAAGAAAAGTTAAAGATGTACATAACAGCATAACTTCCATAAGAGGGTTATCAGCAGGGATCACAATTGTTCATTTGGGTAAAGCAACCAGCTGAAACAAATCTGTGCATATATAGATAAGAGCAAGACAGGCAGTGAGATTTCAAAATTTGAGCTGTTTATTTTATTTTATATATTATTTTATATTATTATATTTATAATCTTAGTTTACTATATATATACAATATTATTATATATTTATTATATATTATTTTTATATATTATTTAATATTTTCAAATTTTCAATGTAATAGTTATTCTATTGATTGTGGTTTTCTGTAAGAGCAAATGTGATAGAGGCATCTTGTTGTGGAGATGGGAAGGGGGGGTATGAGGTGAGCAGTGAATTTATGCTTGGATGAGGAAGGAGCAAACAGAAAAGGAAACAGAAGGGAAACAAGGAGAAACATAGGAAGTACCAGGGCAAAATCATTGTTGAATACCAGGTCCATATAGCTTAATAAAATCATGTATTAAATGGTATTGGAAATTTGCTATCAATTGGGCTAATTTGAACAATGAAACAAAATAAAATAGTTGCAAGTTATCAAAAGCTAAATTAAAAAAAAAAAAAAAAAAAAAAAAAAAAAAAAAAAAAAAAAAACCACTATATGTGTCTTTTAGGCCAATAAAATTCACAACCGCCAAGATAATAGAGCTCTGAACGAAAAGCACTAGACACAAAGCTTTTTGAATACTTCTTTTGCCAGAACAGATCCTTTCAATATCAGTAACCAAATAGATCAAATGTACTATTGGAAATGGTTTCCAGCTACACTCTTATGTCTGCCAGTACAAATTTCGGTGATGCATGTAATTAGCTATGGGAGCAATCTCTCTTCTCCCAAGACAAGTTATCAGAAAAAATAAGAATAATAATAATAACACTCATTTCATTAGAAAGGTAAGGTGAATTTCACTTGTCATCTCTGAACTCGTCCTTGATGAATATTTATAGTCCATAATCTTCAATTTGTCATTTAAAAATCACCGTAGAAATACATTAGTTTTAATTATCAACAATGTACAAACATCAGCATCCGATTAACTTCGATCAAGAAAGTCTATTCACTAATGTTTTTCAAATGTATTTTAACTGCAAGTAGCCTCCACATAGCCACTTTTTGTTTTCACTTGCATCCTTAATCCGTCAATACCATTTCCTCTTCATTTTTTGCTCTTTTTGCAACAATTATGGAGAAGGATGATCCTCCAAACATGTCCATGTTACTAGAAAATCAACCTCAGAAAATAAAAATTAAGAGCCAAAAAAACAGTTTTTGCAATTCCATAAAAGGATGGCAACATAGGAGAAAAAGCCTATCTTGATCGCATTGCCCCATGCTTGTTTAGTCTTGTCTGTCCTGTGACTTGCTAAAACAGGAGAAGATGAACAATAATGGCAGAACATTTCAAGGAAATTGGAATCTCAAACCAACAGGATTTCAAATCTATCCTTCCAATTCTGTTCTCAGTCCAAACCCTGCCCTTCCCTTTTTTTTTCCTCTCTTTCTCTCATCAGACACTACATAAAATATTAGAAACTGTACCCAGATTCATCGCTGCATAAAAATTGCAGTAATCCTCATTGAATACTTTCTGTGTAGTTCCTGACTTCAGGTAACAAATTAAAATTTTGATATGACAAATAGATAGAAAAAGACCAACAAAATGAAGTTCTAGAGATAAGAGGAAAGGTTGAACTTTATAATGACTTAAACTAATTCAATGAAGTTGGCTTTTCAGATTGAACCATAAGAGAGAAGTGAGATGAGTCAAGAATCATATCGCAATATTGGGTGTTAAAGGTCACAACAATGGTGGGTGTAAAACATCGAGACATCAAACCAGTAGTTAACATTGAAGAAATCCAAAAAAAAAAAAAACAAATATGGAATAGGAAGAAGCATTGCAAGATTACTATTGGCTAAAGAATTTAAGAGAAAACGCCGAAACCTGGTATGGGAATTCAGAGAATAAGATGACTCCATGAGTCTGTCAGTTTTGCTTAGGTATGTGAGATGTTCTGCAGTTCTTTTCACAAAATCATGGTAGAATTGAAAAGGAGTGTGCAAAGTATTGGCTCCTGCACCTATTGGGTTGATGGATATTCATGTTTAACCAATAATGACAATATCAACAAAATTATCTATTTATATGTATTTGACCAACATATAATCAGTTTACTTAATTCAGCCTTAAATTATGTATGTCATTAATTCAATAATTTTAAATAACTAAGGCATAGATTCAACTCATATAATTCAGATTGAAAATGAGACAACTCTAATAACATTGTTGTTCTGAGCCTTAGCTATTTTTAGTAGGTTCCCCACCAAAGATGTACATAACCAACAAAGAATTGTAAGTTCCCTCTTGATATAATGATTATATTGCCTCATGCAATTTTATCAAAAACACTTGGAAAGATTTGGAAACGTTTACTAGACTAGTTTAGTTCCGGCATACTAAACACAAAATGGGCAATCCACCAAAGCCACCATAAAGTGAAAAGGGAAGGCCATTCTGGTTTATCTGCCAAAGATTGATGGCATAGATATGATTACCACATCAGGGCATTAAGAAATAATATCTTCCATCATGCCATAGCTGCTAATAGTTTTGGGTTACAGTTGAAACTAAGATATCCAGATGCATAGAGCATCATGGCCTCTTCTCTTACAGTCATTTAATCATAAACTTTACACAGTTTAATAGGATCTCAACTTTTCTCCCTAAAATATTCATAAGACTTGTTTCCGCTGCTCAATAAATATCTGTGTACATGAGAGTTTAGCCAGAGAAAAATAAACCAAATGCTATGAATTAAATCAATGAATCCACCTTTTGAATAATTTGAGATAATTTCTTGGAATATTAATGTTATAATGGAGATATTTGTAGAACCTAGGCCCTAAATACAAATAACTAAGATTTTATTGATTGAATCCAACCAAATTTCAAAGTAAACTTAAAAAAAATCACACCCATTCATACCTGTGAACTCTGGACTTCAGATTTGAATTTAGACAGACTGGTTTCTTGAATCATTTCAGTCTACCAACAACAAAACCAGACCACAAAATTAGGGGGGAAAGAAAACAGAAATAATAAAATAAAGATAAAAAAAAAAAAAAAGAGCATACTTTCTGCATCTCCGCCTTGGAGACAACAGATTGAGACACATTTTCTAAACTGTCATTTAAAACTTCAGTTATTGCAGCTGTTATTGCCTCTGCTTGCTTTGATGGGACTCCTTCGGCCTCCAATCTTCTCACCTGTTTAACAACACCCAGGAAAAAAAAAAAAACATATTATAAATCAAGATTGTGCAATTCTTGACAAATTAAGGGATATTACTCACAAGGGCTAATGTGTCAACAAGAAACAATCGTCTTCCATTAGATTTGACTAGCTGAGAAATTTGCCTAGAACCAGAAATTGAAGCAGCAAAGGAATTGAAATCTAAAGCACCAAATTTTGGTCGATGATGATTTCCACCAAGAACAGCTCTAGAGTTGGTCCCAAATTGACCCACCCGCCTAATAACCACAGCAGCGGACATTCGATTGAGAATTTTTTTTTTTTTTTTTTTTTTTTTAAAAAAACACGCACACACACACAACAAAATGATCCTTCAAACAATGTCAAGAATTGTTTTCCAAACAAGTAAATAGAAAGATTGATGGAATTAAAATCCTAAAAAAAAAGTTAGAATTGAATTTGAATGGACATTCCTTGTTATTCTCGATGACTATCTATAGGATTTTTAATTCAATTTTAATGAAGAAAAGGTGAGATTGAGAATCCGGTTTGGTAGGAAATTGAAAGAATTGTTAAAGAAAGAAAAACGAAATTACGAATTTTCTATATTTTATTTTGATATTGATGATGAGCATTAACTCTGTATTGGGCTTATTACATTATTTAATTTTAATATTTTAAAAAATATTTATTTATTTTTATATTATTTTATTTTCAATGAAAAGATTAATGAGTTGAAATAAAATATAAAAATAAATAAATATTTTTTAAAATATCAAAAATAAAATTATATCATAAATTAAAATACAAGAAGAAATTATAATATTTCCACAGGTATATATATTTTCTCAATCCGCGTAGAGTTTATGAGTACTTTATTTACTTTATTAATAATTATCCTTAAATGCATCAAAACACACTTAAATAGTTTAATGTTGAAAAAAGTATAGTAAAATAAAGTAAATTAGTAAATTTTGACCCAAAAAAAAGTAAGTTAATAAATATAAACTTTATTTTATTTATATTAAGTTATGAGTAAAATAAATAAATTTTGCAGTTATTGTAATACCATATATATTTATTTAAATAAAGGGATATTTTTTAAATAATATTACTAATAATTACTTATGCATTATATTATATTTATGTTTATATTATTTTAGGGTTATTAATATATGTGAGTATTACTTACTTAATGTCTAAAATTTCATTGTCTATTATTATCATTATTATTAATTTTATTATTGCTATTTTAAATTATATTAAATTTTATGGCTATGTATTTGTTTTCATGTACATGCACATATATATATATATATATATGTGTGTGTGTGTGTATGTTCCTACTTATATATATATACACATATATAAATATTTTAGGTTAAATATTATTTTAGGTGGGTGTGTGCATTAAAATAATTTGTATATATATATATATATGTGTACGCAATATATATATATATATATATATATATATATATATATATATATATATGTACACATGAAAGAGTGACCAAAACTGAAGACAACAAAGCAAAAAAAAAAAAAAAAAAAGACCAACTGAAACAAAAGCAACAGAGAAAACCAGAAAAAAATCCCAGCCTCTCCTCCCTGTTCCTCACCATCATTGTCACCTTCCCCTTCTCTCCAACGTGTTTTCACCTCCTGGAGCTGCTATTCTTCTTCTTCTTCTTCACCTGGCAGCAGCTTTTCATCGCGCATCAGCCTGCATTTCTGGAGTTCCCTGGTTTCAGCTTCTCTTCGCAGGAGCTGCCTCCCTGCTGTGAAATTTCTGCCTCCTCAGCCTCCCTCTCCAGTGACAGCGAGCCCCTCATTTTTTCTCTGTTTCTGCAGCTTAGTGGTGAGTGATACTCACTCGATTTCCTCCTTTCCTTCTCTGATCTTGAGTATTTTGGTAGATGGCCTAGTTAATTGATGTTGTTAGTCTATAATGAGGTTGATGTTCTTCATTTAGAATTTTGGGGAATTATTTGATTTTTTTTAGAATTTTCTTTGATTTTTTTTTTGTCATTTTAATTATTTGATATTTAGTTAGTTTAATTGGTTGTTATTTGAGCTCAATTAATAATTAGAATAATTAAGGTTAATTTTTTTTTATGTATTGATTGTTTTTTTTAGGTTTTAGGAATCTTGATGTTAATTATAAGTTTGTTAATTTTGGGTATTAATTAATATTTTTATTAATTTTGAAAATTATTTGTAAAAATTATAAAATTTTAATAATTGAGGTTATTATTAAATGTTATTAATTTTAGGACTCAAATTATAATTTTTGTGATTTTTATACTATTTTTATAAATATTTTTGAGTTTATGCCAAATGTGATTTTTAGGTTAAATAATATTTTTGGGAGAAAATTTTTGGTTGATTAAATGTTTTAATTATATTAGGAAGATTTATTTTGAGAAAAATAAATTTTTGGCATGATTAAATAATTTTAAGGAATTATTTTTGGTATTAATAGCACATAATGTAATTTTATGCTAAACATAGTTAAATATATATTTTAATTAGTTTTATTAATTTTTAAGGGGTTTAGACAATTTTTATAAATTAATTGGTATTTTTACCTTATTGTTGTTAATTTTCAAATATATTAATACATTATATAATATATATTATATATATTATATATATATATATATATTATATTTTTATATATATTAATATTTTTATGGTTAAATGGTTAATATGTTTTGACGAGTGAATACAATTTAGTTGTTAATTTTGAATAATTGAGATTTTATATGTTTTGTATATTTTTAGTATATGCGTATGTGAAATATGTATTTTGAGAAATAAATATTATTAATTCTTGATATTTTATTGAGTTATGATCTCGGTCAAGGTAAAATGTAAATTTGGGAGCCTGACTCGAGTGTGGATGTTTGTGGATATTAGAAGTACATTTTGTGCAAGTCTGGCTCTACCTTTGGTAGAGAGATGTCTGTTTTACAAATGAGACTTTGTCGAAATTTCGGTAGATTTTCTCGTAAAACGTGATATCCGTAAAATTTCTAACGTTAGTTAGGTTATATCCTGTCTAGCGAGTCTTGCTCGGTTTTCCTCGAGTTAGCCTGGAATTTCATTATTTTGTTGATTGTTGGTTTCGATTCCATAGTCATATTTTAAAAGTCGATTGTTATTTTCTTTTAGAGCATTTCGAAGCAGAAGCTGTGAGACCGAGGCAGACGCGTGGTCGTCAGCCTTCGCATTCATCATATAAGTCAATAAAACAATCTGTGTGTGTGTTTACTTAAAGAATGCATGCGCTCATAATTTTTTAATATTGATTATATGATTTATTTTAATTTAATGCTGTTATTTAAGATTTAAAACGCATTTTATTTATTTAAAAGTCGATTTTGAGAAATTTTGGTAGAATGGGCTACTTGGTGGGCTTCACCAGGACTATGTGCACATGGTAGAGATTGAGAGATGGATTCGTAATATATATGATTGGTGAATGTTAAACTAGGACGGGTGCCTCGGTGGAAGCCTTTGCTCTCGGGGATCGCTAGTGATTGAAAGGTTAATAATGGACTGGGATGGGTGCCTCGGTCGATGCCTTTGCTCTCGGGGATCGCCAGTGCCATATATTTGGATTAAGTGAATGACTACGGCTCGGTGCCTCAATTGATGCCTTTGCTTTCGGGGACCGATAGTCTTGTTGGAATAAGTGGGCCCAGTTGGCCATGTAGATTTTTGGGTTTAGGGTTCTACCGAGATTTTTCAAAAGCTATATCTATACACTATAAATTATTTTCACTATAAATATATAGTTTTCAAAAAGGTTTTCAAACCATACAACTCTTTTATTGACTTACTCAGTAAGGTCTGATTCCCCTCAATTTATTTTTTTCAGGAGCTTGGGAGTTCGACCTCAAACTACCTCCACGCCGGATTTCTTCTTCACCGGCTATTTTATGTAGGTTATTGTAAGTTGTACTGTGTGTTAATCTAGGTTGCTGCAGTAGTATATGTACTAAAAATTGTATGTTTAAAGTATATTGTATAGTTATTTGTACGAACCACGTTTATGTATAAAGATTTAAGTTTAATTTATAATATGTGATGATGAAGCACGTTTTATTAGCACTTGAATTTTTTTTATTTTTTTAGAAAAATCAGTTTAATAATGTGTTCTATTTTAAAATAAAGTTTTAAATTGTAAGGTGTTGTTTATCTTTTCCTTAAGGTTTACTACGGGTTTCGGGGGCCTTATGCCTTCCTATTCCCTAGTGCCGGTCACGTGCCCTCGGGTTCGGGTCGTGACAGTTATTTTATTTTTATTTATGTTGTGTACACTTTATTTTTATTAGTGTTAAAAAAAGTGTATTAAATCATTTAACAATAATTATTAATAAAGTAAAATTTTAAATTAATATTATTTTTAATCATTTAAAAAGTAAAAAAAATTAAATGTATTAATTACTAATTTTATTCAAATAAGAATCATGAATTTTTGAGTTAAAATAAATATTATAAATTCATTAAATAGTTTTAGATGAATAAAAATTAAAAATTAGTTAAGTAATTTTAGATAGGGCTATGCACGAGTCCTGTAGAACCCAACCGTTTCAAAAAATCGAATTGAAAATATTCAAAACCGAATGTACCTGTTGACCGTTTAACTTTATCTGAACTGAACTGATCCAAAAATTTTTAATGGAACGAATCTAGAGAACTTGAGTTTTCCAAACTGAGAACCGAACCGAACCGTTTTAAATTGCACCAGATTGAAGAACCAATAATTTACATAAAGTATATATATATATATATATACACACACACACACATTCATACACATAATATTAACCTAACGTGATATTTGATATTAACCTAATTTAGTTTTAAGTTTTGATATTACTATTAACCTAACGTGATGTTAATATAAATATAACCTAATGTGATATTAATATAATATAATCTAATTTGATATTTGATATTAACCTAATGTGATATTAACCTAATTTAGTTTTAGGTTTTAATATAATATTAGCTTAATATGATATTAATATAAATTTAAATTTAGCATAGTTTTGTGAAAACTAATATAAATATAATATTAAGTTATTAACTTAATTATTTTTAACATAATATTAATCTAATTTAGTTTTAAGTTTTAACATTAACCTAATAAACATCTAAATGAAACTACGTAGTTTTAAGTTTTGATATTCAAATATGTCCCAAAATTATATCCAAAAATGCCTTTAATTTTTTTATAATATAAATTTAATATCATAATATAACTTTAGCATTAATTATGTTAATAAAAATTTCAAGATATATTAATATTGTTATTCATATTATATATTTATTATCTATACTAACTAAAGATAATTTAAATACTAAGTGGATGTTATACAATTTGAGTATAAACTAATATTAATAATTAGATTTACATTAAGTATTTATTAATTAGATTTATATGATAAAAATTTTAATTTTAAGTTTTGATATTAACCTAATTTAATTTTAAGTTTTAATGTAATATTAGCCTAATATAATATTAATATAAATATAAGATTACCATAGTTTTATCAAAACCAACATAAATATGGTATTAAGTTCTTAACCTAATTTTTTAACATGATATTAATCTAATTTAGTTTTAATTTTTAATATTGACCCAATATATATCCAAACAAAAACTACGTAGTTTTGTGTTTTGAAATTCAAAATTGCCCTAAAATTATATCCAAAAATGCCTTAAATTTTTTTCATAATATGACTTTAATATAAAAAATGCCTTAAACAAAACTACGTAATTTTACTAAAAACTACATAGTTTTGAACTGCCAGCCCTAGTTTTCATTTTTCAATCATATCAAAAGAAAAACTTAGCTGCTAGTTATTCATTTTTATATCTTCGCCGCCCTCTACCATGTCCTCTTCTTTTTCTTACTTCTTAAGTCCTCATCTACAACAGCTTCATTGTCTGTCCATCTTGCACTAGTCTTCTTACTCCTCATCTCCAAATCACACCACTGCATTTCATGAGTACCCGTCCTTCGTAGATCGCCACCACCGTGAGTACCAACATATCACCACCACTGTGAGTACCAGCAGATCAGCCATTGCCTTTCTTACATTGCCAGCCACTTGGCTTCATCAACAATCTTTATCCGATCAACCATCTTGTTATTCTTCTTTCATTTTTTTTCTAGTTATGGATTTAATGTTAAAGATTATTTCTTGAATGGGTTTTAATGATTTTTCTCTTGGTTATTTGGATTTTTTGCTGTTGGTCATCTGATTGAATGACTATTTTTTTGCCTCTTATTTTTTTTAATTTTTTTTTAGTTGTTAGTCTTCATATCTCCTCTATCTCTACTGCTACTAGGGCTTCACCTCTTCCACTTCCACCTCAATCACCATCACTCTTTTCCCCGGCTATGGTATTGGCCTTGAGATTGTTGAATCCATCAAATAATATAACTACCATCGATTGTTAGCCTTTTGGTCCTACCGGTGGAATGCTTGTATTTGTCTCCAGTAATCTTTAGCTTGCCGGTGAATAACACACTTTTAAGTTTAGCTAGGTGATTGTTTGTGTTTTTTTTTTAATTTGATTTTGGTCTATTTATTTTCTTTTTCTTTTTTGTTAGGCCTTTTTCATGTGTGTCATTTGATTGTCCACCAATGTATGATCGATCCCCATCATGGGTGAATCTACATTGTTATTAATGAAATTGCTATCACAATGATCAACATTTTGTATGGTAGAACCAAGCACATCTTCCAACTTATAAATCTTTTTATTAAAAGATGCAGCAAAAGCCTTTGCAAGATGATCGAGACTCTTATGATAAGCTTTGATACATATTTTTAAGGGCGTTATGTACTTCCTTTATTATAAATAGTCTTCCTCTACTCTCTCACAAATGTCAATGGCTTTTCCAATTTAGTTGTATGCAATTTCGATAAGTAAATTCATCACTAAGACTGTGTCTATTGATGAACTGGTCAGGTATGGAAAAACAAACTCAATGTAGTGATTTGGGTTTCTAGTAACCTTGTTTACTTTAGCTACATCTCTAGAAGAGAATGGACTTGTAACTAGAGACCCAGCTGGAGATACAGAAACTTGTGCTTGAGAAATGGGAGATAACAAAAGAATTATGTAAGAAAATAAAAATAATCCTGAAATTGGCTTATTGAATTCCATTATATTTGTCAGTCTTAATTAAGGGTATATGTTTATGGGAGATATTAATTATGGTTAGGATGAAGATAAAGACATAGGAGTATTTATAAAAGGTGAGTTATGGTTATGGAAGATTGTCAAATTGTTTGGCATTGCAAAAAATAGAGGTTAAAATTAGCTTATTTTAACAAATTATAAACATCTCCACTAGCTAGTTCTTACTTGTTCAAACTATGTCTATAAATATAGGGTTGTTTTTTTATTAAGCATTGGCCATAAAGACAAGATTTATTTATTGTGTACAATTTTTATTTATATTATATTGCTTGTTAGAAATATTAGTGTTTTTTCTATTACTAAACAGGTTTCAATATTCAAAATTAACTTTAAATGAAAAGAGAAAGGTGTAGTATATTAATTTGAGTTTGATTTCAATTTAAATTAATTCTTTATTTGTTTCATTTCTCTACTCCAAATTGCATTCTCCCTTTGCTTCGTTTCTCTATTACAAATTGCTTTGAAAATTTAGAGCAATTCGGAGTAAAGAATTTTCCTATTCGGTTCAATTTTTGAGAACCATTTTTAGAATTCTCCGAATCCTGATTTGGGTCTGGAAAATGGGTATTCTCCAACTTGCTCCGACCCATGCATAACCTAGTTTTAGAATAAGAAAACTCAACTTCCTTTTAATTTTAATCTTATATTTTTTTATAAAAATATCTTATGTTATAAATTTACCTTAATATTTTAAGGATTAAAAAAAAACCTTTCCTTCTGTCTCGCCTTTTGGACAAGCATAGGAAAATAAACTTTTTTTTTTAGAAATAAGGCTTTTCATTAAGAAAACTCAATCAACATTAAATAAAACCTCAGTCTCAATATAATAAGGCATGAAAGCATCAAATTTAATCTATCAGTATCAAATTCAACATTCATAGAGCATTATGAGCAACTTTAATTGAATCACAAGGGATATACCAAAAAAAAATATCTTCAAAAGAGACATAGTAATATGATTAATATCAACCACACGGGCTTTAAGATATAATAAATCCTACATAAGGCTATTAGGACAATTAATAACTATAGAATTGTCTATCTCTAAAATCACATTTGACAATTGTAGCTCATAACAATATCATTAACTTCAACACCAGTTACACATCAATTGGTACCAGCTCATTAAATTAACTTAGTAACTTCACCTGCAGTTTTGGTTCTTCATTTTTTTGACCCCTCAAGTTATTGTTACTTTTGCAACTGTTATTGGAGATTATAGAGCTTCTCACAGTCATTATCACATTAAGTTTCTCCTCTTGTAATGGAATTCATACTGTTACTAATTTATTCTTTAGTCTGTATTTCTATTGGTTATAGTATTAATTAGTAAGTTATAGAGTTAATTTTGTATATAACACATCCAAGAGATAATGAAAAACATGAAGCTCATTTTTCACAAATTCATTTTTTTTATTATGGTATCAAAGCTAACATTTTCTCTGTAATTTTTTAGTTGCCAAATAGGAAAAAAAACTTTACTCTTATCATTGATAAAATAATAATCAATGGAGAATCTAAAAGACCTTTCATCTAGTCCTTTTTTCTTGCATCTAAATGAAAATTCATCTTCGCTTATTACTTCGATAATTCTAACTAGTAGCAACTACCATTCTCATTCCATGAAAATAGCTTTAATCTCTAAAAACAAACTCAAGTTCGTTGATGGAACCATTCCAGTCCCTAATGCTAATGATCTTATTTTATTAGTTTGGGAGCACTACTATACCATGGTAATTTCATGGTTGATCAAATCTTTATCTCCTTTAATAACTCAAAGAGTTACTTGGATCAACTATGCCAAATATCTTTGGAGAGATTTGTATGATCATTTTTCATAAATAGATGCTATAAGAATAGTTGACTTATAAGAAGAAATTTCCTCTTTTGAGTAAGGTACTCTTTCTATGACAAATTACTTTACACAACTTAAGATTTTATGGATGAGTTGAGCAATACGAGACTAATGCCTAACAATGTGTGTATTCCTTAATGTAATTACAATGTCTTTGAGATTACATGAAGATATCATGATCAAGACTATGTGATTCTATTTCTCAAAGGATTGAACTCAAAATTTTCAACAGCTAGATCTTGAATACTGATTATGGATCAAATTCCATTGATAAATAGAATGTTTGCTTTAGCCTTGTAGCATGAAAGGGAAATTGGTAGTGATATAGTTACAAAGGTGAATGATCCACAATATTATATACAAGTAGAAAAGGAAATTACATGTGTAACTCTAATTTTATAGTAAGATCATTGAATACTTTACAAAAATTCATTAACTCAAGTGCTAGCAAGAAATCGACTTTCTCATAATGTGGATTTTATGGACATTCTATTGAACAATGTTATAAGAAACATGGTTATCGACCTGGATATAATTAAGCCATCAGTTAGAAACTTTAAAACAAATGCTAATCAGGTTCCAAGTTATGTTAATGCTTATGATTCAGATGATAAAGGAAAGTAAATTGTTTAGGATAAGCTGAATGTTGGATATAATTTGGTGCAATGTAAAATCTTCTAATAGTTTTAACTCAACTAATAGTCTTTCAATTGCTTGTACAAAGGTACTAGAAATAGGCATATCCTTTTGTTTTAGCATTAATTATACTACTGCTATGCTATCTTCTTCTATTTGGATGATTGACATAGGAGCAACATATCATATAGTTGGCTCTTTGAATCAATTTACCTTTTATAAGCTTGTGTTCAATATGTTTGTCAAATTACTAAACATAAAAAATATGCTAGTCATCCATATTAAGGAAGTACATTTAACCTCTAACATTGTTTTGCACAATGCATTATATGTACCGACTTTTTCTTTCAACCTTAATTTTGCAAGCCAATTATTAAAAACTTCTAATTATTTTCTTATCTTTTTACCAACTTATTGCTAAATACAAAATCTTCAACAATGGAGGATGATTGGTATAGCTAAAGAAGTGAATGGGCTCTATAAATTTCAAAAGTCTTAGAAATTTATATATATATCATCTTCTTCTGCTAATGATTCATTCATCAATATTTATTATGCTTTTGTTAACTCTAAAACCATGCATGTGGCACTTTTGATTTAGTCATCCTTCTCTACCTAGATTGAAGGTGCTTAGCAAATTAGAAAATTCAATAACTTCTCATAATTTTGAATGTGACATTTGTCATTTTAGCAAATAAAGAAAGCAATCTTTTCCTATTATCACTACTATGACTTTTCATTATTTTGACTTACTTTATATGGATATATAGGGGCCGATGTCCACTCCTTCTATTTATGGTCACCATTATTATCTCTTTATTATTGATGACAAAAGTCATCTTGTTTGTATTTTTCCTATAAAAAATAAGATTGATGTATGACTAACTATTGAAAATTTTTATTCTTTTGTGGAAACATAGTTTAATTCAAAAATAAAGTGTATTCATACTAACAATAGAAAAGAGTTTGACATGTATGCATTTTGTTCTTTAAAAAGAATTATTCATCAAACATCTTGTGTCTACACACTACAATAAAAATAGTGTGATGGAATGTAAACATCATCATCTTTTAAATGTAGCTCGTTTATTGAAATTTTAAGAAAATTTACCTATCATATTCAAGATGGATTATATTTTAAATGTTGCATACTTAATCAATCATATCCTTTCTTTAATTATTGATAATTAAACAACTTATAGATTATTGTTTTAACAAAATCCCATTTTTGATAATCTTAAGGTCTTTTTGATGTTAGTGTTTTGTATATACTCTTTCTCACCAAAGAATTAAGTTTGATCCTAGAGCTTCAAAGTATATTTTTCTTGGCTATCACTCTTCTGTTGAGACATATTGGTTTTATGATCTTGATACTAATCAAATTTTTGTTTCTAGAGATGTGATTTTGCGTGAACATATTTTCCCTTTCAATTATACATGTCATAAGTCTGTTTCTGATTATGTTCTTCCTAGCCTTGGTGAAGATTCTATTAAAACTATTAATATAACAGACTTAGACCCTTTAATTGATGATCAACATTTAGCTTCTTAATTCTTTACCATTTCATCTTCATTATAAGGATTCTAGTTCTCATTGTTCCTTCAATACCTTACATACACTTTGAAAATCCACTTGACCTACTAAATCGCTTGCATTTCTTCAAGATTATCATCTATCCACACCTCATCTTCTTTCTAAAGTTCTTAGTTATCAAAACTTATCTCCCTTTTATCATCCCTCTGTATGCCAAATTACTCATTCTTGTGAACCCTAATATTATCATAAGGTTGTCAAACATACCTATTAGAGAACAATTATTAATGTAGAAATTTAAGTTTTTCAAGCAAATAACACTTGGATACTTATATCTCTTCTTCCTTCTAAGCAACTAATTGGTTGCAAGTGGGTTTATAAGATTAAATATAATGCCGATGGCACCATTGAATGATATAAAGCTTGTTTGGTAGCTAAGGACTACACTAAAAAATTAGGTATTAACTATCTTGATACTTGTTCACCTATGGCTAAAATGACTACCATACAAGTTCTTTATACTTTTATTGCTATGGAAAATTAGCATCTTCATCAATTAGATATCAATAATGTTTTTTTGCATTGTGATCTCAATAAGGAGGCGTATATGCAACTTCCTCCTTGCTTTCAATCTCAGAAGTTAAATTAAGTATGTTGAATCTTAAAGAGTCTTTATAGATTAAAATAGGCTAGTCGGTAGTGGAATGCTAAACTCATTGTAACCTTGCTTAGTTAAGGATTTATTCAGGCAACATTCGATTTCGCTTTGTTTTATCAACATACAAACCAATTTTTCTTACTTTGCTCATTTATGTTAATGATGTTATAGTGGCCAGTAATGACATGAATCAAGTTGTTGCTCTCAAATATTTTCTTTATGAGAAATTCAAGATTAAAGATCTTGGCCATTTGAAATAGTTTTTAGGCTTTGAAGTGGTTCAATCTTAGTAAGGTATCAATTTATCTCAACGCAAATATATTCTTGATCTATTGCAAGACACTAGTTTTATTTGTTAAAAACATGTTTCATCATCATTAGTTCCTTATTCCAAGCTTTTAAAAGCTAGTGGCACTCCATTTTTTTTTATATTACAGCTTATAGACAACTTATAAGCAAGCTTGTATATCTTACTAATATAAGACTGAATATATTATTTGTTATTCAATAACTATCCCAATTTTTAGAGTGTCCCACTAATATTCATTTTATTATTGCACATAAAGTATTACGCTATCTTAAAGCTACTCTAGGTCCAGACATTTTTTCCTACTGATAATTCCATTAATCTCAAAGCTTTTTGAAACTCTAATTAGGTTGCTTATATTGGCATAAGAAAATTTATGACTAGCTATTATGTCTTTATTGGACAAGCTTTGGTTTTATAGAAGTCTAAGAAACAACAAACCATTTCGAGCTCTTGCTTTTGTCACCTGTGAGTTACAATGGTTTAAATATCTTCTTACAAATTTTTTCATTAATCTTGGCCTTGCTTTATTACATTGTGATGATTGGTCTACAATAATTATTGCTAAGAATTTGGTTTTTCGTGAACACATAAAGCTCATCAAGAGAAATTATCACATTATTCTTTCCCACCTTTAATAACAACTTATCAAACTTTTTCCCATCTCTTCTCAACACCAATTGGTTGATTAATTTACTAAAAGTCTTTCTTCTCCTCATTTTTAATAATCTATTATCAAGGTGGGTATACAAATTTGTATACTTCCCCTTATAAGGGGCTAACAAAATCAATAACTTTAGTACCAATTGCACACCAGTTAGTACTAGCTCAGTAACTTCACCTGCAATTTTGGTTCTTTATCTTTTGACCCCTCAAGTTACTGTTGCTTTTGCAACTGTTATTAAAGACTATAAAGCTTCTCATGGTCATAATCACATTGAGTTTCTCCTCTTTTAATAGAATTCATACTATTACTAATTTATTCTATAGTCTGTATTTCTATTAGTTATAGTATTCATCAGTTAGTTATTGAGTTATTTTTGTATATAACACATCCAAGAGATAATGAAAAATGTGAAGCTCATTTTTTACAAATTCATTTTTTTATTATCTCCTTCGCTAAATGGAGCCCTTCTTTACAAGCAAGAGCTTCATCGATGAAAACATACAAAGCTATAGATTGACATAAAACTCTAGAGGTAATAATTAGGCAATTGTGATCCCTTATAATGATGCCTAATCTAGTTATTAAATCCTTTTTCACTCAAGCTTTGTACATACCTTGAAGACACCCTACAATGGTGGTCTTTAGCCACTATGATCTCTATGGCTAGCAGCAACATCCACCATCTAATTAGCTTTACTACATTTATTAAGGATTATTATGACGTAATTAAAATAGAAGGAATACTCCAAAGACTTCTGTTGATGAAAGAACATATTTTTAGCATATCACAATAACCACAACATCATTATAAAAACTATAAAACCCTCATCTAGGAGCTCTTTCCTAAACTTATAGATCTAGTCAATAATTAGAAATCTTCTTAAAGTACCATCTATTTAAATGTGAGATATTAAGATACTAGTAATTTGAGGACCAAAAAAAATCCTTTAAGGCTTGTTTTATACTCTCAAAGGGCCTTCCTATTTAAATACCTCTATGATTCAATGTTGTACCAATATGCAATATTCCATGAAAAATTCTCCACAGAAAAAATTTAACCTTAGGAGGAACTTTTAGTTTCCAAATCCAAAGCAAATGAGTTTGAGTTTAAGAAAAGACAACAACTCCATTATTAGTTAGAATCCTTTAATTGTCTAAGTAGTATGTCATCTTCACTATATAAATGCCATTTTTAAAAAAAATGTCATATTGGAGCTATCCTATTCCATCTTAAAGGAGAGGCTAGAATCTATTTAACATCTTAAGTAATAAATACCTCCTCAACTAGTTGCTAGTTCTAATTTCTTTTCTCAAGCATGAGCATACTTACAGTAGAGTTTCTTTCTCACCCAAGATTTGAAGTTGTAACTTTAAAACTAGTTTTCTCTAGTAGCCACCTATCCTCCTAAATGCACACTCATTTTCCATTCCTTACTCTCTATCTTACTCCATATTGAAGCAAGGTTTCAAAGCTATAATGCTTCTCTATTAAAAAAAAACTTGGATTAAATCCCAATGTTGCTTTAAGAAAATTACCATGGGGATAGTATCAAGCTTTTAGGGTCTTAATGTAAATGGTGGGGTTTAGCGTGCTTCCAAGACTTTAGCAATCGTGACACTGTTTGAGCTTAGGGCTATAGAGAACACACTACCATATCACAAAGACATAGCATGGAGATGAGGAGTTGCCACCCAAGGTAATAACTGGGACAACTGATGAGTGGTGGTAACTTGATTCTCTAAAAGAAAGTTAACACCATAACCAAGAGATTTTGGATATAGAATACCAACTTCTCTTAGTCTTGTGTTCTTTTAGAATTAGTTTATGAATTACTATCTTATTCTCTAATTACATGTAATTTCATATAAACCCTAATTTAGTAATTAACTCCAGGCAACTAGTCATATGAAAAAGCACATAAAAAATTGCATTCATTCAAAGCATACAACCCCTAAGTTAGTCTAATCTACATTGATTTTAATTAGATGGGCTAAATCTACATATTTTAATTTACAAGTGAACCCAAAAACTAATGGGCCTAATTCCTATTTAATTTTAATTTAAATAAGTCTAAGTCTATTTATTTTATTTCTAAAAGTGGGTCTAAGTCTTAAAATTGTGTAAGCTTTAAATTTGTGGGCTTAATTCTATATGTTTTAATTCTAAAAAGAGCCTAATTCTATAAGTTATGGAAAAAGGCTTAAGTTAATGGGATATATCTACTTAATTTTAATTAATCTAGGTGGGCCTATGTCTGAATTAACTAAATGAGCCTAAATTATTTCTAACTTAAAACCTAATACCTAATTAATTATGAGCCTAAAGATGGAAATTAATTTAAGGGGTCTTTTCATAAATACCCCAAAACAGAGGCAGAACAACAAAAATGCCCAAGTTTTCTAAATTTACGTGTTTACCCCCTTTTTTAATTTTAATTACGCACCTACCTCTCTCCTCCTTCAGCTGCAAAACATGCTTCCATCTCCTTCCTCAACTATAAAACACACTTCCATCATGAACCTTCAGCTGTAAAACATGAACCTTCAGCTGCAAAACCTCTCTTTCAGCTCAAAAACACTTCATTCACTTGCAATCACTCTACATTAAATCAAAACCAATTTTTTCTCCAAAAAATGAACCTTAACTCTGCCTCCCTCACATGAACCACTATTATCAATCTCTTGTTAAAACTAAAAAAACATCACCATGATTTAAAAAAAATCAAAAACAAGATTTTAACAACCAAGAAAAGAATAAGAAATTGAACAATAATAAAAAAATCAAAGGTAAGCGTTCTCATTTCATACAATCATTGAATGCATGTAAATCAATATCTCTTCTTAAACCTAGATCTATTCTTAAACCCATAAGTATCTTCATTTTCTTAAATTTTTTTAACAATTAATTGATATAGAAGATAATGTATGACATAAATAGTTTATAAACCTTGATTTCTTCTAAAAAAATACCTACATTGATTTATTATTTCAATTTAGATTCCTTTCAGTTTACTTTTATTTCTGATATAATTCAATGATATATGAGTCAAGTTTATTGGAAGATGAAAAAGTAATGTATGTGCAGAGAAAAATATTTTAGAACACTTTTTTACATGCTTCATTTTAAAATCCTTTTTGTTTACATTTGGTTACTAAAACATTTGAAGGACATTTGTTTGAAGTTCTTTGGAAAATCAAGAAATAATGTATATGCCTATTTCATTTTTAGAATCCTTTCTATTTACGCTTGGTTTCTAAAAACAAATCAAGGACATCTATTTCAAGTTCTTTGGAAAATCCCAAAATAATTATATGTCTGATTGATTTTAAAATCCTTTCTATTTATATTTGGTTTTTGATGCATATTTCATTTATAAAAAATGCAGCAACTACTTGTTTTCATTCACTATAATGGTGAATGAACCGACAACTTCACTTTCCAAAACTTCCAAGTCACCGGAGTTCAAATTCCAACAAATTACACGTACCTAAACCTCATAAATACAATTTCATATCAATTGAAAATGCAAAATGAAGAAAATGAACTACAAATCACCTACTAAGTCAAATAATAGTATCTGAACCTTGTAATTAAAGATGATTCAACTCTGTATATACAATTGAAAAACATAGAACAAAGTTCACCTTATGCATCATAATAAAGAAAAAAGAGAAGGACAATAATTTCTTTTATTTCACTCTAACAACAACTATATTACAACCAGAGCAATAGTTAATAAGCATAAAAAACACAAAAATAGCCTCAAATATAGTAAATTATGGAAAAAACATTGGCAAGCAAAATAATAAAGGCAAACAACAAGAAGTCCAAAGTCCTCTATGTTTATCTTTTATAATTAGCAACATAAATGTCAAAGAAGTAGAAGTCCATCAAATCTATAACAGGAAGCAGACACTAAAGGCAATTATGAACCTCTATGTCATTTCAAACAATTTTCAATTCAGAGTCATTAAATCATGTGGAAGAAAATTCTTCATAAAATGCATTGATGAACACTGCACCTAATGATTGAGAGCATCAAGGTACAAAAACACAACGATGTTTTGAATACGAGAATTCAAGAATGAACAAAGTTGTAACTTAGAGGCCAGATTGGGAAACCACCATCATGCAATAACAAGCATTATAGTTGATTGCATGATGGTGGTTAGCTTTAAAATATTGTATATGCCAACAAATATAATCAAAGATATGTAAAAGGATTATGGCTTTTCAATTAATAATATGAAGGCTTAGAGGTCAAAAGAAATAACTCTTGAATTCATAAGAGGAAAACTAGAAGAATCCTTTTCATTTTTGCCTAGTTTTTTTATACATGATTGAAAAGACAAATAGAGGATCAATAGTATACCTAAAGAAAAATAATGGTAATAGATTCTTATATTTGTACATGTCATTACAATCCAACATTCATGGGTGGCAGCATTGTATACCAGTAATTGTAGTTGATGGGACTTTTCTCAAAATAAAATTTAGAGGCATGCTCCTAATGACCTCAATGCAAGATGCAGTAAGTAAAATATTTCCACTTGCCTTTGCTATTATGGACTTTAAAAATGACAACTCTTGGATATAGTTTTTTATGCAATTAAGAAAAACCTTAAGAATCAGAGATAAGTTGACCATAGTGTCCGATAGACATCAAAGCATAGAATTAGCCATAAAAGAGGTTTATCCTAAAGCTGCACATGCATTTTGCATCTATCACATCTTGAATAACATTAAAAAAAACTTCAAGAAAAGCACAATTCAAATTAAAGAACTATACTTACAAGCTGTAAATAGTTACAAAGTAGAACAATTTGAGAAGCATATACTTGACATATAAAAGATAGATGCAAGAGTGTATGAGTACCTAAATAATTTTGGACATGAAAAGTGGATGATAGTGCACTAACAAAATAATAGGTTCAAGACCATGACATTAAATATTGCTAAATCCCTTAACTTAGTAATAAGATATGCAACATAACTACCGGTCACAACCCTACTGGAATACTTAAGAGGACTAATGCAACAATGGACTTCCATAAATAAAAAAAATTGTAAGAGGCACATTCAAAAAGCTTACAAAAAAGCCTAATGAAAGATAAACCGAGAACTACATCAAATCTCTAAAATTCAATGTAAGATCTCATACTTTTCTTTTAAATTTCAATTATTATGCATGAGACAAACAATCAATAATTATTTAGTCAAATAAATATTGTTTCTGAATACTTTTAGTTTCCTAATACAATAAATGTAATTCCTATTTTAATTCTGCTTACTTTTAAATAATTTTCAAAATTGTTAATTTCTATGAAGCTACATCCTTTTAGTTTACATTTAGTTTTTGATTTAACTATAAAACACCAAACTCTAAGTCTTTTTAGGTCAGAATCAAATGATGAAATCTTCAGTGTCTATTATGAGCAAATCCAAGAAGTAGTAGACCTGAAAGATAAAATATGCACGTGCAACATATTTCAACTTGAGCAACTACCTTACGATCATGCATTAGCAGTTCTAAAGGTATTAAACTAGGGACTTTACAGCTATTCATCACATCTCTACACTATAAAGACAATGGCTACAACATATGAAGCTACAGTTTACCCTTTGCTAAGTCAGTCTACAAGGTGTATATCAAACGATGTGAAAGAAATGATAGTGCTTCCTCCAAAAGCAAGAATTAGAGCTGGAAGACCTAAAAAGACAAGAGCTAAATCTTAATGGGAAATAAAAATAGAAAACAAGTGTGGTAGATGTGGCTTATTTGGACATAATAGGAAGACCTGTAAAAATCCACCAAACATGCAATAGTACTTGCATACTTTCTATTTTCATTCAGTTTCTGAAAAAGATTTTTACATTTCTATAGACATTTATCAAGAATAAAAAATGGAATCTTGTTATTTTGTTAAAATTTCCTAGTGCAATTACACTCTTCCTCAAATGAATGATATGTAATATAATTTCTGTTAGGGACATTCAGATTGCCACTTAAAATAAATGTACTTCAATAAAACTTAATTATAAAAATAGAATCCATTCTATTTCTAAAATGGTTTCATATACATATATAGATAACTTCAAAGAATAAAAAAATCATTAATTTATTTTTAGTTTTTCAAACTATAGTTACATTTGTTCAAAAATATAATTTTCAAAACCACATACAACCAGTCCGTTACACGAAATAACCAAAATTTTCATTAAATTTCACAAAACATTTTGAATACTTTTGGTTGATATTAGGTTTCTAATACAAATATAATAAACTTGAAATAATAATAAACCTCTTATAATAAAAAAAAATCAATTACCACCATATACAAAATTTAAAAAAAAATAATAAAAAAAATAAACTTAAAATCAACTATTTTATAAAATCAACTATCTTTAGCATCAACAAACAAACATCAAATACAAATTCAACAACCTAAATATTCATTTTCATGACCAAACAAGGACACCTACAAACCCTTAAAAAAAATCCAAATAGTTCATAAAAGACTTCTAAAATAATCTAGTCATCAACCTATTCTAAATCAACCTTTTTCTTCCCCTTTTCATTTGGATTCAACCTTTTTCAATATTCATATTCACTTTCAACTACATCATGTTGCATCATCATGCCATAGGCATACAAAATCATTGCGTACTGACTTCTCATTTGATCTATATTAATATTCCTAGGAATCTCCAACCCATGAAATAAGTACTCAGCAAATGCAATCGCAAATACTCCACAATCACTAAAAAAATTAAAAACAAATAAGAATAATGAAAATTCAATAAAATGAAACCAAAACAAAGGAAAAAAAATCTCTTGTTCTCTTAGGAAGGAAGATTATCAACAGAGATAACTTCAAAAGGATCTAAAACCTTCTTTGAGGCATAAACTTCAAAAGTCATATCGATATCTTTACAATTTGACCACAGATCAAGAAGTTCAAAAAACACTGAAAGTAGAATGCTATAAGATTCCAAAACTTTCATCACTAATTTATTAGTCTATGCACACCTCAAAGAATTATAAATGTAAATACACCTGTCCTTGAAGTTCAAATGCCTAAAATCCAATGTTTTCCTTTACCAATGTGAATGGGAAATAACACATCATCAATAAGATACTAAAAAGTGTTACTAGATATATAATACATAAGTATATACTCTATAACACTATAATCAATAGAAATAAGAGAATAATCATTGTTCTTTGATAAAAATTTCTTATATAAAGCCTGAATACATTGATCAAATTGGTTATCTATTGTACTGTATTTGACACAACTGTTAGAATACACTTTCCCTTTTTTCCTCAAATAATAAAATAAAACATCGATATTTAGCAAAACAGAAATTCAGCATATTAAACAATTATTTCATATATAGTATACAATTAGTTTATGTTTAATTTCTGAAACTAAAAACTTGCAAAAAATAAAAAACTCACAGAAGAAAACAACATCTTTCTAGGGGAATCTAGAGTATATGTCTTTACTACAATTGTCCTAACTCTAAATACAAAACTAGAAGAAATTAAATTATCTTTATCAGAATACAACTTCTTCCTACAAAATAAAAAACACAAGAAAATAATCAATAAATTACTTGTAAATAACTAAATAAACAAACAAACAAAAAAACCAAAATGTAATTGTTCTTCTTCTTTAACCCAGCCTCAATCCAACCATCAAAACTAGAGAGATTCATATTTTAAAGCTTTTTCAATATCTTTACTAAAAGGATGTATATTTTTTAAAATAGTTATGTCCTTCCTCCTCGTGTTAACTCCTGAAGAACCAAACTCATTAACAAAAGGAGATTTTATGACATAACCAGGTTTGTACTCCCTTTTATCAAGAACTGGAGTCTTAAAGTCATCATCATTAACATGAATATATTAAACAGTATTAGAAACCAAACAAAAATAAAAAAGCAACCCAAATAAATTATGCATAATTAAAAAAAATTAAAGATTAACAGTCTGTCCACCAATAGCACCACCTTCCTTAGAAAAAGACATAGAAACACCTTTTCCAACAACCTATTTATAAAAAAAAAAAAACCAATCTTCAACCATAAAAACACAAACCACAAAAAATTTTAGAAAAAAAATACAACATCACCACTTAAAGTCGCTTTTACAACATTATCAATAACATTGAAAGCCTTATCAACATCATCAAATATAATCTTTAACCTAAAAATAAAAATAATATATCAAAAGCAAAATTAATAACCAAAACAAAATATATATATATATATATATATATATATATATATATATATATATATATATATATATATATTAATAAAACAAAACAACATAACACACCACATTAAACTTCTTCACCACTTCATCATCATTTTTGTTATTGGAATTCAAACCAATATCATCAGCCAATTTATCACCTTTAAAATAGAAAAAATAGTATCAGAAATAAAAAAGAAACCAAAACAATTCAAAAATAATCAAATCCAATATACCTTAACAGCATCTCTTCTCTCTAATCACGAGCTTCTTTATTCCCACCATCCTTTCCACCTTCACTCTTTTTATATTCACTTTCTTTCTCTCTAGAAGCCTTCTCTTTATCACCTAAACCAATAAAAGAAGCACCACCAGCACCTCCACCTTTTCCACCAAATTTAAAATGACAATAGAAACTAAAAGTAAATAAAATAGCAATAAAAAAATTAAAAATAAAACTTAATAAAACAACCAACAACACATGATGCAGTGCCTCCATCATTTCCATCATCATCTTTCTTTTTTTTTTTTAACATAAACACAGTATTATCATCTAAATCAATATTTTAAACCCACAGTTTGTCCATAACCAATTTTATTGAAGAAGAAAGATAATCCAACTTTTTATACACAAACAACTTTAAATAATTAAATTCATTTCTTAAATAGTCATGTGTTAAAGCTAATTCCTTTATAAAGTCACGAGAATTGGGTGAACTTTTCATATCACTAGAATCACCAAAATCTTCCTTGGCTTTTTAAAAAAAACCACTTAAAGCCAGCCTTAAACACTCTTCCTCAGTAGGAGATACATTCCTCAATTTCAACTACAAAAAAATAAAAAAATTACTAACAATAAAAATAAATAAACAAAATAAACTTAAAAAAATTAAATAACCAAAACAAAATTTACCTTACTTAGCAGTTCCCTAAAAATCAAGCGCTGCAACACCTTGTAACTCAAATTTGATTTACAAGTCCAATTTAGAATTTGAGGAATAAGTAGGTTCTTTAGACCACTATGTACACAAATATTATCAACCACAAATGGACAACATTCATAAAACCATATTTGAATAGCATAGGGAAAGCCATTCATAAAAAGTCTAATCATTTTTATTTTTATTTTCACTCGTAAAAAGATTCCCCTTTAAATATTCCATGGTAAAGTAAAATGTGTCCTTCTCCCAATGATACTCATTACAAAAACCACACTCAACAATATCAAATGCTCTCTTACTCATCATCTTTTCTAATGTAGAACTCATAAAAAAATTTTAATAAAATAAATTAAAGAAATCTTAACAACATCTTCATCATTATCCTAATGTTTGAACTACAAACACTCATGCACAAACTGCCTGTTTATTTTCTTCAAAATACCAAAATATTTTAAAATCAACCTATTCTCCTTTAAAAAAATAGTTGATAATATAGAGTTACCAATACACCTTAACCCAATAACTAATGCGAATTCATCCATCCCAAATTTTAATCTCTTTCCAAAAACATCAAAATAACACTCATACAAATTGGGTTGCTTCAATTCTCTTAACAAAAGAGAATGAATCAACTGCCATTGAACTTCAAATTTTGGTAAATCTGAAAAAAAAAACATGTTTCATGAAAAAGACCCAACTGGGTTTCATTTAAAACTTCTTTAATTAAATTAAGAACACCATATGATAAAATACAAGAAACCTTAACTTCAAAATACTCATTACCTTCAAGAAAGGCTCCCAGTCCTAAAAAATGTAATTAGAAACTAAAACAAAACAAAACCTAAACTAAAAAAATAATAAATAAATAAATACCTTAAAATAACAACCTTAACACCAGATCCTTCATCAACATCCTTTTTCATCTTCTTCTTCCCCCTATCAACATCAATAACTACACCCTCAATACCCCTTTTCTTCCTACCCAAAACACCACCACCACTATCCTTATTTGCATGTCCCTTTTTTTCACTCCTGTATATTATCTTCTTTACCATTTTTACTCTTACACGTCTTTTCTTTTTCGCACTTCGTTCTTTCTGTTTCACAGGGTTAGAATTTTGTGATCTTGTGTTAACCATAAAATTCTTATAAGGAATAACTACCAAAAATAAAATGGCAATTAATTTCCACACCATTAAGCAATAGTTACTTTTCACACCACTAAGCAGCAATTACTACCGAACAAAAGGAAAAAAACCAACTTAAAAATCAAAACTTGAAGAAACTAAAAAAAAGGAAGAAATGCGAGGGAAGAAAAAGAAACAATAGTGAAGAAACCTCTATGAAGACTAAAATAACACGAGATATTTTTGAAAATGCAAAGGATACGCGTGTAAAAAGAGGGGGATAGATTTGTAAAAAATGAAAACTTGCAGCATTTTTTTTCATAATAATTAAAAATGGTGTATTTTTGTAAAAATATCTTAATTTAATTCCAAACCTATTAAATTAAACCTATTTAAATGGGCCTATTAAATTAAACTTAAAATTAAATATACCTAATGAAATGGGCTTAAAAAAACTAAACCTAAATCAATTTACAAAACAAAACCCAAGCAAAGAAATGAATGCAAATAAAATAATAATAATGTAGTTAAAGTGGCCCTAGTAATTAATTAACAAATAAAATAATTAAACAAACAACCCTAATTCTATTAACTTAATTCTAATTAATTTTAAACCCTAATTTTTATTTCTATGTCATTGATTTTAATTAATTTACCCAATTGCATCCCTAATTTACAAACTAATTCATTAAAATAAAACACAGAACACATACTCAAGATTCCACTATTACCACTATTAGGGCCATGACAATGATCTACAACAAATTAAAATAAAATTATACAAACCCAAAAAGCCAAATAAATAAAAATAAAAAATAAAAAACCAACAAAATAAAAATAAATAAATAAATAAAAGACATATAAACCCTAAAAAATAACTTTTAAGTACAAAATTTAATCCATGACATTCCATGGATCTTTGGGGGTTTGGTTATGGATTTCCTCCAATAATGATATTCTACAGTGTGTTTATGTTACCCCATCCATCATGAAAATAAAAATAAACTAATAAAAATTAGTCAGTGAGTCATTGAAAAATAATCAACAAAAATCAAATAAAAAATAAAATCAAAATCATATAAAAGAAAAAGGAGATGAAGATTTGGGAATGAGATGCAATATTAATTTCCCTCAAAAGGTGATCACCATTGATAGAAGCCCGTGGCTTTTGATGTTTACGAATTTTTATTGTTTGTGATTTTAGTTTTTGGGTCTAATTACAGCCAAGAACTAAGAAGGTGCATAAAAAATAAAGAAAAATGGGTGTGCTTTGGATAACAACAAAGAATCGAAAGGTAGAGAAAAATAAAAAAGCCCCGAAGCCTCCCTTTGTAAAAAGAAAATGACGTATTTATAAACAAAACACCATGTAACCTTAAATTGGTTACAGGATAAAAATAAAAAAATATATAAAAAAACACATTTATCAAATAAAACAAACACATTTATCAAATAAAACACAAAAAATCAGGAGAAATGAATAAATTAAATTAAATTAACAAAATATAAAAAAAATTGTGGACCACCTTATTTTCGATCGGAAGTGTGGATTTCCGACCGGAAATCTATATTTCTAATGGAAACTCTTTACTCTTTTTTTTTAAAATATTCTTAGACAATCATGGCCATCTGTGTGCCCATTTATGGCCACTTTTAGCCATAACAAAAATTTTGCAAATTGAATTATTTTGCAATGAATAGGTCCAACTTCAATCCAATTCAACTTTTTTTTTCCTTTGAAAATTTATTTTTTATGTAAAAATAATAATAAATTTAAAAAATGTCCTAAAAATACTTTACAATTTAATTCAAAACCAATAAATTAGATCAAATAAATCTAATTTCACAGTCAATTTTCATCGTTGGGTCCTTTGTCGCATCCACACTCAATAATCCTAAAATTAGGTACTTATAATTGCCTCATTTAGTCATTGTTTGCTTGACAAATTGTGGTAAAATGAATAAGCATAAAATTTCAAAGCAAAGAGTTAGGGTTCTTACTTGATGTGTTATAGAGCTTTTGTCTATAATAATGAATTGCATGATGTTACTTTTGTCATTCAATAATGTAGGCTTTATGCTACTGCAGTCTACAATTGCTGGTAAGTTTTAAATGGTCACAACCCTTTCATTGTCCGCCTTTAACGCTGTAATTCGTAACTACTCATGACTTTTCATTAGTTGCAATCCTTTCATTGCTTATCGATAATTTTAATTAGGTGCAAATCTTGCATTGCTTGCCTTGATGTTACAATTCATAATTGCTTTCAAATTTTAATTAGTTGCAACATTTGCATTGCTCACATATGATACTACAGTCTATAATTGCTCACAATTTTTTACTATTTACCATCCTTTCATTACTCATTGATGATTTTGATCACCTGTAAGCCTTTCATTATTTTTTGGCTTACTGCTACAATCCATGATTGCTTGAAATTTTGATTAGTTGCAACCTTTCTATTTTTTGCCTTTAATGCTATAATCCATAATTACTCGTAATTAGTTACAACCCTTATATTGCTCGCCTTTGATGCTAAAGTCCATAGCCGCTCGCAATTAGTTGCCCTCTTTCATTGCCCGCCTTTATAATGCTACAGTTAATAACTGCTCATGATTAGCTACAACCCCTTTATTTCTCACATTTGATGCTACAGTCCATAACTGCTCATGATTAGCTGCAACCCCTTTATTGCTCACCATTGATGCTACAGTCCATAACTGCTCACGATTAGCTATAACCCTTTCATTGCTCACTTTTGATGCTATAATACATAACTGCTTGCAATTAGCTACAACCCTTTCATTACTTACCTTTATAATGCTATAGTTTATAACTACTTATGATTAGCTGCAACCCCTTCATTGCTTGCCTTTGATGCTACAATCCAAAACTGTTCACAATTAGCTATAATCCTTTCATTGCTTGCTTTTATAATGTTATAATCCATAACTATTCGTAATTAGTTGCAACTATTTGTTGCTCACCCTTATTACTACAGTTCATAATTGCTCGTGATTTTTTATCTTTTACTATTTGATTCGAATGCTTTGAATTCTTTTGTGCTGATTGATTTAGAATTCTTGCTAACTAACTTTGAATTTTGCTATATTGACTGATTGGAAATGTTCTACTGACTAATTTGAATTTCATTATGTTAACCAACACTATAAGTTAGGTGTACCTCTTTCCAGATTTATAATTCTTGAAGACTTATGGAAGTTAGTTTCAGCATGATGAATGTATAAAAGTACATTATAATTTTAAAATTTATAAGAAAATTCATCACTTTATCCCAAGATAGCATGCACTCAACAAATCTCACTAATTTTGATTTTTATGGCTATCATTTATTTGCCATTCACAAAGGTCGGAGATATCATTAACCATCTTAAGTTGAGAGCATATTTTTACTAATTGAAGAGCTTACTTCCACACCTAATTTTAAGGAGAATTTGCTAAACAAAACTCATGGAAATTGAGCATAAACAAATCAAATTTTGAGTATCAAAACAATCTTTGAGTTATTTTTGTGCTTTTATTCCTTATTCAAGTATTCCCTCACCTTTTTTATATTACTCAACATGGATATCATTGGAAAGGTCCTTTAGATACTCATACTCTTATAGAGCATTGGAGTAAATAGAGAAGCTTTTGGCATGGTCCTCTTTTAGTATTCCCCTGCCTTTCTCATATTACTCAGCGTGGATATTACCAGAGGGTTCACATTGATACTCTTACTCATTTATGAGCATCGTAGTAGAGTATAAATGCCTATTATCACATGCTTTTATTTTAATTCCCCTCTTAGTATTCCCATGCCTTTCTTATATTACTCAATATGGATACTGTCAAGGGATTTTGTACTCATACTCATTTCTGAGCATTGGAGTAGATTATATGCACATTTTTCATTCAAAAGACCAAAATTATACTATAAAATTCAACCAATTTATGCTTCAGGTCTATAGACTTTATTTTTGAGTATTCTTCCCGTCATTTGGGTGTAAAGCAAACATTAGATTGGTTAGAGTTTTAAAAAATCTCAATATGGAGTTGTTAACTAATCATCTGAATTCTGCAAGGCTAATAAAAGAAAGGCACTAAGATCAAAGTTCATGAAATTAATGTTCACACATGATCTTGTGAAGTGGATTTACTCTCAATTTATGGATTTAAGATTGTACTTTATTATGAAAACTAAAGATATAAAGTTGTGTTACTTCCTTTGAGCATTTGTTAAGGTGTTTGTCATTCGAGATGATATTCTGATGAGCGATTGACATTTGCTATCTTGCCCATTCTTATTAACGTACTGGTTCCTTTCTCCTTTTTCATTCCCTTTTATTTTCCCTGTAAATACCATAAGTTAGTCATGTCTATTTGCAGGAAGGTGAAGAAATTTAATCAAAATGAAATGCTATTCTTTTGCACTCCCTTTTGATTATGGTTATGATATCTTTGATCATAAAGGTCATGATACTCCACCATCGAGGTCATGGCCTAAGGCTGAACTTGTCTTTATATCATTCCCATTAATATTATAATAAAGGGTCTCATTCCTCCTCTCGATATCCCTGTAAAGAGGTGTAGAAGTTAGAGGTCTCATTTCATAATAAGAGGAGTTTCAGAGTGCATGCATCTCAAATTTTAAGTGCATTCTTCCCTTTTAAAGGCCAAGCGTATGTATAGCTAGCATGTTGGACCTTCTCATCACTGTATTCCACACCCTATACTAGTCTAGCTATTTTGGAGTTATGCTCTGACTAGTCAAGAGTTTATTAAGGCTCTCTAGGCATTCAATGCCTTATCTTTTTTTAGAGCATTCTTGTGGTTATCAAATGTACAATCAAGAGCATCTCTTGTAGCAAATTCTCATTAAGCCATATATGGTACTCTTGTCTTTCATTGCTCATATTATTGATTGTCTTTTAATTTTATAGTTTATAGGAGTATGTTGGTTTTTCTTTTATTAAGACTTCAAGTGATATTCCAAATGATGCTCTAGATGAGACTATGGGAATAAATGATAAGTCTAAGGAGCTTGAGCATCCTATCCAGTCTCTTAAGGTTTCCAAGATGAAGCTTTTACATGTATCACTATCAATGATATCTCCTTATTGGATAGGCCCATGATTTATTAGACTCTTACAGTCTAGAGTCCCATTGAGCATCAGGTTCACCATGATAATGTTATCTTTCCTATTTTTACTCCTTTAGTTGCTTGATATATGAATACTCTAACTACTTCACTTCTTTAGACTATGGATACTTTCTTGTACTTTTACAACACTGATTTTGAATGTTAGTAGTAGAGTATTTATACAACCTTAAACCTTAACTAGGCTTAAAGATTTTTATTATACAAAGCAACTATATCACAATATATGTATGCAAGTGTATGCATGCTATGTATGATATGCATGATCTGAATATGTCTTTTATTTATAGCAGAGCTATGTTATTGATCTTCAAGTGTAAAAATGAGGTGCTTCATCAACAACTTATAGGTTTGCGCTTTGAACATTATGACATTAGTATTTCTGATGTTAAAGCTTCTAATGTAATTTGATGGATAGATGACCAGGCTATGTTGTATTGATGAGCTATTAGTTATTGCTTGTAATTTACTTCTTTCTGCCCCTAGAATTCTTTTGCCGACTCTTGTACTTTAGTGTTCCATCTTCAATCTTTGAATGTGAATTGACTGTTCTGCCCCAACTTGCCCCCAAAGCTACATTTTACACCTGAAAGGAGTTCTTGATACTAAAATCAACTAGATTTGCTTATATTGGAAGAACTGATAAGCAGAATATGAGGTTTGATGTTGATACAATGATTGATGATAGTTACAAGGTATGGATTGCAATGCAAGTCATTGAGCCACCTGAATTTCCTAGGTATAAAGGGACAATAGACTTACATAATCATAAAAGGGTATTAAGAAGAGAAAACATAAGTAAAATTGTGATCTTATAGCTCTGATTTTAGCTTTCATTATGTATTGTCTTTCCATTTTGGATACTTATGCAGTATGATAAAGACGAATATGTGATATTTAAACAAAAATTTGAGATTCAATTTTACACATTCATTGGGGTAAAAATGAGTACATTTATTATATCACATGATACAAATCTTATCATTAGCTAGGTCTTTTAAATCTTCTCACTAATTATTTCTCTCTCACTTTTATTTCCTTAATTTTTACCTGATTATTCCTTCATATGTTTTTTCACTTTCATTTCCTCTCTTTTCTTTTCTTTTTTTTTTCAAATTTTCTTTCTTCAAAAGTTATATCATGTGATATATGAATGTTCTTTAAATTTGCATTTGTGCCCATGCTGAATGAATCTAATTGAATGCAAATGCGATCAATATCATAATGCACAATACTATTAGGATGTACATTACATAAGTAAGCATGATCAAAATTCATATCATAGATTAATAAAATAAACTTTCTAAAGAAACCAAAATGTTATTTAAAGAAAATAATAAGAGAATTATTTTCTATTCTAAATGTTAGGGATGCTAAGTCTCATAGTGGCTGTCCTTCAAGTGGCTATTCTTGCATCTTCTCGCTAACTATCTCCATGACTTCATCTTTCTATATCTCAATTATGCAAGTTTCTTTCTTGTTTAGCAACTTCTCATCATCAAATTGATCACTCCATCCTGTAGGTACAATTGACTCAAATAGTATGTCAAAAGAGGGTGGTTTAGTGTAAAACACCTTATAGTCAAACTTATCTAAGGACTGTCCTTATAAATCCTCAACTCTTTCCATATATTTGGGAACATTAGGAGATTTCTCATTATTTTCAAGTTTTATGTTCTTAAAGGAGTTTAGTATAGTGGTTGAGGGAGGTACATTTCGGTAGTTTAGGAAAGGATTATTTCTAGTGCTCGAATTTTCAAGGTCTACGATTTTTTCGAAGTTTATAAGGTTTTGGATTTTGTGTTTGAGGTGGATGCAGTTGTCTATGGAGTGTTGGAGGTTTTGGTGGAATTTGTAATAGTTGTTTAGGTTATAGCCTAGGGTGTTTAGGTTTGGTAGGTTTGGATTAGGTAAAGGTTGAAGTAAGCCCGTTTGCATTATGCACTCTAAGACTTTTGACAAAGGTTGGTTAAAGTTTGAGAATCTCCTTAGTTGTTGGATAGTATGCACTTCTATAGCTCGATTATTGTTTCCTTATTGTGTGTCCATAGTTGGGTAGTTTCTTGCTCTAATGGTTCTATAGCTTTTTTTTTTATTCTCCATCTCCTAATCTTTCAATCCATCATCATAGAGGTCTACAAAAGATTTAGGGTTCATCACTTATAACTTTTAACCAAATTAGGAGACACATTACGAATAATCATCCTAACTTACCTTGTTTATGAATCTAGTGAGAAAATCACAGAATTATTCATTTGGCTTTTGTTTGGTCAATTCTAGATCCCTGATGGATACTTTTAACTTGGTGTTATGGTCATACTGCTTCAAAAAAGCAATGTATAGTTCTCTCCAATTAGCCTGAATAGATTTCTCTAACCCATGATACTAATTCACAACTATTCCTTCTAAGGACACAACAAATAATTTAGTGACCACAATTAATGGGGCTTTTATGGTGCTCATAGTTATGGTATATTGGCTAAGGTGTATCGTTAGATCTCCAATACCATAAAACTTCTAAAGCTTAGGCATTTCAAACTTGTTTGGAAGCTTATTTCTATCAGTGCTCATTATGTCATTAAAATCTAATGCATACCTCATGCCTTAACCCCTCATCAGCTCTTCCATCTTAGATATCTTTTGAGTCAATGCTTGTATTTGCTTTGATTTGAGTTCCTAAACAAGCTCAAGTGATTCTTTCTTGGCTTTCTCTACCATATAGTTCTCCATATCCTTATATTTTATTTCAATAATAGGCACATTCCTAGCAGCATTCAATGGTTCCCTCCTTACATTGTCATTGTTAGTAGGTGGATCTTCTATAATAACAGCAGGTAAAGTAGCAACAACAGCAGGTGGTGCTAACCCAGCTAAAGCTTGTCTCAATTCATTTTGAATCATGGCCCTCAGGTCATTCATGGACCAATTTTCCCTCTACTGTTGTTCTGTCTCTTCTGTTTGACTAGTTAGGGTTAATGTAGATTTTAGATAAAGTGGGTTGATAGTCTCTTTAGCTATCGACTTTGGACTTGAATCAGTTCTCACTAATTTGCCACTACTCCATTTCCAAACATAGGAAGACTTCAATGAATCTATGATGGTAGAAAAATAAAGTGCTAGTATGATGCATGAACTACATATGATGCATTTATGCATGATGCATGTGCTATACAACAAGTAACAAGTGGCAAGTCAAGCCAAGTATACAAGTAGCAAGTTAAGTGTATAGCATACATCCTTCCAACCTTATTCCTCCCACTCACAAGTTCAATGGTGAGTCTCTTTTCCTAGGATTTTTGGTCTTGGCCTTAATATCAACAGAGGATATCAAGAATCGACGCACATCCTAAATCTCTTAAAATAGTAAAGCATAGAAACAACATTTCTAAGTATATAAGATTAACCCAATCTTTGTTAACCCAAGAGGGCCTCAAAAGGTATGGGCTTGGGCCTTTATAGATAGAAATACCTCATGGCAATAAACACAAGCAATTTAGGTAAATCCTAGAGGAAGTTACTAGGTCACTATATGAGCTGAGTCTGATGGAAAAGTCAAGGTTCCTTTAATAAGATGCCTTCTTTTAATACTTAAGTTACATGCTAAGGTCAGAGGGGCTTAGTATCCTTTGCAAACTTGAGAGAAGACTACCCCCCTTTGGGACTTGGGTTACAAACTCTAATCAGATAAGCCTGATAATGTCTCTTGAACTGAGTTAAGGCGAAGAGTAATGGTTAACCAATTTACAATCCCAAGAAGCTAATAGAATCATGGAACCATAAATCAATGCCATCGATTTATAAGGACATGTAGAATGAATGAAAGAATAAAATAATTCTAAAGAACATAAGTAGAATCAGTATCTCTTATCCCCAGTGGAGTTGCCACTATAGAGTGCAGGGTTTAGCACACGTCCAAGATTTCATCAACCATGGTAATAATTAGGATAATTGATGAGTGGTGGTAACTTGATTCTCTAAAAGAAAGTTAGCACTACAATCAAGAGATTTTGGATATGGAATACCAACTTCTTTTAGTCTTTTGTTCTTTTAGAATTAGTTTATGAATTACTATTTTATTCTCTAATTACATGCAATTTCATATAAACCCTAATTTAGCAATCAACTCCAAGTAACTAGTCACATGAAAAAGCACATAAAAATTGCATTCATTCAAAGCATACAACCCTAAGTTAGTCTAATCTACATTGATTTTAATTAGATGGTCTAAATCTACATATTTTAATTTATAAGTGAACCTAAAAACTAATTGACCTCATTTCTATTTAATTTTAATTTAAATAAGTCTAAGTCTATTTATTTTATTTCTAAAAGTGGGTTTAAGTCTACAAATTATGAAAGCTTTAAATTAGTGGGCTTAATTCTACATGTTTTAATTCTAAAAAGAGCCTAATTCTATAAGTTATGGAAAAAGGTTTAAGTCAATGTGATATATCTAATTAATTTTAATTAATCTAGGTGGGCTTTTGTCTAAATTAACTAGGTGAGCCTAAATTATTTCTAACCTAAAACATAACTAATTATGGGCCTAAAGATGGAAATTAATTTAATCCTAAGTCTATTTAAATGGGCCTATTAAATTAAACTTAACATTAAATATACCTAATGAAATGGACCTAAAAAAACTAAACCTAAATTAATTTACAAAATAAAATCCAAGCAAAGATGCAAATAAAAATAAAAATAAAAAATCTAATGTAGTTAAAGTGGCCCTAATAATTAATTAACAAATAAAATAATTAAGTAGCCCTAATTCTATTCACTTAATTCTAATTAATTTTAAAAACCCTAATTTTGATTTCTATGTCATTGATTTTAATTAATTTACCCAATTGCATCACTAATTTACTAACCAATAAATAAAATAAACATATAAAACATACATAAGATTCCAATATTCCCACTATTGGAGCTATTATATTGATCTACTGCAAATTAAAATAAAATTATACAAACACCAAATAAATAAAAATATAAAAAAATCAACAAAATAAAATAAATAAATAAATAAATGAATAAAAGACACAGAAAACCTAAAAAACTATGTTCAAGTACAAAATTTAATTCATGGTATTTTATGGATCTTCATGGGTTTGGTTATGGATTTCCTCCAATGATGATATTCCACAATGTGTTTATGTTACCCCATCTATCATGAAAATAAAATAAACCAATAAAAATTAGTCAATGAGTGATTGAAAAATAATAAATAAAAATCAAATAAAAAAGAAAAGAGATGGAGATTTGAGAATGAGATAATGTATTGATTCCCCTCATAATGTATTACCATTGATAGAAGCCTATGGCTTTTAATATTTGTGAATTTTTGTTGTTTGTGATTTTAGGTTTTTGGGTTTGATGACGGCCAAGAACTAAAAAAGTACATAAAAATAAAGAAAAGTGGATATGCTTTGGCTCATGGGAAAGAATTAAAAAAGGCAGAGAAAAATCAAAAAGCCCTGGAGCCTCCCATTGTGAAAAGAAAATGGCGTATTTATAAACAAAACACCATGTAACCATAAATTGGTTATAGGATAAAAATAAAATAATATATAAAAAATCTATTTATCAAATAAAAAAACACATTTATCAAATAAAACAAAATTAACAACCAACAAAAATCAGGATAAATAAAAATCAAATTAAATTAAAAAAATATAAAAAAATTGCAGACCACCTTATTTCCGATCAGAAATCTACATTTCCGACAGAAACTCTTTACTTTTTTTTTAATTCTTGGCCAATCATGGCCATCCGTGTAGCCATTTATGGCCACTCTTGGCCATAACAATTTGTAAATTAAATTGTTTTGCATTGAATTGGAACAACTTTGGCCCAATTCAACCTTTTTCTTTATTTTTCCTTTGAAAATTTATTTTTTATTTAAAAAAATTAAAAAATAGGTCCTAAAAATAATTTACAATTTAGTTCAAAACTAATAAATCATATCAAATAAATCTAATTTCACATAGTCAAATTTCATTATTGGGCCCTCTGTACACTTGAATATCACGAAATTGGGTGCTTTCACTTAGGTAATAAAAAATCCTGAAAATGATTAAACACTGACCTTGTTTATCTTGCATAGCATCATTAAAAGAATTGTCGGCATCTAAATCCCAAACTACCTTCTTTTTTTTTCAACTGAGAGAGCTTATCCTATGAGAACTTATGAATTTTGCATTCACTATTGCTTTGTCCCTACCAAATATTTTCACACAAGCTTTCAATCACTTGATAAATTGCACAATGAATTGTAAAACAACTCATAATGTATAATGGGATTGTTTAGGCCACCAATTTAATCAAAATTGCCTTCCTTTCCATATAAAGGAATTTTTTTCCAATTCTTCAATTGTTTGGCCACTATGTCCATTAAAATTTGGAAAACTACCTTTTTTAATCTACCAATAATTTTTTAGAGCTCTAAATACTTAACATATTTATTAACTTTGTTAACCCCTATCACTTGTTCCAATGCTAGACATTTATTCTCAACTAAATTTGCACTGATTTCAAACTTGGTCAAAATTGATTTATTGGCATAAAGTTTGCTCATATTTAGAAAGAATATTTTTAACTACTCTTAGCTCCTGCTTAGTTACTCTCTTATAAATAATGTTATCATTTACAAACAAATAGATGGCTAATGGGAGGAGCTCACCTACATACTTCATAACCATGTAATAGTCTACTAGATTATGCTTTTTATAGCATACTAAACAAAGTTTTTGCATAAAATAAAAATAAATATAGGGAGAGGGGATCTCCTTGTAAGAGTCTCTATAAGGGGTAAAAATGTTTCCTAGCTCACTATTAATTAGGATACAAAAAGAAATAGAGGTAACACAATGCATATAAGCCCTACCTACTTATAATCAAAACCCAGTCTTAGCATAACATGCTCTAAAAATTTCCACTTTACCCTATCATATGCTTTATTCATATATAATTTTAAGGCAAAGTGAGATTTTGAGCTAGTGGTTTTCACTTTCAATGAATTAAAAATTTCAAATGCCAAAAGATAATTATCAATTATGAGACAACTAAAAAAAAGTAGATTCGGTTTTAAAATTAATACAAAAATATGATTTTAAGTATATTCGCAATAACCTTAGTAGGGAGATTAAAAATCACATTGCAAAACTTATAGGAGGAATTATTTTGGGTTTTGAAGCCTTTTTATTTTTGGTATTAGAATAATATGGATATGATATATTTTCCTTGGCTTGGTACTATAATTTAAAATATTTTGCACAAAGCTTAACACATTATTACTAATAATTGTCCAAAAGTTTTTAAAAATTAAAGTAGGCATACCATCAGGACCTGGAGCTTTTGTTAGGTGCATTTGTTGAAGAGTAGTCATTACGTTTATATGGGAAAAGGGGTTCAAGGAGCATCTAGTTCATTTAGTTATCCATAACTTCTAAAGCACCTGTCATATTAAGGTTACCAACTAATGAATATAAATCCTAGAAGTATTATTAAAAGATCTTAGCAGTCTTCTTATCCTCAGTAACTGCCTCTCCCTATGAGTTATAGATAATCTAAATTTGATTTCTTTTGTGTCTCCCCTTAAACATATAATGAAAAAAAGTTAGAGTTCTTATAACCATCATTCATCCATTTTATACTTGACCTCTCGTGCTAGATGGCCTCCTCACATCTACTAAGAGTATCAATTTTACATTCAAGCTCTTTGCTTACACAAATTTTCCTCTACTGGTTGAAGTGTCTATAGGGTTTAGAGCTCATTCTAAGACTCAAGAAGCACTAAATGAACATGCTTAAAGTGGCTTCTCTCTCACTCTTACAAATTTCATCTACAAAAGCTAATATGCTTACTAATCTCAACATTCATAGGAATGCCCAAAAGGCTATACCAAGATTATTCCACAATCCTCTTATAGCTCTCATTATATAACCATATTGCTTTAAAATAAAATATTTTTTCTTCCTCTTTATCGGAGAGGCATGCTAATAAACTAATATAGGGTTATGATAAGAAGACTAATGAATTAAGTGATCGACCTCAACTTGTGGGAATCTACAAATCCATTCTATGTTCATAAGAAAATGGTCTAAGTCATCTCTTTCATTTGTCCAAATATATTTATACATAACAAAACCTTAATCATTAAGGGCACAACTCCTTAAAGAATCTTTAGAAGCCTTTATTTGTGACACTTCTTTTACAGAATCCCCAACCTTCTCATGGCTATATAAACTTTTGTTAAAATTACCCCCATAAAGTTAAAAGAGTTGTCTATTATTTTTAATCTCCATTAACAACTCCCATATGAGATTTTTATTTTACCTTGAATATCGGCCATAATTCCTAGTGAACCTCTAATCTTTCAAAGCCTTATCCTTATGAAAAACCACATTAATGTGATGATGGGATAAAAAAATCCAAGAAGCATTCATATTCGCTCCCTATTATAAGCATAAATCACTTATATTATTTGTAGGACTTTCAACAAAACTCATAAAAAATCCTTTTTAAAAATCCAATTGAACTTTAATAGCTTCCGTCTCTTCAGCATTCATTTTGGTTTCCATAAGAAAAAACACTTTGAGACAATTTTGAAGAATTATCTTTTTTAAAACTTGAATTATGTGTGTGTTACTAAGCCTACGATAATTCTAACTAAGAAAATTCATAATTGTTAGTGTGGTTATATAACAACCATCGACATTGGTGAGTATTAGGAATTAACTTCCATAAGGTCTAACTTCTTTCACTTATTTTTAGGAGATAAAATAATCCTATTATGTGCATCTTCTAAAGATTTTGCAAGACACTATTTTGATTGAGCAATGGTTTAAGTGGTTATCGATGAACTATGTGGGATAAGCTTTTTTAAGGCCCATATTTTCTTTTGGGTTAGTTTTGATTTGGTTGGTAAAATATGGGATGATTGTCACAATTCTTCAAGGTTGGTGGATTATGGGTAAGGATGGTTGCTAGAGCAATTATCAGTAAGGTTATTTTAGTTATTAGACATCTTGTTAAAAGCTACTTGGTTGGTAGTAAGAATGGTCACTAGTGAGGGCATTACGAAGTTTCAAGTTGAAGGGATATATAATCTTTTGGTGGTGCTAAGGCTCAAGGTAAGAGATAAGGTATTTAAGAGTGATATGGGTATTGGTTGACTTGCTATACCCTATTGCATTTTTTAGGTTCTACTTTTCTATGTACCAACTTCCAAACCTTGCTATAGATCAAAATTTAGTAAAAAATCAACCAAAGATTCTTTGATAACCTTAGCAACTCTAGTATCCCTTGTTTCAACATTTAAATTTCCAACATCTTAATTCTTTAAACTCTTTTGTTGACCTTTTGCATGATCAAGGTCATGATCAATCTCAAATCAACCTCGGTTATGACTTTAACAATCAATTTAAGTGTGTTTATAAGTTAGGTTCAAGGGTGAAATCAACAGACCTTGAATTGAAGTCTAAGCAAGGCTATTTGAAGGTTAAATTACCCATCCTAGGCTCTATCCTGACTAGGACACCACTCGGGACAATATGCACCTCATCAAGCAAAAGTTAAAATTTTGGGTAGTGCTCATCCTAGGCTTCGTCTTGACCAGGATGATGCCCAGGACATTAGTCATGAGCTCCATCCTGACTAGGACCAAATCTATCCTTTTCAAAAGTAATGGCTCTATAAGGTCCAATAGTTATTTTTATTGAATGTCTCGACGAGGACTGACTAAATCTCTATAAAAAATGAAAGAAACATTAGCCCTATTCACCCCCCCTCCAGGGCATTTTTCATTTTTTATCGTGATCATGAAGTACTACTAACTATTGAGGAAGGTCTTCAAGATTGATTTACCAAGAAACCCTTACAGATATTGGCATTTATGGTTGCTTCTCCATTCTTTACATGTTTAGAGGTAAGGCCTTTAACCAGGTCCTATAGTTCAGCACTAGTTGTGACATGTCATTAGCCTCATTATATTAAGACCACTATTTTAGAGAGTGGGAAAATAAACATTTGGCTCTCTAACTTCATAATTTTGTGTAAGTGTATATACTATTACCTTGTCCATTAAGTATAACAGAGTAAATGATGGTATAATAATGAACATAGGAATGATACTAGGAAATATGGTCTAAAGAATCTCGATAGTAATTCCATGAACAATCCTGTATGGGATTGGATTTTTTTAATAGTGGAAATTCCATAAAGTGCAAACCAAGATCTACAATACAATGACGAATGAAGAGTGCCCTGCCATACCTACTCCCATCAAAATAAAAAGCTTGACTTTACTAAACAAACAAAAAAGGTCCTTCACTAATAGAATAGGGCCGATACTTATTTCATATGTGATGCAACTATAATACTAGAGAGGTCTACTGATCATTCTCAAAAGTAAGATAGGAAAGAAAAGAAGGGAAGAATCGACGAGGAAAGATAAAAGAAAGAATGATAAGTTCATAAACTAGACTTCATTATAATGTAATTGAATTTTAAAACTTTTGATTTTTTAGTAATTAATGCATTTTCTAATTTCAACATTATTTTTATTATCTTATGGATAAAATTTATAATCTGCCTTAAGTTAGGTTTAATCTTCATGCGGTGTTTGTTTAGATTATGCAAAGTCCCTTATATGGAGAGCCTTAACCTTTTAGATTTTTCATGTTTTAACTTATTGAATATTTGTATGATCAAACTCTTAATTTTTGACTTTAATTAAAAATTTTGATTTTAATAATTTCAACTAAGTGTGTAGGAAGTTGATCTATCATGAAGTTTAATAGTTAAATGATTAGAGACAATAAAATACTCCTTCAAAGAGTATAAATATGCATTTCAATAGAGTACCTCAATCTATACAAGTCCACAATCATTTAGAAACAATTATATACCAAAAATATACATTTTTAGATATACAGTGGTATGCTCACGAGCTGCCACACGACATGGATTGACAAGTATCCTTTTGGGCTAATTTGATTTTTGAGATTCGAGGAGGCTTTTTGACATCTTTAGAGCTTTATAATGAGAAAATTATCTTCTTCACTTTTGAATTAGACATCTTAAGCTTTCTAAATTAAGCTTACTTGTCAAAATCTAAGCTCATTTGTGTAAGCAAATCTTGAGTCGAAGTCAACATATATAGCTTTCATTTTAAGTTGTGCAGTTCTTAGTATTTCAATAATATCTTGAGCTATAAATGTTTAATTAAGGTGATTTAAAGTGATATGGAAATATAAGAAACTTTTCTACAACTTTAAAGAAGAAAGTTTAGGCTGATTTGATTATCTTTAGTCCTGCTCATGAGCATCTCATGACCCAATCATGAGTTGTCCCCTATTAGTGCCTCAAGAGCTCATTTTTGGAGAAATGGTTAGTGCTCCTCATGAGCTACCCTCATGATTATGAAGAGCAGAGATCAGCTCATAAAGGAAATCCTAATTACATTCAATGGACATTTTTTAATGCAATAGTCCTCAAACTAACACTCACGAGCCAAGGTTTGCTCCTCACGATCATGAGCAGCGTTCTAACATAAATAAGTCCAAATTGATTCAAAAATCAATTATAGACATTAGATACACATTTGATACATCCAATAGTCATATTTTTTAGTGTTTATCTATATAAACATTGTTTAGAGTTCAATTGAAGGTTTAAGAAACTTGTTTATTATTCATTCTCTCTTAAGCATTCAATTAAGCTCTTAAATTCTCTCTTAAACAATTTTTTTTTCATTTATGTAACTCTTATAAGAGTTAGTGAGTTTTAGAATACATTCTTTTTCTTCTATTTTATGGGATTTAGAAAATGGGAAGTTAGATTCTATTTTAAAAGGAATTGGTTTAAGTGTTGTCCATTAAAACACTTGGGATTTAGTTTTTGAGTGAGCCTTGAAAACTCAAGTTGTAAGGTTATAAGAGTGAGCCACAAAAATCTTGTGTAATCTCAATCTTATGAATAAGATTATGAGTGATTGAAAATCCTAACTTGGGGATAAGTTAGGTGGAGACATAGGATTGTTGTTGAATCTAAACTCCTTAAATCATTATGTTCTTCATTCTTCTTTCTCAATATTCATTCAATTCTTATTTAATTCTTTAAAATCATTTTTATTTTACTAAAACCCTCATTATTCATATTCACCACCCCCTCTAAGGTTATTTCAATTGGTATCAGAGCTTGGATTCTAGGAACTTAATTGCTAGAATATAAGATCATGGGGAGTGAACTTTAAAATTTTTCTTCACATAGACCATTCTTTGATGGTAATGACTATCCTCATTGGAAGTTCAAAATGGAGCTATATTTAGATTTTGATTCCATTAGACTTTGGGAAGTTGTTCTTAAAGGTTGGCAACCACCAAAAACTACCATTGATGGTGTACAACCTACTATTTCAATAAGTGATTAAAACAATGATCAAAAGGAAGAAAACTACAAAAACAAGAAAGCTATTATTACTCTACTCTTTTCCATGACTAAAGAAGAAGGAGATAAGCTTCAATATTACATTTCAACCAAGGAAATGTGGGAGACTTTGGAGAAACATTATGAAAGCAATGTACAAGTAAGAAGCAAAAAGGTCCAACTTTATAGGTATGAATATGGACTCTTTAAAATGAAGCCTTAAGAATCAATCATGAAGATGATAAACCATCTTAATGCTCTCCTCACAACCCTTAAGAAACTTGGAAAATATTTCTCTAAGGAAGAGGTGAATAATAAGATTCTAAGAATCTTACCTAAGAAGGATTAGGACTCTTTAGTCACTTTAATTGAGGAAGATCAAGACCTCTCTATCCTTTCAACCGATTTGCTTATTGGAAAGCTCTCAACACATGAGCTTACAATTAAGCAAATAGGTGAAGAGCAAGAAGAAAAGGAAGGAAAAAAAAGAGCATAGCACTAAAAGCTCTTTAAGAAGATAATAAAGAGGAAAGCACTAAAGATTCTAGTGATAAAGGTAGTGATATTCTCATGCTCATTAGAAATTTCAAAAGTTCTTAAAAAGAAAAATTTCTCAAAAATAAGAGACTTCAACAAGAATTACAAAGGATAAGGCAAGAAGAAAACCAAAGAGGTTACTTGCTATGAATGCAAGAAATCAGGACACATTAGAAGTGAGTGTCCCAAACTCAAATTCAAGAATGAGGGAGCAAAGGATAAGAAGAAGGACTTCAAAGCTAATTGGAATGACCCCTCTGAATCCGAAGAGGAAGAGGAACAAGAAGTGGCCAATTTTTGCTTCATGGCTCTTAAAAATGAAAAAGAGGTACCATTTACTTCTAACTCTTCTTGTGATGAGTATTATGCTTATGATGAATATTATGATGATAATGATGTTGAGAGCCCTATTATGAGCAAACTCTTGCTTAAGTTCAAAAGCTTAATTTCTAGAAAAAAGCATTATAAGTATGAGTTAAATATTTTAACCAAGGAATTTGAGAAGTTAAAAATTGAATTTTCCAATCTTGTTAAATCAAACGACAAACTTGTTAGTTATTTAAAATCTTTTAATTCCTTAGAAAAGCAACTTAAGAAAGCAAGTGATAAAAATCATAAACTTTCTAATGAAGTAGTTGAGCTAAAAAAATTTCGTATCAAAATTCCAAAGAGGAAAAGAGAGTTTAGATAATTTACTTGACTCTCAAAAATTTCATAGAAATACTCATGGAATTGGATATGCTAATGGAATGGCCTCATTTTCATCATAATCACATATTAAATTTGTTAAAGCATCATATAATTCCATTCATTCTACCTCTAAATTAATTAAGGCTTAAGCTTTCACGACCCAAACCCAGGGCACGTGACCGGCACTGGGGAATGGAAAAGCATAAAGCTACTGAATCCCGTAGTAAGCCTTAAAGAAAATGCGGAATAAATAAATAAAAAAACTCTGAAATCTTATAATAAATATTTAAATTATAATACACATTATCAAACTAATTTTTCTTAATATAATTTAAATCGTAGCATCGTAGTACATAATGTAAATAAACATCAGTTATACAATATCATAAGTAAAAAAAAAAAAACCCGAATAAATTATTTAGTTAAACAGTTTTCTCTACTGTAGTACACAAAAGTAATCACAACATAACTCGGTAGACCTACACAGAATAGCCGGTGACGATGCTACCCAGCGAAGAGAGGTAGGCCCAATGGAAAAGCCCTAAACTCCTGAAAAAAAAAATTGAGGGGAGTCAGACCTCATTGAGTAAGTTAATAAAAGAGCTATACGGTTTGAAAACCTTTTGAAAACCATATAGATTTATAAAAAATAATATATATATATATATATATATATATACAGCTTTTGAAAAATCTCGGTAGAACCCTAAATCCAATTCTAAATGGCCAATTGGGCCCACTTAATCTAACTAGACTATTGGTCCCCGAGAGCAGAGGCATCAACCGAGGCACCAAGCCGCAGTCATCCATTTAATCCAAACACATGGCACTGGTGGTCCTCGAGAGCTAAGGCATCCACCGAGGCACCCATCCTAGTATATTTTTAACTTTTCCACATCACTAGCGGTCCCCGAGAGCAAAGGCTTCCACCGAGGCACCTGTCCCAGTTTATAACCACACGTCATAAATAATTAGGATCCATCTCTCAATCTCCACCATGTGCACACGGTCCTGGTGAAACCCACCAAGTAGCCCGTTCTACCAAAATTCCTCAAAAACTAATTTCTAAAATAAACAAATGAATAAATACATTACAAATGAATTTTCTCGACCATGTAAACAATGCTGAAAATATAAGCGCATGCAAATTTTAAAGAAAATACATGCACAGGTCAATTCATTAACTTATAGGATGAGCGAGATAGCTGACGATCGCGCGCCTGCCTTAATCCAGAAACTCTCACTCTGAAACTCACTAAAAAAATAACATATTTATTTTTAAAATCATACCTATGGAATAAGAAGGAAAATTAATAAAATTATGAAACTCTAGAATAACTCGAAAAAAATCGGATAAGACTCGAGAAGGGAATACCCTAATTTATGCTAGGAAGTTACGGAAGATATCATGTTTTACGAGAAAATCTATCGAAATTTCGGCAGAGTCTCCCCTGTAAAACGGACATCTCTCTATCGTAGGTAGAGCCATTCCTGCATAAAAATGCACTTCTAGTATTCACAGATATTCACTCTCGAGTCGATCTACCAGAACTACACTTAGCCCTAACTGAGATCACAAACTCAACCAAACATCACAAAATTTATTTTAAAAGAATGTAAAAATAGGCAACTTAATTTTTATAGAAATTAAATCAAATTAAATACTTAAATTTTCTTTATAATAAACTTGATTTAATAATTAAATCATTTAATTCCCAAAAATATATATATTACATATAAATATCCATAACTTAGAAAATCATTACTCATTAAAGTTTTAAAAAACAAAATTTCACAAACATATATACCAAAAATATATACTAATATAAAATATCAATTATTCAACAACTAGATAACCAAACTCACATTTCATTATCAAAATATAAATATAATCTAAAATTAATTACTCATATTAATAAATATTTACAATAAATATATATATACTATCAAATTCATAATCTAATACCAAAATATCCAAATCTCACCTAATACTCAAAAATAATACATAATATATTATTTGAAAATAATTTTTAAAAAATAGTGTTAATTAGACAAAATAGTAAATAATTTGTAAAAATTCTTTTAATTCCTTAAATATTATTAAAACCAACTACAATATATTATTTAGCTATAATTAGCACAAAATTACATTTTTACCCCTATAATACAAAATATGCATAATATACTATTATTACTCAAAAATTCCCTAAAAATTATATAAATGCCTAAAAATTATTTTCTCAACATATATATTATTAATATTAATTAAGACACATATTTAAACCAATATTCCAACAAAAATCCAACTCTAACCTAATTATCTAATTTTCATATAAACTCTAAAAATTCATAAAAATTATATAATATCCTTAAAAATTATTTTATTTATTCTAAAATTAATATTAACTCATAATAACACCAAAAATACCAAATTTATAATTTCAATAATTAATTTACGAAAATTAATAAAATAATAATAAAATTTTCAAAAATCAAAATAAATTTCAAAAATCATACAAAAATTCATAGAGGTAGATTGAGCTATTAGGAATCACATTTGTAAAGGGAGTTTGCATGAATCAAGCTAGATCAAGCTAAAAAAATTTTGAAACCCTAGAGCTCAAAACAAAAATCAACCAAACTAAGATCAAAGCTTAAACTAAGCTTGGAATGAGTCTCATCAATGTAAGAGGAGGAGAATGGCACTAGAATGGTATGAAATGGTGGCCAGACGGAGCTTGGCCGGTTTTAATGGCCAATTCTCGATTTCTCTTCAAAATGGACCCCACCGGCGCTGGGGAAGAGAAGGGAAGACAACAAGGGGAGGGAGAAGACGACGAAGGATGGTGGCAGTCCAGCAGGAGGCTGAGAGGCACAATGAGGGTGGTGGTCTAGGATGTCGCACAGTGAGAGGGAGGGTGCTACATTTTTTTGGTGTTTTGGGTGTATATGTATATGTATATTCATATATATATATATATATATATATATATATATATATATATATATATATATATATATATATATATATATATATATATATATATATATATATATATATATACCATATGAATACATACAATAGCCTTGAAATTAATAAAGATAATATAGAATAAATTATTCTTATGAAATAATTAAATGATATTTAATAATATGGAAAATATTAAGTAAATCAATCAAACAATATAGTGCTTAAAATGATTTTTATTAAAATAATAATTCTCAAAATAAGAATAATGGTATAAACCCTAATGTAAGTCTATATATATATATATAAGCATAGAATGTTAATTAATAATCACAAATAATAGAATAAGTTTAAATATAATTTTGAATTTATTAACACTGCATATCTCATATTAAAATAAATTAATTTAAAAAAAATGTCAGTCATAACATAAGCTTTCAAAGCTAATAAGTCTCATGTGTCAAATATTAAACAAAAGTTTCATAAGACTTAATCATATGTGACATAAAGAGGTAAGTCTCATTCTAAAAAAACACAACCCAAACATGCTTACATGTACAGTAGACATAACACTCATAAACATGTTGCACAACAAAATTTACCTAAACATATTGCACAAACCTATCAAAATACACATTATCATTATCAATGTATGTCTCACACAATGACTTAAAAAAATTTTAAAACACTCATCACCACAATAAAAAAGGCATGTTTCACATACTAAAAAAGTATATCATCCTAGGTGAAATAAATTTAAAACTATTGTATATTCATATTACATGATCAAAGGTCACACCAAAAATGTATGCTTCTATAGAAGACTACACATGAATTTGATTCTTGTGGATTATCTTGAAACTAACCAACCTAGACCAATAAAGGTTTAGGTTCAAAAGAACACTTGAATTATTTTGTGTAGGTGTGCTTGAAATCCATATGAACAAAACGCAAGTGGTATTTCAATAGTGGATGTTCAAGGCACATGACGGGAGACAAGGAGCAATTCAATAAGCTTGATGCTAAGGATGCAGGACATGTCACATTTAGAGACAATGCAAAAGGAAAGATTATTGGAATTAGAAAAATTGGTTATCCTCAATCCCTATCTATACATCATGTGTTATTTATTGATGGTCTTAAACATAATTTACTAAGTATAAATACATTTTATGACGTGGGAAATAAGGTAACTTTCTATCTAAGAAATTGCTTCGTTAGTAGTCTTGATGAAGACAAAGTAATTTTTAATGGTGAAAAAGTAGATAATGTTTATATTTTGATTTGAATAAGATTGATAACAAAAAAATCAAATGCTTAATGTCTATTTTCCATGACATATAGACATGGCATAGAAGGTTAGGACATGCAAATTATAAGCTTTTAAATGATCTTTGTAAACATGAACTTGTGATTAGTTTACCTAAGCTTGAATTCACTAATGATAAACCTTGTGATGCTTGTCAAAAGGAAAAATAATTCAAGTCCTCATTTAAGCTAAAAAAATGTAGTGTCCACTTATAGACTACTTACACTTGTACATATGGATTTATTTGGACCAACTAGAGTTGCTAGTCTTAGTGGAATGCACTATACATATGTATTGGTTAATGACTACTCTAGATTTACTTAGGTGTGTTTTTTTGCTTATAAGAATGATGCTTTTAAAGCTTTTGAAAATTTTGCTAAAAGAATTCAAAAAGAAAAAAGGATTTTGTATTTTATTAATTAGAAGTGATTATGGAACATAATTTAAAAATGAATTTTTCAAAATTTTTTGTAACAAAAATGGTATTTCATATACATTTTCATCTCCTAGAACTCCTTAACAAAGTGGGGCAATTGAAAGGAAAAATAGAACTCTTGTGGAAATGGCTAGAACAATGCTTCATAAGTATAACTTGCCTTTATACTTGTAGGCAAAAGTCGTTAATATGACTTATTATATTTCAAATAGAGCTTTCAAAAGATCAATTTTAAATAAAACTTCTTATGAGTTGTGGAATAATAGAAAATCCAAAATCTTATATCTAAGAGTATTTGGATACAAGTGCTTTATATTAACACTAAGGATAATCTTGGAAAATTTGACTCTAAAGCCGATGAAGGAATTTTCCTAGGCTATTCTACTTCTAGCAAAGCATATAGAGTCTTTAATAAGAGAACTCTAATAGTTGAAGAGTCAATGCATATTGTATTTAATGAATTAAACTCACTTAATCCTAGAAAGGATCTTTGTAGTGTTGATGATATATGTGAACTTGCGGAAGAGAAAACTTAAGAAAAAAATGCTAACAAACCTTTGGAGCTAGAAGATCCTATAAAAGAGAATGATGAGGAGATACTTCAATCAATCTTGAAGGATGAACTTCTAAAGGATTGATAATTTAAAAAAACTCATCCTTAAAACCTCATTCTACGTGACACTACAAAAGGGGTAACTGTTATATCTAAACTTAAATCTATTGTTAACTTAGCCTTCATTTCTTAAATTAAACCCAAAAATATTGGATAATACTTTGTGTGATGAATTTTGGGTTCTTATTATGCAAGAGGAGTTAAATCAATTTAAGAGAAATAAGGTTTGGACCCTTGGTTCTTAGACTGAAACATCATCCTATTATAAGCACCAAATGGATGTTTAGAAATAAGATGAATGAACAAGGTGTCATAATTAGGAACAAAGCTAAATTAGTGGCTAAAGGTTATAATCAAAAGGAAGGCATTAATTATGATAAAAAAATTATGCCCCGGTTGCAAGGTTATAAGCTATTAGAATGCTACTTGCATTTGCATCATTCATGGATTTTAAACTTTATCAAATAGATGTTAAAAGTGCATTTCTAAATGCTTTCATTAAAGAGGGGCCATATGTTGAGCAACCTCTAATTTTTGAAAATTTTGATTCTCCAAATCATGTTTTTAAATTATCAAAAGCATTGTATAGATTAAAACAAGCTCCAAGAGCTTGGTATGAAAGATTGAGCAAATTTTTACTAGAGAAAGGATTCTCTAAATGAAAAGTTGACACAACTCTTTACATAAAGAAATTCAAGCATGATTTATTAATTGTTCAAATATATGTTATGATATTATTTTTAGTACTACTAACAATTGCTTATGTGAGGAATTTTCTAAGCTAATGTAAGGAGAATTTGAGATAAGTATGATGGGAGAACTAAAAATTTTTTTTGGATTACAAATCAAGCAATGAAAAGATGGGATTTTCATCAATCAAACCAAATATGCAAGAGACATTCTCAGGAAGTTTAGCATGGATGGAGCTAAGATAAGAAAAACTCCAATAAGCACCATAACCAAACTCAACAAGGATGAGAATGGCAAACTGATTGATGAAAAGCGATTTAGAGGTATGATCGGATCCCTTCTTTATTTAACTGCTAGGAGACTTGATATTATGTTTGTTACTTGCTTATGTGCTAGATTTCAATCAAGTCATAGAGAGTCTCATTTGAATGCTATTAAAAGAATTTTCAAATATTTTTATGGTATAATGCATTTAGGACTTTGTTATCAAAGGAGTTCTTCCTTTGACCTGATTAGTTATTATGATGTGAACTTTGTTAGTAGTTTACTAGATAGAAAAATAACTTTCAAAACTTGTCAAAATTTAGGTAATTGCTTAGTTTCTTAGTTTAGCAAGAAACAAGTTTTGGTTGCCTTATTCACCACTAAAGCATAATATGTGGTGGCTAGTTGTTGTTGCACACAAGTTTTATGGCAAAAACAACAACTTTTGAACTATGACATTGATATTAATCACATTCCTATTAAATGTGATAATACAAGTGTTATAAACCTTAGCAAGAATCCCATTAAGTACTGTAGAACTAAACATGTAGATGTTAGACATCATTTCTTATGTGATTATGTGCACAATGATGATATTTTTCTTGAATTTGTTGATATTAATAATCAATTAGTTGACATTTTTATGAAGCTCTTTGTGAGGAAATAATGAATTTTATTAAGTATGAGCTTGGTATTATTGATGGTTCTAATGTGTCTTAATTTTATGCTACATTAATTGATGGTTGAAATGTTTTCAAGAGAAATCATGTCATGCTTATTAATTGTTTTGGTTATTAATTTTGATTTTGTTCTTAACAATCTTTTTAATTTTTTTTGCTATTTAATAATTAATTATTGAGTTAAATTCAATTAATTAATTATTTTATTTTAGCAAAATTGTTCCCTCTTTCCTCCTTCTCAACAAGAATAATTATTTTCTTTATATTTTTATGTGTTTTTTGTCAATTTCTGTTTGGTTTATTTTCAGTATATTTTCTGTATCTAAACTTTGAGCTAATAGTTTATTTTTATGATTATTTTGTGTTAGTTTACGTTCAGCTCATTTTCTGGATATTTTCAAGATATAAGTCATGAGGTGTTTGTTTTATGTGTTGTCTATAATTGATATCTTAATATCATTATAGCTCTACCCTTTTTAATACAATTTTTTTTTTTTTAATGATTTTTTGCATTTTTACAAAAGGGGAGAAATATTTGAGTTTGTTTAATTTTTTATTTAATGTGTTTATGCATGAATTTTTTTTTAATTGTGTTTATATATGCAAAATTCATGTTTAATTTATTCATTTATAAATTCTTCTTAGGAATTATTTTGATCTTTGATAAGGCATAGATATTTTTTAAGATTTGATCTATCTTTCCTTTTGACAAAGGGGAAGAAATAATTGAGTTTACATGAGTATTTAGTTAATTTCTTTTAAGGGAGAGAATTTTTTTTTTATAAAGATGTGTTTATGTTAGTGACATAACTATGTAATAGTGTGTCCTTAATATCAATTTTTTTTATCCAAACCTTATTCTATTTTTCTTAATTTGAAATAGTGGGAGAAAATTGTTTGAATTTATTTTACATAATTTTGTTTATACATGCATAGTAACATTGTAAGTGTGGCTAGTTTTGTCATATATCATATGTGATAAAAGGTCTTGTTTTGCTTACTTTGTTTAACTATGACATAGATTTTATAAAAATTTTACATATCTTTATTTTCATTGTTTTGGTTCTTAATCTTTTATTCCCTTTAGATTTTTTTTGTTCCTTTAGGTTCATTTCCCTTTATATCTCTCTCTTTTATTTTTGTCTTTGACAAAAGAGGAGAAGAAACTATGTGATAAATTGTACTTAGTGTATGTGTTTGTGATATGCTAAATGTTACATGATCATGCACATTAGTGATATGCTAAGTGCTATATGATCATATATGTTAGTTAACTATGCTCTATATGATCATGTGATAGTGAGTGTTATTTGTACTATTTTTGTGATGCATTTTAGTAGTACTATATGACTATATGTTTGAAATTATTTCTTTCATATTTCCTAACAAAATGATCATGTTATCATATTTTTCGTGTTTTTAACACATTTATTATGTCAGGCCATGTTTCTTTTTATTCCTCATGTTAAATTTTATGTTACTTTTATTTTTGAGAAAGAAATGGGGAATAAATAATTAAATTTATATTTTTTATCATGTCTACAAAGGGGGGAAATAAAGAAATATATTTTCATATAAAGACGAAATTTTTTATAACTATCTTTCAAATTGGTATCGTTTCTTAAAACCATCTCTTTTATAATTATTTAATATTTTTTAAAAATGTTCAATTTCTTTAAATCCTTATATATGCTCTATTAATTCTTCCATGCTTTGGTACATATTATTGATTTTATGCATATATTAAAGGGGAGCAATTTATTGTATCTATATATTTTGACAGTGGGAGCTATTTTAATTTAACATGCTTATACACGTTATTTATTTTTGGACACACACACATTATTTATTATCTTTTCAAATTGGTTGTCAAAGCCAAAAAGGGGGAGATTGTTGACCATTTGCATGATCAAACTTCTAATTTTGGACTTTGACAAACAATTTTGATACTAATGATTTCAACTAAGTATGTAGGAAGTTGATCTATTATGAAGTTTAATTGTTAAATGATTAGAGATAATGAAATACTCCTTGAAAGAGTATAAATATGCATTTAGATAAAGTATCTCAATCTATGCAAGTCCACAATCTTGGCAAAAAAATTATATACCAAAAATATACATTTTTGGATATATAGTAGTCTACTCACGAGCTGCCTCACGACCTGAATTGATAAGTATGCTTTTGGGCTAATTCGATCTCTGAGATTCAATGAGGCTTTTTAATATCTTTAGAGCTCTATAATGAGAAAATAATATTCTTCACTTTTGAAGTAGACATCTTAAGCTTTCTGAATTGAGCTTATTTGTCAAAATCCTAGCTCATTTGTGTATGCAAATCTTGAGTTGAAGTCAGCATATGCAACTTTCATTTTAGGTTGTGCAGCTCTTCGTATTTCAAAAAAATCTTGAAGGACAAAGGTTCAATTGAGGTGATTCAAAGTGATATGGAAATATAAGACAATTATTTATAATGTTTATAAAGTAATTTTAGGCTGATTTGATTATCTTCAGTCCCGCTCATGAAATATCATGAGCATTTCATGAGCCGGTCACAAGTTGTCCCTTGTTAGTGCCTCAAGAGCTCATATTTAGCAAATGGTTAGTGCTCCTCACAAGCTGCCCTCACGATCATGAGGAACAAAGATCAGCTCATAAGGTCAATCCTAACAAAATTCAATGGACATTTTTTAATGCAATGGTCCTCAAACTGATGCTCACTAACCAGGGTTTGCTCCTCAATATCGTGAGCAGCGTTCTGATATAAATAAGTCCAAAATTGATTCAAAAATCAATTATAGATGTTAGAGACATGTTTGATACATCCAACAGCTATATTTTTAAATGTATATCGATATAAACACTCTTTATAGTTGAATTGAAGGTTTAAGAAACTTGTTTATCATTCATTATCTCTTAAGCATTCAATTAAGCTCTTAAATTCTCTTTTAATTTTTTTTGTATTTTTGTAACTCTTATGAGAGTTGCTGAGTGTTAGAATAGACATTCTTGTTCTTCTCTTTTATGAGATTAAGAAAACGGGAAGTGAGATTTTATTTTAAAAGGAATTGGTTTAAGCGTTGTCCATTGAAACACTTAGGATTTGGTTTTTGAGTGAGACTTGTAAACTCAAGTTGTAAGGTTGTAAGAGTGAGCCATAAAACTCTTGTGTAATCTCAATCTTATGAATAAAATTGTGGGTAATTGAAAATTCTAACATAGGGATAAGTTAGGTGGAGACGTAGGATTATTGTTGAATCCAAACTCCTTAAATCATTATGTTCTTTATTTTTCCTTCTCAACATTCATTCAATTCTTGTTTAATTCCTTAAAATAATTTTTATTTTACTAAAACCCTCATTAGCCTTATTCATCCCCCTTTAAGGCTCTTTCATAACTTTTTAGTATTGATTCCACCTTCTTATTTAATAATAATAAAGTCATATCGATTGTTTAATTGATTTTGTTAATAAATTCATTATGGTGACTCAAGTGGAACCACTTTGCCTTTGGAAATATCTTCTTATGTAAGAAATGTATTTTAGCTAGGATGAGTGGAATTCAAAGAGCTTTGGAGATGCATGAATCTTCCAATCTATATAACAAGAAGTGTCCCTCAAGTAAAAGTTAGAGCAAATTTCATAAATTTAAAACGTTGAAATTGTAAATGAATTTCGTAAAATTTTAATTTACATTAAATATACTAAACTTAAATTTGCAAATAATTTCTATAAAATTTTATGAAATTCAGGTATACCAAACATACAAATGAAGAATGTGATTTGAAGCAAATCAAATGAATCACAACAACATAATGCTTTTCAATCAATATGAATATACTTTTTATTATGATAATTTTAAACCTAACAACAATAAAGATGCTTTTAGCTAAAAAAATGCATGTAAGCAAAACAAGAGAATCACAGTAATTAATGTTTTCCAAATGATAGAAATCCACTTTTTGGTTCTAATAATTCAAGCTTAAGATCGCTAAAATTTTTGTTAGCCACAAAGTAACATATTTTTAACTCTTAACTACTTTTATTACATTTTGTGCTTCATCAATTGTCCATCTAGTTCTTATGTATCTTTCGACTGCATTATGTGCTCCATACATTATCCATCTTGTTCCTATAAATCTTTCCCATAAAGCTTGTAGTGCTTTATTTTTATGAGTTTCAATGGCTTTTGTAAGCTTCTCATAAGCGTTTAGTTTAAAAGAAATTTTTTAGGCATTTCTATTAATTTTATATCCTTTGCATCAATTTTATTACCAATTATATTACCCGAATTTTAGGAATTTTTTTAAATTTTATGTTAATGGTTTGTCATGTAACTATCTTTTAGAGTGAGAAAATTATTGAAAATTTTGATTATAGGCTCTATTCATTGTGGACTATATAACAAAATCTATAGATTTATATAAAATTGCATTAGACTCTAATTTATGCCTTATAATGTTTTGGCTATCCAAAGCATTCTTGACAATCATTCTATTTTGCAATATTAAACAAACATCATTATTACTTGGGTAAATTGTAATTTCCACCCTATATTTTGGCCTATCACACTACTCTGTCCTAAAGTTTTAAAAATATACTTATTCATCCTTGTATTTTGGTGAAATTAATTAAGAATTCCTTTATGTACTTTTTTTAGTTAAGTTGACATTAAATGGTTATGAAAAGACTAAAACAGCCCTTTTATATTTTGTGTGATTCAGAAAGAAAAGAAAAAAATAGTAGGTAAAAGAGCATAGCAACAGCGATGAATGCTTGGCATGGGTATGAATCCAAACATATCAACCAATGAAGAACACACCACAAGGTTCCCTTGAAAAGCAAACATTGTTCACTCCAGTTGCATGATTATTAATACAAAGAAAACTAAAAATAACAGCATATTAGCTTATAAGATAAGAAAAAAAAAGGGGGAAATGAGTGAGGGACAACATCCTTAACTTAAAGTTTGTCAGCCCATAAGCATATGGATCATTAATAGCCACGTAAATCACTGAATCAATCCCTTTATCCTTAAACTTATCAATATTCATTTTGTAACTTGGAACATGCTGCTGTGAACAAAACCCTGTGTATGCACCCTGAAACATGAATAGCACACTCAATAAAAAAAACCATTCCTTTTATGCAATTATAAACTCTTTATCAAACAAATGCCCAATTAAACCAAACAAAAATACTTACAAGCAAACCAAAAATGACAACTTTCTTCCCCTGAAAATGTCAAATGCAATAGCCAAAAAAAAAAAAGAAATATATAAGCTGAGATGAATTAATTAACTAAAAATATGCGCAAGTTCTTCTGACTAGGGAACTAATTAAGTATCTAAACCTTGAAAATGTAATGGCTAGCAAAGTAACGGCTACTCTGTCCTCCACTGTTGCACCACCATTACCCTTATCACCACCATCACCACGTCTTCTTTTCCTACCTCTGCCACCCTCACAACAATAGCGACAACCACCACTACAATAACAATAACCATCACAAACTCAACAATGGCAATTGACACCGCCATCCACACTACAAACCCCACCCAACATTACTGCCAACATCATCATCAACAACATTATCCAAGGACTGATATCTTAAAATTTTGAGCGATTCATGGTAGATAATTGCCGCCAAGATATTAGTAAATAAAAAATTTGAGCGTTTCATGGCATGGGTCTGAGATTTTGTGGCCGCAGATGGATTCAAAGAGAGAGATGACAAAACCGAGGAAGTTTTGCATTGCGATGCCTAGTTCAGGGCAGATAATTACCGCTGGAAATAGGTCTAGGCACATGTTGTTCTTTGCAGGCGGGAGCATGATGAGTTCAATTGAGAAGTACATTGTGGTGAAAGATGAATGGGTGGAAATAGATGAATTGCCATGATACAGGGTTAGATGACTGCTTGGGTTTTTAGCAAAGAGCAATGAGCGAGAGGAGTTCTGGGTTATGGGCTACTATAGAGGAAGTTGTAGAAGTGACTGTTAGTACGAAACTTCCTGTTAGAAGTCATGCCATCATGAATTTTAGATGGGAAGTTAGGGTTCCTACTAAGGTTAAGAGTGGCAGTTGTGTAATAGGATAAAAGGACAAGAGGAAGAAGAAGAAAAGAAGTAAAAAGAAATTTCAATCAAAAGGTACCTTTTAAATGAATAAATATATTTTTAGGATGTAAGAGAAAAAGTAATGTAATAAGTTAAAATACAGGGAAAATTTTTACCCTTATTACTTATCACCACATTCCTATTCTTATGGGTGAAATTTTTTATTAATATTTAGACTTTACATTTTATGTATTTAAAGTAGAAATGATATAATAATATTTAGCATCTTAATATTATTTTCTATTAGCAAAAATTATCGACTCATTAAAAAATATTAAAAATCAAAATTTATTTTTATTTTTATTCAAATAATTAATTAAATTTTTTATCAAAATTGAATATAAAATTTTATTTTTTGTTTTCTTAAAAGAACTGACTATTATTTTTCCTTTTTATTTTTTATATTATATTCAGTTTTAATCAAATACTAATAAATTGCTTTTAATCTTAAAATATCTCCAACTAAATAATAACTTAAAATATTTATGCTGCTTTTTAACTTTTATATCGAATTTTTTGAATATCAATTATTGGTTTAAATTTATTAAGTACATTAAATTAATTACTTAAAATTATTATTTTATTTTATGCAATTATCTTTCAAATTAATGAAAACTTTTATTCAATTAAAAAAATTAAATAAAAAATTTATAAAAAATATTATAGTGCAAAATTTTAGCATATATGTACTATAAGGTTGTAAAGTAGAGAATACAAATAGTAATTATTTCTAAGTATTTTATATTAAAAATATAATTGTCATTTTATAGTTAACTAATGTTAATTTTAATGAAAATATTGATAGAATGATAGTATAATATTGTAAAAATATAAGATGAAAATATATAAATTTTAAGTGTCAAAAGGCAAGTAATATAATGTGATCATATAGAGGAGGTAAATAGTAATTAATATTACTTAAAATATTTATTTATAAAAAAATTTATATTTATAATTTAAAATTAATATTTCCATTTTTACCAATTTTTATTTTTAAGTTTGAAAAAAACTATATTTTATGACATTGAAATTATAATTGATAACTCCGAACTGATATTTTTACTTGTAAAATCTGCATCAACGAGTAGAACAGGTAAAAGTACAGGGTTTCCCCCATAAACACTCAGAAGTTTAAGTCAATAACGGTATGAGGAAAAATTTAATAAAACAGATAGGTATAATAGAGTAGAGAATAAAAAATAAAGGAGTAAAGGATGATTGCTTGTGATGATGAGGTGATAGAATGATCTCTTGGTGATGTTGTATGATGAGAACATGAATGACATGAGATGTCATAAGATTTATTTATAGGAGAAGATATTACTCAAATCTCTTAGGAATATAATTGCTTAGTCTTGTAGGATTGTCTTATTTAGGAAACGGGGAGATTTCCTTTGTAGAGTAGTCTTCCTAATTGAAATAAATTTTCTTATTGAGCTTTTTTCTTATTCAAGTAATTCTCCTCTTTGGGGGAATATAACCCTTATTAAAATAAGATACTAATATGAGATATTAATAATTAAAAACATTTTATTTTTAATTAAGATTTTAAATTCTCTTCTCTCTCTCTCTCTCTCTCTCTCTCTCTCTCTCTATATATATATATATATATATATATCTCGTAGTCATTTGATTTTGATTCATTTTTATATCTCGATGCAATTTTTAAAAACTTATTAATTAAAAACTAACTTGGCTTAATTAAATAAACTAATCATGAATCCACACAATGCGCGGAATGTGAAACAAAAAGATTATATAAATAATTTGATTGGATTAATAACTAAATAAATTAAAAATAAAATAAATCACAATAATTTTATTTTCTTTAATTTTTGTTGCATAATTTTTTTAGTTATAATAAGATATGTTTTTAGAATTATTTAAATAAGTATTGAAGTATGTACAACCGTGTTTTAGTTAAAAAATAATATTAAGTAATTTTTTTAAAAAATTTCATGGTTTAGAAAAAATATTTTGAGTGATTTAAGGTAGAAAAATATGTTATATATAAACAATTTTAGAATTTGAGTAGTACTGAAATATGTATAATAGTATTTTAATTAAAAAATAATACTAAATAACAATTAAAAATATTTTATTTTTTGTCGTTTGACTGCTTAGGTCCTATATCGTTTGACTGTTATCCTAATTTTACCATTTCTCTTAATGATGCTAATCTTTTAAAGTCTCTAGTTTACAGATCTAGACCCATAACTATGTTATGGATGTTGGATCCATACCAGTTGCACTTGTTTTTAAAGTTCATTATAAAGTTATGATGTCTGCATTCCATACAAAAAGTCATTTTCATAGTAGAAAAGGAGAAACTCTTCTTCTACAAATAGATATGACTAAAAATAATGTTGTAATTCCCAAACCCATCAAATGGAGTCAAGTTACACTTCCTAAGAATGGATCTTAGAAGGAGCTACTGAACCCAAAATCCAACAAGAAGAAACACCTGCTCCCAACACTCAAATAAAACATATCACCTAGTTCCAGGATGGTAGGGTAAAACTTTCATTTGATAGAACCTTTTCCAGCACAAGATTCTATGATGCATCTTCAACATAATATTTTGATCTAGGACGAGTTTCACAAATTCCTTCTATTATAAACCTTCCTTACCATACTAAACCTCCAGGTACTCACCAAAAAGCTATACACTTACCTCAACAACCATATTAGGCCAATCTCTATCCATATCTACCACCAGTCATAAATTTACCATATAACATCCCTACTCGATATTCCACTTTTGACTTACCCTCCTCTTTTATCCGAAATGTGGATTATAGTACAAATATAGTCAAACCTGTTTATATAGAATCCAGATAAAGAGAAAACCCTTCTCCTCCTACTTCTCATATTGCTTCAGCCATAACAGAAAATATGGCTCATGAAGTATCTGTTTTGGATAAAGAATTTACTCCTGATAAAACTCTTTTACATAAAGATTTTTATGCATCTCATAATAAAGAAAAATGAAATTAGTTTTTCCAATATTTCTTAGAACAACGAAATGATCTTCAAAGCCAATTTTACAATTTTGTCCAAACACATAAAGTTAATATAGTATTTTTTGAATGGTTTGAAATATACGCATAAAAAATGATATTTCTTATCCTTTTAAAGTTTTGAACCCTATCACTATAAGAAAAAGGGTAGCTATTTGGGAAGCATCAAATAGTCAATAAATGAACATCCTCCTCTTAGGAACATTAAGATTTTTATCGGTAATGAGACCATAGAAGCTTGTCCTTACAAGAAACCACAGGATAGTGACTCCTAAAACCTGAAAAATATAGTCTCCTATAATAACTTTACCAATGTCCATGTTCGTATCATAGGTAAACAATTATCTAGGCTTGAAAGCTAGGCATATAAAGCTATTAAGTCTTTCGACACTGTAGCCATGATTGATAAAAAACTCAAGAACCCCATGTTCAAACCTTATCAGATCTTTACTAGTGCACAATAGGAAATTAGGAGTAATCACACTGAATTCTTACATGCAGTTAAGGAACAACTCAGTAGGATTGACCCTTTAAGTTCTAGAGACCCAATTGTCCCTGATACTCCTCTTTCTGTTAACCAAATTATTAGTGTTCTCCATAAAGATATAGATTTCTCTTCTTCTGAAACTGATACTTTTCAAGAACAATCCCCTAAAATAGCTAAACTTCATTAGCCTTCTCACTAAACTTCCTAAACTTGAGTTAGATGGTCAAGCCAATACTCTTGTCCAGCCTAAGTTTAGTGTCAATTCTATCTATGAATGGAATATAGATGGTATGTCTAAATATCAAATTCTTAATTCTCTTCAACAAATGACCATGGCCTCTAATGCTTATAAAGCCCAAACATGAACCTCTAATAGATTTATTACTGAGCTTATTATAGTCAATTTTTCTAGCTAACTAAAAGGTTGGTAGGATTACCATCTTACCAAAAGAACAACAATAAGAAATTCTTTGTGCTATCCAAACAGATGATGAAGGAATACCTATTCTTGATCAAATAAAATACCCCCTTTAGGATGTTTTTTCTACTCTTATCTTAACTATAACACTTTATTTTATAGGAGACTCTTCTCACCTTAAAGACAAAAATATTGATCTTTTATCCAACCTTAGATGCAAAAAGCTTAATGACTTCCAATGGTATAGTTTAACCTTTCTTACCAGAGTTATGCTTAGAGAAGATTTCAATCAACCCTTTTGGAAAGAAAAGTTTCTTATCGGTCTACCTACCCTGTTAGGAAAATGTGTTAGAAATACCATTAGACAGTCTTTTAAAACTCATATCATTCCTTTCAACCAGCTTACCTATGGTGAACTGATTAGTACTACTCAACAAGAAGGTCTTAAAAGCTGTCATGACTTAAAACTTCAAAAGCGTCTTAAGAAAGAAATGAAAAAGACTGGACAAGAGCTAGGATCTTTTTGTAAATAGTTCGACTATAGTATCACCTAAAATCCTTCATGTAAAGGGAGATTGCAATAAGAAATCCTCAAAACTTTCATTTAGGATTCCTCTAAATATAGGAAATCCACCAAGAGAAAGGATAGGGAAGAAGCTTACTATAAAAAAAACCCTATAGAAAGACTTATAAGAAACCCAAACCAGATAAAGTTAAGAAAACCAATCTTAAAGATGTCACTTACTTTAAGTGTGGTAAAACAGATCATATCTCTAAGTATTGTAAAGTCTCTAAAAAACTCCATGAGTTAGGAATAGAAGAAGCTACCTTTAATAAGCTTATAGCCCTTCTTATAGATACGTCAAAATCTAATTCTGAAAGTTTTCTAACTCCTCAGATTGATGAATTTGCTACTTGTTCTTCTCCTTCTTCTGATTCTAGTATAGATTCTGATATAGGAATAAAGCAACTCAATGTCCTTACTAAAGAATAGAATCTCATCCTTGATGTCATATATCATATAAATGACCTTGAGGTTCAGAAAAAATATCTTGAATAGCTTAGATAATCTTTAGAAAAGGATCCTGAACCTAAGGATACTGAGTTACCTTTCACTAGTATAAGAATATATGACCTGACTACCATTCTCAATAAGAAAAATCTTAGTAAAAAAACCATTAGGTGATATCCAAGAGCTTCAAAAAGAAATCAAAACCATAAAGTCTAAAATAAAGCAATTAAAAGAAAAATAGCAAAAAGATTATGAGTTAATCCAATTCCTTATCACCAAACTAGCTGAAGAGTCTAGTGATAGTAATGATGTTAAAGAATTAGAACCAGGATCCTTAGTTAATCTTGATAAAGTACCCCATGATTTTCTTTGTGCCTTAAATCAAATAACTTTAAGAAAATATCTTATAAAAATTATTATTATTTTCGATAAAGATTTTTAACTAGATACCATTGCTCTTTTTTACACTAGAGTTGATTTAAATTATATAAAAACTGGCATGGTTCCACATCATTTTCAAAAGCATACCACAAAAAAGCTTTCCTCTATAAATAGTTCTAAAATGCATATAGATGGAAAAACAAAGGCTAGTATTTCTATTAATTGATCTCTTTAAAAACTCCATTTCTTCTTGTTTCTAAGATAAGTTACATGGTGATTTTAAGGATACCTTTCATTAATTTGATAACTCCCTATTTAACTACCTATAACTTTATTGATTATAAAGATGAGAAAGTTCATATTTCTTTTCATTTTTTGGCAAAACCCAAAACCATATCCTTTAACCTTATTAAAGCTCATTCAATCTATAAGAATGAAATCAATGCTTTAATAAAAGGAAAGGAAACAGACTTATATGATTTAAAGTAAAATGTTCATTTTTTAAAAACTGAACAACAGTTAAGGTTTGAACTGGTCAAATCCAAGATTTCTGGTTTACATGATATTATGTTAAAAGAAGTCTGTTCTGATTTACCAAATGCTTTTTGGAAAAGAAAACATCATATAGTTGATCTGCCTTATGAGCCCGGGTTTAAGGAGAAAAATATTCCTACCAAGGCTAGACCAATTCAAATGAATGCTGAATTGAAAAAGCATTGTAAGGAAGAAATCCAGGATCTCAAATCCAAGGGATTAATCTTTAAATCTCGATCTCCATGGAGTTATGCAACTTTTTATGTCGATAAAGCTTCTGAAATAGAGAGAGGCACTCCAAGGCTTGTTATCAATTATAAACCTCTAAATAAAGCTTTGAAATGGATTAGATACCCTATTCCAGACAAAAAAGATCTTCTTCAAAAACTCCATTATGCATTTGTATTTTTAAAATTTGATATGAAATTTAGATTTTGACAAATACAATTCCATAAAAATCATCGTTATAAAACTGCTTTTATTGTCCGTTTTGGAAAATATGAATGGAATGTCATGCCATTTGGTTTGAAAAATGTACCATCAGAATTTTAGAGAATAATGAATGATATATTCAATCCTTATTCCGATTTTTGTATTGTTTACATTGATGACATGCTTTTTTTGTTAAACTCCATTAAACAACATTTCAAACATATTGACCTTAGCAATAATAAATCTTAATTTTAATATTAAAAAACTTATTTTTGAGCATTTAATTTGTTTATTTAAGTGTGTATAAGTTAGGACTCTATTTGAAGTATAATTATCTTGGGCTGATAGGACCTTTGAGATTCAATGAGGCTTTTGACATCCTTAGAGTTTTATAATGAGAAAGTTATCTTCTTCACATTTTAAGTAGAGGTCTTAAGCTTTCTGAATTGATCTTATTTGTTAAAATCTAAGTTCATTTGGTTATGCAAATTTTGAGTTGAAATCCACGTATACGTCTGCAATCTCAGATTGCACATCTCTTAGTATTTTGGACATATTTTGAGTTACAAAAGTTGAATTAAGGTGAATCAAAATGATATGAAAAGATAATAAAATATATAAAATTTTCATAAAAAAAGTATTAGAAAATTAAAATTTCTTCAGGAGAAAATCACGGCTTCAACTTGTGTATGGCTATCTAATAGCATTATGCATTTCAGATTGCACAACTCTTAGTTTTTTGGACATATCTTGAGCTACAGAAGTCTAATTCATATGATTCAAAATGATATGAAAAAAATAAGTAAAATATCAACAACTTTAATGAAAAAATTATGGGCAAATTCCTATTTATTTAGGAGAAAATCACAGCTTCAACTTGGGTATAACTGTATGATAGTATTCTGCATTTCAAATTGTATAGCTCAGTATTTTGGATATATACTGAGCTATAGACATTAAATTTAGGTAATTCAAACTGATATAAAAAGATAATTTAAATATCTACAGCTTCTATGAAGAAAGTGTAGGCAAATTCAAATGTCTTGAGTAGCCAATCACGGTTTCAATCCATGAATAACTGTCTAACAACATCACTTTCAATTATTCAAAATATAGACGTTGGACACATTATTTGCACTTCAATAACTATATTTTTAAGTATAAATACCTATAGAGCTAAATGGAAGTTAAGAAACTTGTTTATTATTCATTCCTTCTTAAGCATTCATTGAGCTCTCAAATTCTCTTAAACAATTCTTTGTTTGTATAACTCTTGTGAGAGTTGGGTGTGTGTTAGAAATAGAACTTCTCTTCATCTTAAATCTTGGGTAATATTATAAGGGAAGTGGGATTTATTTTCAAAGAAATTGATTTAAGTGTTTTCCATTAAAACACTTGGGTTTTGGTTTTTTGAATGAGCCTTGAAAACTCATGTTGTAAGGTTATAAGAGTGAGCCATAAAACTCTTATGTAATCTCAATCTTATGAATAAGATTATGGGTGATTGAAAATCCTAACTTAGGGATAAATTAGGTAGAGACGTAGGATTGTTGTTGAATTATAACTCTTTAAATCTTTGTATTCTTCATTCTTCTTTCTCAACTTCCATTCAATTCTTGCAAAGAATTCTTTTAATTTCTCATTTTTGTTTGATAGTCTTATTCACCCCCCCTAAGACTCTTTTCAAAACATTTAAATACTTTTCTCTATTTAGTTAGATAAAATGGTCTTGTGGTCTCTGCTAAAAAGGTTTCCGTTTTCCATACTAAAGTCAGATTTTTAGGACATTATATCTATTATGGTACCATAGTTCCCATAGAAAGATCTTTAGAATTTGGCAAAAAATTCCTTGATAAGATTCTTGATAAAGTCCAATTATAAAAGTTCTCAAGAAGTCTAAATTATGTTTTAGATTTCTATCCTAATATTAATAGGATCGTCAAACCTTTGCATGATAGATTAAAGAAAAATGTTGTCCCCTGGACTGATGAGCATACTAGAGTTGTCCAATACATAAAGAAACAAATCATCCAAATTTCTTGTCTTCATCTGGCTGACCCAATCCTTCCCAAAATTGTCAAAACTGATGCTAGTGATATAGGATATGGAGGTATTCTAAAACAAGTTTCATGCGATAAAGAAGTAGTTGTTCACTATGCTTCAGGACACTAGAATGATACATAGAAAATCTACTCCACTATAAAAAAAAGAAGTCCTTTCCATTGTTATGTGCATCTCAAAGTTTCAATCTGATTTACTTAACTAAAAATTTTTGCATTTGCTAAAGAAATTTTGCAAAAAGATGTTCAAAATATTGCATCAAAATAGATTTTTGCAAGATGGCAAGCTATTTTGAGTATTTTTTATTTTGATATAGAATTTATTAAAAGAGATAAAAACTCTCTATTAGACTTTCTGACTAGAGAATTTTTATAAAAGAGATAAAGATGATTCAAAGATAAAGATAAAGTGGAAACTTCTTCTATTCCTCCTCCCCTTTCTATTGAAAAACCTATAAAGTCATAATTCGATATAGTTAACCAAGAACAAAATATAGCATATTCTAATAAAGCATCTCAAATCCACCTATGGATTGATTCTATCTCCCAATCTCCTGAACTCCTCAAAGCTATATAAAAAACTCTTCAGCCTCCAGCCATTGTTCATAATGATAGCAACAAAGGTATCTTAGGTAAGGCTCCTTAACCTATTTCTAAATTTGAGAAAAAAAATTCTTTTTCTAAAAAACCCCTTTCTTAAAATGATTTGACTCCTGTGACTACTTAAAGTAGCTCATAGATTATTTTATCTCAATCAAAACTTCCATCTTTAGAATTTCTTATAAAAAAATTCAATTCAAAATATCTTAACCATTAAAGATGGATTTTTCCATAAAGATCCTTTTCTTACTATGCAAAACCATTTTCCAAAAAATTGATTTTTTAAACCCTGGGATCTTTCAAAAACCCAAGAATTTCATTAAACAATTTTGGAATATACTAGTTCTACAAAATTCAAATATTTTTACCATAAAGGATATACCTAGCCTTCTTATTCTACCTGCAAAATTCTCCATGTTCTTCACCCTTCTGATTGGGGACAAGATCTTTCTAAACCAAAAGCCTTCCCCATCAACTTCAATTCAAAATTAGATTTTTGCCACTCATTTTCCTTCTAGGATTATGAACAAGCATGGTTTAATACTTTTCTTATCCAAAATTCTTTATATACCCATACATGGCTATTCTTCTTAAATGATCGTGCTAATATATCCACATTTCCAGCATGGTTCACTCGTTGGTGGCATAATTATGGACATATCCCTAATATCCTCCCTCCTGATATTCACCAAGGATATAATCTTTTCTCCACCCACTATAAACCATCTCCCCCTGAAAATAAATTTTCCTCTCTTTGCCTATATAGTTCCAAAGAAAATTTAAAGTAAAATGGTGAACCTCTTATAAAGTTCCCCAAAAAATTTCTAAGCAAGCAATAACTAACTGGCTAAAACAACATGGATTTCTTGGGTTCTCTCGTGCCCAAACTAAGGCCCAGTCTATCTTCTTGGCTCAAAAATCATATGTCAATGCACTTCTTACTGCTGTCAAAACAAAAGAAAAGTATTTTAATTATTTCATTGTCCAGGCCATCATCTCAATCATTCACAATGGGATCTACTTGGACAACCATCAAGCAAATTTAATTTTTACATAAAATATTCACCTCCACCTACTGCTGCAGTCCCATTCTCTTCCATTCTACCACAAGGATAGGGTCCCGCTTTCCACTACCAGGACCTGGTAGGGAGCCCTCTTCATAAGAAACAAGACAAACACATGTAGAGGCACTTGATTGATATCAGGATTCCATCTACTCCACTTCCTGCTGTCTATGACCCACCTCCCCCTTTATTCCAGGACTCGCACCACCCCTCCATCCCTCTATAAAAGGAGCCTCTTGACTTCCTGCAAGCATATACAAGTTTTTAGGAGAGAAAATTTTTTTAGAAAAAACATAGCTCTCTCATTTGATATAGTTCAAAAATTTGTATCTCCAACAACATAGTAGTTTTAATATTTTCCTTCCTCTACTATTTTTTGAAAACAAAAGATAACAAACTTTGTAACTTTCCTTTGCTTTTCTGGATATAGAACTTGAACTTTGTAACTTTTCTTTACTTGGAACATAAAGAGAAACTTCTTCTACGTAAGTTTTATATAATTATTTAAAGTTTATGTTTATTTAATTTATTTTCTTTTACAGCTTTCTTTATTTTCTGCAATTTTCTTTAAGTCTTTTATCTTCATTTCATATATAGTTTAAGTAGCAGAAAGTATGTTTTATGCTTACCTAAAAAATTATGATCCTGCACATCAGAAACTCTGTGAAATCTCTTTTGCATCTTGGTCCGGTAACCTCTTTTTCTAGCCTGTGACTAGAGTGTGAGACTAGCGCTGTGATCTTTCATTTGTTTCATCATCTTTGCATTCATATATGTGAACAGTATATCCTTAGATCTTCGACACTTCCTGGTATTTTATATATATATATATATATATATATATATATATATATATATATATATATATATATATATATATATATATATATATATATATATATATATATATATTAAAAGTGTAAGTTAAAAATTATTAATAAAAATAAATTTTGAGCAGAATTAAAAATAATTATATAGTATACATTTCAATTACATTAAATATAAAATACAAATATTAATCAATGAAAGCAAAATTTCTCATCCATTCTTATTTAGGTTTTAAATAGAGAAGTAAACAGGCAATCTATGAACGAATCAAATGAAAAAAAAAAAAAAAAAAATCTTTTAGGACGTTGGATAACCTGTATTTGAAAATCGACAGCAATTTCAATAAGGAGTTCCTTCAGTTCTTCTTGACTTTTGAGATTCTCACCAGCCAAAGCCATTGCACAAGCAATCTGGGCATATAATTAAGTGTCAAATTGGTTCTTTATACTGCGAGTAATTGTATGAAATATGATGATGGTATATAAATCTATATATTAATTAAGAATGAAAGTGTGATTGAAAAAATTGCTACTCACCGGAAGATAAGTTCAATAAAATAGAATTAGAATGAGAAAAACACAAAATAGAATCAGAAAGCTTGTCTAATTGCAAGTTAAACATAAAAAAGCCAATGAGCCTTAAGCCAATTGATTTAAGAGGAGATCTTAAAACTCTGAAGGTTTCAGATTCAAATTTTAGAAGATGCAAAATTTTGGACTAAAATGTTTATATCTAACCAGCACTTTATCTAATATATATACTCGTATTTAATCACCTGACTGATGTGTAAATATGAAAAACATAAAAAGTGATTTCTTTTTTTTTTTTTCTAAAATATGAGTACGAGAATAGGTACATGGTTTATGTTATATATTTAGAATAAGTTAATACGTGAAACTAAATGAGCTAAAGTTTTAATCTATCATGGACAATCTTTGTGTTAATTGTCTCTTTAAGCTTCTGTAACATGTCTAATCTACTGAATTAGTTTTAATGCAAGGCTACATGCAACACGTATAAATTCTTTTAGTCATGTGGTATAATTCCTTTCCATGCTAAAAAAAACTATAAACATTTAAATTAAATTTTTTTTATTTAGCTTAATATTTTGGAACAAAAAATTATAAAATCTTTTTCTTCTTCTTTAAGTACAATATATTGTAATTTTTTTAAAAATTTCTTTTAAATTATCAGTAGTCACATGCAAGCACGAGTTAATATATAATATATAATAGTTCAGGTACACCAATTCATCATATTTAGTTAGAAAATCAATCTATTAATAGGTGAATAACTAATTAAAGGAAAAAAATTTAAAAATCTAAAAGAAAATAGGTGAACTCGGCATGTCCTAATTTAAGAAAATCATATCTTATAATTAATTAATTAATTTATTATTTTCTTACTTACTTTAATATAATTAGTTTGTTCTTCCAACTAAGCAATGATAATTATATGATATCTCATGCTAATGCACATTATTCATGTGCAATTATATGAAATAATATAATAATAATAGATTTAAAAAATTAATATTTTCATGAAATTAATATTTAAGGCTAATTGTTTCAATACCTATCATGCATAAAAGATAACTGATAAAAATTTTGTTGTTGATGATGATATATTTATATATATAAAAAAATAGAATATCAATAATTTGAGTCTATAATTAATTGAAATAATTTATTATAATATAAATTTTCATTTGAAGAAAACATGTTTTAAAATTTAATTGTACACATTAATTTAATGTTTTATAATTTAATTGTACACATTAATATAATGTTTTATCTCAAACAAATTCTATAAAATCATTATTATTGTTATTATTTTCTTTTGTTACCATCAATGTTATGGTTATATTCGTAACTTGTCTGTCCCTTGATGATACATCTTTTTTAATAAATGCCACCCAACTCTTTTATATCATTGTTAAAACTCTAAATCTTTTTTTTTTTTACTTTAGTTGTTTATATTTTGTGGTGATTTATTTTTCCTTTGTATTTAAAGGGTTTCTCTAAAATTTTGATTTTTATGATAATTTGTTATTAAATTTTTATGTGAATTTTGGATTAAACTGAAAATTTTTTCCAACTTTGAAATAATTTTTAATTTGTTATAGTTAGTACAATAAACAAGTTTTTTTAGAAGTATCAATATAAAATGTTCATATTTTTTTTTAAAAATATATGTATTTAAAAATTGTGAAAGAAGATGATTTGACTTTAAAAACCTGAATATTTAGCAAGGCTAATTGTTGAGTTTATCGTAATTGAAAAAATTAATTAGAACGGAAATTAATGAAGTTTGTTATTGTATCATCTGCCTAGGATCGGATTGCAAAAAAAAAAAAAATTATTGACTCTGTTTGAATTGCTGAGCAAGAATTATTACAAAAATATAAAATAATAAAATTGACCAAATGAACAAATAATTTCAAAGCCACTCAATTACTCTTCATACATTCCTATCATATATTATATAGATCATCATTTTCAGTCATTTATTTACTAATTAATTAATATAATTTATTTTGTGCATTACATTATTTCGTTCATTATTATAATAACACCATTTTGTTCAAATGTTTAAAGAGGAAAACAATATACTTTAGCTTTCTTAAAGAGGCATTGCATTAATTTGTCCTCTGAATTTATTGACAGTTAGCCCCAAAAGCAAAATTTTGGTCAGTTTATGTCTTTCAAAAAAAAAAAAAATCTGAGTTAATCAATTTCAATTTATCTTTTTTTTTTTTAACAGAACTTTTCAATCTTAAAATTTTTGTGTGGATTAGTAGAAAGGGATTAACTATAACTACGGTACTCAAAATTATCATAAATTCTCATTAAAAAAACTTGATTTTTATTTCGTCACTTAAAACCTTTCAAATATTTATCTATTTGTTAATATTGAGAGGAAGAAAATAACTAAATAGAAATTTCCAGTTAATATTGAGAGGAAGAAAATTATCATAAAAAAGTTTTATGCCCCAGGTTTGAAAGAGATTACCTACAACTACGGTACTCAAAATTATCATAAATTCTCATTAAAAAATTTAAATTTTATTTTTTTACTTAAAACCTTTTAAATATTTGTTTGGATCCCATAAAAATATCTTTTCACTCAAAATATATATGCAGATAAAACAAATGAAGCCTGTTTTTGGCTTTATAAAATAAAGATGAAATATATGTATTTTGTACTTTAATTAATAGATTATACAAACTGTTTTGTATATTGAATTACGATACATTTTGTATAAAAAATACTTTTATAAAATTTAAGTGAATATTTAAAATATTTGAAATGATAAAATAAAATTATATATTTTAATAAAAATTTATAATAATTTTAAGTATCATCGATATAATTAACCCGGTTTGAAAATTATTACGATCGAAGTGAAGGCATACATGTATATGCCATTTGGAAAGGGTAGAAGGTCCTGTCCTGGGGTATAGGATTGGCTCAGCGAGTATTGGGATTGACTTTAGGCTCCTTTGATTCAGTGCTTCGAGTGGATCGAGAAGATTGGATGAGAAACAAGTTGACATGACTCAAGGTAAAGGCAATACCATACCCAAAGCGCAGCCATTAGAGGTCATGTGTAAAGCACGTTGTATCATGGATAGGGTACTCGTTGATGTTGAAGCTTCTAATTAGAAGAAGGGCAAGATTTTTCTTTGAGTTTATAGTGGCAAATACTATGTGTGAAATAATGCTTACTGGCATGGAGAACCAAAATGATTTAGGACTTAATTGTTATTAACCTTTTGTAATCTATTTTGTTCACAAAAATAATTAATTATTATAATTAAATAAAAATATATTCAAGGCACAACCATCTCATACCTATAAAATATATTAATGAATATAATTAAATTAGTAATAATCTAATAATTTTAGTTTTATTTATATAAATACAAATATTTGTAACATAAAAAGAATATTTTTATAATTTTTAAAATTATAAATATTTTTAACAATGTAAATTCATTGGAAATAGATAACATACATCTCAAATAATAATAATAAAAAAGTTGAAAAATTATATAATCTTTAACAAATTTAGTCAATTCATTTTAGTCATTTTAAGATCTTAATAGATTAAAATATATATATATATATATAATAATTTAATAGAAAAATTCTAAAATTACAAAGATCAGAAAATATATGTGCCGAAAAATAAAAAAAAAGGATGCAATGTCATAAAAGTTAAAAGAGTAAAGAGAGTTAATATATATATATATATATATATATATATATATATATATAGATATATACCCACACAACGCAGAATGTCGAGCACAGGAAATGATAAAACTGAGAAAACTTTCTCAGGATTAACTAGAGCAACTGATGTAGAAAATAAGAAAACTTGATTGTCATCTTATCTCTACTTCTCCATACAGTAAAAGATGCCTGAAACCAGGGATATAACATAGGCAGTAAGGTTTAGTTCGTGTCCAAGTGTCTGATAACTACAATTCTTTGTGGACTCAAAGTCCATTAGGAAATACAAAGTGGGTTTTAAAACCTAATCATAGATGAAATTACCATCCAAATAAAAGTCGGGACACATTGTACAACAATTGGATTCTATGGAAATTCTCAGAAGTCGTTATCAGAAAACAAGTTTGAAAACTAAGTATGGGCTTTTAGAATGCCCACTCAATCTTGCGGTTAGTCTCCATTTGTGTTTCATAATTTATTACCTTTAATTATTCAATTATTTCTTTATTAACATGCAAATTATAATTACCTTCAAACAATTGGTCAAGGTTTACATTAAGGTCCAAATTTGCACATTAAACTCATTTCATTCCTTAAGTCCTACATTCAATATAAATAAAACAAGTAATAATTTATAACCATACATTTCAAATGAATTAGGAAGGGATTAGGAATTACAATATTTTGTACAAAGAGGTAAAATAAACGGAAAATACACCATAAATAAACCGAAAGTAAACTATTTGAATTAGACAAATAAAACTTCTCAATAACTAATTAATAGGACAAATATTTAATGATTAGAAATCACCAATAAATTCCTGCAATAGACAAAATGTTAATTCCCAAGTTATATAAAGACCCTACAAAAAAATCCACCAAGTTAACTCATGAATTCAATTTAATACAAATGAAAAATAACAAATATCTAGACTTTAATTAAACAAAATAGCAAAATAATCATGCAGCATAGACTTAGGAATATTAAAACACAGGCATTCATGGAATCATGCACAGTTTACGAGGAAACTGAGATTAGGTCATGTAGGACCTTATCAGAGTGGTGATCGTCTTTGTCATGAGGCAATCGCCTCATGGCAAAGAAACGATGCCTCTTTGCAGAGGCGCCACCTGACCAACAAGCACGTGCAACTCTCCAAAAGCAATAGACTTCGATTTCAAGCAAGCAATAAATGATATAAATGAACAAGACTTACAACTACACCTAAAGCCTCAATTAGTCTTGTTAACAGCATGGCATAACATAATCAATAAGCACAAGAAATGAGTGACTAAAGAAATAAACAAGTGGTTTGATACACTAAAATTTCAATATTTAAAAGAAATAAGAACCATTACTAAAATAAAAGTTTTTTTTAAAATGGTTGGCCCTCAAAGATAAATATGGATATTGATCTTCACTTGAATGTAAGGTTTCTACCTTTTTCTCCTTTGGAAATGGCCCTTTTCAAGCTTAATCCCTTCTCTTCATCGCCGGAAACTATCTTTTTTGTTCTTTTTTTCCAGAGCTCCTCCTTGTTTATATACATTATGGTTGCTTCCCTCCTCCTTTCTCTATCTTCTTTCCCCTTTTAATTCCATACCTAGCCCATACCCTTACCTTTTTACTCATCATTGCCCTATCTACCTCTCCACTTCTCTCAAAAATCCTTCTTCATGAAAAATAAGTTGAGTTCAGTGTAAGGTGGGTCCACCAAATTGACTGTCATGGTCACCTCTGCATTTAATGCAAAGGTAAATGGCTACTGCAGAGGCGGTGCCTTTGCGATTAGGTGATCACCTCTTCAAAGAGGCGTCGTCTCTATTACTCGACTCTGCATTGGGCCAAATGGGCCAAGATCAGTTGGGCTTGCTTCTAAATCAGTTTGGGCTGAAATTTTGAGTTTTAAACTTTTAGATCTATTTTCAAGAAGATTTGAAATTCTTTCTTGCATTAGCCTTGCATTTCTCATCATCAAGTTTTCTGACGGACCGATCAAACCGAGCATCCACAATTCACCTCTTATCTTAGACCAATTGGACTGGGTGTCAACACTTACCCTTAGTCGAAGAGTAAAAACTTCTTGTAAACATTATGTACATTAATTCTATCTAACATGAAATAAGTGCAAATATTTTCTTTGAATCATTTCTATCTTAAAAACTGGCTGATGGTGATGGGTGCATAGTAATCATTGGATAATAAATGATTGAATTAACCATCGATTGAAAATTATCAGCTTATTGTATCATACAAAAAGAGCTTTGCCATCCCATTCCCCTCCATCTGGCTCAACATAACCAATTCAATAGATGACATTAACTGCAATATCTTGTTTTGGCAAAAGAACTATAAAACATCTCCCTGTGCCCTGTCCCTGCATTCCATCAATACGAGGGAGTGGTGTTGGAGATGACAATGGTGTTATGGTAGACTTACATAATCAAATATAAAGAGGACATGAAGCAGGATTCTACTTCATCAGGCTAATTATGCTCCTTCAAACATCAGGACTGATAGCCTCACTTTGGTCGTCTTCTGTATGGATACAAAACATCATCCAAGCTCTCTTTTACATAATTGCCCACTTTTCGCATGTTTCTTGCTACTCCCGATGCAACCAGATTTGCATTTCTCGTATACCTGAAATTTTTCAAAAACTAAATGTTTCAAGATTTACTTAATCCATACAGCTATACTGACAATTAAAAAAATCTACTTGCCTGCTCAGGAAATCATCTCCTGCAGAGTGAGCTGGTTTTTGCGTTCGAGGCTGAGGCTGAGGCTGAGGATGGGGAAATTCCTGGCCATCTTCAAGAAAAGAATTGCCAAAATCAATTAACAAATAAAAATATAAAAGTCCTCATGAGAAAAGTAGAAAGCCTTGAACACATGATTAGTTCCATAGATCAAGAGCCTTAAAATAATGAAAAATCACATAACGGTTTAAGGTCCAAAGAGAGAATGTTAAAAGAGAATAGAGAATCAGATCGAGACAATGACATACTTTTAAGACCATTTGCAGTAAACTCTATATATCACACATATAAAGTAATACTTCATTCCTGAGAAAACAAAACTTTTACCTAATACTGATTTCTATCGGCTACTAATCATTTTCATCTAACCGTACAATCCCTCAATATCTCTGTATCACAAAGCAGAGCATCCCATGCATTGGAGAATCTTTTTTAAGTAAATCTACAAACAATCCTGCCTACAAGTTGAGGGTATGGCCACACATCTTTCATTGACTTGGGCTACTAAATTGAAAAAATCATTGAGCATCAGCAATTTGCCTTCCATTTTAAAAGCCCAAATTACCCGCATTCTTCCAGCTTCAGATAATATTTGTAACAGTCCGCAACCCTGTCAAATCTTTAACTAACTTTAAAAGTGAACAACCCAGAGCCAACACTAAAATAATCAAGTCATGAATTTCAACTATGCTCAGCATTTCCTCCCTCTTTCTGTATCTGTCATCTCAAAATGCAATAGATTTTTAATAACCACTAACCTCAATCTTCAAAATATAGACAACTCCATTCACTTGCTCATGGTAGTAACCACCCTAAGAAATCCTCTGGATTGCTCCAATGAACTTTCTTAAATAAAGAATAAAAAACAAATTGTTTCCTCCTTAACTAAAAAAGAAAAGGCAGACTGTTATTTTTTAGTTTATTTTGCATATATAATTGATATAATAATGACTAAAGAAAACTATTTTAATTTTTAAACAGTCAAAATAAGTACAAGGCTATTATCTGATTGTAGCCCTGCTGAAGTGAAGCCAAGAAGAAATTATAAAGATTGTCCAAACATTTTACAATTTTTCATGCAGTCCTTCCTTCTCATGCCTTGAAACTTTCCAATCTAGACACCAGAGTGTTCTTTGAGTTATGGTGTACTGGAATATACTTGAACTAATTATTATCAACCATTATCCAGCTGCCTGTATGTAAAAATTTTCATAGTAGGGAGAGAGACAATCCACCAGGTGTTGAGATGCATATTGTTCTATGTATTTCTAGAAAGAGATGGAAATGGGTTCTGACAGGACTTTGTTGATAGTTCAAATACTGTCATTGAATGTAGAATAGCACAATGTACATTTGGAGATGTAATTTCCTCAGCCCCTCAATGGTCACCAGCCCTCTCTCCATACAAATGATTAAGACATGAAGGTACATATAAAACAGACAAAGACACTCATATGCAGATCCACAACTCTTTTAAAATTTAGGTGAGATGCCCTTGCAATTGTTTCGAAGGAGACAGATTGTCTCTCATGATCATTCTATTTGAGACATGTTGCCGAATACATAGTTTTATCCCTAAATTTTACATGATTAATCTTTAATACCCTTTTACTTTTATTATTTTAAAATTTTTATCTTAAACCTCTTTCACCCCTAAATTTGTACCTTTCAATTCTATTTAACCCATGCAATAACATAGTGGACAAGCATTTAATTTCAAATGCTATTAAAAAATAAAGTGCTAAAAATGAGTTTCAAATTAATAAAAATAATGTCACAAAGTAAAACAAAAAAAAATCGAAAAAACTCCTCTTCAATCATAGTATCTTCTTAAATTAAATTTTGTTTCAAAACACATGAGATTTTTTTTTTAATATCAAATTGATGTCATGTATCATAAGGGTTAAATGGGTTCAAAATAGAAATTTAAATGTTGAATAGAAAATAATAAAAGTTGAAGGGTGTCAAAGGTTTAATAATGTAAAGTTCAAAGATGAACTATGCATTTGACCCATTATCCCAACACATAGGACTACATGCAGCATGAAGCAAGGATTATAAATGAAACTAGAATTAGCTCTATCATTCATAAAAGAAGAAATTTCACAATCTACCGTACCAAGCAAACATTTCTAAAGGCATTAAATACAATTTTTTACCAACTTGAAATGAAACACTCCATAAACAATATTGATATCCATACCTTCTCTACTATGAACATGAGCTGGGGCAGATGTGGTATTTGCAGTACCAACTCTTCTATCCACTAAAAGCTGCAAAAGTTCATGTCATTCAGCGAGCAACTTTTCATTTGTTAAAGAATTAGTGATAATACACAAAAATTTGATGCACGATGCCAGACCAGATAGCCAACAGGTAATTTAACCAAAGCAAGTGAAAGAACATAAATTACAACCTGACAAACTCTCAAATCACACTGAAAGTTCATTAGATTCTGTATAATCCAATTAAACATAACATGATCTATTGAACATGTGTGCATGCATGTGTAGAGAGAATTCAGAGAGAGAGAGAGAGACCTCAAGGCCCACACAGACTGGCAGTTGTGTCTTCGCCGCTTGCTTATCAGTAGAATGATCTTTACTGATATAGACTGAGTACCCAGCACAAGCATAATAAAAATCTACAAGAGACCGCCCCTCTTTAGAAGCTTCAACCTCCAATTGTCCAACAATGTAACTGGGAACTGATATTCAAACTTAGGTATCAGTATGTGTCAAGAAGATATTTAACTAAAACAAAAATCAAAAGAAATGGAGAAATTTTAATATGAAGCTTGATAAAAATTGCAATATGTGGATAGATTTCTAACTCAGATTGCAAAAATGACTGAATAATATGCAATAATGCATGCAAAAACGTAATAAAAGAGAGGAAAGTGTTTCTTTTACGAAAAGAAAAAATTTGCACAGCCCACATCATTTGGACTAGTGATTTTGAAAGTGTCATCTTAATTATTTCAATCATTATCCTCATCCATTGCATTCATTTAATTTAAGCTGATGGTATATATACCCAACCTAACCTAAAACACAATCCAACTACCCAAAGAACAGGACTTATAACCAAAAAATAAAGAGAACAACAAACTTAATGTGCTTGTTATCAAGTAGAGCAATGAAGAACTAAGAACATTAAAAAAATGCAATAAAATACCTTCTTAAGTTAAGAAATAAAAATAAAAAATAAAAAAAAAGCTTATCCACTCAACTTAAAAGAAAGAACCACTAATGAAAGCTAATCCTCCCGAGCCTGCTGAATGCATATTCTATTATTTTTATGTATAGCACTGCACACACTACCACCATAGATTTTATCAATGTTAATATTATCACTACAAGTTTGCCTTAAAAAAATTCATTTGCAAAATTCCTTTGTATCTGCAAAGTTCTTGTACCTTTTCTACACATAATTTGCCAATCATCAATATCTCAAAAACATATAAATCATAGAAATCAAGATCATGATAATCTTATTGTGAAAAAATCAAATCAAATCAATAGTGCGTAGAGTGAATGAATTAAACAAAATTGAGGGAATATAGTAAAATCGTAGGATTGAAACCGGTGCTGCGGCGGCAGAGGAACAATTAAATCAAAGAAAAGAAACAGCAATGAAACGAATAGTAAAGTAACCTTGTTGGAGAGAGCGAGGGACGCCGATGCAGCGCGGATTTGAAGCGTTAGATTTGAGATTGGAAGAGTAATACAGATATCCTTTACATGATTTTCCTTTCAATCCTCCTCCTTTGCTGCCTTCTTCTACTTCTTTCTTATTATTATTATTATTAACTCCCTCTTCTTCTTCTTCTACTTTACTCTTATTCATCGCTTTCTCGCTATCTCCAAATTTTGCCTTTCTTTTCCCTTGTTTTTTCTTTAAGGGGCGCAGCGCAGCCACTATACCCGTCACATTCAACGACGTCGTTTCTGGCAGTTTGATCTCGCCGCTACAGTAGCCATTCGCTCCCCGAACTTGTAATCATGCAGCATTTCACTGCAAAAATCATTTTTTTCAATTCCCTTTATCTAAAACATTTTAACTTTTTGGTTAATTCTCTCCAAATTTAGTACTTTTATATACTCAATTTTAAAAGCAAGTAAAATACTCTTTTCATTTTTGTTTCTTATATTACTCTTTTTTTTTCTTTTTTTTTTTTCATACAAAATGCACGGCCTTCCTTTTAATTACCTCTATTCAATGAGAAATTTTCAAATGAATTATATATGTGGTAAAATGATAAATTGCGTAATATAATAACTGCATGTGGTAATGTTAATTAAAAAAAAAAAATCTATTTTACAAAATTTTAAACAAGCCATAGTTTAATTCTCACATTTAGGGTGTAATTAAGCCAAAATTTGGTTAGCTCGAATTTGTTTCATTTATAATCAAGCTGAACTCGCTATATTATTTGATGTTCACGAATAAATATTAAAAAATATAAACTATAAATTAAAAAATTAAAAATAAATTATTTATAAAATAAATTATAATATATTCAATTAAAATTATTATTTTATTCTAATAATATATTTTCTAAAATATTATTTACAATATCAATTTATATATTATATATTTAAAAATAAATTATTAAATATTAAAATTATGAGTTGACTTATATTCGAACTTGATCACGAGTTTTACGAATCGAGATTTGTATAATTTAAACTCAACTTATTTCTTAAATGAGTTTTAATATACGAATTCAAATGAATTTTATCGAGTCAAATACCGAATCACTCGCGAGCAGCTCGTCTCGTTTATAGCCCTATTTTCATTTATTTGTATAATTAAATTGCGATTGCTATATTATAAGAAAAGACATTAGAACTCTAAAGTTTAAACTTCTTGTACAACCATGTAGTATCTAAGCCACTATGGCATGGCTCGAAATTATTAGCATCAAGAAAAAGCCTTTTTTCTTCACCACAACACAATCGATGATGGTGTCAACATAGATTTAAGTGTAACAAGTCAATTTTCATTCGACTATTTTTTACATTTTTAACTAAAAATATTTTTTACTTAAACATGTGTATCTATACAAATAAAATTAATACTATCTATTATGAATGTGAATGAATAATATATTACTTGTGAATGAACAATATATTGCTTGTGAGAAAATAATTCTCAAATAGTGAAAAGAAAATCTCTATATAAAGAGATTAAAATTCATTAATGAGAAGGGTAAGAAAAAGATAGATTACTCTCCAAATTCTTTCAATATTATAGTTCTCCAAATTCTCTCCAAATTCTCTTAAAATCATTCTACTATAAAATATTTTTCTTCTAATTAAATACTACTAAATTCGAGTTTAGTTCTATAATAAACTAAGCAATTCAATCTTTATTTCACAACACGTTATCAGCACGAAAATCTTTCGATCAAAATAATAAGGTACATATTTCTTAATATTTAATATTTATGAATATATTATTTGATTATATATTATCATGGATGACTATGTCTCCTACTAATTTATATATATGCATATTTATATTTATTTCTTCAATTTAACTTTATATTAATTGTTATTTTTATTTTGTTTTACTAACTACACATTGATGCAAATATTGCTAGAAATGGTTCTAACCTTATGAATGGCTATGCCTCCTACCAATTTATATTTATACATATTTATATTTTTTTTATTATTTATGTTAATGGAAGGCTATACTCCATTTTATATTAATGGGCGGTTTTGCCCCATATTTATACATATCGTTATGTTAACTCACTATAAATAATCATATCAACATTATTTATTAATTTTTCTTTATATAATTTATTTCTCAATATATTATATTAAACAAAATTCTAATGGCTATATATTATCAACGGTAACAAACGGCTATATTTTTCATTATAAATAGACAAACTACAAATTTTATTTATACACATAAATTCATACATTTTCTCTTTCTCTCTTTACTCTAAATTGTAAACATGATTTGGTATATTTATATTTGTGTTTTGATCATGACTATTATAATAGTTTTAGGAATAATTAATATGGAAGATGATTTTCTATTTGATATAATTTTAAGTATTATTATATCATTTTTTGTACCACTATTATTTCTTGCAGTATTCATTCATGATATAATTAATTAGTAAATTCTGATTATGTTTGATTTTTTTTAGTAGTCATCAAATTTATGAATTCTAATTGAGTTATATTTTTTTTATTAGTTATCATAATGACAAATCTAGCAAAGCTTGAGTTCGTTGCTCTTGACATTACGGGAAAAAATTATATGTCTTGGATTCTAAATGTAGAAATGCATCTTCAATCAATGGGGTTAATTGATACCATAAAAGAAAATAATAATACCTCATTGTAAGATAAGGCTAAGTCTATAATTTTTCTTCGTCGTCATTTTGATGAAGGATTAAAATGTGAATATTTGACTGTCAAAGATCCAAGTGTTCTTTGGAAGGATCTAAAAGACAGATATGATCATCAAAGAAATGTAATACTACCAGTAGTCATTGATGAATAGAGAGTTTTACGCTTTCAAGATTTCAAAAAAGTAAGTGACTATAATTCTGCAATGTTCATAATAGTATCACAATTAAAATTCTGTGGACAGACAGTCACAGACGAGGATATGCTGGAGAAAACTTACTCTACATTTCATGCATCAAATGTTACACTGCAACAACAATATATGATGCAGAGATTTAAAAAATATTATGAACTAATTTCATGTCTATTGGTAGCTGAGAAAAATAATGAACTCTTGATGAAAAATCATCAATCCCGTCCTACTGGCTCAATAGCATTTTCAGAAGCAAATGCTACAAATTATTCCAAATATAAAAATTACAATAGCCATGGACGTGGGAGAGGTAGAAGTCATGGACATGGAAGAGGTCAATTTTTTGGTCGTGGTCGTGGAAATAAATATAATAATACTCCATAAAAAACTCAGACTCAACCTCAAAAGAAGTTAAAATCAGTCATCAGTGGTGTTCAAGAAAGGCCTCAACATAAGTTTGAAATAGTGTGTTTCAGATGTGGTAGTAAAGGACACTGGTCACGAGTTTGTCGAACACCACCACATCTTTGCCAACTTTATAAGGCATCATTAAAAGACAAAGAAAAGGAAATAAACTTCAATGACCATCATATTCTTATTAACGATACAACTCATTTAGATGTTTCTGATTTTACTGACAATGGAAATTAAGACATCTATAATTTTAAGTATATTGTTATTACCTATTTTATTCTGAAGAATATGTTATTGTTATGTATGTTATTTTCAAATTAAATAAAATGTCCTACTTTACAATTATTTTATGTTTTTACCTTAATTGATTAATTATGTGTTTATCTATTTTGAAGTTTAATATGAATTATACTCAACATAAAGATAATATTGGAGATCTCTGCATACCAGATAGTGGTACTACACATACTATCTTGAAAAATAGAGATTATTTCTCTGAAATAAAGCCCACAAAGGCAGTTGTAAAAACAATATCAGGTCCTGTATATCTGATTGAAGGAATTGACAAAGCTAAATTTATGTTACTAAATGGAACAAAGTTTATAATTGATGAAGCTTTATTTTCACCAAAATCAACAAGAAATTTATTGAGTTTTGATGACATATATTGAAATGGGTGTGATACCTAATACATTACTATAAATGGTAACAAATATTTAAATATAGTTTCTTATGAATCAGGAAAAATAAAAGTATTGGAAAGACTGTCAAAACTCCCTACTGGATTGCATTACATGTATATACATGTAATTGAATCAAATATGGCAATAAAAGAAAAATATTATGATCCTTCAATGATAAATTTATGGTATGACAGATTAGGTTATCCTAGATCAATAATGATATAAAGGATAATTGAGAATTCACATGGGCATCCATTGAAAGGGCAAAGAATTCCTCAATCAAATGAAATGTCATGTACAACTTGTTCTCTTGGAAAATTAATCTTGAGGCCTTTACCATCTAAAATTCAGAATGAATCACCTATGTTTCTTGAAAGAATTCAAAGTGATATATATGGGCCAATTCACCCACCATGTGGACCATTTAGATATTTTATGGTATTAATTGATGCATCTAGTAGATGGTCACATGTTTGTCTATTGTCAACTCGTAATGTTGCATTTGCAAGGTTGCTAGCTGAAATTATTAAATTACAAGCACAATTCCCTGACTATACAATCAAAAGGGTAAGACTTGATAATGCTGGTGAATTTACATCTCAAGCATTCAATGATTATTGTATGTCTACTGGGATCATTGTTGAGCATCCTGTTACCCATGTACATACTCAAAATGGTTTAGCTGAATCATTGATTAAATGCCTTCAGCTTATTTCTAGACCATTAATAATGAGAACAAAGCTTCCCATTTCAGTTTGGGGTCATGCAATCCTACATGTTGCTTCATTAATTCGCATAAGACCTAATGCATATCATAAATACTCCCCACTATAATTGGCATTTGGTTAAAAGCCAAATATTTCCCATCTCAGAATTTTTGGTTGTACAGTATATGTACCCATTGCGCCACCTCAGCGCACAAAAATGGGTCCTAAACAAAGATTGGGAATTTATGTTGGGTTTGAAACACCATCGATTATTAGATATCTTGAACTTTTAACTGGTGATGTTTTTACAGCACGTTTTGTTGATTGCCAATTTAATGAGGTTGTTTTCCCAACATTAGGAAAAGGGGAGAAAGAAGGTAAAAGGGATATTTCATGGAATGAACCATCATTATTGCATCTGGATCCTCACACAAAAAAATGTGAATTAGAAGTGCAAAAGATTGTGCACTTACAAGCAATTGCAAATCAATTGCCAGATGCATTTACTGATACAAAAAGAGTGATTAAATCATATATACCAGCAGCCAATGCTCCTGCTTGTATTGAAATTCCAGAAATAAAATCTGAGAATAAAGACACTCATGAGTCTAAAACACGCCAGAAGCGTGGAAGACTAATTGGTTTTAAGGATAAAAATTCTCGAAAGAGAAAGGGAGTAGATAATCATATTGATAGTGAGGAAAATATCCCTGAAGAAATAGAAAATAAAGAAAGTCATGAAACATTTTCATATACTATTGCATGTGGAATCATAAATGACAAAGATGATCCTGAACCAAAATCAGTCATGGAATGTCAAAATAGGCATGATTGGATAAAAATGGAAAGATGCTATGCAGGCTGAATTAGACTCACTAAACAAGCGAAATGTTTTTGGGCCAATTATTCCTATGCCTAAAACTGTGAAATCTGTAGGATACAAGTGGGTCTTTGTATGAAAGAGAAATAATAAAAATGAAATAATAAGGTACAAAGCTAGACTTATAGCTCAAGGTTTTTTATAAAGGCTGGGAATTGATTATGATGAAATGTATTCTCCTATTATGGATGCAATTACGTTCAGGTATCTGATTAGCCTAGTAGTTTCTAAGAAATTAGAAATGCTTCTTATGGATGTTGTGACTGCTTATTTGTACGGATCACTTGATAGTGACATTTATATGAAAATCCCTGAAGGATTTAAAATGCCTGAAGCATTAAGTACAAAACCCAAAGAAATGTATTCGATCAAGCTCTAGAGATCTTTATATGGGTTAAAACAGTCTAGGCAAATGTGGTATAATTATTTAAGCTATTATTTTATAAATAAAGGATATGTGAGTAATATTATCTGCCCATGCATTTTTATTAAGAAAACAATATCCAGATTTGTGATTATAGTTATATATATTGATGATTTAAATATCATTAGAATAGAAAATGAGATCCATAAAGCAACAGTATACTTAAAGGAAGAATTTGAAATGAAAGATCTTGAAAAAACCAAGTATTGCCTTAGTTTACAAATTGAGCAAATGCACAATGGGATATTTATTCATCAATCAAATTACATAGAAAAGATCTTGAAACGCTTTAATATGGATAAAGCAAATCCTTTAAGTACTCCAATGGTCGTCAGATCACTCAATATTGAGATTGATCCATTTTGACCCTGTGAAGAAAATGATGAAATTCTTGGTTCTGAATTTCCATATCTCAGTGCCATTGGAGCTCTAATGTATCTCGCTAATTGTACAAGACTTGAAATTTCTTTTGCAGTCAATTTATTAGCAAGGTTCAGTTCAACTCCAACAAAAAGGCATTGAAAAGGGATTAAACATATACTTTGATACCTTCGAGGAAATATTGATTTGGGTTTATTTTATTCTAAAAATTCAAAAAAAGAATTGATTCGTTATGCAGATGTAGGGCATTTATCTAATCCTCATAAAGTGAAATCTCAAACAGGCTATGTGTTCACAAATAACAGAATTGCAATTTCTTGGCATTCCTAAAAACAAACGCTTGTCACTACTTCTTCAAATCATTATGAGATTATTGCACTACATGAAGCAAGTAGAGAGTGTGTATGGATTAGATCAATGACACATCATATTGAAGAAGCTTGTGGTTTTCTAGTCAACAAAAGTCCAACAATTTTGTATGAAGATAATGTAGCATGCATTGCACAGTTAAGGGAAGGATATATCAAAAGTGATAGAAACAAACATATAACTCCAAGATTCTTTTCATACACTTAAGAGCTAATAAAAGAAAATAATATAAATATCAAGTCTATTCAATTTAGCAAGAATTCAGCTGATCTTTTCATAAAGGTTCTTCCAACTACAATCTTTAGAAGGCACGTTCATGATATTGGAATGCAACATCTATATACTATGTGAAGGAAGATTATACATATCAATTTGAGGGGGAGAAAATCATGCACTGTACTCTTTTTCCTTAAGCTAAAGTTTTTCCCACTGGGTTTTATTTAGCAAGGTTTTAATTAGGTAGTTGCAAAATATTGTTATTCAAGGGGGAGTATTATGAATGTGAATGAACAATATATTGCTTGTGAATGAACAATATATTGCTTGTGAGAAAATAGTTCTCAAATAGTGAAAAGAAAATCTCTATATAAAGAGATTGAAATTCATTAATGAGAAGGTTAAGAAAAAGATAGATTACTCTCCAAATTCTTTCAATATTATAGTTCTCCAAATTCTCTCCAAACTCTCTCTAAATTCTCTTAAAATCATTCTACTATAAAATATTTTTCTTCTAATTAAATACTACTAAATTCAAGTTTAGTTTTATAATAAACTAAGCAATTCAATCTTTATTTCACAACACTATCTAATTAATAGTTATTTAATTATAATTATTGATATATATTTATGAGTATTGATATACAAAGGTAATCAATAATTGTAATTAAATAAAAATTAATCTTAATAGTTTTAATTACATTTGTATAGATATAAAACATTTGTATCATAGCAAAAACCCTTTTACTTTTCTATTTAATGTAAATAAAAAATAAAAAAATCCATAACTTTTCAATATTATTATTATTATTATTATTATTATTGTTATTATTATTATTATTATTATTATTATTATTATTATTATTATTATTATTATTATTATTATTATTATTATTATGTATATACTATTCTTAATAAAAATAATCAAATAAAATTAAAGAGTTCCTTATCCAAATTTCAAATAGGAAAAGAAAAACTTGATATGCTTTTATATTCTCAAAGACCCTCTAGGATGAAATTTAGTCTTGGGCTTTCTAATGGAGCTTCCACATCATCAAGTCCCCCTACGTTTGTCAAGGATACATTCCTCATCCCTTGTAAGAGTTTTAGAGTTCAAGATTCTAAAACCAAAAGTTTTAAGAATCCAAAGGCCAAGTCTCAAAAGGCTAATCCTCTAAAGGCTCAACTGAAAATGCCTAAACAACATCATGCATTTATATATTACAATAAGAGGCACACAAATATGCACATCAGGCCTCAAAAGTTTATAAATAATTATTTTTATGAAATGCATGCTCATCCTAGACCATTTATGTCTAAAAAAGCCACTAGCCATCTTAGCCATGGAATATTTTCAAAGGTTGGTAGGCGAAATATATTTGAAAAATAAAATGTTTTTATTGCATGAAATTTGAACATACTAATAATGTATATTACTATAGCAAACTTCATATTAACATCCTACCCATAGACTACTTTGAGAGTCACAAACCTATATTAAATAAGGTTTGAGTTTAAAAGGTTGTTTGATGATTGTCTTGCTCTTTTATGCTAATTATTGATAAAATAATAAAATTAACTTATATAGCTTATCAATTGATATGCAAAGACTAAGATTTCCTAAGAGAATTTGACCCTTTGTATGATAAAAATGCAAGAGACTTTGACCCTTTATATGATCAAAATGCTTATCAAAATTACATAATCTTAACATGCTATTTTTGTATTTTCTTTTAATATTTTGCACTTGGTATCTCTTATTTTGCATCATTTTTCACTTAGTATGCCTTGTTCTTTAAAAGCTCTCTTTAAACTACATATTGACAATCATGATTGCTATTGCCAATTTTTTTAATATATGTTTCACATATGCTTTACTTTTCATGATTGATTATTCATTTAACTTATTTTGGGTATAAGTTGGTATAATTTATTCTTTACTTGGTTTGTTTGTTCTTCAATTGGTATCCTCACTCTTCATTTGGAATTCTTTTAGAATTTATTTCATTCTTTTCTCAATTGGTGTCACTATGTTTGATTGATGTCATAGTCTCTCCTTATTTTTCCTCCTTTTTCACTTTGAGAAAGGGGAGAGAAAGTTGACATTATGAATGATAATGATTTTTCCTAAATTATAACCAGTATGCCAAATAGAAATAATATATTTGAATGAGATTTGATGTGATTAACTCACCCTAGCATATATTAAGGTGGAGAAATTTTTAAACCCCTTGGTATATGATTGAGGGAGAATATAGTGAACAAATGCACACACATACACTTAGTGATTTCTCATTATCAATAAAAAATTGATTGTCAAAGTCAAAAAGGGGAAATTATTTACCTTTGCATGATCAATCTTTAATACCTTTGGTTTTGACTTTAACAATCAATTTTAGTCTACTAATATGTATATTTAAGTGTGTATTCAAGTTAGGTTCAAAGCCACAATCAATATGCAATGAATTGAAGTGAAATTAAAGTCTTTTGGGATTTATAAGACTCCTTATAATCTTGATTATAATTATGAAGAGAGTCATGAGCAAGAGCCTAATTGAAGCCATTTCAAGCCAAACATTCTAGTCCCCTCATGATCATAAGGTGCCTGATCACAATCATGAGGAGGGTCTCATGATTATGAAGATTGTCTACCTTAACTCCAATAGACATATTTAAACTCCAACGGGTAGTTTTTCAAGGTTCATGACCATGTGCATGCTCCTTACGACCATAAGTGTGGACATTGCTGGTGGAATCGGTTTGTCAGGACACACATAGGACAAGGATGAGGATATTTAATTCCAATTATTATTGATATAGGGGGGATAACCTTAAGGGAGACTTATGAGTTTGGAGTCGCCACCTAACCACAATCAAGAAATAGGAAGCAGATAAGTGAAATTTATTTCCCTTGTCAAAGTTTCTGGATTCAAAGAATATCATCTACTTAACTATTTCTTGATATACATCACTTAAATTGCTCATCACATTACCCTAGTTTCGGTTTAATGATGGCATACATCCAGTTATTAATTACTTGCATAATATTAGCATTCCTAATTATGGCATTGATTGATAATTGATAAAAAAAAATAAAGATATAACAATATTACAAATAAAATAATTAAAGTAAACAATATAATAAATAATTAAAGCTTTAATTGCTTGTGTTATAGTTTTTGTTAGTATCTTTATTACTATTCTTGTCCATTCTTACACTTCCTTACATCCATTTTAATCTCCTTATATTTTTAAAACTCTCCTAAAATTCTTATTAACCTTATTTTCACCTCCCTTCCCCTAGGGCCTTTAAAATTATCTATTTAAAACTAATAGCCAGAATAGTGCATAATATAAGAATTCTCTCACAGCACAGCTTTCAAAGGAAGCCATTATGTTTTCTCTTTCTTAAGTTTATTACAATGATCTCTTTTACTCATTTAATCTTTGTAATAGCCTTAAAGGGGGGTGAATGAGGCTTTTGAATATTTAAAAGAAAATTAATGAAGAATTAAGCAAGAATTAAAAAGGATTAAGAGAAAGGAATGATGAACACACAAAGTTAAGGAGTTTAATTTATAAATAAATCTACGTCTCCACCTAATTTATCCCTAAGTTAGGATTTTCAATCTCCATGCTAATCATATTAGTAAAGATTAAGATTATAAGAGTTTTAAGGCTTAACTTTAAACTATACATAATGATCTTTAAAACAAGGCTTAGCTCTAACCATAACCCTAAGTGTTTTAATAGTCGAACACTTAAACCAATTCTTTAGAGAGTAACCTTACTTCTCTTCTAATATATCCTAAGAATTAGATGAAGTAGAAGTCCTATCTCTAACACACAACCAACTCTCAATTACTAAAGCTCTATGAATGCTAAGAGAGAAATTTTCAATCACCAAGTATTTAACTCTTTAATGAAGCTATAGGTGTTGTAATACTTGAGGATAAAAAATATAGCTATTGGAGCCATTAATTGCATCTCCAAGCTCCTTTCTTCAATAATTAATGAATTTTAGCCTTTTGCAGTCAAACTGCCACTCATGGTGTGAGGGTATTATCTAACTTATGACCTTGAAAAATTCAATCATTGTAGTTTAAAAGAGCCGTTGGAGGCTTACAAGCACCTCTCATAAGTAGGTTATGATCATGAGCGACTTAGGGATTATAGCTCAATGAAGAGACTTGAGGCACTTTGCAAGGATGCTACTTATAAGCCCCTTCATGATCTGGAGGGTGGCTAATAAGCAGCCACCTGTACACTTAAAAAATAAAATTTTTGAACCCCTTATGCATTCAAATAGCTTAGGCATTTACATAGATTGATAATCCTCATGTAAGAATTTTTTTTAAAGAGTATTCCATATCTTTAAAATTGAACTAATAGCTTGATCATTAAATCAAAGCCCTACACACTTAAATGAAATTATTAGTAATTTAAATTGCTTGTCAAAGTCAAAATCAAGGGGTTGATCATGCAAATGGTCAACATTCTCCCCTTTTTAGCTTTGGCAATTAATTTGATAAATAATAACTAACATGTGTGTGTGCCATATTAAAAGCTCCCCCCTTTTAATTACAATACATGAAAAATTTACTCCCTTTTAATATATGCATAAATTCAAAGGAAAACTTTTTGAATTTCACATTTAGTGTCTTGCAAAAAGTGAGGCATTAAGCATAAAGGATAAAAAAGGAAACATAATGCTAAAAGTGAAATATATTCATAAAATATAATAATGATAATTCCATTAAACACTAATAAGAGATAACAATAATAATAAGACTATAAACTATTTCTCCCCCTTTTTTAAAGAGCAAAAAGGGAAGAAAGACAATGACAATAAACCTAAAATAAACTAAAGGTGAACCGATGATAAGCAACTAAATCAAACTAAACAAGGCAATATACTAAAAAATTAACTAAACATAAACTGAAAACTAAGCATCATTACCATCTTGGGGATCTTGGAAAGGGGGAGGATGCCATGAGCATTGGATATTATGATAGGAATAAATTGATGAATATTATACTCCATTTGGTACATACGATGCTTAAAACGATCGAGTCTAGTGTCTACTTGATCAAACCTATTATTGAAGTTAGATTTAATAATGGAGAGACAATTAAAGAAGCCTCCAACCTAAGTGGGTTCATCATTAACTCCTTGAGAGGAGGAGGGTCCTCTTGCTCTCTTTCATTGAGGCGATGCTTGAGGTTAAGAAGGAACTTGCTCTTAAAGGACTTCTTTTTCAAGCCAACACCCTTAAGCCCCAAATTACAAATTTTCTCAATGTCTTCTAGGTCTTGAGCAAGCTTTTCATCAACTTCCTCATCTCCTTCGTCATCCTTCCAAAACCTTAAAACTCTAACCAACTTGAATTGTCTATAATTTTTTAAAAGATTTTTATCAAGCAAAGATGGAGGTATAAAAAGAACATTATTTAGAGTGATCCCAAAGTAATTGGTAATCCTAGTGATTATGCCAACACATAGGCTACCACTAACACTATCACTTGCCAACCATAAATGCCATTGAAGCCACCTCCTTAATTCCACATCCATATTCTCAATGAAACATCAAATTAAGAATAAATCATAAAAAGAAGTTACCTCATTGCTTATATATCCATGAACATACCAAAGGGCTTTAGAAGCAAAAAATGAGGATTTATGTGTCTTGCCATGAAAGCTTTAGCATATTGAACCCAAAAGTTATAAAGGGACCAAAGGGTGTTAAGAGAGGAAAGACTACCTTGACGAAATCCTAAAATATCATTAAATTCTTAGGATGTCAAGAACCTATCTCAACCCCCAATCTAAACCTTATGCTATTCAAAGGATTATTATTATTAATGAATTGAACTCTTGAGCAAAAGGTTGAAAGAAATTCATGAATAAGAGAGGGATAGGTAGGAAGGGCTTCAAAATTAAATTTATAGATACCTACCCTTTTAAGCATGGTTTTCATTTCTTTATAGCATCCTATCCTTTTTAGAGTGGCTTAAGACATGAATTTAGAAGTTATGATTTTTCTCTTACTGAATTGGGTCAATCTTTGCCTAATTTGAGTAGAGGAGTAGGAGATGGGAGAAGTCTTTTTTGGTTGCTCCTTGGTGGCCCTCCTTGATATGGATTAAGGACTATCTTGAGTGGTCTTCTTCTTGAGTTCCATGTAGGAGTTAAAAAAAATTGCTAAGAGTTTGTAGGAAGAAGAGAGAATTTTATTTAAAAGAAAAGCTTGATAATGAATTTTTGATGTAAGGAATGAAGAGAGGGTTTAAAGAGGTTTATATAAAGTAGAATTTGATTAAAAAATAATTAATTTTGGCAAAACAATTAAGGGCAATTGCAAGCTACCATTTTGGCATTGAATGGAAAGATTAGGAGTTACAAACCTATTGAAATAATGACTTTTTGCCTGATAGTATGCTCCTTATAAGTGGCTCACAATCATGAACAATGCTCATGAGGGGTGCTATCCATTGAAAGGAAGCAACGTCACGAACCTACAACCTTTGCAATGGCTTGCAATAGAAAATGCCCCTAGACCCCCAAACTTTCAAAATTTATGCAATTACATCTAAAAAATCAGGTCCTTCTAGACAAAATTAACATAAAATAAAGGCAAAATTGAATGCAATAAGACCAAACTAAATTTAGACATAATGAATATCATAAAGCAATTTAATTGACCATACTAATGACAAAAGATAATAAATATAATAAATTTGCTAATTTCAAATGATCAATTAATTAAATTAATTTCAATAATCAACCATTAAGTAGAAAATAAAAGGATCAAGAATATATGCTATCTTTAAATAATTAAATTTGATTTCAATAATTAATTATTAGTAGGCAATAAATTTAAGAAATTCACAGGTAGAGTGCTAAATTTAAAAAATGTTTTTATACAAAGGCAAAATTTTAACAATACAATGAATCACATAAATGGGAAACTTGCTAATTTCAAATAATTATTTAATTGAATGAATTTCAATAATTAATTAGTGAATAGAAAATAATAAAAAAGAGTCATGATGCAAAGAAAATTTTTACATAAGCATAAAAAAAAGGCGAAAGAAAATTAAATTTAAAACAAGAGAGGCTAAATAATATGGTTGCACAATAATTTTGTGAAAATAATGAATCTCAACCATAATTCAAGCAATTCAATACATAATCAAGGCAAACTTGTAGCATCTATCATACCAAGCTCATGCTTAATAAAAAAATTCATTCTTTATTCACATAGAGGCTAGGTAAAGATGTTCACTAATTGGTGATTTGTATTAACAAATTCAAGATGAATATCACCATTTTTCACATAATCATGCAAGAAATGATGTCTAATGTCTATATGTTTGGTTCCAAAGTGTTGAATGGGGTTTTTACCTGTATTGTCACATTTAATTGGAATGTGATCAATATTTATGTCGTAGTCCATTAGTTGTTTTTGCCACAAGACTTGTGAGCAATAATAACTTGCCAACACATATTCCACTTTGGCGGTGGATAAAGCAACTGAGACTTGCTTCTTACTAAACCAAGAGACTAAGCAATTTCCTAAAAATTGGCAAGTTTCAAAAGCACTCTTTCTATCTCTGCGTTCAAATGAGTAATCAAGTCAAAGGAAGAACTCCTAGGATAACAAAGTCCTAAATATATAGATCCACTAAGACATTTAAAAATTCTCTTAATGGCATTTAAATGAGAATTCCTAGGACATGATTGAAACCTAGCATACAAGCATGTAGCAAACATAATATCCAACCTACTTGTGGTTAAATAGAGAAGGGATCCGATCATACCTCTATAACGCTTTTCATTAACTGGCTTGCCATTCTTATCCTTGTTGAGTTTTGTGGTGGTGCTTATAGGGGTCTTACTTGATTTTTCTCCATCCATGCCAAACTTCTTGAGAATGTCCCTTGTATACTTGGTTTGGTTGATAAAGGTTCAATCCTTGCATTACTTGATTTGAAGTTCAAGGAGGAATTTGAGCTCACCCATCATGCTCATTTCAAATTCCCTTTACATTAACTTAAAAAATTTATCACACAAGCAATGATTAGTAGCACCAAATATAATGTCATCAACATTGATTTAAACAATAAGTAAATAACATAGATTTGAACAATAAGTAAATAACATAAATTTCAACAATAAGTAAATCATATTTGGATTTTTTTATGAAAAAAGTTGTATTAACTTTCCCTTTATAGAACCCTTTCTCTAATAAAAAGTTACTCAATCTTTCATTCTAAGCTCTAAGGGCTTACTTCAATCCATAAAATGATTTAAAAGCTTAAAAACATGATTAGGAAAGTCAAAACTTTAAAAGCCTGGAGGTTATTCAATATACACCTCTTCTTCAATAAAACCATTTAAAAATGCACTTTTGACATCCATTTGAAAGAATTTGAAATCCATGTAAGATGCAAATGTAAGTAGCAATCTACTAGCTTTTAACCTTGCAATCGAGGCAAAGGTCTCATCATAATTAATGTCTTCTTCTTGATTATAACCTTTAGCTACTACTATCACATTGTTCCTAGTTATGACAGTTTGTTCATCCATCTTATTTATAAAGACCCATTTAATGCCTATAATATAATGATGTTTAGGTCTAGGAACCAATGTGTAAACCTTATTTCTCTTAAATTGATTTAACTCTTCTTGCATAACAAGGACCCAAAATTCATCACTCAAAGCATCATCAACATTTTTGGGCTTAATTTAAGAAATGAAAGCTAAATTAATAATAGATTTAAGTTAAGATCTAGTAGTTACCCCCTTTGTAGTGTCATTAATGATGAGGTCTTGAGGATGTGCTTTCTTGAAAAGCAAATCCTTTGGAAGATCATTCTTTAAAGTAGGTTGAGGCATCTCCTCATTATCCTCCTTTATGGGACCTTTTAGCTCTAAATATTTGCTAGCATTTCCTTTTTGAATGTTTATATCCATAAGCTCATATACAACATCATAAACACTATAAATATCCTTTGTAGGATCAAGTGGGTTAGATTCATCAAATACAACATGCATTGACTCTTCAATAACTAAAGTTATTTTATTAAAGATTTTATAAGCTTTGCTAATGGTAGTATAGCCTAGGAAAATTCTTTCATTGGCTTTAGAGTCAAATTTCCTAAGATTATCCTTGGTGTTTAATATAAAGCACTTGCATCCAAATACTCTAAGATATAAGATTTTGGATTTTCTATTATTCCAAAGTTCATAAGTTTTCTTTAAAATTGGTCTTTTAAATACTCTATTTACTATATAGCAAAAAGTGTTAACGGCTTCTGCCCAAAAGTATAAAGGCAAGTTATACTCATAAAGCATTATTCTATCTATTTCCACAAGAGTTTTATTTTTCCTTTCAATAACCCCATTTTGTTAAGGTAATCTAGGAGAAGAAAAAGTATATGAAATGCCATTTTCATTGCAAAAAGTTATGAACAATTTATTTTTAAATTCGGTTCCATGATCACTTATAATAGTTGAAATACAAAAACCTTTTTCTTTTTGAACACTTTTTTAAAAACTCTCAAAAGCTTTAAAGGCATCATTCTTATAATTAAGGAAATACACTTAAGTATATCTAGAGTAATCATCAACCTAGGCAGATGCATAGTGCATGGCACTAAGACTAGCAACTCTAGTAGGACCAAATAAATCCAAGTGGCCTAGAAGTGGACACTACATTCTTGAGCTCAAAGGAAGATTTAGATTATTTTCTCTTGTGACAAGCATCAAAAGGCTTGTCCTTAGTGAACTTGAGTTTAGGCAAACCAACCACAAGTTCATGTCTATTAAAATCATCCAATAACTCAAAGTTGGCATGTCCTAATCTTTTATGCCAAGTCAACGTGTCATCGAAAATAGACATTAAGCATTTAATGTCTTTGTTATTAACTTTGTTCAAGTCAATGACATAGACATTGTCAACTCTTTCACCACTAAAAATTACTTTGTCATAATTTAAGCTACTAACAAAGCAATTTTTAGAATAGAAAGTGACTTTATTTCCATATCACATAATTGGCTAATACTAAGTAAGTTATTATTTAAACCATCAACAAGTAAAATATGATGCATGGATAAATATTGAGCATTACCAATTTCTCTAATGCCTACAATCTTTCCTTTGGCATTGTCCCCAAATGTAACATGACCTCCATCCTTAACATCAAGCTTGTTGAATCATTTTTTATCTTCCGTTATGTGCCTTGAACATTCACAATTAAGGTACCACTTACTTTTAGCTTTTGTGGACTTTAAGCACACCTACATAACATAATTCAAGCATTCTTTTGAATCCAAACCTGTCTAGGTTGGTTAGTCTTAAAGTAATCCAAAGAAAGAAATTACAAGTGTAGTCTTCTATAAAAGAACACATTGCTAGTGTGACCTTTGGTCATGCAATAAAAACATTCAACATTAGAAAATCTATTTCTTCTGGGAATATTAGATTACCTAGTATACAAGACATGCCTTTTGTGTTGTAGTTGTGTAGGCTCCCTAAAATTTCTTTATACCATATAAGAAGAATGACATACATTGATAATGGCATTGTGTATTATGAGATGGTTATGTAGCGTTCTTAGGAGTGTTGTATCTAGTTTACATGTAAGCATGCCTAAGTTGGGGATTTTTGGTTTGTACCTTAGCCCTTTGTGTCAATAAAGGTTAAGTTTTGTGAGACTTACCCTTATCATTTGACACATGAGACTTCTTAACTTTGAAGGCTTGAGTCTCAAGAGGTTTAGAAGTAGAAGAAGTAGAGTTACATGAAGCTTTAACAAGCTTAATGTGAGATGATGAAGAGAAAGACATTCTGTTTTTATATCCAATTCCATGAGTATTCCCATAGAATTTTTGAGTGTCAAGAAGACTATCTAAAGTCTTTTTTCCCTTTTGGAATTTAGAAATGAAATTCTTTAACTCTAGTGCCTCTCTATAGAGCTTAAGCTTTTCATTATTAGCTTTCTTAAGTTGGTCCTCCAAGGAATTAGAAATTTTCAAATCATTAGCAAGCTTTTCATTTAATTCAATAAGCTTAGAAAAATCATTTTTCAAGTTTTCAAAATCATTGGATAAGTTAGATAACTCATGCTTATAAAGCTTCTTCTTAGAGAGTAAACTTTTACATTTAAGCATGAGTTTGCTCATAATACAACTCTCATTATCATCATCATTACAATTATCACAAGAAGAATATGAAGTAGTTGGTACCTCACTTTTTTTTTCAAGAGCCATGAACTAAAGGTTGACCACTTTTTATTGCTCCTCTTCCTTTTCTGATTTGGAGGAGTCATCCCATGAAGTTTTGAAGGCCTTCCTCTTATCCTTTTCTCTTTTATTCTTGAATTTGAGCTTAGGGTAATCACTTCTAATGTGACTCAGTTTCTTGCATTTATAGTAAGTAACCTCTTTGTTCTTTTTTCCTTTATACTTCTTGTGGTCTTATTGTCTTAAGAAGCCTTTTCTTTTTAAGAACTTCTTAAATCCTCTAGTAATTATGGCTATCTTATTATCATCTTCACTAGAGTATACCAAGCTTTCATCCTTAATTGCTTCTTGGATAGCCTTTAATGCAATGCTCTTTTTCTTTTCTTCTTTCTTGCCTCTCTTATCTCCTCTTTACTTTATAGTAAGCTCATGTGTAAGGAGCTTTCTAATGAGCACATCAATTGAGAGAGTTAAGAGGTTTTGTGCTTTTTTAATTAAAGTGACTCTAGATTTCTAATCCTTCTTAGGTATTATTCTTAGAATCTTATTATTCACTTTTTTCTTGGAAAAGTCTTTCCCAAGTTTTTTTAGAGTAGTAATAAGAGCATTGAGACAATTGGTTATTTCAGTTATTGATTCTTGAGGCTTCATCTTGAATAGTTTATACTCGTACATATAAAGTTAAATCTTCTTACTTCTCACTTGCACATTGCTGTCATAATGATTCACAAGTGTTTCCCATACTTTTTTTATGGATTGGCAATATTGAACTTTGCCACCTTCTTCTCTTAATAGAGAAGAAATTATAGTGATCATTGCTCTCTTATTTTTATGATTCTTATCTTTTTGAGTTTGACTCCATTGATTTTGTTCAAGAACCACTTCCACTTTACTTACTTTACCTTTTAGAGGTTCCCAACCATTTAAAATGACATCCCATAACTTTATTGGATTATTATCTAGATATAACTCCATTTTAAATTTCCAATATGAATAGTCACTCCCATCAAAGAATGGTCTAAATGAAGAAAAAGCAAGAGATTCACTCTCTATGATCTTGAAATCTAGCAATTAAGTACCTAGAACCTAAGCTTTGATACTAATTGTAATAGCCTTAGAGGGTTAAAGGGTAAATATGGCTTTTGAATATTTAAAAGAAAATTAAATAAGGATTAAGTAATAATTAAAAGGGATTAAGAGAAAGGTACAATGAACACACAAAGTTAAGGAGTTTGATTCATAAGTAAATCTATGTCGGATAAGTTAGGATTTTCAATTTCCATACCAATATTATTAGCAAAGATTGAGATTACAAGAGTTTTAAGGCTTAACTCTAAAGCATACATAATGAGCTTTTAAAAAAGGCTTAGCTCTAACCATAACCCTAAGTGTTTTAATATTTGAACACTTAAACTAATTCCTTAGACAGTAACCTCACTTCCTTTCTAATCTATCCCAAGAATTAGATAAACTATAAGTCATATCTCTAACAAACAACTAACTCTTAAAGAGTTTAATGAACAATAAAGAAATTAAGAGAAGAATGTTAAAGCTCAATGAATGCTATAAGAGAAATTTACAACAACCAAATATCTAACTCTTAAATGAAGCTCTAGGTGTTATTTAAGTACTTAAGGATTAAAAATATGGTTGTTGGAGCCATTAATTGTATCTCTAAGCTCTCTTCTTCAACATTTAATGAATTTTAGCTATTTATAGTCAAATGGCTGCTCACAATTATGAGGGCAGTTTCTAGCTTATGATCCTTGAAAAATTCTATCGTTAGAGTCTGAAAGAACCGTTGAAGGTTTGTAAGTACCCATTACGAGTGGCTCACAATCGTGAGCGGCTAAGGGAGTTTAGCTTGGTGAAAAGGCTTGAGCACTTTGCAGGGATGCTACCCATGATCCCCCTCATAATCTAGAGAGTGGCTAATAAGTAGCCACCTTTACACTTGAAAATTGAATGTTTTGAACCCCTTATGCATTCAAATAGCTTAGGCACTTGTATAGGTTAATACTCTTCATGTAAACACTCTTTTTAAAGAGTATTTCATATCTTCAAACTTAAACAAATAGCTTGACCATTAAATCAATTTCCAATATTTAAATAAAATTATTAGTAATTTAAATTGGTTGTTAAAGTCAAAATCAGAATCAAAGGGTTGATCATGCAAATGGTCTTTTACGATATGTTTAAGTTATTTACTTTAACTTTTAACTTTTACTTGGTATTTAAGCTTAATCTCCCTTTTAAGCTTCTCTTCTTAACAGCCTAAGCTTTTCACCTGCTATAACTTTAGCATATAAAGTATATTTATTTTCCACTTATTATTCCAAGTTATATGCTTCACGTTTGAATTACACCCAACCTTGTATATTCTTGAAGTTTCACTTTCATTCTTTATGGGTCTCACAAATTATTTATAGCTAGTTCTATTTGTTTTTGTTTTTTTAAGTCTATTTGGTTTAAAGTATCCATAAAAGTGTCTTTTTCATATTTCTTTTTTTTGCTTCAAAATGGATTAAGAACATAATGATATGGATTTGATCAGTTAAAAGGGTAAGAATATTAGGTGTAGCAATGGTAAGAATCTAGAGTCACTTGTTCTAAAGTTAAAAATAGCTTTACCTCAAATAAACAGTAATGAGCTTTTAATTCTTATTAGCAAGTTGATAAGTGAGAATAATTAAACTTCATTGGTGTTGAAGTAAACTAAACTAAAGTTTTAGAGGTTACATAATGAATTTTCAATGTATAAATTGGATACAAATTTGTTCAAGTACTTTTTATAACATGAAGTATATCGAGCAATTATCATTAATGAAATTCCATAACATGTTTTGAATTAGTTACTAATTTTAAAGCCTTAACCTTATTATATTCCACTTGAATAGGTTGATTTCTCTTTTACCCGCTTTTATATTTAATACCATGGTTTACCTCACAATCAAATAAATAAGGAAAATGCAATATTAATGGAAAGTTCATTTGAGGGCATTTTAGAGGTAGATTTAACATAGTAATGCTATAAGATGGCATTTGTTTCTCAAGATTAAAGTTAATGTGGATGTAAATAAACCTTTGATTCAAGGTTTTTAGAATTAAATATCATATAAAAAAACTAGAATGGATCACCATCAAGTGTGAGAAGCTTTTAGATTTTTATCAATATTATGGAGTCATTAGACATGTTTAGAGGAATTACATTAAAAAGCGACAGGCTAGTTACTAACATCATTATGTTGATGTCAACACATCGAATCACAATTCATTTATCTTCTATCCCTTTTTTTCTTAATGTGAAAAAAATATAAGGATTGTGAGAGGAATATTGGAAGTGTGCGTAAAGATGGCATAAATGCACTTACAACCTTAAAACCTAACCAGGAGAAATAAGGAGTCGCCATCGGTATCACTCGAGAAATTGTCCAGTTAGGAACTAGACAAACTCAAATACATTGCTTGGAACTAAATATGCCCGTTGGATAAAAAAATTCAATTTAGATGTTAATGTATAGGAGTAGACTCTTTATATTTGAGACATCTCCATATCGGCAGGATGTTGAACATTATCGGCCTTAATAATCAATATGGTACTTCAAAGAGATATGTATTGATTTGGATCAACTATTACATGTAAATACAAACACAATATATACATAGAAGCACACTATAAATAATATATAATATGCATGAGCATGGCAATTATAAGGCACAAACATGATAAACATATGTAGTAATTATATTAAAAATGGCAAATCCTAAATTAGCATAGTAAACATGTAAAGCATGGTAACATGACATTATCAATTCTATATGACATGGAAATTATGGCATTCATATGGTCAATATGGCATAATCATGATAAACATGGCAAATAAATTTTAAGCATGTTATTATAAGCACTTCATATCAAAATGAAATTATACATAGGTAAATAATAATATAAAAGAGAAGAAAAGTTAGATTAGCAAACACTTTTGCGAACATCTACTTTTTTAGTGTCTTTTGGAATAAAAAACTAGGGCCTTGAAATTTTTATTAAACCATTTATGTGAAAAATTAGAAAATAAAAGAAATATAAAAGTGTCATTTAAAATCTTAACAACTTATTTGTAAAGTTGAGTTAAATTGCATTTTTGCATATGATTTAGGTGGTTGCATGATTAGCATAAAATATAAGACTATTATATTGATGATTTCTAAATAGAATTTTATATGTTAAGTGTTGGGAAGGGCAAGAAAGTTGCTGGTGCTAACTAGGTAAGTCATCAAGCCAATTGTGTGTATTTATAGGCTATTTTAGTGAGTAAATGTTCAGACCATTAAACTCTTTTAATACATCAATAAAATGAGACTTTTAATGTTGTTACTACTTTATGCTTTCTTTTGTAATATGATTTGAAATCATTTTCCTTACTTGATAATTAAATTGAGTTTATAATCAATTTAATTTCATCTGTTGAATTATGATAAGGGTTAACTAATTTTGCATGGTTTGTTAAAGCACAAATGTGATACCAATGCTTTGACTAATTATTTGATGGAAATGGTATTTTGGTTTTGTGTAGTGGTATACTATATGAGATATGAGGATGTTTGTGGTGTTATATGCATAAATGAGATTATGATTAAATGTGCTGAGGTGTTATATGCACATTTGAAATTGTGATGGTTATTGTTACACCATATATAATAGGGCACTTGATTGCAAATTGGTGAAGAGAGAAGGGTCATACTATGCTAATGTATTTGAAGGGTTAACTATTAAGTGTACTTAGAGAGTGAGTTTATAATGGCCTGTATGTTATGGCCGATTTGTGATTTTCATTGCAAGGTTAGTTAATAAAAAGGAAAGTTATGTTAATGTTTTGAAAGAACTTATACTATAATTTGAAATCAAGAATGGACTTGATATTTCATGTGACTTATATTTTAATTATAAATGCTCTATTTATTTTATTTGATAAGTTTATTGTATTTTGTTAACTAAACTATTTTTTCTTATAGCATCTATTCATTAAGTATTTTGCATTAATTTTCCCATATTTTAAAAATCTTTTCAAATAGTAGGGCTTGATAGTGGATCCCTACCATTAAAGAGTTCTATAGATATACTATATAAGATTAGCCTAACGATCTTGCCTTAGCACTACTCTCATTTTGGTGGCCATAATTTTGTATATTTTAAGTTAAAAAATATGGTAGACATGTTTTGTAAATTCTATATTAAACTATTGTTAACTTAATCTTTACCAATATTTCAATGTAAACCTGACTTATACCTAGTATTTAATTTTTCTTAAAGATGATATAAAGAGAGTTGAGGAATAAGTTCCAGCATCCATCTCAGGCTGTGTAAGATAAGATGAGACCCTAATCATCCACCTCGAGCTACATAAGATGAGGTGTGATAGGATAGCTAGGGCTTTTTAACAAAAGAGTAAAGCATAATAATATAAAAGTGGGAGATTGACTATTAAAGTAGTTAAAGCATAATGTCCTAGATCCAAAGTTCAAGTTTATGCCAAATTAAGAAGGCATGTATCTGGTCAAAACAATCTTGTACAGAGCAATAAAGTTAATGGATTTGAAGGGAAATGAATTTTTAGAGCCAACCAATATTTATCTCCTAAAGAGATACTATGTCTTTAACAAGAGAAAATATTTATTTATAAAACTCCAAAGGGCTAACTAAAGATAGAGGTACCATAAGTTGAAATATATGTACTACAACTATGCTACTTTTTAAATGAATTTCAATACATATGTGAATGCTTTGTTAAACTTATAATTTCATTTATGAAAATTTTATGTCTCATTATTAGCACTTAAAGGACATCAAAGCATGTTAAGTAAAGTTTACAATTCATATTTTTCTTTTATGTATTTTCTTTGACTATGTTGTAAATACCCAATTTCGAGATGATGAAGTGTGGATGAGACTAAGGACTCCGATGATGAAAATGTTATAAATAAGTCCTAAATACTTGACGTTTGAACCTTAAAAGTCAGAATGCATTTCCAAAAGGGGTTTTAATTGGTTTTTTAAGGACTTAATTGTAATATTTTTTAAGACTTAATTGAAAAAGACCAAATTCTTTCAGGGGTCTTTTTGTAATTAAAAGTTAAAAAAATCAAATTTTATAATTCCAATTGGAATTACATAATTTTGATCAGAATTATGTATGTTTCGCCTAATTTTTTATTTTATTTTATTTCAATAAATACATTTTGGTTTCCTGAATTTTGATTGGTCAAATAGTATTTATCTGAATTTTTAGGAAATTAAAGTCCTTTTAAAATTAAAACTTTGAGAAAGGCAAGTCATAGTAGGAAATGTTGTTAGGTAGGGTTTTTTCCTATAAAAGCCTAGCTTGAGCTCTCATAAGAGGATGAGGAGACTTTCTTTGGAGGATCTTTCTCATTTCCTGCACTTTTTGGCTTTTCTTTTGTCCCTAGGCAGTACAAAAATATTCTCTATGATTTATTTGTTTTTGAAGCAAGGAGCAATAGACTTTTGAGAAGAAGAATAATAAGTTTTTAAAGATCTATCTAACAAACAATAGTGATTTATACTAGTTTGAGGGGCAATTCATACTACATCCATTATCATGATCTTCTTTCCTCCCTTCTTTTATTTTTATTTTCTTTTATTATTTTGATTTTATTAAATTTCAATTTTATTAAATTTTTATTGTTATTTTATTCACTAATCATTGTTTATTCTTTTGTGTTGGTGATTATGGAGGGGATTACATGATGATTTTACTCGGTGAACAAAATTCATGAAGATCCATGGAATGCCATGGATTGTACTTTGTGGCTAAATATAGTTTCTAGATTTTTTTATTTAGTTGTTTATTATTGTTTTGATTTTGTTTTATTTTTATTATTTTTGGGATTGTTTTAATTTTTTTTCTTTTCTTATTATTTTCAATAGCTCATTGTAATAGTCTAAATAGTAGGAATAATGAATCATGTGTGTGTGTGATTGTGTGTTTTATTTTAATTAATCGGTTAGTAAAATCAAAGTTTTATTAGGTAATTAATTAAAAATAATGGCTATGTAAATCATTAGATTGTTTAATTAAAATTGAATTAGATTTAAGTAGATAGAATTAGGGTTGCTTGTTGATTTTTTTTTAAAGTCACTTTAATTAAATTAGGGTTTTTAGAATAAGTTTGATTGATTGTTTGATCTTTTATTTGTTTGTTTTGGTATTTATTATGTTTTGTTTTGGGCTTGTTTGTTTATATTTATGTGTTTTGGGCCCTAAGCCATTAGGCTTTAACCCATTTAAATAAATTTAGTTTTTTTTAGGTTTAATTAATAAATATGCATCTTTAGGCCCATAATTAATTAGACTTCAGGTAAAGATAACTTAGACTCATTTCGTTAATTTAAACATAGGTCTACCTAGTTTAATTAATTTAGACTTTGCCCATTTAATTTAAGCTTTTTCCATAATTTGTAGATTTAAGATCACTTTAGAAATAAAATATGTAAAACTAGGCCCACTAATTTAAATACTTTATAATTTGTAGATTTAAGCCCATTTTTAGAATTAAAATAAATAGACTTAGGTTCATTTAATTAAAATTGAATAGGAATTAGGCTCATTAGTCTTTAGGTTCACTTGTAAATTAAAACCTGTAGATTTAGCCCATTTAATTAAAATCAATGTAGATTATACTAACTTAGAGATTGCAAATTTAAATGATTGCATTGTTTACATGTATTTGTCATGACTAGTTTGCTTAGAGTTAATTGTTTAAATAATGGTTTATATAAAATTGCATGTAAATAAAGGGTAAGTTAGTAATTCTAAATGAACACGAAACTAAAAAAAGTTAGTATTCCGTACCCAAAATCTCCTGGTTATGGTGCTGGCTTTCTTTTAGAGAATCGAGTACCATCATTTTCTGATTTATCCCAGTTATTATCCTGGGTGAAGACTCCTCATCTCCACATCTTGTCTTTGTGATAGTGGTTAGTGTGTTCTCTAGAGCCTTGAACTCAAACAGTGTTGTGGTTGCTAAAATCTTGGACACGCGCTAAACCTTACTGTCTATATATGTGTAATAGGAAATAGGTAATAGACCACTTGCAAATGAATACAATAGACCTTAAAGTTGAAAAAACGTCTAATAATACCAATAAATATATTGTGATGAAAAGGGGCCACCTAGGCACAATAAGAAAAATAAATAAAATAAAAAATGAATAATAAAGGAAGATGAAGGAAATGTGTAGAAATGATCATAAATGCAAATGTAGTGAATAATGCATATAATGTAATAAAGGAAATACATCATGTAGAGTCTATAATCTTAGGAAATATAACACAATAATAGTAGAACCATAGTATAATAACACAACAAAAATATGATCATAGTACAATAATCATGATAGCTAGATCTAAAATGACCAAGTCCTAGCCTACCATATCAACTAGTGTCAACCCTAAAAGATATCATAAGTAGCAGCTACATCACCTTTATCACCTCCCTCATCAACCGGCCTTAGCACATTGCCTCTTATGTAAAACTACCCAATCTCTTATTTTAGCTGCATAATGCGCTTTTAATAATTCTGCTCCTGCATCTCCCAAAGTTGATTAGTTTGCACATGATGCATTACACTAAAATAATATTTGCATGCATACAAATTCATTCATACATTCACATATAAAATTCATAAAAAAGCAGGAACAATAAAAGATGAAAATAAAAAATGTAGATTTAAGCCTTAAACACTTAAGGAAATAACACTGCACGTTAGCAACATAAATGTACCAAGTCTCTATAGAAGATTTTGGTACTTATAATAATAAACAAGATAAGTCATGGGTGAACAATGAAAGAAAGAAATTACGAATACCTAAAAAGACACCAACATGTGTGGTATATGGTGGAGTGAAAACCACTAGAGGAAGACTAGGTGTAGGGAAGGTATAGTAAATTTTTGCCCCAACAACAGACAACCAATGGATTGAAGTGGCTAAAGGCTAAGCAGCAATACTAATAAACACTCCTTCAAGAGCAATCCTACTTACATAAGTGATGTCAGTCTCACTATCTACATCATCATCTTCCTTCTCCTCAGTGGCAGTAAAAGTTTCATAAAATCTCTTGTAATATGATATTGATGTTGCAAGAAAATAAATAAAGTCTAAATAAGCTTCTAAACTCAATTTACTTTTAGTTTATTACTAATCAGATTGTATTGATTTTCAAAATAATAGTTAAAGTGAAAGAATGGCTTATTGGCTTAAAGGAAAAGACTTAAGATGTAGTAGGGCCTTATGAAGAGCGTGAGGGACCCATGCTTGAACCACAAGACTAGCAAGAACTCTATCTAAGGGAAGCACTAGCACTAGAACCTGCTTAACACTTTTTGTGCACTATATCAATTAGTTATAAGATCAAAACATCAATATAAGAATAACTCTCAGGATCCAAAAATGCATTGGCTGACATCCCCATATCTACGATAACCATTAGCTCTTTAATTAAGTCTCTTCCCCAATACATGTCACAAAGAGGATTAACATGGACTCTCCACATCCGTGGGCCATCCCACTAGTGGTACACATGCTCACCTAAGTAACATATGCAATTAATGGGGCCAGTTAACAACACTCTCAATCTAGTCAATCTCTAGGTCTTTAATATCTTTGGAGACTAGGTATCTGCCACTTGCAATATCTAATCTATAGAAGTAAAAGAAAAAAAAGTCAAAAGGCATGATATAGAGTAAAAAAGAACCAAAGAAAGATGAGAATACATGTTTGAAAGATAAGTAACTCAAAAGGGTCCTAGCCTAAACATTAATATCAATCAACTTTTTAGTCTTTTAAATCCACTGTGGATATAAGGGAAACCCATCCTCAGTCCAGTTCTTGATAGAAGGATAAGGCAAAAGATAAAATTTATAGGACTAAATATAAAGAAGGAAAAACGTATTTGGAAAAGGTGTAAATAAAGGTTCAAAATAGAAAAAGGATGCTCATTTTTGCATCAATAATTATTAGACAACTATAAATCCTAGAAATATTTATATGTGGAGCATCTATACCATAATAAAAATAAGTGAGTGCAGTAAAGTCCTAGTTATATTTAAGGAGCTCATATAAAACATTCAAAATAAGGAGCAACCATAGAGGACTAGTGTTAAATAGATTGGGAAAGACAATAACACTAAAGAGGTAAAATAAAAATAGTCGGCCAACTACTTAGTAGTGACTTCATTATTCTTGTATTTCTCATAGATAATCTTCACATACTTAGTATAGCAAACAAGTGATTTACATTGTCCCTTTTTGCTAAAGGGATTTCTGAATAGCTCCATCACCCACAAATCTAAAGTATTAGGGATAGGATGATAAGGAGCTATGCCAAAGGGCACAAGAAGTCCAAAAAAACTAAGCCCCTTAATAGTGGAAAAATCAAAAGGCACAATGGTCATCTCACCAAACGAATAATAAAAAGTGTAGGTAGAGTCCATCCACTTATCAATCAAGGTGGTCATTGAGGTCTTACTAGACTTACAAATATCAACATTCAAAGTAGAGATAACATTGTGAAAACCTCTTCCAGCCACCCTACTTCTAATGGGTGCAGGAAGGCTCAAATAAAACTAGCCTACCCTATTGATACTGAGGAAGGAAATAAGCATTAGGAAAGGGTATAAATAAGGGTAAAAAATAGAAAAAGGATGGTCATTTTCACATTAACCACCATCAAGCAACTACAAATCCTAGAAACATCTTTATATGGAGCATCTAAACCATGATACATATAAGCAAGTGCAGTAAAGTCCCTATTATACTTTGGGGGCTCATCTAAATCCTTAAAAATAAGAAGCAACCATAGAGGACTAGTGTTTAATAGATTGGGGAAGACAATAACACTAAGGAGGTAGAATAAAAAAAGTAAGCCAACTGCTCAGTAGTGACTTTATTATTCTCGTATTTCTTACAAATAATCTTCATATACTTAGTATAACAGATAAGTGATTTACATCCTCCCTTCTTGATAAGTTGATGTTTGAATAGCTCCACTACCTATAGATCTAAACTAGTAGGGATAGGATGATAGGGACCTACGCCAAAGGGCATAAGAGGTCCAAAAAACTAAGTCCCTTAATATTGGCAAAATCAAAAGGCATAATGGTCTCCTCACTAAACGAAAGATGAATAGTGTGGGTAGAGTCCATCCATCTCTAAATCAAGGCAGTTATAGCGGCCTTACTAAACTTGCAAGTGTCAACATTTAAAGAAGAGATAACACCATCAAAACTTCTTCCAACCATCCTATTTCTAATGGGTGTAAGAACGCTTAAATAAAACTAAGAAACTTGTTGATACTCCTGGCCCCTCGAGGGTTAACTTATGAGCTTGCATAAAATTTAGAAATAAATTTATAGGAACACATGGTAAGAATACTCATAAAATAGAATCAATAATTTCTAGCAAAATTGTAATTTTTTGTACAAGAGAACAAATTTTAACAAAAATAGAGAGAATACAAAAACAAAAAACAAAGTGAGATACCAAATGGGCAAGATAGTAGAACAAATGACAGCACAAAAGTAGAAAGACTACCAAACTAAGAAAAAGAAATAAAGAATAAATAATAATGAAGAATAAAGGAGACTTATAACTTATTTGCATGTTGTCCATGCATGGTTGTCCAAATTATGTGAATCAGAATGATGTCACCTGAAGTTAAACCATATGCACCACATTTAGAATAAGGAAGAGGGATTTTAATTGAATGCATCCTAGGATTTAAGTGTCAAAAAGATTAAAACCCCAAACATTAAGCATAAAAGGATCAAAATTTAGTTCAGAGTTGAAGTCATAACTGTCTAATGTTAGATATCATAAATTAAAAATGCAGATTAATACATAAGATTAAGAAATATCCAAATAAAAAATAAAACCATAAAAAAACTTAAGGTACCTATATATAGACTCAAAATTCAGTTTGATCATGCATGCATAAGAAGATAAACATGTGATGTGCGTGCACACTGAATGTATGGATGCATGCACCTGAGAGCATGAACACACACCACACGTATATGGTCATGCTCTCTATTTGTGTGCAGCACACTCATGCACATGTTTCCTCTCACGCATTTTATGCATTTTTACAAATTTCTTCATATTTTGACATGCCATTTTTATGAGCACTCTTACACGCTTTGCTCATGCATATATTTTTGCTCATGTATTAGTATATTTTCATGTGTTTTTCATGCATAAGTATATATTCATCTAACACACTTATAACCATTAATCCTTATTCCTACTTATGTTAAAAAATGATTATCGCATCCTTGCATCAGATGTACTTGATTACATATCATATGCTTGATTACATATCACTACCATATGCTTGCCTCATTCTTTAGATATCTTAGGAAAATTCTTGTATGAATCTTGAATTGCATCATTATAATTCCTACTTGCATCCCAAACTTGCATTTATAAAGATTAATCTCTAAAATTGCACCATACATAATCATAATCTTGTTCACTTAACTCCTCTTAAAGCAATACAATAGTATTATATTCTCTTTTCCTGACAACGTAAATGGTTACATTGGCATAATCACTTTTGCCTAACACTTTAAATGGTTAAATTAGCATAATCACTTTTGCCTGACACCTTAAATGGTTACATTAGCACAATTACTTTTGCCTGACACCTTAAATGGTTATATTGGCACAATTTTTTTACTTGACACTTTAAATGATTATAATGGCATGATTTTTTTCCCTAACACTTGAAATGGGTATATTTGCATAATCTTTTTATTTGACACCTTAAATGGTTATATTAACATAATCACTTTTTCCTGACATCTTAAAAGGTTATATTGGCATTTTTTTTTGCCTGATACCTTAAATGGTTATATTAGTATAATCACTTTTACCTGACACCGTTAATGATTATAATGGTGCAGTGACTTTTTTTTGACACCTTAGATGATTATATTAGCACAATCATTTTTGTTCAACACCTTAAATGGTCAGTCAAAATCATTTTTGCTTGGCACTTTAAATAGTTAGTGGCACAATCACTTTTATTGAAACCATAAATGGTTATAGTTACATAATCACTTTTATTTGACACCTTAAATGGTTATTGTTTCAAAATCACTTTTTCCTAACATATTAAATAGTTACATTGGCATAGTCACTCTACTTGACACCTTAAATGGTTACAATAGCACTCGCTTAACACCTTTAATGGCCATATGACACCATCTAGTCCAATTCCTTATTTAGTAATGCTCGACAGTAGACAACAACACACCTGACATCCTTAAAGATGAAACGATGCACCACTAATTAAGTACCCTAAATTTGAGTCTTTGTAGTTTTCATTTTCATTACTTCATATGTATTCACATTAGCTTAGCCTTGTAGACATCCAATTTCAGGATGATGTGTTATAGATGCAGCAAAGGACTCCATTAATGAAAATATCATAAGTAGGTCTTTGATACTTAATCTTTAAAATTATAAGTTTTTAAATGCAGCTTTTAAAGGAAGGATTTAATGTTTTCAAGGACTAAATTGCAAAGCTTTTTTAGGACCTAATTGCAAAATTAAATTCTTTTAGGGGCCTTTTTGTAATTAAATGTTAAAAAAACACATGTCAGAATTCCATAATTTTGACTGGAATTATGTAATTCCGGTTGGAATTATATAATTCCGATTGGAATTATGTAATTTCGATTGGAATTACACCAATTATGATCGGGATTATGCAATTCCGATCGGAATTACACAATTCCGATTGGAATTGAATTCTTCTGTCTCTATTTTCCTATTTTCATTTAGTTCTAATTGGTTTAAAATTCCTAATTAACTCAATCCTAACTGGTTTAAAATTCCTAAATATAATTTTAAGTATTAATCTTATACTTTAGGAATTGGAATCATATTAGGATTGGGGTTAGGCTTCTTAGTTCCACTATATAAAGAGAGAATAGGAGGAAAAGAAAAGGGCGGCGGGGGGGAGGAGGGGTGGGGGGGGAACGATGAAGAGAAAGGAAGAAAAAAGAAGGAAAAGAAGAGGAAGAAGAAGAAGAAAATGTGATTTTATTTCTTTTAAGTTTTTTTTTAAATTCCTTTTAATTTAACAATTAATTCAAGATTCGAGGATAATTTTTGAAGAAGAAGATTCAAAGATTTATTAAAAATGGTGAACTACCAATCTGAGGAGTACCCAAAATCATTCATAAGCATCATCATCTTCTTCTTATTTCTTTTTTTCTTTTTATATTATTTATTATTTTTTTCTTTCGTGTTATTATCATAATTTATTCATTAATTACAATTTTATCTTTTTATTTTTTATGGTGATTATAGAGGAAAACGCATGACGACCATATTTGGAATGATGAATTCATGAGAAGTCCATGAAAAATCATGGATAAAACCTTGTAGAGACATAGTTTCTAGAGTTTATTTTTTATTTATATATTGTTGTATTTTATTTTTATTGGCTGTATTTATTTTTTTATTAGTTATTGTAATAGCCCCAATAGTGGGAATAGTAAATTACATGTATGGTTGCATGCTTATTTTAATTAAATTGATTAGTAAAATTAGGTTTCAATTAGGTGATTATTTAAAATCAATGGAGGAAGTAGAGTAAGTTTAGGTTGCTTGATAATAAAATTAGGGTTTTAATAAGGATTAATTTAATTAGTTTTTTGATCTTATTTAATTGTTTCTTTTATGTTTTTATTTGTTTTTGGGCTTATTTATTGTTTTTATGTGTTTTGGGCCTTAAGCCTATTTGAGGTCTTGATTTATTTATTTAAGTTTAGATAATTCTTTTATCCCATCTCACTTAATAATTAAATAGGTTTAATTAATTAAAATATATTTTTAGATCCATAATTAATTAATTAGATTAGAAATATCCTTAGGCCCGTTTAGTTAAATAAACATAGGCTCACCTAATTTAATTTAATTAATTTAGACTTAGCCTACTTAATTTAAGCCTTTTTCATAATTTGTAGATTTAAGATCATCATTTAATTAAAACATGTAGAATTAGACCCACTAATTTAAATATTCCATAATTTGTAGATTTAAGCTCATATTTAGAATTAAAATTAGTAGACTTAAGTTCATTTAATTAAAATCAAAAGGAATTAGGTCTTTAGGTTCACTTATAATTTAAAACATGTAGATTTAACTCATTTATTTAAAATCCATGTAGATTAGACTAACTTAGTGATTATGTGATTTATTGAATGCATTATTTACTTGTATATTTCATGACTAGTCTACCTTGGAGTTGATTGTTTTGGGTTTATATGAAGTTGTATGTAAATAGAAAATAAGATAATAATTCATAAAGTAATTCTAAATGAACACAAGACTGGAAGAAGTTGGTATTCCGTATCTAGAATCTCCTAGTTGTGGTGCTAGCTTGCTTTTAGGGAATCGAGTACCACCTTTTCGATTTGTCCCAGTTATTACCCTAGGTGGTGACTCCTCATCTCCACGCTATGTCTTTGTGATAGTGGTTAGTGTGTTCTCTGGAGCCCTGAGCTCAAACAGTGTCGCAGTTACTAAAATCTCGGACGCGTGCTAAACCTTGTCGTCTACAATCCTCCTCAAGCACACTTATGCAATACATAAAAAGCAGGGAGAAATTGTCACACCTCAAACTTACTTTAAAATTTAACAGTCCCTTATTAAGGACTGATGATAAAAATAATTTATGAAAAATGACAAAAAATATATATTGCTATCTCTTTTGAAGTATGCAAACTTAACTAAGTCTTTAAAACCTTAAATTGGATTAACCAATTTTACAAACTAAGCTTTAGTTTAGTGAACCAAGTACCCAAATTAATTAACTATGCACCTTGATTAGCTCCTACATGTGTGAGTAGAAATTCAAGAGTTTAGTTCATTAAACTATCACATAATTCAATGAATTGGAGCATGGTTCATCAAACCAATGAACTAATTTGATGAATCGAATGCTTGATTCCCCTCTTTAAAACCCAAAAATTCACTCAAAAGAAGTTTCAAATTACTCAAGTGTCCTTTGGACCTTACAAGTATATGCAAATGTAAGCATGTGTGTGCACATGTGTCAACTATGACATGCACATTGAGCATGCATCCATGCACTAAGCGGGTGGATGTGTGCCATACATGTGGTAATGTGTGTTTAAGCCACACACGATGTATTTTTGTAGGTACCTTTTTCGTGCGCATTCTTAATGCAAGCCGCATGCTTTAGACTCCACGTGTGCAAATAAAAACCCAAGAGCTTTTACTATGTCTATAAATATCTCAATATTTTTCCATTTTTAGGAGAGACCTGTAGACATTTTACTAAAACTTTGTTGAATTAAAGACTTATGACTCCCTTTTAAACATAATTTCAACTAATTCCTTTTATTTTCTCTTAGATTTTAGAATCATTTTGCTATTAAAACCAACTATTATCTTTATCAAAGCATACTTCAAATGTATAATAATTTGTATTTTCACATCATTTTTTATAACCGAGCAAGAATAGCTTGTAAGAACACTTTTTAGAGCACACTTGCTTTTATTTTCTAATCAAGCTGAGCCTTTAATCTAAGGACCCTAAAAATTACATTTTTTCATGTTTCATTTAGTATTGCATTTTCTTTTCTTTTTATTTATTTTTGGCAAGCAAATTTGAAAAATTAATGTGCTTTGTGTGGTGAAGTCTAGCTTTTTGCTTGTTATTTGTTATTTAATATTTTGAATGCATTTTTATGATTTATTTTTCATTTCTAGCCTTAAATGTGAATTTTTTAAAATGTTATATTCCATAATAAAAATTTCATTCTTAAATGTTTGATATACATTTTACAAAGGGTGGCCACAGGCTGGTTCAGGGTCGGTTTAAAGTTTATTGAATCGTGAACTGGCAGTTCCGAAACGAATTTAATAAGAAGAATATATATATATATATATATTATTTTTATATATAATCAATTATTTAATGAAAATATTAAAGAATAAATATTGATAAAATAAAAATTTTAAATTATTGATAGAAAATAGAAATTTATATATAATTTATAATTTATATCTAATCAAGTGCCAATATAACAATATGACATTCAAATGTCTATATATATATATATATTGTAAAGCTAGAAAGGAGAATCTTCCTCCTCTAAAACCCCTTCTCATAATGATTTAACACTTATGACTACCCAAAGTAGTTTACAAATTATTTTATCACAATCAAAACATTAATCTTTTAATAAAGAATTCTATCGAGAATATTTTAACTATCGAAGATGGTTTTTATTATAAAGATCATTTTATCACAATGCAAAATCATTTTCCAAAAGATTGGTTTTTTAAACCTTAGGATATTTCCAAACCCTAAGAGTTTTATCAAACGATTTTAGAATTCACTTTTTCTAGTGAATTCAAACACTTCTATCATAAAGGCTGCACCAAACCTTCTTATTCTACCTACAAAATTCTCGAAGTCCTCCATCCCTCTTATTGGGGACAAGAGCTCTTTAAACTAAAAGCCTTCCCTCTTAATTTTAATACTAAATTAGGCTTTTGTCGTTCATTCTCATATTAGGATTATGAACAAGCATAGTTTAATACCTTCTTAATCCAAAATTCTTACAATACCAACACATGGTTATTTTTCCTCATGATCATGTTGATATCACCAAACTTGCTGAAGAATATAATGATGGTGATAAGACTAAGGCTTTAGAACCCTAGTCTTTAGCTAACCTTGATAAAGCCTTAAGAGATTTTCTCTGTGCTCTAAACTAAATTTCTTCAAGAAAATATATTATAAAGATTTCTATTATTTTTTATAAAGATTTTCAAATTGATACTATAGCACTATTTGATACAAGAGCTGATTCAAGTTGCATAAAAACTAATATGGTTCCTAACCGTTTTCAAGAAAGAACCAAAGAAAAGCTTTCCTCTGCTAATATTTTAAAAATGCATATAGATGGTATAACAGAAGCTAGTATTTTAAATAATGGATTTTTAATAAAGACTTCTTTTCTTCTTGTTTTTTATATCAGTTATACTATGATTTTAGGGACACCATTCATTAATTTGATAACTCCCTATTTAACCATATATAACTCTATCGATTTTACAGATGATAAAGTTCATATATCTTTTCTATTTACATTCTAAGTAGAGAATGTATGCTATGTGCTTGCTTAAGAAATTAGAATCCTGCACATTAGAAACTCTATGAAATTCTTATTGCATCTTGGTTTGGTAACCTCAGTGTCTAGCCTATGACTAGAGCGTGAGATCGGCATAGTGATTTCATAATCATCTTTGCATTTATATTCGTGAATAATACACCCTTTTATCATTGACACTACTGGTATCAAAGCTTGGGGGACTTGAGTGTTTGTTATAGTAATTGTTGCACAATAACTATAATGTCCATAGGGTAGTTTATACATCAAGTCCTTTAGTCATTGGTGCTCCCAGTCTTAAGTCCTAGAGAGGCTGTAAATCTATTGGTTTAACCAATGAGTTTGTAGGTGTGTAACCCATTTTGTAGCCATTATTTTTACCATGTATCAAATTCTTGGAAGAACCACTTCTTCTTCCTCTTCCCCTGCTTCCTCTTTTGCTAAAACTCAAAAGAATATAGTCAATAGTGATGAAAACACTATTAAAGACTTTAACAAATGCATAGATGATTTCAAACTCAAAGATTATAGTAAAGATCATGTTTATAAGACTCTTAGATTGAATCTTTTTAAGTCTGATTATGTAATCAAAACTGAAGAAAGAGATATCTAGTTGACTAAATCCCAAGATTTTATAAAGTTATTCTCCCATGCTTCTCTAGAAAAACATAAAGCTAAAGGTTTCCTTTATATCCATATATGTCTTGTTCAAGTAGGAATAAAGCCCCTTAATAGAGAAGGTCTTAATACCTCCATTCTTGCTGCCTTGCGAGATATGAGATTTTGGAACTTCTAGGATTCTCTTTTAGGAACTATAGAGTCCAGTCTCTGCAAAGATCCTATATTATTTGATTGTTATCTCAACTTCAATGTTTCTCTAAATGATGCAAATCTTTTAAAGTCATTGGTTTTACAAATTCAGACTCATAATTATCGTATGGATAATGGATATATTCTAGTTGCATTAATTTTTAAAATTCATTATAAATCCATGATGTCTACTTTTGACATAAAGAGCCAATTTCATAGTAAAAAAGGTGAAACCTTGCTCCTTCAAATAGACATGACTAAAGCCAATATTGTTATCCCTAAACCCATATAATGGAACCATATAACACTTCCTTAAGAATGGATTCTTGAAGGAGCCACTAAGCTAAAACCTCAGGTAAAACTAATTTGATATAAAACCTCTATTCTAAATACCCAAATAAAGCATGTAACCCAATTCCAAGATGGTAGAGTAAAACTCTACTTTGACATAACCTTTTGTAGCTCTAGATTCTTTAATACATCATCATCAGAGTTTTTTGATTTAGGTATAATATCCCAAATACCCTCTGTTATAAACCTTCCATATCATAAAGACCTATAACCAACCCAATATCAGAATATACCAAGAACTATGTACTTGCCAGAAAATGACCAATCAGATCTTCACTCAAACCTTCCTCCTATTATAAATCTAGCATATACTACTCTAGCTAGATATTCAACCTCATATCTACCTCCAACTTCTCTCATAAATGTAGATTATAGCATCACTATACCTAGACTAGTTTATACTAAGTCTAGATAGGAAAATAAATCTCCTTCTCCTCCAATTTCTCTAACTGCCTCAACTATCACTAAAAATATGGCCCATGAATTAAATGTCAAAAATAAAGACTTCACTCTAGATAAAGCTCTCTTGCATAAAGATTTTTATGTACTTCATAATTTAGAAAAAAGAACTTAGTTCTTCAAACATTTTCTAAATGATCGAGAAGTCATCCAAAACCAATTTTATGATTTTGTAAAACAAAATAAAGTCAATATACTATTTTTTGAATGATTTAAAATTTATGCCTCAAAAAATAATATTTCTTATCCTTTTAAAATTTTTAATCTTGTCACTTTAAGAAAAAAGGTAGCAGTATAGAAAATAGCCAATGGTCAAAACATAGAATTTGAACATCCTCCTCTCAGGATGATAAAGATCCTTGTAGGTAATGAGATTGTTGATGCTAGTCCTTACAAAAAGCCTTAAGATAATGACTCTCAAAATATAGTTTCTCATAATAACTTTAACTAAAACACCTTTGTTGTTATTAATGTCAGGATGGCCAATAGTAGGAGGTTGTAAGGTACTTTAGATTACTTTAAAAATTTCAGGGGTTTTTGAGATTAATTCAATCCATTGTTGGATTTGAATAGCTTTATCAGTGTCAACTATATCAGATTCTTCTTGGTTTGCTATATCGAACCATATCTTTATTGGCTTAGCAGCAAAAAGAGGAGCGGGAATAAAAGTTTTAACTTTATCTTTCTCTTTCTTTTTTTGAACCATCTTTAACTATTTAGTAAAAATTCTCTAGTCAGAAAATTTGGTAGAGAATTTGTATCTCCTTTAATAAATTCTATATGAAAATCAAAGATACTCAAAATAACTGGCCATCTTGCAAAAATTTATTTTACTGTAATATATGAAACATCTTTTTGTAAAACTTCTTTAGCATATTTGCAACCAATGCAAAGTAAAAATTTTTGATTTAACAACTCTGATTGAAATTTTGATATGCATATGACAATGGAAAGAACTTTTTTTTTTATAGTGGAGTAGTTCTATTGTGTATCATTCCAATGACCCAAAGTGTATTGAACTACAACTTCCTTTCCATTGGAGACCTGCTTTAAGATAACTCTGTATCCTAAATCATTAGCATTTGTTTCTACAATCTTAGGGAGCTTGGGATCGGCTAGATGAAGGCAAGGGATTTTAAGGATATGAGACTTTATCTATTTGACAACTTTTGTGTGCTCATCAATCCAAGGGACTAAACTTTGCTTTAACTTATCATGTAGAGGTTTAACAGTCCTATTTATATTAGGATAGAAGTCTAAAATATAATTAAGGCTTCCTAAAAACCTTTGCAACTGGACTTTATTAAGATTTTTGTCAGGAAACTTATTTCCAAATTCTAAGGACCTTTTTATGGGAACTATAGTACCACAACAAATATAGTGTCCTAAGAATCTAACTCTGGTTTGGAAAATGGATATTTTCTTAGCATAGACAACAAGGCCATTAACTTTAAATATATGAAGAAAGGTTTTTAAATGCTTGAAATGTTATTCAATAGAGTTAGAAAAGATAAGTACGTCATCAATATAAATAATGCAGAATTAAGAATAAGGATTGAATATGTCATTCATTATTCTCTGAAATTTTGAAGGTGCATTTTTCAATCCAAATGGCATGACATTCCATTCATATTTTCCAAATGGGACAGTGAAAGCTATTTTATAATGATGTTCTTTATCAATTTATATTTGCCAAAATTCTGATTTTATATCAAATTTTAAAAATACAAATGCATAATGAAGTCTTTGTAAAAGATCTTTTTTATTTGGGATAGGATATCTAATCCATTTTAAAGCTTTATTTAAAGGTTTATAATTGATCGCAAGCCTAGGAGTACCTCTTTCTATTTTAAAAGCTTTATTAACATAGAAAGTTGCACAACTCCAAGGAGACCTGGATTTTGAGATTAGTCCTTTATATTCGAGATCCTAGATTTCTTCCTTATAATATTATTCCAGTTCAGTATTCATCTAAAAATCCCTCTTGCAAAGGAGATTACAATAAGAAATCTTTGAAACCTTAATCTGGGAAATTTTCTAAGAAATATAGAAAATTATCTAAGAGAAAGGGAACTAAATAAACTTACTATAATAAACCTTACAAGAAAACCTTTAGGAATAAAGCCAAAAAAGTTGATAAAACTAAGAAATCCAGCATTAAGGATGTTACCTGCTACAAATATGGAAAAAAGGAACACATCTCCAAATACCATAGAGTCTCCAAGAATCTCTAGGAATTAGACTTAGAAAAAGAAACATTGGACAAACTGGTAGCCCTCCTTATAAAAACTTTTAATTTTGAAACCAATTCTAAAGAGTTTTTAGGAACAGTTCACCCTCAGATAGATGAAATAGTTACTACCTCCTCTTATGATTCTGAATCAGACTCTAATATTGAGGGTAAGTAACTCAACATGCTTACTAAAGAGCAAATCTTGATTTTATATGTCATCCAATATATAGATAACCTTGATATATGGAAAAAATATCTTAAATAGCTTAGAAAATCCCTAGAAAAAGGAACTTGAACCTAAAGCCACTGAGTTGCTTTCCACTAGTATAGAAATATATAACCTTACTACCATGATGAGATTAAGAATTTAGAACCTAAGTCTTTAACTAACCTTGATAAAGTCCTAGGAGATTTTCTCTGCGCTCTAAATAAAATTTCTTCAAAATGATATTATAAAGATTTCTATTGTTTTTTATAAAGATTTTCAACTTGATACTATAACACTATTGATACAGGAGATTATTTAAGTTGCATAAAAACTAACAGTGATTTCATAATCATCTTTGCATTCATATTCATGAATAGTACACCTTTGATCCTCGGCGCGCGCGCGCACACACACGCACACACACACACACACACACACACACACACACATATATATATATATATATATTAAAAATGGCCAAAAAGGCCCATTATGGCCTATAAAGTGGCCAGTACCAACCATTGTAAATTTTTTTTTTCAAAACTTTAGTGATCCTTTAAGCCAACGATCACCTTTTTTAATTAATTTATATATAAATAAATAATAAAAAATGAATAAATTGACCCTAATAATATTTATATTTTTAGGATAATATGATCATTTTAAAATATATTTTTTTCAATAAATACCTTCCCCCCACTCACAATTATTTTCACAATTATTCATATATATTTTTTCTCAATTTTCATTCTCAAACTTCTCTTGTAATCTTCTTCTTATTATTATTACTCTCTAATTATTATTTTTTCAATTTTTTATTAAAAATTTTATATTTTCTCCAAAAATCAAATGGCATGTTTAAGTAGAAGAAGAAGTGAATTTAAGAATGAAAATGTAGGCAAAATTTTTGTAGAGAAAATGAAAAAAGAAAGCCCAAAAATATTTTCAAGGCCTTATAAAGTCATAGCGTGGAGAAGAGGAGTCGCCACCCAGGGTAATAACTGGGACAATTTGATTGGTGGTACTCAATTCTCTAAAAGAAAGTTAGCACCATAACTAGGAGATTCTAGGAACGAAATACTAACTTCTTTTAGTCTCGTGTTCATATAGAATAATTTTATAAATGATTATTTTATCCTCTAATTACATGCAATTTTGTTTAAACCCTATTTAACATCCATGTAACCCTAAGCATCTAGTCAATAAAATTACACATAAAAAATGCACTTAAGATTGCGTTAATGGGCCTAAATTGATTTTAATAATTTAAAGTCCTAAACCATTTTTTAAGCCTATTTAAAGTGAGTTGGACCTAAGTGTGGGCTTGGGGACCAAAATAATATAAAACCCAAAAAAAATACAATCGAAAACAAATAAAACATAAAAAAAGGATCAAACAAACATTTTAGTGATTTTCTAAAAAAAAACCTAAATCAATTACATGTGAACCCTAAATTAAGCTACTACTGCCATTGATTTTAATTGATTTTTTTTTACCCAATTGAACCTAATTACTAATTGATTTTAAACGTAGAAGATTAAATTTTTCTCTATTCCTACTAATGAGGCTATTACAAACTACATACAAAAATTAAAATTAAACAATTATACACCCATGAATTAAAATAACTGCACATAACACATAAATGCAAAATGAAAATTAAAACCCTAATATCTATTGGAAAATAGTATTGATTATTCCATGGCATTCCATGGATCTTCTATTCGTTTGAACATAGGTAGTATCCTCCTCAATCCACAATTGGACATTAAAATAAAAAAAACATAGAAACAAAAAAGATTAGTAAAAACTGAATCAAATAATAAAATATCAATAAAAAAGATTGTGAAATAAAAGAGATAAAGGAAAGAGAAATGGAGTGTTGTGCAAATGCTTGTTTTAGCCCCTTAGACTATGATTTTCACCGTTGAAATTGAATTGATATTGATTCTAGACTAGAACTAAAAAGAATAATGAATCACCCTTGTTAAAATGAATCGTATCAAGAAAACTAAGCTTTGAAAGAACAAAAGAAATCAAAGTTTATGGTGTATAAGGCATTCTCAGTAGCGTCTTGTGCAGTCAGGGTTTTTTCTTACGTTGTTCTCTTTGGTCTTCTCTTGCTGCTTAGGGTTTTCTCTCTAGTTTTTTTTCCTTTTTTCTTTTTTCTCCCCCAAATACCTCTCATGTGAGTTTTTTTGACTTGTTTCCTATATAATCTATACACTTGACACTAACGTTAATAAATTTACAAAACATATCCCTCGGACACAGGCAGAGTATTTACATGGACTCGCCTCATCTCAGAGGTTATTTCCTATGCAAGTTACAGATAGTTGGAGGGTAAGTATATGTACAATAAAGATGCAAATGTATGCATGATATGCATGAAATGCACATGATGTGTTTTCTATGTGTACAGAGCTACTCGGGCGATTTGGAGCGTGAGATTGAGATGCTTCACTGATAACTTGTAAGTTCGGGCATTGATCCTTACAGTGCTGGGACTTCCTTTATCAGACCTCTGGACATCTTTCACCATGATGACTTTACAAGAGGATGGAGTCCATGGCCAGATTCTAGAGCTCAGGATGACTGATTTAGGCTATTGGATTTTTCTATCATAATGTTGTTTTAACTAACTCTACAAGTTGGATGCATTTCCTTCTGGATTTACAATTCATGCAGACTTGTTGAAGTTAGTTTCAACCATGATGAATGTATAAAAGTACATTATAATGTTGAAAATTTACAAGAAAATTCATCATTTTATCATGAGATAGCATGTACTTAACGAATCTCATTATTTTTTTATTTTCATGACTGTCACTTATTTGCCATTTGCAAAGGTCAGAGGCATTGTTAACCATCTTATGCTGAGAGTGTATCTTTTACCAAGTGAAGAGCTTACTGCCACACCTAATTTTAGGGAGAATTTGCTAAACAAAACTTGTGGAAATTAAACATAAAAATATTGAATTTGGAGTATCAAAATAGTCTTTGAATTATTTTTGTGCTTTTCTTCCTTATCCAAGTATTCCCTTGCCTTTCTCATATTACTCAGCATGGATACCATTGGAAAGGTCCTTTGGATACTCATACTCTTACAGCCTTGGAGTAAATAGAGCAAGTTTTTTTTTAACATGGGTCCTCTTTTAGTATTCCCCCGCTTTCTTATATTACTCAGCGTGGATACCGTCAGAGGTTCACGTTGATACTCTTGCTCAATTTTGGGCACTGGAGTACATTATGCTTGCTCTTATTCTAATTCTCCTTTTAGTGTTCCCCCACCTTTCTCGTATTACTCAATATGGATATCTTTGAGGGATTTATAATCATACTCATTTCTGAGCATTGGAGTAGATTATATGCACATTTATTATTCAAAAGACTAAAATGATACTTTGAAATTCAACCAATTTATACTACAAGTCCATAGATTTTGTCTTCGCATATTCTTCCCCTTGTTTAGGTGTAAAGTAAGCATTAGATTGATTAGAGTTTTTAGAAACTCTCAATATAGAATTATCAATAAGACATCTGAATTCGGCGAGGTTAAAAAAAGAAAGCCACTAAAATCAAAGGTTATGAGATAAGTTTTCGCACATGATATCATGAAGTGGATGAATTTACTCTCAATTTTATAAATTTTCTTTGTACTTTACTACAAAATCAAAATAGATAGAGTTATACTACTTCCCTTTGCCATTTGCCAGGCTGTTTGTCACACAGGTGAGATTTTGACGAGTGATTGGCATTTGCTATCCTAGTCATTCTTATTGATGTGTCAATTCCTTTCCTCTTCTTCGTTCTTTTTTATTTTCCCTGCACAAAATACCATAAGTTAGTATGGTTTATTTGTAAGTGAAGAAATTTTGTCAAAATGCAATGCTATTCTTTTGCATTCTTCCTTTTTGATTATGGTGATGATGTCTCGGATCACAGGGTCATGATATTCTGCTATTGAGGTTGTGGCTTTAGGCTAAATTTTTCTTTCTGCTATTCTATTGATGCTTTAATAAAGGGCCTCATTCCTCTTCTCAATGTTTCCTGCAAAAGAAAAGATTTGGGAGGCAGAGGTTTTTTATTTCACCATCAAAGAAGTCTTTAGAGTGCATTCGTCTCAAGTTTTGAGTGCATTCTTCCCTTTTTAGGGCTGAGTGCATGTATCGCTGACATGTTAGACCTTATCGTTACCATATTCCACACCTTACAATGGTCTAACTCTTGTGGAGAGATATTCCAAATGATGCTTCCAATGAGACTATGGAGATGGATACTGAGTTTGAGGAGCTTGAAAGTCTTATCCAGCCTCTTGAGGTCACCAGGTTGATGCTTCTTGGTAATGTCACTCCTTTTATTTTCATTCTATCAGATGCTTTACCTATGAATACTCTGACTACTTTCCTGCACTTTTACAACACTAATCTTGAATGTTAGTAGCAAAGTGTTTAGACAATCTTGATTAGCCTCAAAGACTTTATTATGCAAAGAAAGTATTTCCCAATAAATGTATGCAAGTGTATACATGTTATGCATAACATGCATGATCCTAATAGGTCTTATGTTTGGAGCACAACCATGTTCATAGCTTGGAGTGTGAGAATGAGGTACCTCATTAACAGATTATAGGTTCAAGCACTTAATGTTTCATTTTTGATACTTCTAATGTTTGAGCTTCTAATATAGTCTATCAGACAAATAACCAGGCCAACAAGTGGGGTCCATGGCTTTACATTGGAGCTCATGATTAACCGATGCACTATCAAACTTTTCTTTTTGTTACTGCTTCTATTGTATAATAACTATTATATTTGTATAATTGTAGTATACTACTTTCTTCCCTGAGATCATTTTCTCTAACTTTAAAGTTCTACTGTTGTATTTACCGTTTTGCCCCTAACTTGTCTCGAAGTTACATCTTGCCCCCAACTTCATTTTGAATTCATCCTAGTAATCACTTTCTTTATATGCACAAGAGACTTGGTTTGGTCATTATTATTGTTGGCCTTTTGTCTTACTAACCTTATTAGCTGCAATCTCATGTATTGAAGATGCATAGGAGTGGGCGAACTGATTGAAGCGAGTTTTGGATGATGAAATCAACTAGACTTGCACTTCGAAGAATTCTTGAGCAGAATATGAAGCTTGATGCTGATAATAATTAATGACAATTATAATGTATGGGTTGAAAAGAAAGTTATTGAGCCACCTAAATTCTCAAAGTATAAGGGGGCGCTAGGTTTACAAGGAAAATTACAAAAGAGGTGGCAAAAAGAAAACGTAACTAAAATAGTGATCTCATAGCTTTGATTTAGCTTTCATCATGTTTTATTTTTCCATTCAGATACTTATATGGTATGATAAAGACCAATATGCAATATTTGAACAAAAATTTAAAATTCAATTTTAATCAACCACTCTCCAAAGTCCTAGAGAGACTAATCTAAAAAGGCCTACTCTAACCCTTAACCTTTTCCATGCCACCAAACCCAAATGTCCCTGGTTTTGACCTTAACAGTTACTGTAAATTCCACCAAGCTGTTGGCCATCCCATAAACAATTATATCTACTTAAAACATGAGATCTAAAACCTGATAGACTCTGGAAAAATCACCAACCTTGAAAAATCCAACTCTAACCTAAACACCAAAAACAACCATTTCCCAGACTACCGAAATGTTCCACCACTAGTCACTATAACGATCAACTCAAGGGTTAGCAAAGAAGAAGTGCTAAGCTCCTTCAAGGACCTCAACTTTATGCCCAATAGAGAACCTTTTGAGTAGCCACCAAAAAGAGCAGAAGACTTATTGCTTCAGCCTTCAAATCTACTATTGTATAAGAAAACCCTAAAATCCAGACGCTACTAAGAACGCCCTATACACCATAAACTTTGATTTCTTTTATTTTTTCAAAGCCTTAGTTTTCTTGATACGGTTCATTTTAATGAGGGTGATTCGTTGTTCTTTTTAGTTTCAGTCTAGAATCAACAATAATTTAATTTCAATGGTGATAGCAGATTTTCAATTCAACTTCACTAGACGTCCCACAGGGAATATAGTGTACATCGTTAGACATCCCATAGGGAATATAATGTACATCGTTAGACGTCCCATAGGGAATATAACAAAATTCATCAGTGCTATACGTTCCACAAGAACTATAGCATATTTTCAATTCAACTTCACTAGACGTCCCACAGGGAATATAGTGTGCATTATTAGACGTCCCATAGGGAATATAATAAAATTCATCAGTGTTAAACGTTCCACAAGAACTATAGCAGATTTTCAATTCAACTTCACTAGGCATCCCACAGGAATATAGTGTACATTGTTAGACGTCCCATAGGGAATATAACGAAATTCATCAGTGCGAGATGTTCCATAGGAACTATAGCATATTTTCAATTCAACTTCACTAGAAGTTCCGTAGGGAATAAAATGTGCATTGTTAGACATCGCACAGGGAATATAATGAAATTCATTAGTGCTAAACGTTCCATAGGAACTATAACAGATCTTCAATTCAACTTCACTAGACGTCCCATAAGGAATATAGTTTACATCGTTAGACGTCCCACAGGGAATATAATGAAATTCATCAGTGCTAGACATTCTATAGGAACAATAGCAAGTTTTCAATTCATCATCACTAGACGTCCCATAAGAAATATAGTGTGCATCGTTAGACATCCCCAGTGGAGTTGCCACTGTAAATGGTGGGGTTTAGCGCAGTCAGGTTTTTTTACGCTATTCTCTCTGGTCTTCTTTTGTCACTTAGGGTTTTTCTCTCTGGTTTTTTTCCTTTATCTTTTCTTTCCCCACATGCATACAGACTCTTTTCTTTTTAAAGTAGAGTCTATCTGCATATTGACTTCCTTAATTGCAGGAACAGACTATCTCTTCAAAACAGACCGATAACAAAATTTGATTTTGAAAGCTCCTTACACATTTTGAACGTGTCAAAAAAATTATCTGATAATAATAATAATAAAATTAACTTTTCAACCAATCAAAACATTGAAAAATAGATGAAAAAAATTAAGAAAATAGGCAACAAATTGAAAAAAATGGACTTTTTACGTGTCGGCATTGTTCAATGCCGACCAATCCACTATTGGAAAATCAAAACAAAAATCCTCAATCCACATTGGCACATTAAAACAAAAACACATAAATAATTAGATTAGTAGTGAAATTGAATAATAAAAATAATAACAAAATAAAAATCACAAAAAGAAAAGAATGAAATAGAAAAGAAAACTGCTGATTTTAAATGTTGTGCAAATGCTTTGAGATAGCCCTTCATAATGGATTATCACCGTTAAAATTGACTCAGTATTGATTTGATTATGGACTGGGATTTGATTGTGTTTGAAGACACTGACAATATCCAAAATTAGGGTTTTAAAAGACAAGGGTGTGTGCAAGGTGTTCTTCGTGTCTAGATTTTTAGGATTTTCTTATGCGATAGGGTTTCTTTACATAACTCTCTTCTCTCTTTCGCTGTCTTTCTATTTTTTTTATTTTGGCTTTTTTTTTTCTCAGTCTGTGTGTGTAAGTCTCCAGCCCCCTCATGCACTCAGACTCTTTGCTTTTTAAAGCAGAGTCTACGTACTGACTTCCCCCATTACAGGAATGGGCTTATCTCTTCAAAACAGACTGATAATAAAATTTGATTTTGAAAGCTCCTTACTCGTTTTGAACACGTCAAAAAAATTATCTAATAATAATAATAAAAAAATTAACTTTTTAACCAATCAAAACACTGAAAAATAGATGAAAAAAATTAAGAAAATAAGCAAAAAAATTGAAAAAATGGACTTTTTACGCGTCGGCATTATGCAATGTCGACCGGCATTGTGTAATGCTGATCACTTGAAGTTCAAACATGTTTTGATGATTGAACAAGAGCGGCTATATGAGATCAAAAAATTAAAAGGGATGATGATGACAACAAATTTGTCAAGATGATAACAACTAGAACCGAAGGAACTTCAACTTCCGGTTTTGGTAGCGACTAAATTAATAAGATAAAGGGGTATCAATTTTTTTTTTAAAAGGAAAGAGAACTATGTTGTCTTTGACTCCTCTAAACCCCAAGATGATACGTAGGCAACTTAATTTTTGGGAAGAAAATTAAGTTCAAACCCTTTAATTTTTTTCTATTATTTTATTGTTAATTTTAATTCATTTATTATTTAAAATTTATTCACTTCGATTTTTAATTGCATTACTATTTTTTACTTAATTTAAATTATTTTAAAAATTATTACAATATTTTAAATTATTTAAATATAATTATAAAATTAAAAAATAATATAAAATTTTAGAACCGAAATTCGGTTCGAAACTGGAATTGAAACTGGCCAATCCCAAACTGGCCCTAAATCGTCTTGTATATAGTTTAAATTTAGTTTCATAAACATTTGAACCAAAATTGTCTGGTTCCGAATTGTGGCCACCACTACATTTTACATCGTTTATTACAAATTTTGCTTTTTTCATGTAAAAATCAAATCTTTAATATAAAAGTCACATTTTTTTATGTAAAAATCACATTTCATTATAAAAATATTATTTTTGGCATGTCATTAAAATAAAATTTATATTTATTTAGATTTTTATCGTAAAAATCATATTTTAGGGACCAAAATTGTATTTTTAATACCAAAGTTGCATTTTTTATATGAAAATTGATTTTCATATAATAATTTCATTTTTGGGTTATTTCATTTATTTTCATCATAAAAATATTTTTTTTGAATATTTTTAGGAAAATTTTGCATTCTTACTATCAAGTTTATTTTTTATAATCAAATTTGTACCCTTTTTTTCTATTGCATTTGCATCAAAAGTTTTATATTTTCACCTCATTTCCATCATAAAGTTCCCATTTTTAATATATTTTTGCATGCAAAATATTATTTCATATAAAATAAATAAATAAATCTTTATTTATTTATTTTCATAGAAAAATTGCGGTTTTGCATAAAAATTCATGTTTTGACTTTGTTGCAATAAAATTATATTCTTGGCTAGCATTCCATTCAAGGGTCCCTTGATACAATTTTTTTATTAGTTTAGTGCTTCTTGTATTATTCCAATTATCATATTGCTTTCAGGGTGTTTAAAAGTATTTAGTGGTAATGGGTGTTCAACGCATAATTAAGGTTATAGGTTCGATCTCTAGGAGCCATAAAAAAAAAGTTTTAAAAGTCACTCGTCTAAAACTATTTTGATTCAGTTATGAGATTGGCCCCCTTCATGTCAATAAAAAAAAAGTATAATTTATCATTTCATCCATTTAAGTGTAGTTTTGTTGCATATTCTGAATTTATGCATAATTAAATGTTATTCTATATGATTTTGCCATGTCATAACATTGTGTTAGCAATTCCTATCTATTTGTCATGCTCGATTGTAATTGTGAATAGATGAATGGATGGGGTATGTATATTTGTGTTAACCTCTATTTTATAGGTGTTTGTTAAATCTGATATTAGATTTATGCTTTCACATTTTTTCTCTTTTGTATGTATTTATTAGGAAAATTATAAATAATTATTAAAACAATTTTATTCCTTTAATTTTTTTTATTTTGTTGTTGTAGATGTATATGCATATATATAAATTGTCATACTGAAACTAGAATGATGTAGAATTTATAACAAGCCTTACTTAATAAAAAGTAGTTAAATAGAAATGACTTTTTAAATTCAAAATTTCTAGCAAAATGATGGTTTTTGCTCAATTACGAGATTGTCTCCTATTTTATGAGTGATCAGATGGTAACTGCTACACATAATACATTCGGTCATTCACAAAAGGTCAGAGTTTTTTGTAAGTTTTGTTGGAAATTAGGATATTCTGCAGATCAAATGATGACAAGCATGATATCCATATAATAATGAAACAAAAACAACACTACAAAATTCTGCAGATCAAATGGGTAGGCAAGCAAATGACATTTTTTTTTTTTCCAAAATCCTTCTTGGGTTTTAAATTATCCAATTGAGTTAGCTGCAATATTGTACTTTGATACTTGGGGCAGTTGGGTTACTGAATTTATTCTGTTAAAAAAAACCATAATTATTTATACTTTATATTGCATCTGACGGTGCCAAAAGGGGCACATGGCACAATGACCCTCCCGATGAGATTGATCGGCAATTTACAACATCAAATTAGCACTAAATTAGGAAAGAAAAAACACTTGGTCCATTTCATTTTTTTTTCTAATAGGGAAAGTTAGTTATGGATTTTAGCTGAAAAAGTTGAAAAAAAAAAATATAACTGGTTGGAAGTTGAAACCATAAAAACTATAGGGCAACAAATTTGTTCTGGAACTTGAAAAAAAAAAAGAAAACAGAAAAATATTTCCAAAAATACTATTAACTTTTTTCTTTATAAAATTACCGTTCTTAAATTGTTTTTTCAAAAGGAATATTGATCATTTTGATATTTGAAATTTTCAAAAATTTACAATTGAGTATTTTAATTTTTATTTATTATAATTGAGTGTTTAAACTTATTAATAAATTATCATTTAGTATTGTTTCAGATAATCATGACGTGGTGATATATAAAGCCCACTCAATTATTAACATGAACGACCAAGTTTGGTATTGGTGAAATTGAATAATAATTGATGACCAGCTAAAAATACCGACTTGTAATTTATTAACAGATTCAAACACTTGATTGAAATAAATAAAAATTGAAACACTCAATTGTAAATTTTTAAAAAATTTAGACATTAAAATCATCAATATCCCTTTTCAAAATTACAGTCCATTTCCATCTCCTCTTTTTTTTTTTTTTTTTTTTGGAGTAGAAAATATTTGAATGCCCATTGATAGTCCAGGCTTGATGCGTTGGAATCTCTAGCAATTTTCTTGAATTTCCTCCAATATCACGTGGTATTTTGTATTGGGTCCTATAAAAATTCTTCAATTTTCTTCAATATCAGGTGGTATTTGATAATGGGTTCTATTAAAAAAGCAATTTTTCTTTGTTTGATAATGGTGACCATGTTCTAACGTTTGTTTTTGAAGCTAATGTTTAAACATTGATAATGGGAAGCAATTTTTCTTTATTTGATAATGGTGACTGTTATCAATTTAGCTCAGAAAACATTTGTTTCCCCCAGCTAATACTCCGGAAAAAGCAGCATGTTTTCTCCCATAAATGCTCTGGTTTTGAAGCGAACCGGAACTTAAATTATGACAAAAGATAGAGCAATGAAACTTACATGCCAAGCTACAAGTGTACCTGATGATGATAGAGTTGCTAACATGGGTAAGAGGCTGCTCATGAATCTGCTTCTATTGGGTGTTGTTTCTCTTCTTATTCATTTCATGGTGATTCCTTATGCTTCAGTTTCACACATATGTTTAATAATAATAATAATAATAACAACAATAATAATAACAAATTTGTGGAGTTTATTTTTTTAATAATAATTATTATTATATTATTTTGACAACTGTCAAAACAATCAGAAAAATAACCACCAAAATAAAAAAAATAAAAAAATAATTGTCAAAATAACTAAAAAAATAATTATCACAATAACCGTCAAAACAACAAGAAAAACAACAAAAAATAATGAGAAAAACAACCAAAAATATCCAAGAACCAAAACAACTTGGAAAACACAACCATAGCAATAAAAAATAACTAGAAAAACAACTGTCAAAACAATCAGAAAAATTACTTCAAAACAACTTCATAGAACTGAATATAAATCAACCAAAATAACGTCATAAAACAAAATATAATAGTAATGAAATAATAATAGTAATAATAAGAAGAGGAATAAGAATAAACATTGTACAAATAAAAAAAATAAATAATAAAAATAAAAATAAAAAAGAAAGGAAGAAGAAAAAAGCAATTAGTTAAGTAGGTAAAATTGAATATATATATAAACTTGAAAATAAAACAGCAAGTGTGAAAAGAAAAAACCAACACACCGTATTTTTCAAAAGATTTTAGTCAAATAACGTAGCGGGCATAGTTTTCCCATTTCTTTTTATTTTTTTAAAAAAATTGTCCATTGGAGGGCTAAGAATTAAACTCTTATGTACATCCTAGCCTGTAGCTAAAAATTATAAACCATATGCTGTTGCTGAATAGTAGATCCACGGGAACAAGCAGAACCTTATCCAATATTCTCATCCTTTTACAAAAGTTGTAACAGGTACAATTTCATTTGTAATATGTACAAGAAACGCAATAAAATGAAAAAGCTGTGTTAGCTCAATCAGAAACAGAGACCGGCAACATGCATTATAAGCACTCTCAATCTATAGTTTGCAGCAAGAATTGATAGGTTAATTTAAATTTAGATTAAACCAAATATGCAATAATTCAAGATGTATGATGGACAGAGCTCCTAAAAACAGGATAATATGCATCCAATTCAAGCCTGTCCAAAATTTTTTGTGTGGCCCATAAGTATGATGAGTGCCCTTCGATGGTATCAGTAACATCAATCTGCAGAGGAGAAACAAGTACGCCTCTGATGAAATTGAATCGCAACAAAAATATCCTTTGACGCAGGCAAAAATCCAAATAAAAACATCATAAAATATTAAGAAAGAAAGAAAGTGCATACATTCTCTATCCCTGGAACATCAATTGGTTGAATTCCAGCCAATCCTTGACTAAGAAGGCTGTTAAACAAAAACAAGCAGTTAGTTTTTTGGAGAGAAAAAGGTTCAATGCCATACTCTATTTTCCTTTTTCTCTCCGTACCACCCTGACAATCAATAACTGAATGATTTTAATAATATTCTCATTGGACCAACTTCCACAATCTCTATTGAGAACATATAACCAACAACTAAAGATTATAGAACGCCACTTTAGATACAAAAAATAGAGATGGAAGCATGGTGATAACTGATTATATTGATAATTTCCAAAATTTCATTATGTTTGGAATATTAATCATCTGCCATATACGCTAATCACAAGCACCCTAAGCCCACACCATTGCAAAGGATAAAGTGCCAATAAACCCACTATTTTTTTTTAATCTAATTTATAGATGCCACTCATCAAGTTGCTTAGATGCTCCAACATTTTCTTGAATCATGAAATGGTGAATTGCATATGATGTACAAAAATCCCACATAAATTCTGCTAGTGCCTTTCAATGATGCATACCTAGCACGAAAAGCAACTCCAAGAATCCAATCATTTGTAGAATATGCATTTACAAATCTCCCAGCCACCATCTGGAAAACAGCATAAGCTAACTAAGGCTCGCACAGAAGATAAAAACTAAAATAGAAACAGCAGAGAATGCTTTTGGTGAAGAATTGCCAATCACCTTTCTTGCAGCTTCCCACTTCTCATTTTTAATGGAGATTGGGGCTCCGAGAAGAACAACTCTTTCAACAACTTCAGCTGTTAGTGTTCAGAAGAATCACATAAGAATAGGCTATTAATGTACAACCCACTTTGACCATAATGAATATATTTTACCATTATGTTCAGTCTCTGCCAGCGTCTCAAGACACTTGAAAATGACTCGAGCTCCAAGAGAGTAACCCACAAGTGTCACAGGCCTGAAAGATTTATGGAAAGCCAAAGATAGAAATTAAATAAGTTACTAAATTTCTTTTCATTTTCCTTTTCCAGTTGGGGGTGTAGAGAATGTTAATATTTGGAGCTACTTAAGAGCTGTATACCTGTTCCCCTGTAATCCCTTCAATAGAACTTCAGCTAACAGTTTCCCTGCTTTGTCCGATCTAAAGGAGAAAAAATGGGAAACAAACCCAGTTGAAAGAGTCACAAAGGAAAGTACCATGCCAGCCAGATTTTTGTTGATATGAAGAAAACAACATACAATAAATCACATTTTTTAAAGTGAACCTGATACTTCACTGTTATTTTTGTAATACCCTATATATTTACTTAAATAAAAAGGGATATTTTTTTTATCAAATAGTATTATTAATAATTACTTTTTTTTCATCATATTATATTTTATTTATATTCATATTATTTTAGAATTATTAATATATGTGAGTATTATTTATTTATTGTTTAAAATTTCATTGTTTATTTTTGTTATTGTTATTATTATTATTATTATTATTATTATTATTATTGCTACTTTAAATTATATTAAATTTTATGTCTATATGTGTGTTTCCATGTACATACACATATACATAATTACAAATATATATATGTGTGTGTATGAGTGCCTATAAATAAATATATGTATATATATGTGTGTGTATAGATATATATAAGTAGGGTTTAATTGTTATATGTGTATGTATATTGGTAGGTTGTATAATACATATATATATGTATATATTTATACATGTATATTTTTATATGTTATAGTATAAAGTGTATATATATATATATATACCCAACAAGCACCAAAACTGGAAGAAAACATTGAAAGAGAGAAGAACCCTCACAGCACCCTCCTTCCCCGTCTGTCACCCATGCCATTCTCCGTCCCTCACTGTGCCGCCTTCTCCCTTGCTTGAGAACTCCATTTCCATCGTGCATCAGAAGCTCCCAGGTCCTGTTGCTGCTGCTCTTCTTCTTTCCCCCGTCAGACAGCAAGCTCCCTCTTTCCCTGCGCGCGACAGCACCCTCCTGCCAGCTTAATCCCTCCGCTTGCCATTGCTGTCTACCTCGCCTGTGCTGCTCCTCAGCTGCGATCTGCTACTCAATCTCCTCCATTTTTCCCGGCGACAGCAAGCTCTTTCTCCTCTTCTCCCTCGTTCTGTTGACAGTGAGTAACACTCACTTGATCCCTCCTTTCTTCCTTCGATTTTTTTGCTTGTCTTTGATAGATCCTAAGTTAGTTAGGGTTGTTTAGTATGTATTGAAGTCGGTTTTAATTTTTTTGAAATTTTTGGTAAATTAGTTGATTTTTCAGAATTTATTTGATATTTAATTGGTTTTATTTGATATTTATTTGGGTATAGTTAGTAATTAAGGTGGTTGTTGTTAATTATTTTGGGTGAATCAAATTTTATTGAAATTTTTAAGAATTATTGTGAATTTGGTAAAATTTTTGCAAATGTTAGTAATATTTTGTTAACTTTCGAAAATTATAGTTGAAAATTATGAAATTTTGATAATTGAGGTTATTAGTGAATGTTATTAATTTTAAAATTCAAATTATAATTTTTGAGATTCTTATACTATTTTTATAAATATTTTTGAGTTTATGCCAAATTTGATTTTTAGGTTAAATAATATTTTTTGGAAAAAATTATTTGGTTGATTAAATATTTTAATTATATTAGGGAGATTTATTTTGAGAAAATAAATTTTTGGCTTGATTAAATAATTTAAAGGAATTATTCTAGTATTAAAAAAACACATTATGTAAATTCTGTATTTTAAGGGGGTAAAAATGTAATTTTACGTTAAACATAGTTAAATATATATTTTAATTGGATTTATTAACATTTAAAGGGTTTAGACAATTTTTATAAATTAATTGGTATTTTTACCTAAGTAGTGTAAATTTTAATATTAAATTCCAAAAATTTTATATATATATATATATATATATAATACATTATAATGGTTTTGTATTTTGATAATGATATGCAAATTTAGTTGTTAATTTTAAATAATTGAGATTTTATATATTGTTGTCTATTTTTAGTATATGTGTATATGAAATATGTATTTTTAGAAATAAATATTATTAATTCTCGATACTTCATTGAGTTGTGATTTCGGTCGGGGTAAAATGTAGTTTTGGGAGCCCGACTCAAATGTGAGTGTTTGTGATTATTAGAAGTGCATTTTCTATGCAGGTCTGGCTCTACCTTTGGTAGGGAAATGTCCGTTTTACAGAGGAGACTCTGCCAAAATTTCGATAGATTTTCTTGTAAAACGTGATATTCGTAAAATTTCTACCGTTAGTTAGGTTATATTCTGTTTATCGAGTCTTGCCCGTTTTCCTTGAGTCAGCCTGGAATTTCATTATTTTGTTGATTGCTGATTTCGATTCCTTAATCATATTTTAAAAGTCGATTGTTACTTTCTTTTAGAGCATTTCGGAGCGGAAGTCGTGAGACCGAGGTAGACACGTGGTCGTCAGCCTTCGCATTCATCTTGTAAGTCAATAGAATGATCTGTGCGTGTGTTTATTTAAAGAATGCGTGCGCTCGTATTTTTATTATATTGATTATATAATTTATTTGATTAAATACTATTATTTAAGATTTAAATGCATTTATTATTTAAAATCGATTTTGACAAATTTTGATAAAATAAGCCACCTGGTGGGCTTCACCAGGACTATGTGCACATGATAGAAATTGAGAGATGGATCCGATAATTGTATGATTGATGAATGTTAAACTGGGACGGGTGCCTCGGTGGAAGCCTTTGCTCTCGGGGACCGCAAGTGATTGTAAGGTTATTAATGGACTGGGATGGGTGCCTCGGTCGATGTCTTTGCTCTCGGGGACCGCCAGTGCCATATATTTGGATTAAGTGAATGACTACGGCTTGGTGCCTCGGTTGATGCCCTTGCTCTCGGGAATCGGTAGTCTAGTTGGAATAAGTGGGCCCAGTTGGCCATGTAGATTTTGGATTTAAGGTTCTACCGAGATTTTTCAAAAGCTATACTTATATATTATAAATTATTTTCACTATAAATATATATATAGTTTTCAAAAAGGTTTTTAAACCGTACAACTCTTTTTATTGACTTATTCAGTGAGGTCTGATTCCTCTCAATTTATTTTTTTTTTAGGAGCTTGGGAGTTCGACCTCAGACTACCTCCACGCCGGGTTTCTTCTTCATCGGCTATTTTATGTAGGTCATTGTAAGCTATACTGTGTGTTAATCTAAGCTGCTGCAGTAGTATATGTACTAAGGATTTGTATGGTTTAAACATAATTGTATAATTTATTTGTGTAAACCACACTTATGTATAATATTTAAATTCAATTTATAATATGAGATGTTGAAACACATCTTTATTAAGCACTTGAATTTGTGTATTTTGAGAAAAATCAGTTTGATAATATGTTTTGTTATTAATTAAAGTTTAAAATATGAATGGTTTTATTTTCTCTTCCTTTAGGTTTACTACGGATTTCGGAGGCCTTATGCCTATCCATTCCTTAGTGCCGGTCACGTGCCCTCGGGTTCGGATCGTGACAATTTTTTCTTAAGCAAGTTGCAAAATATTGTTTTGGTGTTGATTATTATTGGGATCATGAATATTATGGCAACAACTCTCAATTACCATTTTTGGAAAATTGTTGCAAATTCTTATTATAGCTAAAACGCCTTCCCGTTACTATTGCCAGGGCTAGAAAATTAAAAACTATTGACCACCAAAGTGAACAACAACTTATTGCTTATATGCATGATATGCACGCATGCAACACTTGCAAGACCTATAGTCAAAGTTATACAACAACCTAAATTAAGAAGCCGGCCCTTACTATTAAATAGTTGGTATTATGAATTATGAAATTATAATTTAGTATCAATTTATAGTGTCTGTTGTTCTTATAATTCTCTTTCTTTTTGTAACATCTTGCTATTTTTTAAAATTTTTATCAATAGTTTACAATATTTTATCCAACAATCACAACTAACATCTATTGGTTATTTTGTAATATTTCTTTACATTAGAAACTTGAACATAACCAATTTCTCTCAACAATTTTAAATTTGGACGTAGGCCATGTTTGGTTTGCGGAATAGACCAAAAATAGAATAGATATTCCACAAGGAATAACTATTCTTTGATTTGGTTCAAATATTGTTATGGAATACCAATTCCATAGAATAACAATTCTACATTTTTTGAGGAATAGAAATTCTTCCAAAAACTAAAGAATAGGTATTCTTTACTCTTAGAATAGAGCATTTCCACTTTTACCCTTCTCTTTATGTTTAAGCTCTCCTAATATTTATATTCATACTTTTTCTTTTTTTTAGAATAATTTAGTTCGGATTTTTCAATACTTTTCTTTCAATTTAATTTAAGTCAGATTTGACTACTAAATTATATAAAATTTATTTATTTTATATGTTTGTATTTTTATGATTAAAAATTTTAAAATATTATTTATTTATTTGTTATGCATTTCTATTATTTTAGAGAGATCAAATATATGTGCTAATTTTGTTTTATATTATATATTTAATTTTTCTATGTAAGACATGCTAAAATTGTACGACTATTTAATTTTGATATTAAGAATGAAATTAATTAATAAGGGTATCAATGATATTTATGTTTAAATTTGCTTATCTCTCGTAGTAATTCTAGGTTATGAACCAAAACATGGAATAATAATTATTTAAGAATAGTTATTCTAGGAATACCTATTCTATTTCTTAAGAATTACAATTTTATTCCACACCTATTTCATTCCATAAACCAAGCATGGCCGTAGTATGTTAGTGCAGAAACAGGCACAGGATTGGAAATGTTAGTGCAGAAACATGCACAGTATTGGAAATGCATTTCTCCCTTCTTAACTTCTAAGTATTCTGCTCACAGTTCGTAAAGATAAGCTTACCTGTCAATGGCAACTGACCACTTGCTATCTATAAAATCAGTAGCAACAAGTAATGTTGCTGGCCAAGCCAATGCTGTCAAAAGTGTGCTTAACACAGTCATCATTGCACCTTGCTTCATTAACCCCAATGCAATACCTACAACAAGCATGAGTGACATTAACAACATAAACAATAATATTCACTAAAATTACTAGTTAACAACACAAGCAGCCATCAGGTTCAAACCAATTACTTGAAGTGAGCCAATCTTGAATTGCAGTGCTTACTGCAATTAGATTCTTAGATTCCCACTGCAGCACATACCTAAAAATATATTAGTCATAAGATATGTCTTGTAAAATCTATTTTGAATGCTAATAAACCTTCAGAAAGAAATTAGTTTTTGTTTATTAGTCCATTTTAATATAGTAAGCAACAACATTAGGCCTGTTGCTGAAAAATAATAGTGTCCCACAAGAAAAAATGTTTTGTTGACTTATTAATTTTAGAAAAGTCAACTCATAGTAATGATATAGATCTAATAGAATATCAAAGAAGATATATTTTGAACATTACGCATAGCAGTGTAGATGCAGTACCTTTCCAAGTTATTAATTTGTCCTTCCCAAGGCCTTATAAAATCTTCCTCATCAAATACAAAGCCTGAAACCAAGATCTCAACTGCTAGTCGCTGGCAGAAATGATCAATTAAAATTTAAGTTTAGCTTCATAAACTACACGCTGATACTTGACAAGCAGAAAATGTGTTGTCAGAGAAAATGGGAAGCATTATTGTCTTACGCCTTGGTTATGGTTTTTTCCTATAGCTTTGAATTCAAATTCATCAACATTTCCAGTTCTCCTGGCCATTTTGGTCCCTGCAAGTCCTGCTCCAGCAGCTGGCTTGAAAAGAAAGCACCAACAGAAAGGTACAAGTAAATTCTCTATCGTGTATACAAATCAGGATATCTCAGGCTACCTACTTTCTTCTAATACATATGCTAGCAAATTGTTGTGTATAAGGGGATGTAATCATCATGCAAGAGAACTGCCCAAACATAGTAGGAACTGAAGTATTCAAGTGACAGATTTGATCTTTGTAATCAACATTAAAATTACTTTGCAAGAGAAATTTAAAAAAAATCTCTAGGAAAATCCCAAGAAATATTTGGAGATAAGAATGAAAATTTTGTTGCAGATATAAATTGTACTGATAATCATAAAGAGTAAACATCTATAATCCTAAAACTGTATGCTTATGATTATCAACACAATTTTGCTACAGATATAAATGTAAAAGAGAATATAAGCATTTATAGTCTATAAGGTTAAAACATCTATAATCCCAAAAACTTAATTGGTTTTTACAATTTAAGTCAAAACATTTTTTTTCTGCACTAAGATCTTGATGCTTCCAAAATTGCTCACACATTAGTCCTCAAATGAATTATTTTTTGGGTTGATGCTGTATGAATATTTAATGAAAAAGAAAAGACGTGCTTTTTACAAAATCTTCTTGAAAGCATACATTTGACTGGAACACACATAACTATAGTGAAAAAGTCAAAGATGTTTAATTCATCCTGATAAAATAAACTAAACTGAAATTAGATTGAAGGAGATTCATTTAGAAGCCTGCGAGATGTTGTAATTGTCTACCTCCAAATGATGCAGCAACAGCAACAGAACCAGCAACTGTTCCTGCAGCGCTTGCCGCAGCTGCAAATCCACTTGCTCCGATCACAGGGATAAGAGTGCCCAATGTTGGAGCCAAAGCACCAAATCCTGCAGCAATTGCTGGGGCAGCTAATCCTATTGAATATGGACAAAAAATAGAAGTCAGAACAACATAAAAGAATTTGCAATATTTTCAATGTCATTCAGATCAATTAACCCAAGGCAAGGAAAACTATAAGGGTTTCATATACCTCCAGTGATAGCCATCAAGGCTCCTCCAGTTATTGCAGCTGCACCAATGATACCTCCACGCTTCCATTTAGCCCATTTGCTTTGCTTTGACTGACTTGCTTCTTCCTTCGATTCTTCCTCCTTTGCTACAGCCATTGCAGAGCAAGCAATTATTGTTTCAATGGCTTCCTGCACAGAAAATATTTACTTAGCTAGCAACACATAGCCATAAAACAAACTAGAACGGCTGGCACATTTTTCTTTTTATGAGAAAGATTGTTGAGAAAAACAATATTATAAAGATAATGAAGAGCTTATTTATTTCCTTCTATCTTTTCGATATACATTAATTAAGTTAAAATCCAAGGGGCTATCACCATGTACTTGAATAGACAGACATAGCAGAAAGGTTATTTGCATGAACTTGCCATTTTGAGAGTATATTAAAACCTATACAACCAACCCCAATTAATTTGGGATAATTAGTTGAGTTATACTAAAACCTGTACAGCTTAGTAGCAACCCAAAGTACAGAATCCCTTTCATATCCATATTATCTCATAGAAATCTAGCTAGCAAATAAAATTTCTAATTTATACAGTCATTTCCTAATTACATGTGTAAGCGGGAACAAAGAATCATTATGCATGACAAACCATTTGAATCCACTTGATATCAAGCCAAGTTGCCAGCAACCTTAAAGCCACACGATGCCTAGCATCATAACCTTTTCTTCGCCTTGTATATCTCTTGTTATCATCCTCATGTTTATCAGCCAAACAAGCTGAAAGAATCTCATAAAGAACTGTAACTTTCCTAGGATAACTAAGCATCTTTTCCTCTTCAATAGGTTTCTCATCGACTCCACTCACACCAACCAAAATACCATCCCTACCCTGTGCCATTTGTATTGACTCTTTAGCTGCATCAGAGTCCAATTCCACTTGAGCGGAGGATAACTTGTCCCGACTCTCTTGTGCAGTTTCTAAAAGCGCTTTCGCTGCTTCGTTATCTGATTGAACATCATTATTGGATAATTTTTCACGGCATTCATATTCATACTCCTTATGCTTCTCTTGCTTAGATTGAGGAGATACAGTAGCTGTTTCCATGTTTTGTGACATAGCATCAACCGCTTTAGATAAAGCAAGTTCTTTATCGGAACTTTGAGAAGAAATAGCCTCATCATCATTATCCTCAGAAAGTAGCCTGTGGAACTATAAAATATGGAAATTCAATACATTAAGGAATAATGAAACCTAATCTAATGGAAATAATGAGAAAGCTTTAAACAAACACTAAAAAAGACAGTAAAAACATACTGCTCCAACATGATTTTTAGCTGGAGAAGAGCCAGCAGTTTCTTCGAGACCATGCCAAGCATTAGATTCGATCTCTAGAAATCTGTTTCGTATTAGAATTGAATTGAAATTATGAAAAGAAAAACGAAATTAAATTAAAAACAAAATCAAATCCAGAACTACATAAACAAAGGGAATTTATTACCTGAAAACGGGCCGGAGAAGACCCGAATTCTCATGGACCCAGAGGTCAGGGTCTTCAGATACGGAGTCGCTACTGCTGCTACTGCTAGAACGGTCATCGTCAACGGAGAAGCCGAGAGGTCGCGTTTGATGAATTTGAGCTTGGCGAAGAGCCATCGCAAATAATGCTCCCGCTGCATATCGCTGCGTCGGAGATAGAAACGACGTTGTTGATTTCGTCGTCGTCGTCGTCGTCGGCATGATTTGAAAATTTTCAGAGTCTTTTTTGTTGCTTGCCGAGTTTGTTAGGTGGTAACGTTCGTTATTTTAAAGCGCAAAAGGCGAGGTGGTAGCGCACGTCGCTTCGATTGTCTTGCCTTGCCCCTCACCTCATTTGACCCGCAGTTCATAGTCTGTTTCTTGCATGATGAACTTTTATTTTTTTTTTTTCCCCTGGCTTTCTACTAGGTGTAATGTAAGGGTGGCCATATGTGTCACGCCACGAAACTCTAGTCCAAAAATTTTGACCGAGAGTGCTAGAGTTATGTAGAATTCTCTAGAACACTCTTGAATATTGTAGATATCTCTTATACATGCTAGACATGTCTAGTAGTATGTAGACTAGTCTAGAAAGTTCCACACATGTAAGTAGCATTCTAGAACATTCCCTTGAGGAGGTGGGAATAGTAGCCACCCATGCCTATAAATACCTCCTCACCCCCTCATTTTGTACACTTTGGTGAACATAATACAAGTATACTTTCCAAAGCTCTTGTGCTCTCTTTGTGCCTTTTTACTTAAGCCTACTTTCATTGCCGTAATTCTTGTCATCTTGCCGAGTTTGGCATACGTTGGAAGGCTTACTAGCATTCTTGACATTGGGTGAATCAAGCTTGCTAGGCCGCACGTGGGCAAAGTTTGCGAGTATAACAAAACTCACGTGACAGTTGGTATCAGAGCGGGTCGAGCTCTTTGGGAAAATCTTGCACGAGGTTATGGCTAAGGTTGGTGACCAAGCAACAACCACTAAGGCGAGTGAGCAATCCACTTCCGCCCCTCCTACCGTTGCAAGGGAAGGAGGAAAGGAAGGCGGAAAGGATGCTGGAAGGGGCCGAAAGGATAAGTCCCGTGATGTTGTTGGCGCGTTGGAGGAGAGGCTAGCCAAGGTGGAGGCTACCATGTTCGACTGGCAAGATACGATTGATAGGGTCGAAGACATGGACCATCGCATCGAGAAGCTAGAGTCCAAGGAGGACGAGGGAGAGCTTCGTGGGGAGATGCAAGGTGCCTTAAACGCATTTGCCGACAATGTGTCGAGGGACAATGAGGCTCTAAAGAAGTTGCTTGTCCAATGCATGGACAAGATCGAGAAGCTCGAGGTGGAGCTTAACTTGTGCAAGGCTGCGTTGGCAAGTGGAGGGGGAGCGCAAGTCACAACGGTGCACAAGGTCGATGCTCCTAAACCGAAGGCCTATAGCGGGGCTAGGAATGCGAGGGAGATCGATAACTTCTTATGGAACGTGGAGAGATACTTCGACGCCATGGGCATTGTGGACGAAGCTACCAAGGTAAAATCTGTATCTCTCTATTTAAGTGACGTCGCTACCGTGTGGTGGAGACGTAGGTGCGAGGATGTGAGAAGGGGCCTTTGCACCATCAATACATGGGATGAATTTGTATGGGAACTTAAGAAACAATTCTATCCTGACAATGCGGAGAAGGAGGCGAGGTCTAAACTTCGACGTCTCCAACATAGAGATGGTTATATTCGGGAGTATGTAAGAGAATTCTCTGAGTTGATGTTGGAGATTCCCGACTTGGGAGAAAAAGAGGCATTCCATGCTTTCATCGATGGTTTGTCTCGATGGGCTCAATTGGAGTTGGAAAGGCGAGGTGTCCAAGACCTCACCACCGCAATGGCAACCGCTGAGTCCTTACTTGAGTTGAAGAAGAAGGACCCTTATAAGCCCAAGTGGAAGAAGCCCGAGAAGAGTAGCAAAGGTGGGGGAGATAGAGAGAAATCCCCTAAAGAAGGAAAGGCTTCGTACAAAGACAAAGGCAAATGGAAAAGGGATGAGAAGGGTGGTTCTCCTCCAAAACGCCTCGCTTGCTTCATTTGCAATGGACCTCATCGTGCCTACGAATGTCCAAAGCGTGGGAAGCTTGGAGCATTAGTGAGCACCGAAGAGGAGAGGCAAGAAGAAGAGTGGAGAATTGCATCCCTTCGACTCCTCAATGCCATTCAAGCCAAAGTGGAACAAAAGCCTCGTGGTCGAATGTACGTGGAGACTTAAATCGGTGGCATAAGTGTGCAAGCCATGGTGGACACCGGTGCCGACACGGTGTACATGTCGAAGGAGGTGGCTGACTCTATAGGGCTACCTTATGAAAAGGAGAGGGGCTACATCAAGGGTGTGAATGCCAAAAGGCTACCCATCGTTGGCATGGCGAGAGGGACCGACATTCGTATAGGCCAATGGCAAGGTAAGGTCGATATCACCATTGCTCCTATTGACGATCAACGTTTCTATCTTGGTATAGACTTCCTCGACATGGTGAAGGCTTTCTTGGTTCCTTATACCAACACCATGTGCATTATGGAAAGTGGCCAACCATGCATGGTACCGATAAAGAGGGAGCTAAGCCAAGACATGATGGTATCGGCCATACAAATTTCTAAAGGCGTAAAAAGGAAGGAGCCAACCTTCCTCGCAACTCTTAAGGTGGAAGAAGGTCCCAACGATGATGGTGCCAAGCTTCCAAGCCCCATCCAACATGTGCTTGACGAATTCAAAGACATTATGCCACCGCAATTGCCAAAGAAGCTTCCTCCTTGACGAGAAGTGGACCACGAGATCGAAATAGAGCAAGGAGCGAAGCCACCTGCCTTTGCACCTTACCGTATGGCACCTCCAGAGTTGGAGGAACTAAGGAGGCAACTTAAGGAGCTTCTTGATGCGGGTTATATTAGGCCATCTAAAGCTCCATATGGTGCACCGGTATTGTTCCAAAAGAAACACGATGGATCCCTTCGGTTGTGCATTGACTACCGTGCGCTAAATAAGATCACCGTCAAGAATAAGTACTCCATTCCTCATATTGCTGATATCTTTGATCAACTTGGTGGTGCTAAGTGGTTTACCAAGTTGGATCTAAGGTCCGGGTACTATCAAGTGCGCATCTCCGAGGGACATAAGCCAAAGACGGCGTGTGTGACGAGATATGGATCCTACGAGTTCCTTGTCATGCCCTTTGGCCTCACAAATGCTCCGGCCACGTTTTGCACTCTTATGAACAAGGTACTTGCTCCTTATCTTGATCGTTTTGTTGTTGTTTATCTTGACGATATTGTTGTGTATAGCAATACCTTGGAGGAGCACGTGGAGCACTTAAGGCAAGTATTCAAGGCCTTACGTGATAATGAACTATACATCAAGAAGGAAAAATGCTCCTTTGCCCAAAGAGAGGTGACATTCCTTGGGCATATTATTGGTAATGGCAAATTAAAGATGGATGGTTCAAAGGTGAAGGCCATCCAAGAATGGGAGCCGCCAACCAAGGTGACCGAGTTGAGATCTTTCCTTGGATTGGTGAACTACTATCGAAGGTTCATAAGGGGCTATTCATCCATAGCCTCTCCCTTGACGGACTTGTTAAAGAAAGGGCGTGTGTGGGATTGGTCTACGAAGTGCCAACTAGCCTTTGATGAGTTGAAGAAGGCTATTATGGAGGAGCCGGTGTTAGCACTTCCCGACCATACCAAGACATACGAGATCCACACCGATGCTTCCGACTTTGCTATTAGTGGAGTACTAATGCAAGAGGGGCATCCAATAGCCTTTGAAAGTAGGAAGCTCAATGACACCGAAAGGAGGTACACGGTGCAAGAAAAGGAGATGACCGTCGTGGTGCATTTTTTGCGAACGTGGAGGCACTACTTGCTTGGGAGCAAATTTGTTGTCAAGATCGACAACATTGCCACTAGCTACTTTCAAACACAAAAGAAGCTCACGCCAAAGCAAGCTAGGTGGCAAGACTTCCTTGCGGAGTTTGACTATGTCATGGAGTATAAGCCGGGCAAAGCGAACCTTGTTGCCGATGCACTTAGTAGAAAGGGGGAGCTTGCCGATATAAGTCGCCCCAAGTGCAACTTGTGGGAATGCATCAAGGAAGGGCTAAAGCATGATTCCTTGGCCAAGAACTTCATGGCTCTTGTTCGAGAAGGTAAAACTCGAAGATTTTGGCTTGAAGGGGATTTGCTTTACACCAAGAGAAGAAGACTATACGTACCGCTCCATGACAACCTTAGGAAGGAAATTATCAAGGAGTGCCATGATAGCAAGTGGGCGGGACATCCAGGCATTCAACGTACAATGGCACTTGTGGAGAATGCCTATTGTTGGCCTCGCATAAGGGAAGATGTGAAGGCCTACGTAAGAACTTGTCTTGTGTGCCAACAAGACAAGATGGAGCAACAAGCCCCAAGTGGTTTACTAGAGCCACTTTCCATTCCCTCGAGACCATGGGAGAGTGTTTCCATGGATTTTATAGTGGGGCTTCCTATATCCGAAGGGTGTGCATGGATCTTTGTTGTGGTGGATCGCTTCTCAAAGTATGGCATCTTCATTCCCGCACCAAAGTCCATCACGGCCGAAGGAGCCGCCCATCTTTTCATGAAGCACGTGGTGAAGTATTGGGGTGTGCCGAGATCAATAGTAAGCGATAGAGATGCTCGCTTCACGGGTCGATTTTGGACGGAGTTGTTCAAGCTATTAGGCACCGACCTTAAATTTTCAACTAGCATGCACCCCCAAACAGATGGGCAAACCGAGAGAATTAATGCTCTCTTGGAACTATACTTAAGGCACTACGTGAGTGCCAACCAACGAAATTGGGCTAAGTTGCTGGATGTTGCCCAATTCTCGTACAATTTACAAAGGAGCGAATCCACGGTCAAGAGTCCATTTGAAATTGTCATGGGCCAACAACCTTACACTCCAAGTTCTCTTGCCTTGGATTGGTCGAGTAGAAGTCCACCGGCTTTCAAACTTGCAAAAGAATGGAGGGAGCAAAATGATGTTGCTCGATCCTACTTGGAGAAGGCATCCAAGAGAATGAAAAAGTGGGCGGACAAGAAAAGAAGGCACATGGAGTTCAACGAAGGCGATAAAGTGCTCGTTAAACTATACTTGCATGGAAAAGCCGACGGACTTCATTGGGGCCTTAAAAGGAGATACGAGGGACCCTTTCCCATCATCAAACGTGTGGGAAAGGTAGCTTACAAGGTGGAACTTCCACAAGGCATCAAGATCCACCCTGTTTTTCATATGAGCATGCTAAAGCCCTATCGGGAGGATCTCGATGACTCGAGTAGAGGAAGATCCAAAAGAGCTCCATTAAATGTGAGAGCTCAATATGATAAAGAGGTGGAATACATTATCTCCCATCGGAAGGTGCCACAATCAAACCTACCCCCAACAACCGAATTCCTTGTCAAATGGAAGGGACTTCCAGAAAGTGAAGCTAGTTGGGAACCGATTCGAGACTTGTGGCAATTTGAAGAATAAATCAAGACATACGAGGAGATGGCAACGGGGGCGTTGCCCGATTAGGTGGGGGAGAATGTCACGCCACGAAGCTCTAGTCCAAAAATTTTGACCGAGAGTGCTAGAGTTATGTAGAATTCTCTAGAACACTCTTGAATATTGTAGATATCTCTTGTACATGCTAGACATGTCTAGTAGTATGTAGACTAGTCTAGAAAGTTCCACACATGTAAGTAGCATTCTAGAACATTCCCTTGAGGAGGTGGGAATAGTAGCCACCCATGCCTATAAATACCTCCTCACCCCCTCATTTTGTACACTTTGGTGAACATAATACAAGTATACTTTCGAAAGCTCTTGTGCTCTCTTTGTGCCTTTTTACTTAAGCCTACTTTCGTTGCCGTAATTCTTGTCATCTTGCCGAGTTTGGCATACGTTGGAAGGCTTACTAGCATTCTTGACATTGGGTGAATCAAGCTTGCTAGGCCGCACGTGGGCAAAGTTTGCGAGTATAACAAAACTCACGTGACATATGGTTCTGGTAGCAAGGGGATCAAGACCGTAAGGCCATGCATAAATAACCGATAGCGCGACCAAGTGACCACCTATAAATGTATAATGAAGACCACCAATTCACGCTCCACCCAGTTGACCAACACGACCCGTTCTGCAATTAGGCTGGAAAGCTAAATATAGTCTGCGAGAATGACCTCACTAACATTCAATGCCCAAAAGGCGTGCATAAGGTGACAATGTAAATACCAAATTTCAGGATACTATGTGATAAAAGACTTAATAATAAAATTTGTCTGTAAAATTAAATTTATTAAATTAAATTTATAAATTTTTAACTAATTGTAAATTATTTTTACAATTTATTTAATAAAAACTATATAAAAATAAATTTTAAATTTTTTTTTAAAAAAAGTCAAAATGGCTGAAATTGGCCAACTTTGTAAGTGACCATATGAGCCACAATTGGCCATTAAAAACATGTTTTTCTTTTACGGAAAACTATATTTCGGATGAACAGTGATTTGCAATTCGAAAAAAAATCCCGTAATTTGTATTTATTTATTTATTTTTAATTGATACGTATTTATTAATAAATATGTATTTATCAAATAAAAAAAGACTTGTATTTTTTAAATATTAAATTTGTTTTCATAGAAAGGAGGAGATTTCTGACTTTTAATTCTTTTATCTACTTTTCTGATTTAGCTGAGAGCTAAAACACAATCCTTTCTCTTTTTATTTTTACGTTGTTTCCCAGACAACACAAAAAGTCACAAACTTTTTTTATAAAGGATAATTATCTTCTAAGGAGAATCAATAATGCACCTATTTAATAATCTATTCTTCTACTCGTTTCTATTTTTTTGTTTGATTATTTTATTATATTTGATTTTGATTTTATTTAATTTTTATTTTTATTTAATTTAGTTATTAATCTTTGTTTATTTTGTTTTCTGTGTTTGTGTTTATAACTATGGATGGAGTTACATGAACTGTGGAGAAGAACTACCTATGGAGAAAATCCATAACCAAAGCTATCAAATCAAGAACAACATATTTCATTGTACATAATTTTATTAGTTTTTTTATTTTCTTTGTATTTTTTATTTCTTTTAAGGAGATGTAATTTTTATTTTGTATTTTATTTTTTTTAGATCATTTTAATAGCCTTAGTAGTGGGATAGTGAAATTTTATATGATGTGTGTTTTATTTTAATTAACTGGTTAGTAATTAGGGTTTCATTTGGTAATTTTAATCAAAATTAATGTGGTGTAAATTTTAATTAGGGTTTATGTGAAATCAATTGGAATTAGAAAAGCAGTAGATTAGACTTTTTATTTATTTGTTAATATTGTTTGGGCTTTATTTATTTGCTTTAATTATTTTAGGTCCATTTTTGTTATTTAATTTTTTAGGCCTATATTTGTTTTAGAGGATTGTTATATCATGCACCGTTGTCCATATTGCAATATGGACCATACATGTGCGAGATGAAAATGTGCGTCTTTTTTTTTCACATCAAACATTTTTTTTTCACACATTCTTATCTAATGGCTTGAACTAAAAAAAAAAGTTGATACTGTTTTTGTTTATCCATAAGTTAGGTTTATTGAATTTCACATGCAAATTCATTCACCTTCACCTGTAGCTTTATTAGTCTTCACTTGTAGATTCGTTGGCCTTTTTAAGTTGTAGGTTTAATGATCTTCACCTGCATATTCATTGAGAGTAAATAAACCTATATGTGAAGATCAATAAGCCTACTACAAGTTCATTCACCTTTACATGCAGCTTTATTAATCTTTACCTGAAGGTTCATTGACCTTCACCTACAGATTCATGGGTGTCATCATCCCTCTAATCTTTTGACAGTATCCCCAAAATTATGAAAAAATAAAAAAAGACCCCAACCCTAAATTTTATAATATGCATCTACAAAGCTAAAAGCCAGAACATCAAAAAAAATTGCAATCTTTTGACAACACATCAATGAAATAGATGAAAGCAAGAGAAACCTAATTCAAATAAGAGAAGGGAGAAAAAGAAGACTAAAAGACTGATTAAAGGGAAAAAAATACATACCCAGTGACAATATTAAAAAGATAAGGAAGAAGCCATTGATAAAGTGAATAAAAGAAAATGAAAAATCTATCAAAAAAAGAAGAGCTATAGTGATCAGTTGATTTTAATTATATGAAGGAGAAGAAAAAAATGCAAAGAGAGTGTAGAAAATAGAAGAGAGGGACAGTGAGATTGGTTTGATGTGAGAGAGAAAGTACTAAAGAGGAGGAAAGTAAGAGAGAAAGCGTTAATAAAAAAGAAAATAAGAGAGCATTAAAAAAATGTGTTATTTCACACGTGTAATGGACTGCTAATCCATATTGCAATATGCATAAGGATCCATGATATAATTTGCCTGTTTTAAATCATTAATTTAATAAGATATGAATTTAGGCCCATTTTTAATTAGTTTATTTAACTAACAAGTTGATTAGTAATTAGGTTTAGGTTTAATTAATTAAAATGAACTTTAGGTCCATAATTAATTAGATTTTAGGTTAGAAATTATTTAGGCTCACTTAGTTAATTTTGACATAGACCCACATAGGTTAATTAGAATTAATTAGATATAGCTCAATAATTTAGAGCCCTCTTTTCCATAAATTGTAAACTTAGGATCATTTTAAAATTAAAATATATAGAATTAGGTTCACTAACTTAAAGTTTTCATAATTGGTAGACTTAGCCCTATTTTTTAGAATTAAAATAAATAGACCTAGGTTCATTAAATTAAAATTGAATAGGAATTAGGCCCTTTAGATTTTAGGCTTACTTGTAAATTAAAACATATAGATTTAGCTCATCTAATTAAAATTAATGTAGATTAGACTAACTTAGCGATTATTTGCTTTGTATGAATGCATTGTTTATGTGCTTTTCATAAGATTGGTTGCCTTGGAGTTAATTTTGAATTGGATTTAATATGAATTGCATGTAAATAGAGAATAAAGTAGTAATTAATAAAGGTAATTTTAAAGAACACGAGACTAAAAGAAGTTATTATTCCATACCTAGAATTCTCTTGGTGTGGTGCTAACTCTCTTTTAGAGAATTGAGTTACCATTTCTCACACATTGTTATAGTATTTACCCTAGGTGGTAACTCCTAATCTCCATCCCCTATATATGTGATAGCGGTTAGTGTGTTCCTTAAAGTTATGAGCTCAAACAGTGTTGTGGTTGTCAAAACTTAGGCATGCGCTAAACCCCGTTGTCTATAAATGTCATGCCAATGATAAAAGCTTAAGCGCTGACTTGTCAGACATTCCATATGAGGAACAATCTCATAGACAAAACTTAGTGAGCAAAATAAGCTACCACATAAAAGAAACGAAAAAGGTAGAGAGATAAGACATCATGAATACTCTACTACCACATACTCTGTAAGTTTGTTCTCTACAAAGTTGGACTCTTGCTGACTTGTGCGTTGGAGTGGCCTTGCCGATGACCACCGCTAAAAACCACTTAATACTTCCTCTTTTACCTTGCATGACTAAGCTCAATCAGTGGTTAACCAATAGCTTGTCATCAGTGATGCAATAAGCATGGAATGGAAGGTGTAGAGAATGAAGTAGACATAAATCCAAACACCACAACACTTATATGCACTGCCTTAACTTTATAAAATACCAAACAAGTAACCCCATCAAACCTTACTAACCATTTAAGCAAAATAACCACCCAAGACTCGCAAATCACACCACCATAACCTATTGACCCTACCATCATTTTATCCTCCTTATAAAAGCTCAATTCCATGGTGCAAGACATTTATAAGAATCAAATGAAATCGAAGAAAAAAGACTAAAAAAGAGGAAGGCATTAGAGGAAGAAGAAAAGAGCATATCTACCATGAAAAAATCAACTGAAACTCGAGCTAACCTTGGCACCATGTCAACCACCCCAAAAAGCAAAAGGAATATATTTGGAAGGGAAGACAATGACTGAAGATTGAGAAAAATGAAACATAAAGACAAGGCCAAAGATGGAGAGGTAAACTCATCCTTAAAACACTCAAAGGTAGCAGACATGTTGATAAGGCTAACCTAAACAAAAGAGTCAAAGAAATCATAAAAAATTTAACCCTTAGGACTAACAAGACCAATTTTGGTCTATGAGATGCCTCTTCTCTCATTGACCACCTAATCGGCGAACTATTCCCACTTAAATTCAAAATGCCTTTTCTTGAATTATTTGATGAGATGACCAACCCACTCGGCCATGTTTAAAAATTTCACACCATGATCCACCTACAGAAGACTCAAGACTCAATCTTGTGCAAGATGTTTTATACCACCCTCAAGTGGGTAGCCCAAGAATGGCACTAAAGTTTGATGCTAAACTCAATTAGCTCATTCGCAAAAATGACCAATATTTTCAGTACACATTTCATCACTAACATTTCAATCAAAAAGGACTTGTTAAACTTGTCAAATTTGTAACAAAGAGAGGACGAGCTAATTTGAGACTATGTAGAACGCTTAATTAGTGTTATGAAATCTATAAGCATAAAAAGTCGTCCAAGTAGTAAAAACATTGATCCCATAAGGAGTGAAAAGTGATTATTGAATTGCTCTTTGTATTCATTTGTTTAGATTAATGAATAAGATTATTTCTAAAAGTTAAACTAATCTTAACAAATAATTTAAACGAGTTCTAGATTTATCAATCGAAAGAATATTAGGGTTTTTATCTCTGGATCAATTTTTCTAAAGTTTATGTTAATCTCCTTCTCAATTATTAATTTCGTTCCATTTCCTAATCATCTTTTAAATTATGAAAGCCTCTCTTAATCACCCTCATAATTAATTGATCATAACAACTACTCAGTTATTTAGCTCCCACTAATTCAAGTAATTGATTATTCTCAATATTAAAGCAAGATTTTTTAAAATAATATTAACAACTAAACTGTCTCCTTGACCAATTTAATTAAATTGATAGATTATTATTTAGTTCTTAATAAAGTTAATATCTTGATCTAACCATATAATCTATATCAATTCAAAGGATGATTGGTCCTAAGAAAGCATTAAGTTCAATAATAATCATGGAATGTGAATTTAGTGATATGGAGTTTAACCAATTAAGTTCATTCTTGAGTTAGGTCTAAAAACCACAAAAGATAACTAATATTTTTTTCTTTGAAAATGAAAATAAAATATGTTCTTTCTAAAACTAGCCAACCTCTCCTAAAGAGGCAAAACATGACTATTTATATGGTTCTTTAAAACCCCTAAACTTGAACTTCCTAAATTACTTTTCATTGAAGTGCATGACTATGCATACTAAAATTGCTATAAAGTTAATGAATCAGGCACAGTTATGCAAGCTGAGGTACACAACCTTGTATGGTTGGATCATCGCTAAGCTAGGTCTTCTCAGGCTCATGCATAACCATGCACCATCATATGTATAGTCGTGCATGTGTGACTCTTTGTAGGGTTGTCGTTTTGAAGCTTAGACACAATTATGTACCATTATATAGCTTCCTTGTTTTACTTTCATATAGATTTTAAGCTTTTCTCTTTAAGTCCTTATTTATGCACTATTTGCATTGATCTCATCTTAAGCACACCTAGCCATTCAACATAAAAAACATCAAAATTAAAAAAAAATAAAAATCTAAATAAAACTATAAAAACTCTTAAAAAACTAAGTTCTAAAGAATCCAACTTAAAAATTCCAATATTCAATGTTATTCTAGACATCTAGACACTTAAAACTTAACTACTTTATGTTCAAAATCTAATATTTTTGCACTTATCAACTCCCCACACTTGAGCTCTTACATGTCCTCATGCAAATTATGAAAATAACCTATTAATATGAAGAACTTAACCTATTGTCTAACTTTAACTGAACTAGCTATCGAGCTTAAAAACTAAAAATTAGAATAACAACTTGACGTTAAAGATATGCTACTTTACTGTGTGAAGGGTAAACTTCTCAATTGAATTCATAAAAATGAAAAATTGAAATCAAAGAAAGATAAAAGTGAATATAAATTAATTCAAAACTTGGTTAATCTAAAATTCTCATATATAAGGCACTTTTAAAAAATTTTTATTTTATTCAATAAAAGTCTTCCCAATTACAATATTACCTACCTTTTCCTCATTACTCAGTATGGATACCTCACAAATGGTCGTTTGGATACTCATACTCTATTTAAGAGCATTGAAGTAGAATAAGCATATAAAGGTTTATAATTTTAAATTGTAGCTCCTTTTGTACAAGCATTGTAGACGACAAGGTTTAGCGTGCGCCTAAGATCTTAGCAACTGCGACACTGTTTGAGCTCAAGGCTCTAGAGAACACATTAATCACTATCACAAAGACATGTTGTGGAGATGAGGAGTCGCCACCCAGGGTAATAACTGGGACAAATTGAAAAATGGTGGTACATGATTTCTAAAAGAAAGCCAACTCCATAACTAGGAGATTCTGGATATGGAATACCAACTTCTTTCAATTTTGTGTTCTTTTAGAATTAATTTATAAATTACTATCTTACCCTCTATTTACATACAATTTCATATAAAACCATATTAAAATAATCAACTCCAGACAAACTAGTCATGAAAAATACATGTAAACAATGCACTCATTTAAATCAACAATCCCTAAGTTAGTATAATCTACATTGATTTTAATTAAATGGGATAAATTTACATGTTTTAATTTACAAGTGAGCCTAAAGACTAATTGGCCTAATTCCTATTCAATTTTAAGTAAGTGACCCTAAGTCTATTTATTTTAATTCTAAAAATGGGCCTAAATCTATAAATTATGAAGTATTTAAATTAGTGGGCATAGTTCTACATATTTTTATTCCTAAAGTGATTTTAAATCTACAAGTTATGGAAAAAGCTTTTATTTAGTGGGCTAAGTTTAAATTAATTAAATTAAATTAGGTGGGTCTATGTCTAAATTAACTAAATGAGGCTAAGTCATCTCTAACCTAAGTCTAATTCATTATGGGCCTAAAATGCATTCTTATTAATTAAAATCTAGACCTAAATTTATTTTAATGGGTTAGAGTTTATCATGGGCTTAGGGCCCAAAACACATAAACATAAACAAGCCCAATAATAATAAAAAATATCAAAACCAATCAAATAAAAGATCAAACAATCAATTACACTTTAAATTAAAATGACTTTAAATAATATAAAATAAAATAAGCAACAAGCAACCCTAATTCTATCCACTTAAATTTAATTCAATTTTAATTAAACAAACCCTAATTATCTCTATAGCCATTAATTTTAATTAATCACCCAATAAAATCTTAATTTTACTATCCAATTAATTAACACATAATCACACATACAAAATTTCATTATTCCCACTATTGGGGCTATTATAATAGTATACTACAAATTAAAAAATAAAATTAAATACAACCCAAAAGGCCAAATAAATAAAAATACAAAATAAAACAATCAATAAAATAAATAAAATACCCAGAAACCTTAAAAATAATGTTCAAATACAAAATTTAATTCATGGCATTTCATAGATCTTCACGGGTTCTTTATAGTGAATTCATGTCACCCTATCCATAGAAAGAAAAAAAAATTAGTCAATGAATGATTAAAAAAATAATAAACAAAATTAAATATAAAAAAATCAAAATCAAAATAAAAGAAGAAGGAGAAGAAGATTTGAGAATGAGATACAATATTAATTTCCCTCAAAAGGATGATCACTGTTAATGAAAGCATGTGGCTTTTATTGTGTTTGTCTGTGATTTTTATTTTATTTGATGCGATCTTTGGCAAAGAACTAAAGAAAAAAACATAAAAAATCTAAGTACGTGTATTGTGGCTCCCTTAAGAATCAGAGAAAGTAGATGAAAAAATCATAAAACCCTATGAGCCTCCTGTAAACGGTGGGGTTTTATGCACGCCCAAGATTTTAGCAACTGCAACACTGTTTAGGCTCAGGGCCTTAGGGAACACACTACTATGCCACAAAGTCAAAGCGTGGAAAAGAGGAGTTGCCACCTAGGGTAATAACTAAGACAATTCGATTGGAGGTACTCGATTCTCTAAAATAAAGTTAGCACCACAACTAGGAGATTCTAAGAATGGAATACTAACTTCTCATAGTCTCGTGTTCATTTAGAATTACTTTATAAATTATTACTTCATTCTCTAATTACATGCAATTTTATTAAACCCTATTTGAACATCTATCTAACGTTAAGGCATCTAGTCAATAAAATCACACATAAAAATGCATTCAAGCGCATTGTCCTTAAGTCTAAACTAAGTTAATTTTATTGAAAGTTAGCTAGATTTACAATTTTTATTTACAAATGAAAATGGACTAAAGGTGGGCCTACATTGTCAATAGTTAGTGAGCTTAAGTCTACATTGAAAATGGACTTAAGTCTATTAATTTCAATTATCTACAAATAGGCCTAAATCTATAAATTTTTAAAGAAATTGGATTTTATAAGTGAGCTTAAGTCTATTTGTTTTAAAATGGGAAGTGGGCATAAGTTTATTTATTTTTTTAAAAAGAAATTAAATTAGATGAGCTGAGTTAAGTCTAAATTAATTTTAGTTAATCTAAAAATGGGCCTAAGTCTAAATTAACCTAATGGGCCTAAATTGATTTTAATTAATTAACATAAACCATTTTAAGCCTATTTTATTTAGTGGGTTTAAACCTATTATGGGCTGGCCCAAAGCACTAAAAGATCTAAAACAAAACCCAAACAAAAATCATAACAAAATCAGTTCAAACACAAGATTTATGTGATTTTCTAAAAACCCTAAATAAATTTACATGCAACCCTAAATTAATCTACACCCATCATTGATTTTAATTGATTTTTACCCAATTGAACCTAAATTACTAATTCATTTTAAAAGCAGAAAAGTAAAATTTTACTATTCCCACTACTAGGGTTATTACAATATTCTACGTATTGGAAACTAAAATTAATTACAAACCCAAATTAATTAACATGAAACACAGAAAAAATAATAAACTTAGAAACATCAAACCTTAAAATCTAATCATAGTTTAGAATCCATGGCATTCCATGGATCTTTTATTTGATTTTTGGATATCTGGCAGTGACCTCATCAATCCCTAATTAGATTTTAAAAGTAAAACACAAAAAAAAAAAAAAATCACAGAAATCACATTAGCCAAATGAGTAAAATAACAAAATAACAATTATAGGAAATTACATTAAAAAGAAAATCAAATAACAATTAAAGGAAATTAAATTAAAAAGAAAATCAAAAGATAAGAGAAAATGGAAATAAGATGCTGTGCATATGCTCTTGGATGGCCCCTCAGATTGGGGTTGTCACTATCTTTAAACTCGTTTTTTAATTCTATACAAGGACTGATTGCATTGAAAGACACAAATAGTTCTTTTCAAAGCCTTTGAAGAATAGTATCAAGAAACTAGGGTTTTAAGAAATAAAAGAAATCAAGATTTTGAGTGTTGTGCAGGTTTTCTTCTTAGCAGCATCTCTAGTTTTTCATAATTCTATCGGGCAGTAGGGTTTTTTTTCTTCTTTCATGTCATCCTCCTTCCTCACTCACGTAGTCTCTACCTTTTAAAAGCAGAGACTTACAAGCTAATCTTCCTCAATTCCAGGAACAGACTCTATCTGTTTAATTTTCAAATTTTTTTATGTGTTTTAACCATGTTATCTGCTAATAAAAAATAAATTAAATAAATTTTTAACCAATAAAAAAAGAGAAAATTTGATACAAAAAATAATGGTGTGCAATGCCGATCGGCATTAATGATGTCGATCTTTAAAATTTTTTTAATCACCAAAAGACCCCTAAAAACTTGATTTTTTGCAATCAAATCCTAAAAATATTACAATTTAGTCCTTAAAGTCTAGAAAACTGACAATCAAGTTCAATTTTTGAATAAATTTCATCATAGGAGCTATGTCGTAATGGTGCACAATTGCATCTTGAAATTGGATGCTTACACCTCCCCCTTTGTGAAAAGAAAAAAGACCAATATATAAAAATGTAGGCTTGTAACCCTATGTTAGGTTTAGGACAAAAATCCAATAAAACAATTTTTTTAGTTATTTATCTAATAAAAAACAAATTTATCAATATATTTATCTAATAAAATTAAAATAACAACCAATAAAAATAAGTATAAAAGTAAAATAAAATAAAATAATAATAAAAAAATATTAAAAAATAAAAAAATTATGGAGTGCCAGTTGGAAGTGTAGATTTTCGAACGGAAATCTACATTTTCGACGCTACTCCTTTTTTTTTTAAAAAAATTTTCTTTCCTTTTTTTAAAACTTTTTTTAAAAAATAGTTAAAAATGAAATTTAAATGTAAGTCCTAAAAAAATAAATAAAAATAAAATAGAAAAAAATGAAAATAATTTATAATTTATTTCAAACCCAATTAATTAGACCCAATAAATATAATTTCATAGTCAATTTTCATCATCGGGTCCTTTGTCACATCCAAACTCAAATCATCCTGAAATTGGATGCTAATAGTTGCCCTCCTTTGTCACTGTTTACTTGAAAAATTGTGGCAAAGTAAATAAGCACACAATTTCTAAGTAAAGAGTTAGGATACTCATTTTGTCATGTTATAGAGCTTTTGTCTATAACACTGAATTGCGTGATGTTGCTTTTACCATTCCTCAATGTAGGCTTTATGCTGCTGCAATCTATAATTGCTAGCAAGTTTTGAATAGCTACAACCCTTTTGTTGTGTACCTTTGACACTGTAGTCCATAACTACTCATGACTTTTAATTTTATTGTAATCCTTTCATTACTTATCGATGATTTTGTTCAGCTGCAACCTTTCATTACTTGTTTGCTTTAATCGGCTACAACCCTTTTGTTGCTCACCTTTTGATTTTATTGTCCGTAACTGCTGCAGGCTTTTAATCATTTGAAATCTCTTCCTTGCTCACTGATGATTTTAATTAATTGCAACCCTTTCATTGCTCGCTTTTGACACTAAAATCTATAATTGCTCACAATTTTGATTAGCTGTAACCCTTTTATTGCTAGCCCTTAATTCTAATTAATTATAACCCTTATATTGCTCGCCTTTGATAATGCTATAGTCCATAACTGCTCGCGATTGGCTACAACCCTTCCATTGCTTTCCTTTGATAATGCTACAACCCATAACTGCTCGTGATTAGCTGTAACCCTTTTATTGCTCGCCTTTGATGCTACAGTTCGTAATTACTCATGATTAGCTACAACCCTTTCATTGCTCACCTTTGTTAATGCTACAATCCATAACTGCTCGCGATTAGCTGCAACCCTTTCATTACTTACCTTTGGTAATGCTATAGTCTATAACTGCTTGCAATCAACTATAACCCTTCTATTGCTTGTCGATGATGCTACAATCCATAATTATTCACTGATGATGCTACAATCTATAATTGCTTACGATTAGCTACAACCTTTACATTTATGGCCTTTGATGTTACAGTTTATAACTGCTCATAAATTGACTGCAATCCTTTCATTGCTCGCCTTTGATAATGCTACAGTCCATAAATACTCATTGATGATGTTGTAATCCATAATTGCTTGCAAATTGACTACAATCCTTTCATTACTCGCCTTTGATGCGATGATGCTGCAATCCATAATTGCTCACAATTAGTTACAACCCTTTCATTGCTCGCCGATGGTACTGCAATCCATAATTGCTTGTAAATTGATTAGAATCCTTTTATTGCTCGCCTTTGATGCTACAGTCCATAACTGTTAGCGATTTTTATCTTTGGTTGTTTAAGTCAAATGCTTTGAATTCTTTGTGTTAATTAATTAACATTTTTGCTAATTGACTTTGAATTTTGTTATGTTAACTGATTAGAATTTCTTTACTGACTGACTTTGAATTTTATTGTGTTAACCAACTCTACAAGTTGGGTGCATTTCCTTTTGGATTTGTAATTCAAATGGACTTGTTGAAGTTAGCTTCAATCATGATGAATGTATAAAAGTACATTATAATGTTGAAAATTTAAGAGAAAATTACTTTATCATGAGATAGCGTGCACTCAACGAATCTCACTATTTTTTTATTTTCATGACTATCATTTATTTGCCATTTGCAAAGATCAGAGGTATTATTAACCATCTCATGCTAAGAGCATATCTTTTACCAAGTGAAGAGCTTACTTCCACACATAATTTTAGAGAGAATTTGCTAAAAAAAACTTACGAAAATTGAGCATAAACATATTGAATTCTGAGTATTAAAATGGGCTTAAATTATTTTTGTGCTTTCTTCCTTATCCAAGTATTCCCCCGCCTTTCTTATATTACTCAGTATGGATACTGTTAGAAAGGTCTTTTGGATACTCATACTCTTACAGAGCATTGGAGTAAATAAAGCGGGTTTTGACATTGGTCCTCTTTTAATATTCCCCTGCTTTTCTTGTATTACTCAGTGTGGATACCGCTAAAGGTTCATATTGATACTCTTGCTCATTTTGGAGCATTGGAGTAAATTGTGTTTGCTTTTATTTTAATTCTTCTCTTAGTATTCCCCTGCTTTTCTTATATTACTTGGCATGGATGTCGTTAAAGGATTTTGTATTAGTACTCATTTTGAGCATTGGAGTATATTATATGCACATTTATTATTCAAAAGACTAAAATGATACTTTAAAATTCAAGAAATTTATACTATAAGTCCACAAATTTTATTTTTGCATTTTCTTCCCCTTATTTGGGTGTAAAGCAAGCATCAGGTTGATTAGAGTTTATAAACTCTCAACATAAAGCTATTAACTAAACATCTAAATTCTATGAGGCTAATAAAAAAAGCCATTATGATCAAAGGTCATAAGATAGGCTTTTTGCACATAATCTCGTGAAGTGGATGAATTTACTTTCAATTTATGGATTTTATTATTGAGATTGTACTTTTAGTTCAGAATCTAAGGAAACAAGGTTTTGTTACTTCCCTTAATTATTTTGATGAGTGTTTGGCAAGTTGTTTGCCATGCAAGGTGATACACTGATGAACGCTTAGCATTTGCAATCTTTCATATTGATGTATCAGTTCCTTTCCCCTTCTTCATTCTCTTTTATTTTTCCTACAAAAAATACCATAAATTAGTATGGTTGATTTGTAAGTGAAGAGATTTTGTTAAAATGCAATGTTATTCTTTTGCATTCTTCCCTTTTAATTGTGGTAATGACGTCTCTAATCGTAAAGGTCATGATACTCCACCATTGAAGTTATGGCTTTGGGTTATGTTTGTATTTCTACCATTCCATTAATGTTATGGTAAAGGGCTTCACTTCTCTTCTTGATATCTCCTACAAAAAAAAGTTCAAGAGTTAGAGATCTTCTTTCATGATTAAATAATTTTTTCAGAGTTCTTTCACTTTAAGTTTTGAGTGCATTCTTTCCTTTTATAGGGTTGATGAATGTATTGCTAACATGTTGGGCCTTCTCATCACCATATTCCATACCCTACACTGGTCTAACTGTTATGGAGAGATATTCCAGATGATGCTCTAGATGAGACTATGGAGATGGATATTGAATATGAGGAACTTGAGTGTCCTATCTAGCCTTTTGAAGTTGTCAGGATGATGCTTTTGCAAGTATATGTCGGTGATATTCACTTATTGGATGGGCCTATAATTAATTAGGCTTCTAAGGTCTAGAGTCCCATTGAGCATTAGGTTCACCTTGATAGTGTTACTCTTCCTATTTTACATCTTCAGATACTTCACATATGAATATTGTGACTACTTTCCTACACTTTTACTATACTAATTTTGAATGTTAGTAGCATAGTATTTGTATAATCTTGTTTAAGCTCAAGGACTTTATTATGCAAAGCAAGCATTTCACAACAAATGTATGTAAGTGTATGCATGTTATGTATGACATGCATGATCCTAATAGGTCTCCTATTTGGAACAGAGCTATGTTCGTAGCTTAGAGTATGAGAATGAGGTACCTCATCAATAGTTTATAGGTTTGAGCATTGAATGCTTCACTGTTGTTACTTTTGATGTTAGAGCTTATGATACAACTTATCCAGCAGATGACCAGGTGGTGCTGTATTGATGAATCATTGGTTGTTGCTTACAGTTTACTTTTTTATGCCCCCAGAACTCTTATATTGGCTCTTATACTTCAGTGTTCCATCTTCACTCTTGGAATGCAGACTTACTATTCTATAATTTGCCCTAGAGCTACCTTTTGTCCCCAGTTTCATTTTAGATTCAGTCATGCTATTATAGTAGTCTTTTTTTTTATTTTTGTGTTCAAAAGACCCAATTCGTTCACTGTTGTTGTTGTTGATCCTTTGACTTACTAACCCTACTAGTTGCAATCTCATGCATTGGAGATGCAAAGGAGATGGTAAGCTAACTGAGGAGATTTCTTGAAGCTAAAATCAATTGGACTTGCTCTTTAAAGAACTCTTGAGCTGAATATGAGGCTTAATGTTGATGTAATGATATATTACAATTATAAGGTATGCAAGTTATTAAGCCACCTAAATTGTTTATGTATAAGAGGACACTAGACTTACAAAAAAAATCATAAAGGGATGATAAAAGAGAAAACATAACTAAAATAGTGATCTCATAGCTCTAATTTAGCTTTCATTATATATTGTCTTTCAATTCAAATACTTATGCAGTATGATAAAGTCAAATATGCGATATTTGAACAAAAATTTCAGATTCAATTTTAATCATTCAGTAGGAAAAAAATGAGAACATTCATTATATCACATAATACAACTCATGTTACCAATATTTCATAATATTTTTCTCTTATTTTTACCTGATTGTTCTTTTTTTTTCTTTTTCTCTCTCCTTATTTTTTTCTCTTTTTTTCTTTTTTTTATTCTTTTTATTTTTTCCTCAAATTTCCTATATTCAGAAGTTACATCATGTGATATATGGATGTTCTTTGAATTTGCATTTGTGCCCATGTTAAATGAATATAATTGAATTGAATTTATGTTAAACATGAAGATGAGATTAATATCATAATGCACAGTACCATTAGGATGTACATTACATAAGTAAACATGATCAATATTTATATTATCGATCATTAAAACAAAATAAGTTCTAAAAAAACTAAAATTTTATTCAAAGAAGATAATAAGAAAATTTATTTCCGGTTCTAGATGCTAGGGATGCTTAGCCTTAAGGTGGCTGACATAATGGCTATTCTTGCATCTTCTTGCCAACTGTCTCCATGACTTCATCTTTATATACCTTAACTATACATTTTTCTTTTTCATCTAGTAGCTTCTCATCATCAAGCTCATCACCCTATCCTGTAGGCACAATTGACTTAAATGGTATGTCAAAAGAAGGTGGTTTAGTATAAAACACCTTATAGTTGAACTTGCCTGAAGGCTCTTATGCTCTTTCCACATCTTTAGGGGCATTGGTTTTAAGGTCTAGATCCTCAAAGGAGTTTAGCACTTCTTCCTTACTAACTCATGACTTGATCATCATGCTAGTTGGGGGTGGTATATTTCGGTAGTTTGGGAAAGGATTATTTCCAGTGCTTAGGTTTTTAGGGTCTGTGATCTTTTCAGAGTCTATAAGGTTTTGGATTTCATGTTTGAGGCGGATGAAGTTATCTATGGAGTGTTGAAGGTTTTGATGGAATTTGCAGTGCTTGTTTAGGTTATAGCTTGGGGTGTTTGGGTTTGGTGGGTTTGCATGAGGTAAAGGTTGAAGTAAGCCCTTTTGCATTAAACACTTTAGGACTTTTGACAAAGGTTGGTTAAAATTAGAGAATCTCCTTAATTATTGAACAACATGTAGTTCCCCAATCCGGCTAGTGCTTCCTTGTTATGTGCCCCCAGTTGGGTAGTTTATTGCTTCAATGCATTTAACAATCTTCTTTTTGTCATGTTTAATCTCCTTAGCTTGTAACCTATCATCACAAAGGTCTACAAATATCTTAGGGTTCATCATTTATAACCTTTCAACTCAATTAGGTGACACATTTTGAATAATCATCCTAACCTGATCCTTTTTAGCTTACTTGTTCTTTATTAATCCTACCTTATTCATGAACCTAATTAGAAAATCTAAAAATGATTCATTAAGCTTCTTCTTGGTTAATTCTAAATCCTTGATATACACTTCAAGCTTGGTATTGTAGTTATATTATTTTAGAAAAGTAGTACACAATTCTCTCCGGTTAGCTCAGATAGACTTCTCCAACCCATGATACCAATTGATAGCCATACCCTCCAAGGATAGCACAAAAAAATTGGTAACCATAGACAAAGGAGCCTTAGTGGTGCTCATAGTAGTTGTGTATTGATTAAGGTGGATTCTCAGGTCTCTAGTACCATCAAACTTCTATAGCTATGGCATCTTGAACTTATTAAACAACTTATCTTCCTCAAATTGCATCACATCATCAAAGTTAAATGAGTATCTAATGCCTTGTCCTCTTATTAATTTCTTTATTTTGGACATCTTCTGAGTAAGTGCTTTCATCTGTTTTGATTCCAGCTCTTGAACTTGCTCAAGTGATTCCCTTTTTGCCTTTTCAACCATGTAACTCTCAACATCCTCTAATTCTGTTTCCACTATAGGTATATTCCTAGTAGTATTGTCATTGTTAGCAGGTGGTACACCCACAACAAGTGGATTGGCCGTAATAGGAGGTACAACAACAACAATTGTTGGCATTAATCCAGCTAGAGCTTTTCTTAGTTCGTCTTGCATCATTGCTCTCATGTCATCCATTAATGCTCCCTTAACGTCCTCTAGGGTCCAGTTTCCTCCCTCTTGTTATTTTATTTCTTCTACTTGTTTAGCTTGTGTAGCCTTTAGATAGAGTGGATTGATGGGATGCCTTTCCAGTCTACTAAGGATCTCTTTTATAATTGATTGCAGACTTGAATTAATTCTCACTAGTTTGCCATTACTCTGTTTCCAAACACATGAAGACCCGAATGAATCTATGATGGCTATAAAAGAAAGTGTTATTATGATGCATGAAATGCATGTATGCATGATGCACGTGCTATGCAATAAGTAACAAGTAAAAATCAAGTCTCTTTTTCCTTCCAACCTTATTCCTCCCACACACGCATTCAATGGCGAGTCTCTTTTCCTAGGATTTTTGGTCTTAGACTTAATATCAACAGGGGATATCAAGAACGAATGCACATGTCATATCTCTCAAAGCAGTAAAAACATAGAAATAGTATTTCTAGGTATAAAAGATTAGCCTAATCTTTATTAACCCAAGTGGGCTTCTAAAGTATGGGCTTGGGCCTTTATAGATAGAAATACATCATGGCAACATTCACAAGCAATTTAGGTAATCCTAGGAGAAGGTAATAAGCCATTACGTGAGCTGAGTCCGGTGAAAAAGATTAAGGTTCCTTTAGCAAGATGCCCTCCTTTAAGACTTGAGTTAAAGGCCAAGGTCAGAGGGGCCCAACATCCTTTGCAAACTCGAGAGAAGACTACGCCACTTTAGGACTTTAGGTTAGAGACTTTGGTTAGATGAGCCCGGTAATCTCTCATGAACCATGTTAAGGGTAAGAGTGATGGTTAACCAATTTATAATCCTATGAAGCTAGTGGAATTATGGAACCATAAACCAATGCCATCGGTTAATAGGGACATGCAGAATGAATGCAAGAATAAAATAATAATTAAAAAAATAATTCTAAAGAACACAAATGGAATTAGTATTTCTTATCCCCAATGGAGTTTTCACTATAGATGGTGGGGTTTAGCACATGCCCAAGGTCTTAGCAACTATGATACTATTTGAGCTCAGGGCTTTAGAGAACACACTAACCACTATCATAAAGACATGGCTGGAGATGAGGAGTTGCCATCCAAGGTAATAACTGGGAAAAATGGAAAAATTGTGTTGCTTGATTTTCTAAAAGAAGGTCGACACCATAAACAGTAGATTCTGGATACGAAATACCAACTTCTTTCAGTCTTATGTTCTTTTAGAATTACTTTATGAATTACTATCTTACCCTCTATTTACATGCAATTTCATATAAACCCCTATTAAAACAATCAACTCTAGACAAACTAGTAATGAAAAATACATGTAAACAATGCACTCATTTAAATCAACAATCCCTAAGTTAGTATAATCTACGTTGATTTTAATTAAATGGGCTATATCTACATGTTTTAATTTACAAGTGAGCCTAAAGACTAATGGGCCTAATTCCTATTCAATTTTAATTAAGTGACCTTAAGTCTATTTATTTTAATTCTAAAAATGAGCCTAAATCTATAAATTATGAAGTATTTAAATTAGTGGGCCTAGTTCTACATATTTTATTCCTAAAGTGATCTTAAATCTACAAGTTATGGAAAAAGCTTTTATTTAATGGGCTAAGTCTAAATTAATTAAATTAAATTAGGTGGGCCTATGTCTAAATTAATTAAATGAGGCTAAGTCATCTCTACCCTAAGTCTAATTCATTATGGGCCTAAAATGCATTCTTATTAATTAAAATCTAGACCTAAATTTATTTTAATGGGCTAGAGTCTATCACGGGCTTAGGGCTCAAAACATATAAACATATAAACATAAACAAGCCCAAAAATGATAAAAAATATAATAACCAGTCAAATAAAAGATCAAACAATCAATTACACTTATTCTAAAAACCTTAATTTAATTAAAGTGACTATAAATAATATAAAATAAAATAAGCAACAAGCAAACCTAATTCTATCCACTTAAATCTAATTCAATTTTAATTAATCAAACTCTAATTATCTCTATAGCCATTAATTTTAATTAATTACCCAATAAAACCCTAATTTTACTATCGAATTAATTAACACACAATCACACATACAAAATTTCATTATTCCCACTATTGGGACTATTACAATAGTCTACTGCAAATTAAAAAAATAAAATTAAATACAACCCAAAAGGCCAAATAAATAAAAATACAAAATAAAAAAATCAATAAAATAAATAAAATACCTAAAACCTTAAAAACTATATTCAAATACAAAATTTAATTCATGGCATTCCATGAATCTTCACGGGTTCTCCATAGTGAATTCATGTCATCCCATCTATCAAGAGAATAAAAACTAAAATTTAAATAAATAAAAAATTAGTCAACAAATGATTAAAAAATAATAAAAAATTAAATATGAAAATAAAATAAAAATCAAAATAAAAGAAGAAGGAGAAGAAGATTTGAGAATGAGATGCAATATTGATTTCAATAAGAAGGATGATCACCGTTGATGAAAACTTGTGACTTTTATTGTGTTTGTCTGTGATTTGTACTTTATTTGATATGATCTTTGGCAAACAACTAAAGAAAAACACATAAAAAATCTAAGTAGGTGTATTGTGGCTCCCATAAGAATGAAAGAAAGTAGATGAAAAAATTCATAAAACCCTAGGAGCCTCCCCCTTGTGAAATGAAAAAAGACCAATATATAGAAACATAGTCCTGTAACCCTACGTTAGGTTCAGGATAAAAATCTAATAAAACAATTTTTTTGGTTATTTATCTAATAAAAATAAATTTGTCGATATGTTTATCTAATTAAAATAAAAAAACAATCAATAAAAAATAAGTACAAAAATAAAATAAAACAAAATAATAATAAAATAAATATTAAAAATAAAGAAAATTGCAGAGTGCCGGTTGGAAGTGTAGATTTCTGACCGAAAATCTACATTTCCAATTAGAAATATAGATTTCCAATCAAAAATATATATTTCCAATCAAAAATCTATATTTCCAATTGGAAATATAGATTTGGAAATCTATATTTCCGACGCTACTCCTTGTTTTTTTTAATTTTTCTTTTTTTTTGAAACTTTTTTTTTAAAATAGTTAAAAATGAAATTTAAATGTAAGTTCTAAAAAAAAATAAAAAAACAGAATAAAAAATGAAAATAATTTATAATTTCTTTCAAAACCAATAAATCAAACCTAATAAATATAATTTCATAGTCAATTTTCATCATTGGGTCTTTTATCGCATCCAAACTCAAATTATCTCGAAATTGGGTGCTTACAAGCGTGTTTTATGCTCCATCTTATTTTTATTTTCTTTTTATTTTTATAAATTCTAAAATATGTAAGACTTGATTAACTTCAACAACTGAATTTTAAATTTCTACTTATAAATACCTTTCTTTAAAAAAATCAAGAATGTAAGTTCAATCACTCAATTAAGAAGTAAGTATTAAGTTAATTAAAAGATAAAAATCCTTAACCACAAATTTTTTTTCTAATTTTAAAATTCCAAACTCACATTAAATGAAGATTACTATATCTTTTCAAGAAAATAATCTTCAATGATTTAATCTCTACTTATGAATACGTGTAAACAACTCAAGTGTTATGCATGAAATGATTCCTAACAACTAAATGCAACAAAAGACATAATATATGGAATGTATGTTCCCTATTCAACATAAAAAAGGTTAATTTAAAATAAAAAGAAAATAACATAAAATAAAAGTAAATGTAAAGGAAAGTACACCCTTTTTCTAAAGTGGTTCTGGTGACGAGGAGGTGGTGAAATTTGTGGTTTCTATGAGCTTTTTGAGCCTCTTATTCTGACTTAGTTATTCTTTTCATAGCTCTTCTATTACGATTTGGAGCTCATCCAACCTAGCATAGAGCTTTAATTCTAACATATCCAATCGAAGCATAGATATTTAATTCTAATATATCTAATCAAAGTAGTAATAGTTGCTCTTTAGTTTACTCATTGCTTGAAGCTTTTTGTTTAATCCATGCTTTATTACTAATTTACTTACTTTCTTCACCATCTTTTAAAGTAGACTTGTTCAACTATGACAAGATATACTAGCATAACAAATAACATTTCATATTCTCAACCTCCTTTGGTTTCCTTTATTTTGTGATAATTTTAGTACGAATGAACACTCTTATACTCAAAGTCTTTAATTTGAGGACTCCCATCCCTTGAGTGGAGTAGGTCAAATTGAATGCAGAAAAGTATTAAGCCAATGCTGTAATAATATCTCCCATGCATGGAGAGAGCTGCTCTCCTTGTATACACAATAGGTCATATTATTTGGAAAACCAAATGTGCATTAGAAACATTAATGTTAGTATGCATATATGCACCATAATATAAAAAGTTCATCCTTTAAAACCTTGATGCTATCTTGCTTCCCAAAGATATTGTATGCTATAAACTTATGCATTAATAAGTATGAGTATTTTTAATTAAGCCGCTAACCATAGGCTCTCCCTCACTAAAATTACTACCCTATGTAAGTCTACTCTAAAATGCATGAATGTTAAATTCTTTTGGAGGATGCCTACGTCCTACATTGGGAAACCTAAAACCATTAGACATAAGTTCAAAATTAATATGAAATGCTTTGCCAAAAAGTCTACATGAAAACATTTGCTTATCCTTTTCTAAAAACTTCAAAGTTATGTAAAATTCAACGGTGAGTTTATAAAGATTGTCATATTTCATTTTAATAAACTTAGTCTAGCCCAATTAATCACACAAGATGACTATTTCTTCATTAACCCCTATGTTTATTAAGACATCATCTTGAAAGAATTTAGGCAAAATAAATTCTTTTTAAAAGAGAGCAAAATTTCTTACCTTCCTTATGTGAATGAATGGGAAAGGAAGCATCATATTCTTTAATGAGATCACTCACCTCATTACCATTTTGCATTATTGACTTACCCTTCCTTTACTTTACTTGACTTTGCTCTTTAGATGACATTATAAATTAAAAAAAATGAAAATTACGAGTTATTTACAGAAGTGAGTTAAAAGAGAGAATTAATCAATTAGGGTTTCTCTAAAGTTTTTAAAATGACTTTCCATTGAAAAATATGCTTGTTTATATATAGGGAGTAATCCTTATACACAAAGGAAAAATATCTTCTTATTTTAGAAGAAGAAAAACAAATTCAAACTTGTAAAAAGGTAAGAAAAAGAACTAAAAATCCTATTCCTAATTGAATATTGATATTTCTAAACTCCAAAATAAAAATTTAAAAAGGAAATATAATTGAAATCCTAAAAGGAAAAGAAAACTAAAAATAACATCATTTTGAAAAAAGAAAATTAAACATAACATTAAAAGTAAAAACTAAAATAAAATAAAATAAAACCTAAAATTTAAAATTCTAAAACTTAAAAAAAGATTTGATAAAAACATAATTTACCCCCCCCCCCCCAACACACACACTTAAGATCAACATTGTCCTCAATATTGGTAAGCCTGGATTTCAACTTGTTTGAGTGTGCAATGTTTTGACCATGCACAACTGTGCACATTAATATGCATGGCTATTCCTGAGGAGTGTTTATATGATGTGCATATGTGCATGACTATAAACCTTATTGTGCTAATAAGTGTTATTTTTACATATATTTAAGTTGAATTTTAATAGATTTTGAATAGTTAGTTAGTTTAATTTAGGTAGAATTTAGGTTTAATTAGGAATTTTTTTGGTTTAGAGTTTCATTATGGTTTTACTTATTTTTAGCATAATTTTATATCAAATAGAAATTTTATTTAAGTATTAATTAGTGTTTTCCTTTTTGTAGGAGATTTAGCAAAGAATTCCAAGTTGGTTAAGGATATACCATGGGCATTTTTGTGCTTGTGTCATGTACTGGAAGAGAGGAGCTTAACACATGACTAAAGACATGGTCATGTGTTGGGCTGTTGGGACTGAAAGATCATTGAGCATGAGATCAACATAGTCATGCTCTTTCCTATATGTGCTTTTTCTTAATTTAAAGAAACTTTTAAGATTACCCACGATTGTCATATAGCCATGTTGTAGGCCATGTGCAAATATGGAACTCTAGCTCAAGATGGAGCACGACCATACCAAAGTAGTGTCGAAAAGGGAAAACTTGGCATAAGTTAAAACATAGTCATGTTTAGGTCGTGCTAATTAAAAAAGGAGTTTTTCTCACTCAGAAAAGAAAAGGAACTTAAGGGCATTCATGTTTCCTATCAAACCTACCTTATAAAAGGAGATTGTTAAGAGCTAATTAGCGATATTTGAACATTCTTGAAGACCACAAATAAGTGCTCAACAAAGATTTAAGTAGACTCATGTAAAATTCAAGAGCCTAATTTTCTATTTTTTTGTTATCTTTATTTCTTTAATTATGTTTGTGTTCTTCACCACAATTCTACATAGCTCAATTCTCTTTAATGTTTAGGTTAGGAGTAGCTATTCCAAGATATGATTGAACACAAGTTTTTATTATTTAATTTGATTTTTAGTTAATTCTATGAGTTGCACTTAATTTATAATTTCATTGTTGGCCAGCATGTTTGCATGTTTATAGGCAGATTAACCAATAAGAGTTAGGGGAATTTATTAGCTTAAAACTCATAGGACTTAAGCCACTTGACCATGAGAGTAGGCGAGCTCTCCAGGGATAAAATAATTGTTACAAAACTTAATGAGTTTTGATTAACTTCTTAATCATGAGAGTAGGTTAAACTTTAATTTTAAAATGCTTAATTGAGCTCAAGAGAGTCTTTAGGTATTTTAAAATAATTACCTTAACTAAAATCAATATCTTTAGATTGTAAATGTTCATGGCTGAATTGGAATAGTGAAACTAAACTTATGTTTAAGCTTTAATCATTTGATATTCTCTTGGTCTAATTTGTTTTATACATAATTTATTTGCTAAATCACTTTAATTCGATTTACTAAGTTGAGATCATAAGTAGAAATATTAGTACATAATTTACAATCCTCGAGGGAACAATAACATTTTATACTGCAATTTAAGATTTATGCGCTTGCGGGTTTTAAACGCAATAAGTTTTTGGTGCAGTTGCCTGGGATTGGCAATATTAATATTAATTCACTTTTCAATTTTCTTAGACCAGTATTTTTTATTTTATTTTCTATTTACTTACTTTTATTATTAATTTTTTAGGCATTTTGCTAGTTTATGAACACTCGATCTCAAGGAATATATTTAGAGAAGATCAATCCAGAAATTGAGAAATCATGTAAAGAGAACTGAAAGGAAAGGTGTGCAAAAGACAAGCAAATAATGGATGAAAATCAAGTAGTACATTATATAGGGAATCAAGCTCTTCAAGAGTACATGATGCCCGATCAAGCAACATAGTTAAAGAAGTATTATAAGGCCTACAATTAAAGCCAACACCTTTGAGATCAAACCAGTGATCATGCAAACAGTTTCTCAATTTTAGTTTGGTGGTCTCTTAAGTGAAGATCCTAATGCCCATTTAACTCAATTCTTGGAGATATGTGTGTTGGGTTTTATGATTCCATACACAATGAAAAAATTAAAATTTAATTATAAGCCTGAACTCGGATCTAAGTAATTCAATTAATTGATTAAATATAGAGTTTTTAAAATCTTACCATAAATGGAGAAGGGGCAAGATTTCTAGAGAGGATAGAGAAGGTTCACTCCGTTGACACCCTACCTTAAGCTTTTAATTTGGCAGTTTAGATTAAGACATCTCCAAAAGAATTCATCCTCCACAAGTGTCCTCATGAACAACCCTTGATCAAAAATGAATATTTGTGTGCTAGCACCTTCTCTTGATTTCTCTCAAATCAAGAATGAAAAGAACTCTGTGTTTTTGTTTTCTAAAAGAGAAGAAATGAATTTTATGGTAGAATAATGAGTGAGTGAAACCCTAGAGAATATTTCATATTTATAGACCTCTAAATTAGGGTTTCACTTACTAAATGATTTTTTGGTAATTTCTCACTTATTCTTATTCTAATTCTATTTAAAATTAAATAAAAAATAATTATTTATTTATTTAAGATAACCTTTACCTTAAATAAATATTTTATTTATTTATTTCCGTAGAGCTTATTTGGGCATTTTAAACCCATATTCATTTTGGGCTTATTCAAAGTGTGTGACCTTGTAAGTTCACATGACATTAGTAGTGGGCCTTAAATCTCTATTTAGGCCTATAAGTATTAAGTGGCCTCTAGTAGGACATTATGGCTACCCAAGTCATGTGAAGTCAATAATTCAATATAACCTAATATATAGTGAATATTCTAGTCCCTTTGTCACATGATTTCTTGATTGAATATAAGGCATAAATTATGTCATCTTTATAGAATTCAATCATATTATTTCTTAATTCTAAGTAGACTTGGAATGATAACTCTTTATCAATTTACTTTAGCATGGCCACACATTTTCCTTAGTTTATCTTGTTAAGGGGCCCATAGATATCTTCCTCAGATTAAATGAGGGACAAATTCCTTCTCAATCACTACATTCCTCCTATAACTCATTTCAAACCCACCAATAACCTATTTTATCATTCAGTTAAAGATAATGTAAGATTGTGTCAAAATACAAAATTATAATGTAGAAATCCATGGTGATTTCAAGGTCAGAGGACTAAGCTAATATTACTGTGATAAGAATTACATATGATGATTATCTATATAGTATTCTCATGATGGGTCAATCCAGCACTTATTTCTCAAATAAGTACCTATAAGTTGACTTCATATCAATCAATACCATACTAGCCATAATACATTATTATAACTAGGGATAATTTGAATAGAACTCATATTTAATCGAAGGGCTTTACTATCAAGTCACATACTTGATGACCTTATTAAGAATTGACTATTCAAATAATTATCATAACATAAAATGATAATGAAAAATGCCTCTTTATTAATAAAATGATAAAGTAAAAACATATTTATACATGTTTGACCTAGTGCATATCACTAACAATGTGATACATTAAAGATGAATGGGGTTAGTGTGGATGTAGTAAAGCTAAGACTATTCCCTTTCTTTTGAAGGGATAAGACTAATTTATAGCTACACTCTCTAGCACCACAATCCATCACTTCTTAGGATTTATTGTCAAAGGCATTTTTAGGCAAATACTTTCCACCAAGCAAAACAATAAAATTTAGACAAGAATTACTAGCTTCACTTAACATAATGATGAACCTTTGTATAAAGCATAGAAGCGGTTTAAAGACTTGTAGCATCAATGCCCATACCATGGTGTTCTAAAATGGTTGCTCATTCAAACATTCTACCAAAGACTCACCGAGCCAATGAGGATTACTATAAATGCTACAACTCAAGGCTTATTTATGAGCAAGACACCTGATGATGCATACAATGTACTTGAGACTATAACATCTAACAATTATCAATCACAAGGAGATAGAAGAACACCAAAGGGCATTATAGGAATACTTGAAGTGGATGGTTGCAACCTTCTAAATGCAAAGATTGATATGCTTACCAAGAAATTAAAAGCTACAACCAAGGCACTAAATCTGATGTCTATTTATTTGTATGAGTATTATGGAGGAGGACATTCATCTATGGAGTGTCAAGCAGGTTTCTCTTCTTAAGATCCTTGAATTGAGCAACTTAATGCTCTAAAAAATTATTAATGAGGTCAAGTGAATCCTTACTTGAACACATATAACCCAAGATGGCAAAATCACCCTAATTTCTCATGGTCAAATCAAAGTGGAGTACAAAATGCCAACCAAGGATTTAAGTAGCCCCTATTTGATTTTTAACAAAAGAACACTTTCCATATATAACACAAGAATAAGCCTAACCTTGAAAGCATGATAAAAAGATTTCTAAAGGATCAAGAGGAAAAAAAAAGCTATTAAGAATTTAACATCTTAAATGAGTTAATTTTATGCTTATAATAAGATGTTAGAAAACCAAAATGCATCTCAATACTTTAGTTCAAGATAAAGTGGAATGTTGCCTAGTTAACCTAAAAAATTTAAAGAGTAAGCTAAAGTAATAATTCTTAGCAGTGGGAAGTAATTACTTAAAGAAGAAGCCAAGAAGAATGATGAAGGGCCTATACAAGACACACAAGAAGAGGAACCATAAACTTAGGTGCTTGAAGAAAAGAAAAAGGAAAATAAGGAAGTGCCTATTAAAACTCCACCATTACATTTCCCTTAAATACAATAAAAATTGAAGTTGGATAAGAAATTTGGGAAGTTCATGAAGAAATTCTAGCAACTCATGATGCCTACTTAAGCAAAATTCCTCAAAGACATCATTTCACATAAGTGAAAGTGGGAGGAATTTCAAACCAATCCTATTAATGAAGAGTGCAGCACAATCATTCAAAATAAGCTTCCACAAAACCTTAAATATCTAAGGAGTATCATTATTACTTGCACTATTAGGAATGAGTTTATGGGTACATCTTTATGTGATTTAGGTGCAAGTGTAAGCATAATGCCCCTTTCTCTTTACATGCGCCTAAACATTAGAGAACCTTAACCAACAACGATGTCACTACAATAAGTGGATAGGTCAATCATCTATCCTAATAGAATTCTTGAAGATGTGTCCATAAAAGTTGGAGATTACTATAGGTCAGGAGATTTCATCATCTTAGAGATGGAGAGGGACCTTCAAATTCTAATTATTTTGGTACGTCCCTTCCTAGCAACCCTGGTGCAATCATAGATGTCAAATGAAGCACAATTTTGCTTAAAATTAGAAATAACAAAGTAGAGTTTAATGTCTTTAAGATGGAAAAGCAAACTATAACAATGGGATCATGCTTTCAAGTAGATGTGATAGAGAGCTATATACAAGGAATCACCAATGATCCACTTGAAACACATTTGATTCATGATGCAAAAGAAGATGACATCGATCATGAGGTAGTAATGTTTAATCATTATTTTAATGCTAATCTTGCACTAAATAAGAAGAAATCAATAAGGTATGAGCTTTAATTTCTAATGTAAGTTGTGTGAATACATTGAGGGAAGAGAATGCACCTAAGATAGAATTAAAAACTCTTCCTTCTTCTTTAAGCTATGCTTTCCTTTTTCCAAATTCTACTTATCATATTATTGTGAATGTTGAATTGAACGATGAACAAGTAGATAAATTGCTTAGGAGAGTTATACCACATAGGAAAATCATATGTTATACTATTGATGACTTTACGGGAATTAGCCCTTCCATTTGCATGCATATGATTCATATAAAGGAAGGTGCTAAACCTTTAATTGAGAATCAAAGAAGATTGAATCCTAATATAAAAGAAGTAGTCAATTGGGAAATAATGAAATTGCTTGATGTAGGGATAATCTATCTTATTTCAGATAGCGATTGGGTTAGCTGATCCATGTTGTTCATAAGAAGGGTGAAATGACATTGGTTAAAAATGAGAATAAGCCCAACTAGGACTATCACAGGTTGGTGCATATGCATTGATTATAGTAAATTGAATAAGGTGACTAGGAAATATAAATTTCATTTACCCTTTATTAATCAACGTTTAGAGAGGTTAGCAATCATTCATTTTTCTATTATTTAGATGGTTATTCAAGTTTCTTTCAAATTCCTATTCATTCTAATGACCAAGACAAAACCACATTTATATGTCCCTATAGAACATATGCATATAGGAGATTGCTTTTTGGGTTGTGTAATGCACCTACTACCTTTTAAAGATGCATGATGTCCATATTTTCTAATTTTGTTGAGGACATAATGGAGGTTTTTATAAATGATTTCTATATATATGGTTCTTCATTTAATGCATGTCTAGATAACCTTTCCAAAGTATTGCAACATTATGAGGAAACAAATCTCATGCCTAATTAGGAGAAGTGTCAGTCCATGGTAACAAAAGGAGTGGTGCTCGAATACTTAATGTTTAAAATTGGCATTGAATTTAACAAGATTAAGGTCAAAGTGATTGAAAAGCTTCCACCACTAACTTTTGTCAAAGGAATAAGGAGTTTCCTTGGTCATATAGGTTTTTATTCAATTACCATAGAAATGCCTTAGTGCCATTATGGTAATGTATAATGACATTGTAAATTATACCAATGGCAATAAAAGAATATTGTATTATTTAAAGTGTTTATTTAACTGAATATTTATCCATTAACATTATGTTAAATATATTCATTATCAAGATTTGATAATATGAGCTATGAATTTATTTAGTACATATGCTATGAAATGTTCATAGTCATATAATTGATATTTGAGTAATATTAATTAGACTATTACCTTTGTCTATTTTCCTTGATTAGTGTATGATACTAATAGTGGGAGGTAGTGAGTCTCATGCTCCTTGATATGAGATATCATAATAGACATGTGGATACTCATATGATGGGTGGATTGAAAAGTGACATTAGATACGTGGTCGCATAGATATTCACTTATAGTCAACGATCACAATCTAGGTCATAATGGTGCATATAGTCCTTTGACCTGAGGTGACACGGTCATCCACATTTAAGTCGTTAGAGTTTGTTACTACTTACATACTTCTGTTACTCATACATGGGCATATGGCATGTGGTGGCTCTAGTTAGTTAAATGTAGGGATGAGTGTTCAACCAAGATAGGATTCATTACTTGGAGTGAACTAGTATAATATCCTATACTATCTAAGTCTTTTCTTGATGAAAGAGTTCCTGGCCAGGACAAACGTAATAGTTTGAAAGAGTTTTAGTACTAAAAGGAGTTTTTGATATTTTTTATGTTTTATCAAGAGATAAAGCTTGAGATGAAATAATATGATATAACTATTAGAGTTTGACTTATCCTTGACTCTATGCTATATTGAGATTTTTTAATGAAGGGATTTTAGTGCACAGTAATTATGATTAAATGGTTCGTGTAAATTAATAAATACATTCATATCTAATTGGGTAGTTATAATATCGATGCTAAGGGTCACTCACAACTTATGAGAACTAAATATGAATAATTATGATATTCATATTTGGACTTGAAAGGAGTTTCAAATAATATTAAGTATTGATATTATCTTCTCATTGCCAATTATACATGAACCTAGTAAGTCACACCTAAAAGGTTTTATCAAATCTCTATTTATAATAATCTAATTATTGATTAAAGAGTTTAATCAATTAATTAATATTAATGAAATTGGATTTTTTCTTAAAGTAATGATTCTAGCATATCATGAAATCTAATTTCAAAGAAGAGTTTAATTATTAATTTATGCTTAATTAATATAAGATATTAATTAAGATATTGAATTAATAATAAATATATGTTGTTTCTATTAGATTTGGATTAATGGCCCAAGTTTATAGACTTAGGCCCAAAAGAGTTTTAAACTAAATATTTATCCAAAGCCCAAGAATCTTGTTTAGACCCATTTGATTGATGGATTAGGATAGGACCAAGAGTTGATCCAATAATCAAGCCCATGTTCAATAAATGAATATAGTTAAATTTGTCTTATTTAACATTATTGACTTGGACTATATTATAGATGACATTACATGGACATTGTGAGAATGGATGTAGAGAATTATATATCATATGTTTTCTTTATAATTCTTAATGCCAATTGTCATAATCTACTTTAGTGCATATATGTATGCCAAGTGGATGGATATGGTCTAATAAGTCATGTGACTAGGAGCTTCCTTTTCTTTACACTCATAACTTATCATATATATCTCTAAGAGTTAGTAGATATTAATTAGCAAGAACATAATAGATAAGTATCAAGGTAGAGAAAGTGTAGAAACACAAGAGAAAAAAAGAAAAAGGAAACACATATATATAAAACTTAAGAATTCTTGAAATGGTCATATAGTGCTAGTAGCACAAGGGTTATTGAGAGAGGGTTCTTGTTATTACTTGATCAAGACAATAAGGAGATTTGTAAAAGCTTAGTGTTTCAAGTTAGAGGTCTCATAATTGGGAGACTTAAAGAGTTGATTTAAGAGTTGAATCAAAGGAGCCAACCATTTAGTAGATTAATTATGGTCTACATCAAACACTTGGGAAATTGTAAGTATTTTGCAATTTAGACTTCCTAATTTTTGCATTTATACATGTTGATGTATATTAGCTATATGTTAAATTGCAAATTGGATACTAGGGTTTGGAATTCTTGATGGTATCAAGGATTATGTTAAGCAAAATCTTAAAATTTTCCCTATTTAGCATTTGATGTCTAAGTAGCATAATCAATCCCTAACAGTGGTATCAAAGCTCCTTTTTTCACTTAACACATGATATATTGGTTGATAATTTCAAGTGTTATGATTGAGATTAATGTTCGTTGCAGGTTTTGTGGCTAAACATATGTAAAAATAGCCTTAAGTATATGCATAATGGTGGCCATGTTGACTCGTCACAGGCATGCCAACTTATGACAAAGGGTGGCCGTGCTGACTCATTATGGGTGTGTCGACCTATGATAGAGGGTGGCCATGCCGACTCGTCATGGCTGAATCAACTTATGACAAAGGGTGGTCGTATTGACTGATCACGAGCGTGCCGACTCGTGACAGAGGGTGGTCATGCTGACTCGTCATAGGCTTTTCGACTCATGATAGAGGGTGGTCATACTGACTCATAATAGAGGTAACATATGCCCAATAAATTTTGAGTCAACACAGTGGTGCCAAGTCATGTCCTTGTCCCTCTTTAGGATGCTTTAAGGCCTTTAAAATGCATGTTTTTGCTTGACATACATGCAAAGAATGGTCATGGTCTTTAAATTACATCCTAAATTTATAGTAATTATTCCTTTTATTTTTAGTTATGTAATTAAGTGTTAATTACATAGAACTAGGATGTAATATTCACCTTGCAATGCCAAGGAATGATTATACATTAAAATATTTGTGAAATGGAGCTTGAAGAGTTTAAGTGGAAGATCAATTAGATGGAGGCAATGTAATTTGTTCTAAGAGTTAGAATAGGTTTGTAAAAGACTAATGATCATTCTATATTTATGCATTCATTATGTATATTCAATATATATATGTGACATGTATGTCAAAACATGAAATATGCATATGTGATATGTGTAATTGGATGCAACAAATAATATGCATATGTGATATGTGTATGAATGCCATGTAATGCATATATGTGATATATGTAATATAAAATGGCTAATGTGCAAAGTGAGACCTCAAATGAAGACCTGAAAATCTTCCAAAATAAATTTAGGTATAGGATCTTTATTAGACCAATGACTTGCATGGTTTTGGACTATCTATATTTGTTATGGTTACATAGGGATGTATATGAGATCCAAGAGATTCATGTAGTGTTATTGTTAAGCATGAGATGTTGTGGGTGTATAGACACACTACAAGCCAAAAATGGCAAATAGGTGTACCTGAGGTATGTAGTGTTCAAGTTTATACACTTCATTGATCCAATGGTATAAACCTAACTGATGCCAAAGGCCAAGAATGACAATATGTACCTGAGGCCTATAACATTAGGAGCAAGATTGATGATATCTCACACAAGACCTGATGAACAAGAGTTGTTTACTTAATGAGAACCAATATTCCAAGAATGGCAAAGTGTACCTGAGGAATATTGGTAACTCATTAAGAACTTCATCACCCACGAGAAATCCATCCAATAAGGGATTTCCATTTTCCACTTTGGAAGTGTAGAATTCACCAAGTTAGTGGGAGGCCATTACGATTAAAGACAAAATATATTGGTATTATTATAATGTCATGGAACTAATCAATCTTGTTATGATTTTGTAGAAATTTGATCATATGAGATCCTCAAACTTGTTAAGCATCATTCTTAATGAAAATAGACTCGTTGGGTCTAATCTTGTCAGTTGGTTTTGCAATCTAAAAGTTATTTTAGCCTTTGAACAAATATTGTATGTTTTGGAATAAAGTCCTCCTAAACCCCTTCCACCTAATATTTCCCAAGAGGAACATGACACTCTTGCAAAATGGAAAGATGATGATATGTAAGCATGTTGCATTATGTGGGCTTCTATGAGCAATGAAATTCATAAGTAACATGAGAAGTACACTAATGCAAGGGAAATCCTACTTCACTTATAAGAGTTTGGTGAATAAAGTAGGACTGTTAGTTATAAGATATCTAATTGGCTTTTCCATGCTAAAATGAAGGAAGGTGATGATGTTGGAGCACATGTGAATTCTATGATTCATTCCATTAAGGAACTTGAGAGTCTAGATTTAATGGTGGATGCTCAACTTTAAATAGATTTGATCTTACAATCCCTTTCAGATTTATTTAGGCAATCTATTGCAAATTTCCACATGAATAAGATTGAGTATACCCTTGTGGAACTATTAAACATACTTATGATAGTCTAAAAGGCTATTCATAATGAGAAAGAGAAGGATGTAGCTTTGGTTGCCTCTTCTAATAGGACTAAGAAGAGTAAGGGTAATAAAAGCAAGAAAGCCGAGGGAAAAGTTCCTAAAGTTTTAGGAGGTGTGAAAAAGAATAAAGGCAAAGAAAAATTTAAGAACACCAATAAGGGAAAGTGTTTCTTTTATGATGGAGAGGGACATTGGAAAAGAAATTGTCCAAAGTTCTTTAAGACTCTTCAAACTAAAGGAAAGGCCAAGATTAGAGAAGGTGAGACTTTCTCTAATTTATTTGTCTTTAAATGTTCTAAGAGCTCATCTAAGGCATGGGTATTGGATACCAGTGCTAGTTCTCATATATGTTCTTCCTTGCAGGATCTAGCAAATGAAAGATGGTTGGAGTCAAATGAGGTGACTTTAAAGCTTAGAGATAGAGCAAGTGTTGCTGCTAAAGCTATGGGAACCACCTCTATTGACTTGTATAACCATGTTTGGTCATTGAACAATGTTTTATATGTACCTAATGCTTATAAGAACATCATCTCTATTTCTAGTATGACTAGAAAAGGTTATAAGTTTTTATTTGAAAGAGATGTATGAACTATCTATTTTGATAATAAGATAGTTGGCATGGGTTATGTATTACATGGTCTTTATTATGTTGATAATAAATCCAATAACAATCATTATCCAACCAATATGAATGTTTTGAATACAGTCCTAATTGATAATGCCTATAATCCAAAATATTTATGGCACTTGCGATTAAGTCACATTGTAGATGATAGAATCACAAAGTTAAAAAGGATAGGAATCTTGAATAATCTTGAATCTGTATCCAATCTGACTTATGAGGCTTGTATCCAAGGCAAGATGACCCAATCACCATTTGTTGGACAAATGGAAAGAGCTAAAGAAATTTTGGAAGTTGTATACAATGATGTATGTGGGCCATTCAACTAAATGGCAAGAGTTGGGTTCTACTACTTCATTACCTTTATAGATGATCTATTAAGGTTTGGACATTTATATTTGATGAAATATAAAAGTGAATCCTTTGAAAAGTTCAAAGAATTCAAGGTGCAAGTAGAGAACCAAATGGGGGAAAAGTACTAAAATCCTTCAATCGGATCAAGGAGGTGAACACTTAAGTACCCAGTTCCTAGAGTTGCTTAAGGAACATGACATTATATCACAACTAACTCCACCTAGAACACCTCAACTTAATGGTGTGTCCAAAAGGAGGAATCAAACTCTATTAGATATGATTTGATCAATGATGAGTTATATAGATTTGCATACTTTCTTTTGGGGTTTTGCATTACAAACTGCCATTTACATATTAAACTACATTCCATCTAAGTCTGTTTCTACCACTCCATATGAGATATGGCATGGTAAGGCACCAAGTCTTAACCATAATAAGATTTCTGGATGCCTAGCCTACATTAAAAGGTTAAAAATAGACAAATTAGATGCAAGGTCAATTTAAGGTAGATTTATTGGATATCCTAAAGACAGTTTGGGGTATTATTTCTATCTTCCTACTAAACAAGTTGTTATTGTAAGTAGAGATGCCATATTTCTTGAGAAAAAGTTTCTTCAAGAAAGTGTTTAAGGAAGGAAGATATCACTACAAGAAGAGTCTTCTAATAATGCCAATCAAGTTGATCAAATGGATATAGATCAATCCTAAGAGTCTAATCCCATTAAAAATATCATCACACATGCTCATAAAAATCCAGGTAGGGTATCTCATCCATTTAAGAGATACGGTTTTCTACATGATATGCAAGAGTTGCATATGTATAAAGAAGACAATCATGATGATGATCTTATAACAATTGAAGAGCCTTTATTAGATAAAGATTATTTTAAATAGCTTGAAGCAATGAAATTCAAAATGGATTTCATGTATGTGAACCAAGTCTGGACACTTGTTGATCCACCTAAAGGTATCCACATGAAGGTTGTAAATAGATCTTTAAGAGAAAGATTGGTGCAGATGGAAAGGTTGATACCTACAAAGTAAGGCTTATAGTGAAAAGGTTTTGCCAAAGGCTAAAGGGGTTGACTATGAGGGGACCTTCTCATCGGTAGCCATGCTTAAATCCATTCAGATACTTCTTGCCATTACTACACACTATGACTATGAGATTTGAAAAATGGATGTTAAAACTGCTTTTCTCAATGATTATGTTGAGGAAGAGATTTATATAGAATAACCTAAAGGTTATGAATCTAAGGAAAGTTCCAAAGTGTGCAAGCTTAATAGATCTATTTATGGTCTAAAGCAAGCTTCAAGGAGTTGGAATCATCATTTTGATGAAGCCATACAATCATTTGGTTTTATTAAAAAAGAAGATGAGCCTTGTGTATACAAGAAGGTTAGTGGGAGCCAAATTTCTTTCCTAGCATTATATATGGATGATATTTTATTAATTGGGAATGATATTAGCATGCTTACAAATATGAAACTATGGCTATGTAAATCTTTCTCTATGAAAGACTTAAGGGAAGCTACCTATATTATTGGCATTTATGTCTATAAAGATAGATCGAAAAGAATGATAGGTTTATCCTAAAGTCTTTACTTGGAAAAGGTGTTGAAGAGGTTCAACATGCTTGATTTCAATAGAGGATTGTTACCATTTAGGCATGTCCATTTATCTAAAGGTATGTTACTTAAGACACTTGAGGAAATGGAGCAAATGGCTAAAGTTCCTTATGCTTTGGCTATAGGAAGCTTAATGTATGTTGTGTTATGTATAGGGCCTGATATTGCCTATTCTATTAGTGTGACTAGCAGGTTTCAATCCAATCTAGGTTTAGAACACTGGATAGCTTTTAAAGAAATCTTTAAGTATGTAAGAAGGACTAAAGATTTGGTCTTAACTTATGAAGGACGTGATTTGCAATTAGATGGATTCACAAATTCTAATTTTTAATAAGATATCAATCATAGAAAGACTATCTATGGGTTTTCTTTTATCTATAATGGTAGTACAATGAGTTGGAAGAGTTCCAAGCAAGGTGTCACTGCTGATTCCAGGATAGAAGCTGAGTATATAGATGCATCAGATTCTGCAAAAGAGGTTGTTTAGATTAAGAACATTACTATACTAGGAGTTGTTCCTTCCATTAAGTCCTCGATTCCTCTCTATTGCGACAATAACAGAGCCATTACGTTGGCAAAAGAATCGAGGTCTCACAAAAAATCCAAACACATAGAAAGATGTTTCCATATTATCAGAGAACTTATTGGAAAAAGCAACACCATTATGCAAAAGGTAGCTTTAGTTGATAATGTGGCTAATCTACTAACCAAGACACTCACTCAGTTATAGTTAGGCCATCATCTTGAGAAGATGGATCTTAAATATTATAGTGAGTGGTGCTAAAACTAGTAGGAGATTATTAGTATAGATGTGCCCTAGTGCTATTCTTGTAATATATAATGGCATTGTAAATTATCCTAATGGCAATAAAAGAATATTCTATTATTTAAAGTGTTTATTTAAGTGAATATTTATCCATTAGCATTATGTTAAATATATTCATTATCAAGAGTTGATAATATGAGCTAGAAATGTATTTAGTATATATGCTATAAAATGTTCATAGTCATATAATTGATATTTGGGTAATATTAATTATACTATCACCTCCATCTATTTTCCTTGATTAGAATTTGATACAAATAGTGGGAGCTAGTGAGTCTCATGCTACTTAATATGAGATATCAGAATAGACATATGAATACTTATGTGATGGGTGGATCAAACAGTGACGTTAGATAAGTGATCGCATGGATATTCACTTATAGTCAATGATCACAATCTAGGTCATAATGGTGCATATAGTCCTTTAACCTGAGGTGACATGGTCATCCACATTTAAGTGGTTAGAGTTTGTTATCGCTTATATACTTATGTTACTTACACATGGGTATATGGCATGTGGTGGCTCTAGTTAGTTGATCGTAGGGATATGACTTAGTGGAAGAGTGATAACACAAGAATTAGCATTCATTGAATCATGCACGACTACCAAACACTAATTGTCTATAATTTGTAATTCACAAACTCAATAAAATAGGCATCACAATTCAAAGAATTTTGGAAAATTGAAAGGAATTTAAATTCTATTATTCATAATGATGACCAAAGTTCCTAAAAAAAAGCTTAAATAGAAAACCTCTAAAAAGAATCCTAAATGAAATAGGAAAAAATCCTAAAATAACTATAATAGAAAATTGCCTTTTTGGAAGCCTAAATGATTGAATTTGCCCAAAAAGCAATAGAGCTCATAAGCAAAGTTGGTGACTTGTGATCATTGGGCTTATTCCAATCATATTGGGTTCATGTCTTATGAAAATTCAAAACTCCAAAGTTGCCAAAAATTATAAAAATGCCATTACCATAATTTTCTATAAATCAAATTGCTTGCTTTTTGACCCCCACATCATTCTCCCACATCGAACTCGACATGCCACCTCTTCTTATCAATATCCTGCTTATATTTGGAGGTAGCTTAGATCAAATTATCATGGATAGTCTTATGAACTTCTTGTCATCCACTAACTAAATCTTCTGCCTTGCCATGAACCTTAATTTTTCTGAGAGAGGAATCAAATCCATCTGTCCTCTTGGTACAACAAAATACACTATAGTAAAAGGGCTAAATCCAGTGCTCTGATTGACTATAAGATTTTGAGTGAACTTTACTTGACACAGCTTTTGATCCTAGCTCTTCATATGTTCACCCACTAAACACCTCAGTAAATTACCTAAAGATTGATTCATTACCTCAGTTTGCCCATATGTCTGTGGATGATAGGCATTGATGAAATTAAGCTGCGTGTTCACCATTTTCCATAAGCTATAAAAAAAATGACTAAGGAACCTGGTATCTCGATCAGACATAATAGATATAGGTAACCCAATCAGTCTATAAATCTCCTTAATGGACAACTGAGAAACATGAATAGCATCTGTTGGTTTTTTACATGGAATAAAATGCACCATTTTTATAAATCGATCAACTACCATAATTATAGAATCATTACCTCATTGTGTGCATGGTAATCCTAGCACAAAATCCATAATGAGCTCCACCCAAGGCTACGAAGGAACTGGTAATGGCATATAAAAACTTGTGTTAGATGTTGTTCCTTTAGAAACTTGGCAAATCCAATATCACTACACCATTTTTTCCACTTCTCTATGAATGGTAGGCCAAAAATAATGAGCTTGCACCAATTGCACAGTCTTGTCTCATCCCACATGCCCTAAACCATGTAATTCTTTAATAATTTTCAAAACACAAACTATAATCTGGGACACATAGCTGACTACCTTTAAATAAAAATCCCTCATGCAATAAGAAATCTATTTTGTCCCCTACTTTAACCTTAGCCACAATAGCAGAAAAATATGGGTCAGTCCCAAGTAATTATGCAAAGGAATTAAAGCTAAGTACCTCAATGGAAATTTAAGTCAACAAACTCTTTTTGTCTACTCAACGCATCAGCCACCATATTAGTAACCCGACTTATGCATCACCATAAAGGTAAATCTCTGAAGGAAAGCAACCCAACTAGCATGTCTATTAAAAATTTTATCTTGATGGTGTAAATGCTTCAATGCATTATGATCTGTATACATGATAAACTCCTACTAAAAGAATTAGTGACACCAGTGCTTAATAGCCTAAACCAGAACATAGAATTCAAAATTATAGGTGCTATAATGCAATTTGGGCCCTGACAACTTCTCATTGAAATATGCTACTAGCTTTTTTTGACTCAGAATAACCCTAATTCCCTCCTTAGAAGCATCTAAATGCAGTTTAAAAGGTTCATGAAAATCAGGAAATGCTAAAATAGGAGTTATAGTAAGGCATAATTTGATAAACTCAAATGCCTTTTATGCCTCATCTATCCGCACAAACTTTCCTAGTTGCCTCATGCAATCAGTAATAAGTGCCATAATGATGCTAAAATGTAGAATAAAATGAAGCCAACCCATGGAAACTCCTCACCTCAGTAATAGTAATAGATTTTGGCCAACATTTCATAGCCTCTAACTTTGACTTATCTACCTGCAATCCCTTACCTAACATAACATAGCCAAGAAATAACACACCAGTAGTAAAAAATACACACTTTCTTAATGATTGCATGGAACTTCTCCCTACACAGCACAATAAGAACATCTCACAACTGACCAAGGTGTTCATTCGGGTTACGATTATAAATCAAAATATCATCAAAGTACATAATAATGGACTTACCAGTGAAAGGCCTCAAAATCTAATTCATAATACGCATGAAAGTATTTGGTGTGTTTGATAACCCATATGACATAACTAGCCATTCATTCAATCCTTCCCTTGTCTTGAAGGCTATTTTCCATTCATAGCCACCTTGAATATGAATTTTATGATAACCACTTTTCAAATCCATTTTAGTAAAAATCCTGGCCCCATTAAGCTAATCAAGTAAGTCATCCAATCTAGAAATAGGAAAATGGTACTTGACAGTTATTTTGTTAATGGCTTAGCTATCAACACACATCTTGCCAAAACCCATCCTTCTTTGGTGGTTGCTACTGTTGTCTTTTATAAGACATCTTATTTGAGGAGCACAACTCTTATACTAAACCGATGTATCAAAAGAGTGATAACACAAGAATTAGCATTTATTAAATCATTCACGACTACTAAACATTAATCGTCTATAACCTGTAATTCACAAACTCAAGAAATAGGCATCAAAACTCAAAGAATTTTAGAAAATTGAAAGGAATTTGAATTATGTTATTCATAAAGATGACCAAAGTTCAAAAACAAAAGCTTAAATAGAAATAGAAAAACCTAAAAAGAATCCCAAACAAAATAGGAAAAAAGTCCTAAAACAACTAAAATAGAAAATCGCCTTTTTAGAGGCCTAAACGATTGAATTTGCTAAAAAAGCAATAGAGTTCAGAAGCAAAGCTAGTGACTTATGATCGTTGGGCTGATTCCAATCAAATTGGGCTCCTGTCTCACTAAAATCTGAAACTCCAAAGTTGCTAAAAATTATAAAAATGCCATTTGTGAGTGACCTTGGTTTTTTTTAGAGGAATAGAGGACTTTTGTATTGTGGTTTTATGCAGGTCTTTCCATTTTTGAGGGACATGACAACTTTACTAAATAGGGACAAGTGATTGGTCTTAGAGGGACGAGACACTTTTGATTTTGTGGAGTTGATACCCAATTTTTAGAAAATCGAGAAAAGAAAGGGACAACATTAGGTCACTTAGCAAGTATTATCCCCAATAGAGATTTCTAGGTTCAGGAGATCGCATATACTTTTTGAAAATTTCTCATTATATGATATTCAATGTATAACTACCACAACACCCTTGTTTTAGTAATGACAATTTGTATAGCATTCACGTAGTACATCAGATAATATAGGATAATAAAATTGAAAATCTTATTACATCGCTTTCATGATAAAATACATATGAAAAGGAAAAGATTGTGAAAATTAAATCTAATATGGTTAATCTACAAGGATAACATGATCATTTACACAACTTATTTGATGAATGATAGGATGATCATGCTTGTAGTAATTATTTATGTTATAATGATGAATGATGATAATATGAAGGATGCATGAGGTCATCACTGGACTGAGAGCATGATGAATTTGTTCCAGGATATGAACTTTTCACATTATTGATATTTACGATGTTATTTCATGATTTCAGAAATAGAGGATGCATAATGATAATGTAAAATGAGCATAGTAAAGCATATATTATTCATATAGCATGCAAGATTGCTAGTCTCATCACACAAGCACAACAATATTCCTAAATATTGGTGATAGTAAAATAAAATGCAATGCAGTAAAATAAACATGCTAAAATAATTGTGTAGTCCTTAAACTTAACCAAGCTTGTGTTACCTATGAAGCTTTAACTTTGAGAGATTATCAAGCTTTCCTTGTTGAGAGGTTCAAAATGATAGCAGAATAATGCTAGATTGTATACCTTTGAGGCATGCTTTGACAAAGATGAGGTTGGGTTTAGTGGAAAAAGGATCTAACAACCTAAGGGAAAGGTTGTGGGAGAGTAAAAACTATACAAGGAAGGATTTCTCGCCCCTTCGATCAGACCGACTCTTAAGTGTGTGTGTGTTTCTACTTGCCCCCCTCCAAAATGGGGTGTAGAGGGGTTTATTTATAGGAAAAAAATGTGTAGAATGGGGTGGTGTAGACGTGGTCCCATGTGTATAAGGGGATTTTTACTGGTGGCCATGCTAAGTGCACGTGTCCACACACAGTGTGCACGTGGTCACGTGCTTGGTGTGTGGTCACAAGCACACATGCACTTTTTCATGCGTACTTCGTTGCTCTATGTGCTCTTCCTGGGTTCTATGCACGCTGTTCTAGGGTTGGTTCCTAGGGTTTTGAGGCCTTTCAGATGCATTTTTAGAGTCTATTTTGCCACATGACACCTAGGGGTGTTTACGCTCACTTTTAAGCAATACATGCTGATACTTGGTTATGTTAGACCATTTTGGGCCACTTTCAGAGGCTTTGGGGCTTTCAAACATGTTTCCAAAGTCTTTTTTGTCAAAATCAATTTTCATTTTTCATGTAGTTGGGTCCTAGTCTAATGAAATACATACTAGCTCAATGAGCTGAGTATTCAGAGAAGAGTTTTTTTGAAATAAAACCTGTCGTTGTTTTGATAATTTATATTTTGTAAGGTCAAAGCATAACTTAATGGCTCGGTGATCCATTTTACACATTGGTGGGGATCAGTTGGGTGTTTTAAGGTTGCACACTTCAGAGGTGTTATGAACGAGTAGACTTTAGTCATCTTGAGGATTCATTTCATCATTGGATCTTTTTGGGGACAATCAAATTTAAGGTATGACAGTTGCCCCCTGCTTTACATGTGTTACCTAGCACTAGTGTTAATACACGTGAAGTAAAATGCAAAGATGCAAAAAAACATTTTGATAGGGAAAGAGGTACTTACCTATGGGTTGTCTATAGATGTCTTGTCAAGATTTGATTGCTATTATTGTATTTTATTTGTTGCTGTTGTTCTGTGACTTGGTCATTGTATAAGGTACTATTTAGGACATATGCAAGTTTGCGATTCACGCAAAGTGTAGAGTGCAGATGCAACCATAACTTTTTAGGTGTCATGCAAATGAAGATGCTACTAAGCAAAATATGGGTGTGACTGTAACCTTTTTAGGTGTCATGTAAATGAATATGCGATTATAACCTTATTAGGTGTGATGCAAATGAAGATGCTACTAAACAAAATGCAGGTGCAACTATAACCTTCTTAGGTGTCATGCAAATGAATATGTAACTATAACCTTTTTAGGTGTCGCACAAATGAAGATGCTACTAAGTAGGAAGAGATACGAGTATAACCTTCTTAGGTGTCACATAAATGAACATGTGATTATAACCTTCTTAGGTGTCACACAAATGAAGATGCGATTATAACCTTCTTACATGCTATATGAATGAATATGAGATTATAACCTTATTAGGTGTCACGCAAATGAACATGCTACTAAGCAGATACGAATGCTCCTAAGCAGTGTGGATGCTCCTAAGCAATATAAGGATGATTCTAAGTGATGAAAATGCTTTTAAGTGGCATGTGAGAGTGCTCCTAAGCAATGTGGGTGCTTCTAAGCAATGTGAAAGTGAGTGCTTCTAAGCAATGTAAGAGTGTTTCTAAGTGGTGCGGGTGCTTCCAAGTGATGAATGAGGTAGTGATGATGTTGTAATGATGCAATAATGATGTAGTAATGATGCAATGATGCAGTAATGATGTGGTGATTTGTCATATTGAGGATGTTATTTTGATGATTTAGAGTAAGATATCCTTATAGTGAATTTTCCTTGCTCTTCTTCTTTTATAGGATGTTGAGTTTCCTGAACAAAGCAGTGCACACGCAGTGTCTTTAGACAAATGGAGTCCATATTAGTGTACTTTTATATGAGTTTAGTGCATATCTTATGCTTAAATGGAAGTTTAGGATTATAGAAGTGAGTGTGTAAAGTCTCAAAGTGCGTGTAAAACCATAGAAGAGTGCGTGGAAGGGGGTAGTGGGCGTGATTGCATGTGGGGGCATGTGATCATGCTCTTATGCATGTGATCACATGCTTGGCACATGGTCACATGCTTCCCCCCTTTGAGCTTATTTAAACAACTATTTTTAGAGGTCTTAGTAGGCTTTGTCTAGATTTCTTTAAGTGTTTTCTGACTTTTCTTGACCCTTTTCATGTTTAAGGTGCTTTCTGCTCTATTTTTGCTTTTTTACTTTTATTTTCTTTTACATAAAATGGAATTCCCCAACATTCCTAATGGTTTAAAGGACATTTTTATTGATGTTGATCTTGAGGGCGACTTTGCAGAGGCTACTAGAGCTGGGACATCTACTGTAAGGACTAGCACATCTAGTGCTCAGAGTTCTTAGCTATCCAAGCTTTCTCAGGGAGATTTGATCCCCATTGTTCATAGCTTGGAGACTCACGCTTGGGTGTGTCAACCATCAATATCTACAATAAAGCTAGACAGACAATTATAGTAAGAGCTACAGATCTATAGCTACAACAACTTCATACAACAATATAAATAATAAAATAGTTGAAAAACAAGCTTTAGAAAATAAGCTTTCATTAAAGCTAATTTTCTATAAGGGTTTGCATGTACTATCTGGGTCTCCTGATGTGTGTGAAGTAGATGGTTATTAGGAATGGCTTTAATAGGGCGATTGCTATATTATTTTATGACTCGTATGTGTTGAGTTAGATTGCTATGTATGCATTGATAGAGCAATGGATGGAAACAAAACATACTTTTCATTTTTTTATAAGGGAGATGACTATTACCCCATTGGACTTTATCGCTATTATGGGCTTAAGTTTTTCTTGAGAGCCCATTCACTTTAGTGATGAAGAGTGTTCCATTGTTATGGCAAGCAAGCGTCTCACGAGGGATTTGCTCGGGGTAGTCACTCTTATAAAGTTTGGTTGCCTGTATTTCACTTGATTCATGGATTTTGTTTCTTTTGTGTGGGCTTTATATGATGATGGTCTTGTCTCAGCGAATTAGTTGGCCCGTTTATTTTTATTTTATTTACCAAGTGTTGTTATCTTCTCGAACCCTTTGGGTATGGGTGATCTACGATTGTTGCCTGTCTTAAGGGACTTGGATGGCTTGTCGAGGTATTGTTAGGGCACTGCTACCTTTGCTCAAATGTACTTAGGGTTTGACGTAGCATACTGAAGTGTCTTGAGGATCTACAGATGCTTGTTCATGTTGGATATGAGTAGGACTTATGTCGTCTATTCTTTTGCTCTTGGTTTGTTATTTCTAACCCTTTGATTTTGATAGATCTAGGCATATGAGTTCAGGATTCTCCCTTGTCCAACCATTGAGCATTTCCATGAGGATGGCTTCCCTCATTATTCTCACTGGATCAGGAAGACTACTGATTTGATTAAGGATTACACGGTAGCTTAGGACCATATGAGGAAGCTATCCCTTGATCAGGTATGTCTGATACCTGTTGTGCTGGTTATTCCTTTCCTTGGATTATTTATTTATTATTGCCTCTTTAAATAGATCTTTCTTTATTGGTAGGTGTTAAGATCTCACTAGATGGCAGAGATGGTGGCTGTGTGGCATCTGAAAGAGAGATGGGTGTTACTCTCTGGCCTCATTGGCACGGTGTGGTATTTGGGTGAGTGAGTCCATCATTGGTGGGATAGCCCATACATGAGGAGAGTTCTCGTCCCTCCCTATAGGCACATGTTCTGGGGTCGTAAGCTCTACGGTGATGATCTTGCTACTGTTATGATGGGATTCCCCTATAAGAACCTCTTAGAGAATGAGGGTTACCTTATGCTAATGTATTAATCCCTCAGCTAATTGATGTTGTAGCTATTAGGACCTTTCCATCTCCTCCACCTTCTTAGACAAATCCATCTCATCCCTCGGGTTCGAGGGCTAGGCCATTATGTGGGTTGTTGAGAGTTGCTTCTTCTAATTCAGCAAGCTTTTATTCCAATTTTGGTGCAAACATGTAGCAAACTTTATTAGTAATAAATTTTAATTGACATGAGTTATGAGAACTTATCTATGGCAACGCTGAAGGAGATCTAGATCCCGCTTTGAGGATGATGAAGGCATGCTCCATATTAAGGCGACTACTCATGCCAGTGGTGTGGCTTTTAGTAGCATTATCTTTAGGGATTTGATAGTTTATCCATCTTTGTCTTTGCTTAGGATGGATATACTTGGTAGAGTGGTGAGCTTGGATTTTCCTAGACCTAGCTTTCCTCAGTCAGGTGTTGCTGCTACTGATGCTACCCATGTTCATGTTCTTCTTTTATTCTTGCCTATGTTTCATTTATTTAGTGGGTGGTGGTTCACTTATTTGCTTACTTTTGCATATTCTTGTCTCCTTTGGTCAATACTGGTATACTGTTGTAGGGAGAGCACAACAGTGCTTTTTAGAGTTTGCTACCACTCAGAGGGTATGCTTTGTTGTATAATTTTCCTAAGATTGTGGACTCTGGCTATTGTATTTAGGCATTTTTCTCGTATGTTATATGATGTTTATACGATGATGACTACTATTGCTTCTTGTTGTGTATCATTGATTATGATGTTTACCATTATTATTGTCTACCCTTTTTTTCCTTTTTTGCTTAAGGCATCTCCTTTTGGATCTTTTTGCATTTAACTGGGTTTCCTTTTTCTTCCCCTTTTTGCCTAAGGTGTCTCCTTTTGGAGCTTATCACACCTAGTCGAACCTTTTTTTTTTGGCTTTAATGATAGTAGCTGGTCTCAAGGAGAGATCTTAGAAAAGATGGTAAGAACCATGGTCATGTAATGAAAGAAAATGCAAAGCATACTTGATGCAATTCATAATGATAAAATGTGTTGCACTTTTCAAAGTTATTTTGCATAAATTGATAATCATTCTCATTTCACTGTAATCATTTAAGAAAAGCACATGTGGATTCATACAAATTTTGAACTTGAGGTTACCCCTATTGTTAACTAGCCTTCTTAGGTTTTCTAGTTAAGTATTTTCTCTCTTTCCCTGATTTTTGCTTAAGCTGCCATTTTTAGGTTTTCAACTCAGTGGAAAGTCCCTAACTTTTGCTTGAGTTGTCGTTTTTAGATTTTTAACTCAACAGGATGATAATTTTTTTGTGCCTTAGACATAGTACTTCTTTAGGTAGTTTGTATTGACAAGTTCAGTGAATTCATTACCTTCAAAATCCATTAGGTTGATTGATCCTTTTGATAGGACATGTTTGACTAGGTATGGGCCTTCCCAGTTTGGTATGAATTTCCCACTAAGGTTCGAAACTGTTTGTCTTATTTGCTTTTGCACCTAGTCTCTTACTTTCACACTCTTGTGTTTTACTCTTATGTTGAAGGTCCTAGCTAGTTGAATCATTCCCCTTGGAATTGGACATCCTTGTCAGAGTTAATGTGATAGGGGATCCCATATTGATAGAACAAGTTTCTTTTAATGAACTTAGCCACTTGCTTGGCTCTTATTCTTGCGAATGATTATGCTTGGACCCATTTTATGAAGTGGTCCATTGCCATTAAGATGAACTTTTATTTATTTGAGGCTGTCGGGTGGATTTCCCTAATTATGTCTAGCCCCCATATTGAGAAGGTCCATGGAGAGGAGATGTAGTGTAGTTCTATTAGGAGAAGGTGACTAACATTCTTGTGGATTTGACACTTGTGACATTTTCGTACAAATTTAATGCAGTCTTCCATCATCATTGTCCAGAAGAACCCTTGCCTGATTAGCTTCTTAGCCAAGATTGCTCCATTCATATGTGGACCACAAACACCCTTATGTACTTCTTTTATTACTCTTGCAGCTTCAGTTTCATATAGACATTAGAGTTGTAAACCATATGAGGTTCTCATGTATAACACACATTGGTGCGATGTGAATTTAGATGGTAGTCGCCGAATGACTACTTTATCTTTTTCATCTGCTTGATTGAGATAAGCTCATTCCTTCATATCTCTGGATGTTATAGAACCAGGGCTTTTCAGCTGCTTCTATCTTTGCTATCTTATAATTTTTATGACAAGGCTGTCCTTTAGATATCTATTCATTGCCCATACCATTGCCAGACATATTTATTCAACTTAGTTGTACTTCTTATCATATGGCAACATCTAAATTGAGAGTTCTAAATCATTACTAGTTTTATCTCAAAATTCTTAGTTGTAACTAATGGTCACATAGTAAGATTAGATCCACTTGCATATGTGGACTAACAAATTCCCTTATTGTTTTTTGCACATTTGGTCTATTTTAATTCTCTTATTGTCTAGTAGGTGGTGCATCTTGCTGACCATTACCCTCATTTACTACTCCATTTTCAACTCCATTCATCATGTTCCTTTGTCTCCTTAATCTCTTGTGAAAGGTTGTATCAGTTTTAGTATATGGAGATATCAATAATTCACCTTCTCTAATTGTATTTCGCATTGAGCACATGCACTAACAAAGTTTCTTATGAAAGGAATGAAATAGTAGAAAATGCTAAAATAAAAGTGAAATAAAAAATAAAAGAAAGATAAAGCAAAAAATATAAATTTTATCATAATATCAATTTATCACTCCTTGGCAATAGGGCCAAAAACTTAGTGTGTGTAATCTGCAAGCACACAGAGCCTTCTAAGTAGTAAAAATATTGATCCCATAAGGAGTGGAAAGTGATTATTGAATTACTCTTCGTGTTAATTTGTTTAGATAATTAAATAAGATTATTACTAAAAATTAAACTAATCTTAACAAATAATTTAAAGTACTACTAAATTTATCAAAAGAATGAATGTTAGAGTTTTTATCCCTGACTTAACTTGTCTAAAGTTCATGTCAATCCCCTTCATAATTATTAATTCCATTCAATTTCCTAAGCATTATTTGAATTATGAAGGTCTCTCCCAAGCACCAATTAGTCTAAAAGTACCCTAATGCCATTTATGCCATTTCTTGTAATATAAATGACATTGTACTTTTATCTTGATAGCAATAAAATATTCATTTAAATAAAGTTTTTTTTATTTGAATATTCACCTTTAGCACTATGTTAAAGGAGTTTATTATCAAGAGTTGATAATATGAGTGATAGATTCTTTAAGTATATATGCCATAAAAAATTCATAGTCATAGGATTGATAAATAGGAAATATTAATCCATAAACTATCACCTCTGTCTATTTTCCTTAATTGGTATATGATATTTATAGTGAGAGGTAATGAGTCTCATACTACTTGATATAAGATATCATAATAGACATGTGGATATTCATATGATGGGTGGATCAAACAATGACGTAAGAAAAGTCATTGTGTGGAAATTCACTTTTGTTAACAATTACTATCTTGGACATAATGGTGCATATGGTCCTTTGATCTATGGCGACATGGTCATCCATATATGGGTGGTTAGAGTTTTTTTTATCACTAACATACCTTTGCTAGCCATGTATGGTTATATGGTATGTGGTGGCTCTAGTCAGTTATATGTAGAAATAAGTGATCGGCTAATATAGAATTCATTACATGGAGTGAACCAATAGAAGATCCTATGCTATTTAAGTTGTTCTTGATGAATAAGTACTTAGCCAGGTTAAAATTGACTTAACTAAAAAGAGTTTTTGATGCTAGAAAGCATTTCTAATATGAGTCATTTTTTATTGAGAACTGAACTGAAGATGATGTCATATAATTGAAGCAATTAGAGTTTGATTGACCATGACTCTAGCCAATGTTAGGATCTTGTAATAAAGGGACATTAAGTGCATGGTAATTATGTTTTATGGTTCTTGTTAAATCTAAAAATAGCATTCATTTCCAATTGGGTAGTCATGACATCTATGTTGGAGGTCACTTATGACTTATGGAAACTATAAGTGATTAATTGGGATTTTCACCTTTAGCTTGGAAAGAGTTTCTAATAATATTAAGAGCTAATACTATTTATTTCCATTATCATTTTGACTTGAACATAGTAAGCCACACACATAAGAGTTGCACCAATAATGATAATTATTAATTTGATTATTCATTAAAGTGTTTAATTAATTAATTAAATTAATTGAATTGGATTTTTGCTTGTACGAGGACCTAGTATATCCTAAAATCTAATTCAAATGTTAGGACTATTAAATATTAATTTGGACTTAATTTCATATGTGATATTAAGTTTAAGGACCAAATTGATATTTGCCACCAATACTACTTTAGATATGGGCCATGTATATGTAGCTTAATGGATGATGTGTGGGCTTGGATTAATATGTGTATTAGAGAGGTGGGCCTTATTTAAGTGTTAAATAAAGCCCATAAGTCTAATTAGTAGATGTTGTAAAGATGGGCCCATTTAAAAGTTCAATGAGCCTAAGCCTAAGCTCATTTACTAAAAGAGGTACCACCTAAGTCTATGATATAGTAGCCACATAAGCATAGCTTTACATGCAATGTGATTGTATGGTTAACAACAAGGAGAAGTGTCATAAGCATGCACTTTTAGTTAGTGGCCAATCTTTACATGCATGAGGTAGCTTATTTTATACTCAAAGTGAAAAAGCAAGCACATGCATAAGATTGCTTATCCTATACTAAAGTTTGAGTTAGTGAAGGATCTCTACACATATAAATTAGTCTCTCACATATATACTAAATTAGTGGATTTTATCTAGACATTACTTACCACTTCAATTAGAAAAAAAACACTAAAAGAGAAAACAAGAGTGAGTGCTCAAAAGTTGAGTCTTCTTTTTCTTCTTTCTTCTAAGTGTTTTAAGTGCGTGAGTGAGAGATACAAGAGTTAAGTCTTCTTTTTCTTTTTTCTTCTATAAATCATAAGTGTGTGAGTGAGAGATATAAGAGTTTTATTTCTTTATAAGTTCTTTTTCATCATCCCTTGTGCATGTGAATGCTATATCCATCTAAAGGAGGCAAGCAGTCCTACATCATCTAAGTAAAAAGAGGAGCTCTAACAAGCTTTGGAGTCACCACAAAGGAGGATCTTATGGGTAGAGATTCTTTAAAAGCTTGGAGTCATTCCAGTGCCACTTATGTGTTTCAAGCTAAAGGCTTCACATTTAGGGAGCTAGGAGCTTGCAGATTTGCATTAACTATTTCCTAAAGCTTATTGAGCATGTTACCAACATTTGGAGTTTGTAAGAGTTACTAAACTTTAGATGTAGGTCTTTTAACATGCTTTATGCTTTTGGTTTTTTTTTGTGAATTATTTATCTATGTTTTCCATTTAAGTTTGCATGCATTTTAGTTATGTAAATTTATGTGATATGATCTTGGCATATTTGGAATGCTTATCTCTATGCAAGGATTGCATGCTAGAGAAAAAGTTTTGAAATAAACTCTAACCAGATTCGTGTTCACATCATGCTTCTACTTAATTTGGTGCATGTAATCATTCCTTTCAAGTGGTATCAGAGCCAAAATCACATGATTTACATGCTAAAAGTTGTGATAATTACAAGTATTGTAGTTATACTTGATGTTGGTTACAAGAGTTATGGCTTAGCATGTAAGAAAATATGTGTTTAAGACAACAAGTGACACAACTTTGATATGGGCATGTCAAAGTCATATGTGCTTCCATCCTAAGGGCTGATTATGACACACCTTTGACATTACTATGTTGAAGCCATATGCTCCCTATGGACAACATTTTTCAACATTTTGTATGGCTTTGCAAATTGATAATAATATGTAAAACTTGTATTTTATTAATTTTTTGCTTGTCATACATGAAAGGAATGATCATGGACTTAGTTTACATCTAATGATTTTGTAATAATAATTGATTTTATAATTTTATTATATAATTAAATGTTAATTATATAGAGTTATGATGTAAATTTTTACTTAGTAGACCACGTATTGGATGTAAATCACAGGAGTTATGACTTAGAGCTTGAAGTGTTCAAGATGGTGGCCCATTTAACCTTTAGTGGCATAGATTAAGGCCCATAAAGGATAGTAACAAGGATTTTTATGAATTGAAGTCCTTTTCTTGGGCTAGGCCCATTTGTAAATTATTCTAAAAGTTAGAATCGGTTTAGGAAAGGCTAATGATCACCCTTTATTTATGCATCCATTTTGCATGTTCTATGTATATATGTGATTAATATGCTTTAACATACTATATTCATATATGATATGTATTTATGAATAGATTTCATGCAATGTATGTATGAGATATATGCAATGTAAATCGACTAATGTGCAAAGTGAGACCTTAATAATTAAAGACCCAAAAATCTTCCAAATTAGATTTAGGCCTAGGCCCTCCATTAGAGTAATAACTTGCATGGTTTTAGGCTTGTGTACATTGGCTATGGATACATAGGGGTGTACATTGGGCCTAAGAGATTCATGTAGTATTATTGTTAAACATGAGATGTTTTGGGTGTATGGATACACTTTAGGCCAAGAATGGAAAATAGGAGTACCTGAGGTTTATAGTGTTCAAATCCATACATTTCATTAATCTAATGGTATGGACTTAACTATTGCCAAAGGCCAAGAATGGTAATGTGTAACTGAGACTTGTAACATTAGGAGCCTGATTAATGGAACCTCATATGAGATGTGATGGACAAGAGTTGTCCACTTAATGAGAACTATTATTCCAAGAATGGCAATGTGTGCCTAAGGAATATTAGTGGCCTATTAAGAACTCCATCACCCACTAAAAATGCATCCAATAAGGGATTTTTATTTTCTATTGGAAGTGTAGGATTCGCCAAGTTAGTGGGAAGCCATTATTATTGAAGACCGAATTAAATGGTAAAATAAAAATGTCATATAACTAATTAATCTTGTTACCTTTCACAAAAACTTGATAATATGAGATCTTCAAACCCACTCGAAAACATACTCGACCAACATAGGCTCACGGGCCCAAACTTTATTGATTGGCTAAGGAACCTAAAAGTTGTTTTAGCTTCTAAAAAATGCTATATGTATTAGAACAAAGCCTACCTATACCCTTCTCGAAAATGCTTCCTAAGAGGAGCAAATCACTTTTAATAAATGGAAAGATGATGATATGTAAGCACATTGCATCATGTGGGCTTGCATGAGCACTAAAATCCATTGATAATATGAGAAGTACACTAGTGTAAATGAAATATTACTTCACCTACAAGATTTATTTAGTGAGCAAAGTAGGATCACTAGGTATGAGATATCTAAGTGACCTTTCCATGCTAAGATGAGGGAGGGAGAGGAAGTGGGAGCCCATGTGAACTCCATGATTATATCAATGGAGGAGCTAGAAAGTCTAGACTTCACAATAGACTCCCACCTCAAGTGGATTTAATCCTTCAATCCCTTCCCAAATTTTTTGGGCAAACAATTGAAAACTTCCATATGGAAAAGATAGAGTGCACTCTTATGGAGCTTTTAAACATGCTCATGACGGTCTAAAAGGCTTTCCAAGGGAGCAAAAGGAAAGTAGTTGCACTTATTGTCACTTCTAGTTGGGCTAAAAAGAAAGGCAAAACAAGTGTTGTTAAGCCCATAGCTAGTATAGTAAAAAATAAAGGCAAGGCCATTATGAGGGAAGAGTAAGGCAAAGGAAAGTGTTTCCACTATCAAGGTGAAGGACATTGGAAAAAAATTGTCCTAAGTTCCTTAAGCCTCCTAAGATAAAAGGAAAGGGCAAGCAAGGAGAATGTGAGACTTTCTCTAATTTATTTACTTCTAAATGTTCTAAAAGCTCATATATTGCATGAGTGTTGGATACTGGTACAAGTTCTCACATTTGTTTATCCTTGTAGGATCTAGCAAATGAGAGGAGGTTGAGGCCTAATGAAGTGACCTTAAGACTTAAGAATAGAGCAAGTATTGCACTAAGGCTATAGAATCCACTTTAATTGATTTATATAATCATGTTTTGTTATTGGATGATGTATTATATGTACCTAATGCCTATAAAAACATATTCTCTATTTCTAGTTTAACTAAAAAAGGTTATGAATTCCACTTTTGTAGAGATGTATGTAAGATTCATTTTGGAAATGAATTGGTTGGCATGGGTTATTTAATACATGATTTATATTATGTTGATAATATGTCCAATAATAATGAGCCTCGAACCAATATGAGTAATGCAAATGAGAACTGAAATATGATAAAGATACTGAAATGGATTCCATGTATTCAAACAAAGTTTGGACACTTATTGATCTTCCTAAGGGTATTGTACCTATTGCATGTAAATGGATCTTGAATAGAAAGATTTCTATAGATGGGAAGGTAGAGACCTATAAAGCTAGGCTTATAGCGAAAGGGTTTTGCCAAAGGCAAAGGGTCAACTATAAGGAGACCTTCTCACCGATAGTCATGCTTAAGTCCATATGAATTCTTCTTGCCATTATCATACACTATGATTATGAGGTTTAGCAAATGGATGTCAATATTGCTTTCCTTAATAGTCATGTTGAGGAAGACATTTTCATGGAGCAACCCAAGGGGTATTGAATTCGAAGAAAGCTCAAAAGTGTTCAAGCTTAATAGATTGATTTATGGTCTAAAGTAAGCTTCAAGGAGTTAGAATCATTGTTTTGATAAGGCTATCCATTCTTATGGTTTTATTAAGAATAAGGATGAGCCATGTGTTTACAAAAAGGTTAGTGGGAGCCAACTCACTTTCCCAGTCTTGTAAGTTGATGATATTTTGTTGATTGGTACTAATATTAGTATGATGACCTCTATAAAGTATGGTTGTCTCAAACCTTCTCAATGAATGACTTAGAGGAGGCTACCTATATTCTTGAGATTCGAGTCGATAGAGATAGATTAAAGAGAATGATAGGTTTATCCCAAAGTCTTTACTTGGAAAATTCATCATATTTGATTCCAAGAGGGGATTATTACCTTTTATGTATGGTATCCACATATCCAAGGAGATGTCACACAAGACACTTGAGGAAATGGTGGAAATGACCAAGGTTCCTTGTGCTTTAGATATAGGAAGCCTAATGTATGATATGTTATATACTACGTTGACCATTGCCTATGTTGTTAGTGTGAATAGCACCTTTCAATCCAACCCAGGCTTGGAGCGTTGGGTGGCTGTTAAGACTATCCTTAAGTACTTGAGAAGGACCAAGGATTTACTTTTGACTTATGGAGGAGGTGACTTATAGCTTATATGTTTCCCAAACTCTTATTTTCAATTAGATGTGGATGATAGAAAGTTTACCTTTAGGTTTGTTTTCATCTATAATGGAGGTGCAGTGAGCATGAAGAGTCCCAAGAAAAGTATCACTACTGATTCCAATATAGAGGCTGAGTACATAACTACATTAGACACTACTAAGTAAGCTATTTGGATTTAAAAGTTCATCATTATATTGGGAGTTGTTCCTTATATTGAGTAAGTAGTTCCTCTCTTCTATGAAAATAATGGAGGCATCACTTTGGCAAAGGTACTAAGGTCTCACAAGAAATCTAAACACATAGAAAGGCATTATCATATTATTATAGAACTTATTGGAAAGGGTGATGCGCTCATACAAAAGGTAGCTTCAATCGATATAATGGTTGATCCACTAACTAAGGCACTCACCCAGTTGTAGTTAGACCATTATCTTGAGAAGATGGGTCTTAGATATTATAGTGAATGGTGCTAGTACAAGTAGGAGATTGTTAGTATATATGTGCCCTAATGCCATTTCTTGAAATATAAATGACATTGTACTTTTATCCCTATGGTAATAAAATATTCATTTAAATATAGTTTTTATTTATTTGAGCAATTACCTTTTAGCACTATGTTAAAAGAGTTTATTATCAAGAATTGATAATATGAGTGACAAATTCTTTGAGTATATATGCTATAAAATGCTCATAGTTATAGGATTAATAAATGGGTAATATTAATCCATTGACTATCACCTCTGTCTATTTTCCTTGATCAACATGTGATATTGATAATAAGAGGTAGTGAGTCTCACGCTATTTGATATGAGATATCAAAATTGACATGTGGATACTCATGTTATGGGTGGATCAAATTGTGACATAAGATAAGTGATTGCATGGAAATTCACTTTTGTCAACAATCACTATCTTAGACATAATAGTGCATTGGTCCTTTTATATGAGGTGACAGGGTTGTCCATATATGGGTGGTTAGAGTTTGTTATCGCTTATATACCTGTGCTAGCCATGTATGGGTATATGGTATATGGTGGCTCTAATAAGTTATATGTATGGATGAGTGATCAGCCAAAATGGAATTCATCACTGGAGTGAATTGGATAAGATCTTATGTTATCTAAGTTATTCTTGATGAATAAGTACCTGGCCAGGTCAAACTTGACTTAATCGAAAAGAATTTTCGGTGCTAGAAAGGGTTTCTATTAGGAGTCATGCTTTATTAGGAATTGAACCAAAGATGAGGTCATATGATTGAAGCAATTAAAGTTAAAGAAACCATGACTCTAACCAATGTTGGGATCTTGTAATGAAAGGACACTAAGTGCATAGTAATTATGTTCTATGGTTCTTGTGAATCTATAGATAACATTCATTTCCAATTAGGTAGTCATGACATCTATACTAAGGGTCACTAATGACTTATGGAAACTAAATGAGATTAATTGGGATTTTCACATTTAGCTTGGAAAGAGTTTCCAATAATATTAAAAGTTAATATTATTTATTTCCATTGTCATTTGGACTTGAACCTAGTAAGTCATGCACATAAGAGTTGCACCGATAATGATAATTATTAATTTGATTATTAAATAAAGTGTTTAATTAATTAATTAAGTTAATTGAATTAGATTTTTGCTTGTGTAGGGATCTAGCATATCCTGAAATCTAATTCAAATGTTAGGACTATTAAATATTAATTTAGGCTTAATTTAATATATGATATTAAGTTTAAGGACCAAATTAATATTTGCCACCAATACTACTTTGGATATGGGCCATTGGATGGGCTATGTATATGTAGTTTAATGGATGATGTATGTACTTGGATGGGCCATATATGTAGTCTAATATGTGTATTAGAGAGGTGGGGCTTATTTAAGTGTTAATAAAGCTCATAAGTCTAATTAGTGTATGTTGTACAGATAGGCCTATTTAAAAATTAAATAATCCCAAGCCTAAGCCCGCTTACTAAAAGAGGTGCCACCTAAGCATGTGATATGGTAGCCACATATGAAGGAATCAATTATGCTACTTAGACATCAAATGATAAGTAGGGCAAATTTTTAAAAATTTTCTTAATATAATCTTTAATCTCATCAAGAATTCCAATCTCAAGGATCCAATTTGCAATTTAACATATAGCTAATATACATTAACATGTATAAATACAAAAAACTCAGGAAATCTAAATTTCAAAATACTTACAATTTTCCAAGTGTTTGATGAAGGCCATAATTAATCTAGTAAATGGTTAGATCCTTTGATTCAACTCTTAAATTAACTCTTCAAGTCTCCCAAATGTGAAACCTCTAGCTTGAAACACTAGAGATTCACTAATTACCTTCTTGCTTTGATTTGGTTAGATGCAAGTAGCCTCTCTCAATGACCTTTTTGTAAACTTACACTAACTTAATCTCATTGCATGAATACTAGAGTTTTTGAGCATTTGTTGTTTACTTTGGTTTTGTGTCTCTACATAAAATTCTCATATTTTTTAATCTTAAGAACATTTCTTTAGTTATCTATTTATATATAGAGAAAAGAAATCTTGATGATGTCATTGCTTACATAACATATATAACTTGCCATGCAAGTAAAGAATGTTATGACATCATCTATAACATCACATTACTTGCAAAGCAAGTATATAATTGACATCATCCATGAAATCACATTACTTTTCATGGAAGTATAAAATTGACATCATCCATGATATCACATTACTTTCCATGCAAGTATAGAATTGACATCATTGATGACATCACATTACTTGCCATGCAAGTATAAAATTAACATCATCCATGACATTACATTATTTTCCATGAAAGTATAGAATTGACATTATCCATGAAATCATATTACTTACCATGCAAGTGTAGAATTGACATCATCCATGACATCACATTACTTTCTCTACATCTTAGATTAATCTTTGGTCCAAAACCCTTTTGGTCCTAGTTCTAAATAACTTAGGCCATTAATCTAAGTAACAACATATATATAATTAATTTAATACTTTAAATAATATCTCATATTAATTAAGTATAAATTAATTATTAAACTCTTACTTGAATTAGATTTCATGATATGCTAGAATCATTTCTTGAAGCATAAATTCAATTCTATTAATCTTAATTAATTGATTAAACTCTTTAATCAATAAATAGATTACTATTAAAGGGTGATTTAGTAAAGCTCTATTAGGTGTGACTTACTAGGTTCATGTCTAATTGGCAATGAGAAGATAATATCAACACTTGATATTATTTGAAACTCCTTTTAAGTATAAATGTGAAAATCCTAATTATACACATTTAGTTCTCATAAGTTGTGAGTGACTCCTAGCATTGATATCGCAACTATAAAATTATAAATGAATGCATGCATTGATTTATAAGAACCCTTATGGTCATAATTACCATGCACTAAAATCCTTTCATTAGAAGATCCCAATATAGCCTAGAGTCAAGGTTTAGTCAAACTCTAATAGTTATATCATATGACCTCATCTAAAGTTCTATTCCTAATAAAATATAACCAACATCGAAACTCTTTTAGTTTGTGTCATATTTGTCCTTGCTAGGAACTTATTGGTCAAGAAAGAACTTAGACAACATAGGATCTTATACTAGTTCAATCTAGGCAATGAATCCCTTCTTAGTTGAACACTCATCCCTACACTCAACTAACTAGAGCCACCACACGCCATATACCCATGTGTGATTAATAAAAATATGTAAGCGGTAACAAAACCTAACCACTTAAATGTGGATGATCGTGTCACATTAGGTCAAAGGATAATATGCAACATTATGACCAAGATTATGATTGTTGACTATAAGTGAACATCCATGCAATCATAAATCTAACATCACGTTTGATCCACCCATCATATGAGTATCCACATGTTTGTTCTTATATCTCATATTACGTAGCATAAGACTCACTACCTCCCACTATTAGTGTTATATACTAATCAAGGAAAAAAAACAGAGGTGATAGTTTAATCAATATTACCCAAATATTAATTATACAACTATGAACAATTTATAGCATATGTATTAAATAAATTTGTAACTCATATTATCAAATCTTGATAATAAATTTATTTAATATAATGCTAATAGGTAAATACTTAAATAAACAAACACTTTATTTAAATGAATATTGTATTTCCATAGGGATAATTTACAATGTTATTATACATTTCAAGAATGGCACTAGGGCACATCTATACTAACAACATAAGCATAGCTTTGCATGAAATGTGATTGCATGGTTGACAATATAGAGATGTGTCATAAGCATACACCTTTAGTTAGTGGTTAATCTCTACATGCATGAGGTAGCTTATTTTACACTCAAAGTGAAAAAGTAAGCATATGGATAAGATTGCTTATCCTACACTCAAGCTTGAGTTAGTGGAGGATCTCTACACATGAAAATTAGTCTCACATATACACTAAGTTAGTGGATTTTCTCTACACATCACTTACCATTTCCATTAGAGAAAAAACACTAAAAGAGAAAATAAGAGTGAGTGTCTAACAATTTAGCCTTCTTTTTATTTTTTCTTCTAAGTGCTATAAGTGTGTGAGTGAGAGATATAAGAATTATGTTTCTTCATAAGTCCTTTTTCATCATCCCTTGTGTAAGAGTTATACAAGTGAAGGCTACATCCATCCAAAGAAGGCAAGGAGTCCTACATCATCCAAGTAATAAGAGGAGCGCTAGCAAGCTTTCAAGTCACCACACAGGAGGAGCTTGCAGAAAGAGATTCTTTAAAAGCTTAGAGTCATTCCATTGCCACTTATATGTTTCAAGCTAGAGGCTTCACATTTTGGGGAGCTAGAAGCTTGTAGATTTGTATAAACCATTTCTTAAAGCTTATCGAGCATTCTACCAACATTTAGAGTTTGTAAGAGTTAATAAACTCTAGATGTAGGTCTTTTAACATGCTATGTGATTTTGGTTGTTTTATGAATCATTGATCTATATTGCCCATTCAAGTTTTCATGCATTTTAGTTTTGTAAATTTATGTGATATGAACTTAGCATATTTGAAATGCTTGGCTTCATACGAGGGTTGCAAGCTAGAGAAATTTTTTTGAAATTAACTCTAACTGGATAGTGTAATTGATTCCTTTCAATACCCTTATAATTTATTAATCATAATAATTACTCAATTATTTAGCTCTCACTAACTCAAGCAATTATTTATTCTCAATGTTAAAGCACGACTTTTTAAAGGAATATTAATAATTGAACTATCTCTTAACCTATTCAATTAAATTAACAGATTATTATTGTGTTCTCAATAAATTTAATAACCTGATCTAACCCTATCATCTAGATCAATTCAAAGGGTGATAGTCCTAAGAAAGCATTAAATCTAATAATAATCATGAAATGTGAATTTAGTGATATGAAGTTTAGACCAATTAAGTTCATTCTTGAGGTCTAAAAACCCCAACTAATAATTTAACTATTTATGGTAATTTTAGAAAGAAAAGAAGAAGAATTAAAAACTACAAATATAAACATCATGATATAATAAATAAAGTATAAGAGAATAATTGAAAGAAAGAACCCCTTTTATTCTCCTTCTCTTGAGAAATATTTAGAATTGTACTTTAATCTTCTACTCTTAAATAATCCTTAAGTACGTAATAAATAGCAAACAAAAATAACTAAAATTATTTTCTTCGAAAATAAAAATAAACTATGTTCTTTTTAAGACTAGCCAACCTCTCTTAAAGAGGCAAAACATGACTATTTATAATGGTTCTTTAAAAACCCAAAAAATTGAGCTTCTTAAATTATCTTTCTTCAAAGTGCATGGTTGTACACGTTGATATGAAAGGTTGTGTATACTAGAATTATTAGACAGTTAAGCAATTAGGCACATCCGTGCAAGCTGAGCCACACAACCATGCCTGGTTGGATCATTAGCAAGCTTGGTCTTATTTAGATTAGGCACAACTATACATTTGTGAATCTTAGCGAGGTTGTCTTTTTAAAGCTCAGGCATAGTCATGCACCATCATGTGCACAGTCATGTAAGCTTCCTCATATTGCTTTCATGGAGATTTTGAGCTTTCCTCTTTGAGTCCTTATTTAGACACCACTTGCATTGATCTCATCTTAAGCACACCTAGCCATTCAAAGCTAAAAGCATCAAAATTAAAAAATAATAACAAAAATATAAATAAAACTATGAAAACCTCTAAAAACCTAAGTTTTAAAGAATCTAACTTAATAATTCCAATATTTAATGCTATTATAGACATCTAAAAATTTAAAACTTATGTAATTTATGCGTAAAATCTAATATTTTTTGTACGTATCATTGGGAGGCTATGCAAATCAAAGACCTAAATCACATGGTTGCCTTTAAGGATTTTACATTTGGAACTACCTCCAAGCTCCTTTATAATGATATCAATCTTGTCCCATATAAAAACTTCACTAAGTTAATGATGATGGCTCATCACCATATTCGTTTATAAGAAATATAGATCACAAATGGAAAGATTTTAGACAAAAGAACCTTAAAGCTTAAAATAATCTAGGAGATTAGGTAGGCTAACTGAAAAGATAAGGGAGAAGCATTAGTAAACTAGCGCCCACAGAGATGGGTGAAGAGACTAGCAACCAAAAAGATGATTTGGAAAATCTAGTTATAGAGACTAAGAATTTATCTAAGGTGAAGTATGAAATTCATTTACTAGACTATTATTTAAACCCATATGTTTGATCATTTATGCTTAGCTAAAGAAAAATTGAGATGAGTGTCGTATATCAATTTATTAGCTTCTCCCAAAAATGGCTTTAATTATATGAAGATTTGCATAAACATGAATGTGTTTTTCTCTTTCTTTATTACATGCATATTTATTACATATGGAATCATTACTTATGGTGACCATGCTAAGATATAGGAGATGAAACTACTAAATAGAATAATAAATAGGCAAGTAAGCAAAATGACTAAAGAGCAATTTTACTTGAATGGAATTTACGTCTTTAATGGCCTATAAGTATTCTATTTATGACTAATAAGGAAATGTGAGCATTAGAACCACAAAGATGACATAGACAAGACCAAGTCTCCAAATAATTTGTAAAAAAAAAACAAAAGTTAAAACTATAGTCACAAATGGTAAAAATGGCTAATTTTCAAATTTGAACATTGATATTACAAGAATAACTAGGACAACACTCATTTCCTAAATAATTGAGAAACTAAGGCTAAAGCCACATATAGCATAAACAATTGATTTCTAAAGATTATGTGTTATTGATGTCATCCTTTACATTTTTTTGAGAAATTGGGTAGTGACTCCATAAAAATAAAATGTCACACATCCACTCAAGGCAAGTTGTCCTTATCCCATAAACGGAATGGATTGGTCCCTTTCGTCATTTCGAAAAAGATTTCCAAAATTGAAAAATTTTAAGGTCGCTTATAGTGACAACTCTATTGGGGACTCTGGTTGAAAGATCAATTCAAAAATAGTTATTTATCATTACATAATACTCAATTATATGGAGCCTTTCACCGTTGCATTTTGTATAACACATCACACATGCACTACTAGTTCCTATCAATCAATGATGATGGAAAGTGACACACTATGATTACACATAAGTCATGGGGTGACTAATTTAGATTTGTCACCTTTAGCCTTAACTCATTTATAAGTTATAAAAGAATCATAAACTCAATGACTAGAGTCCGTAACCCAAGTTATGGGGGTGTATTATCACTAAAGGAGCCTTTAGCTTTTTCACCCTTAACTTAGCCTATATAAATAAATCAGTAGAAATCTCCCCAAGGATCCTACCTAGCTTTTCATGATTATCCTATCTTGATGATGTTTGCTTAAACTAATACTCAAGAACATTATAATATCAATTGATTATCCCTTCTCAAGATCTAGCAAAATAAGTCAAGATTTTTTACTCAATTATGAATATTTATTTTGAAAAGAAATAAATGATAAACCTTCAAATAAATTCTAAATGACCTCTAATAAATGTATCAAATGTTGACATAGCATGCATGAGGGCTTATCTTTTATACTGACCACATTTCATTATGTAAAATATTGCATGTGAACTATGAACATCATTTATGAAGCTACAACATGTATATTATGCCAACATTATATATTTACCTTAGGTCATATTGAAATCATTCCTTAGTTTATCTTTTGTATCTTGACTTAATGAATTGGCATAGCCTAGTCTAAGTGTAGAACTTTTGTATCTTAACTTAATGAACTGGTATAGCATAGTCTAAGAATGGAAATATATGGTTTAAAACCCACTTACGAAAGGAGTTAATTAACCTTATGGAGAACTAAGGTTGGAAGTGAGGGACAACTTGTGTTTGGTTTATAGGAAGCATTAATCAGTTTCATTAAATTATTTTTTATCACACATACATGACATACATATATACATATACTAACACACATTCTTTAGTAGCCAATTTGCATCACATCAATAAGATCTTCCATGAGCACTCCATGTATGCATGCTCACCCTATTCTTTTACATGGACACATCATGCACATATAGTAACTCTTTTGTAGTTTATAACATGATAGGCATTCATGATCCTTTCTTTTAACTCATCTTATTTGTATTTACTGAACCTTTCACTTTTATTGTGTTTTTATTTCATGTACATAAATCAGGTGCATCACTTACTCATGTTTTACAACTAAAATGCACTCTTAATACGGTCATATGGATCAATAATGATCGTAATCTTTTATAGCATATGACATAATATGCATTTATGACATTTTTTTCTTCACTTTTATCTCATTCTTTTGCATAACATCAGATTCACACATTTCACAGCATTGCACTTATGCATACATTTCATAATGAATTGCACTTACGCATAAATTTCATTACAATTGCACATATACATGCATTTCATAACAATTACACTAACCCCATCATTCCTATAGTCATAAACCCTCAAAGCAACCTTAAGGGGAGTTAGTAATAGTTAGAATTTGAAATGGCTGAGCAATTTGGGAATCAAAGCCTCGATGACCAACTCAAAGAGCATATAAAGAAATTTATAAATGATGGTGGCTTAATCAACAACCATCAAGCTAAAATCAAGGCCATCTTTTAGGAACATCCCCAACCAAATCCCAAACTTTAAGGATAAGATAATCCTCTTAAGTAGGATTCCCAATGATAAGGGGCACTTGGCACTCCTAATTCTGATTTAAATAAAAGGAAAGAAGTTATAAGCATGTCTAAGGATATTAAAAATGACATCAAGAAAGGTTTATGCAATCCTCTTCTGAAGTAGCAGGTGTAACTAAATCTGAATTGGTAATGGAATTCCAAGAACTAGCCCACAAGATCACTCAATTTAAGGATTAAGTGAAGTGTAAGACCACTCACCTTAAGGTTCTAGTACAGGAAAACACTAATACCCTAAGCAAAGGTTTCAATCAACTTTTATGCTCATGAATGAGCTCTTGTAAGATCACTTAAGCAACCCTATTATTCTGAATTTGATGAAGTTAAAAGTCTAAAAATTGATAACCAAAGTATGGTGGGTCATGAACCATTATATCTAGAGTTCTAGAATCACCCATAATCAATTTGCCTTTGTGTTAGAAATTAGTTAGGGTATTTAGACATAAACACATGTGTTGTAAGCACAAATCTAAATAGAGTAAATTTCAAAAATTTTAAATATTAATTAATAAAAAATACTCTTATTTGAATTAGATTTCATGATATACTAGAATCATTGTTCAAAACATAAATCTAATTCTATTAATCTTGATTAATTGATTAAACTCTTTTAATCAATAATTAGATTAATACTATAGTGAATAAATAAAACTCTATTAGGTGTGACTTACTAGGTTCATGTCTAAATGGCAATTAGAAAATATAATATAAACATTTAATATTATTTGAAACTCTTTTCAATTCTAAATATGAAAATCTCAATTATTCACGTTTAGTTCTCATAAGCTGTGAGTGACCCCTAGTATCGATATCACAGCTACCTAATTAGAAATGAATGCATATTATGATTCACATGAACCTAATCATAATTATTATGCACTAAATTCCTTTTATTAAAGATCTTAATATAGCATAGAGTCAAGGTTTATGTGACCTCATATTAAGTTTTAATTCTTGATAAAATACAACAAATACTAGAACTCTTTCTAGTACTGAAACTCTTTTTTAGACTGTGTTGTATTTATCCTGGCCAGGAATTTATTCGTCAAGAATAAAATTAGATAGCATAGGATCTATCCCGATTCACACCAGGTAATGAATCCCATCTTGGTTAAACATTCATCCCCACATTTAACTAATTAGAGCCACCACACGCCATATACCCACGTGATGATTAACATAAGAATGTAAGCGGTAACAAACTCTAACCACCTAAATGTGGATGACTATGTCACCTTAAGTCTAAGGACTATATGCACCATTATAATCTAGATTGTGATTGTTGATTATATATGAATATCCTTGCAATCACAATTCTAATGTCACTATTCGATTAACCCATCCAATGAGTATCCACATGTCTATTCTGATCACTCATATCAAGTAGCATGAGATTCACTACCTCCCACTATTAGTTTCTCACACTAATCAAGGAAAATAGATAGAGATGATAATCTAATTAATATTATCCAAATATTAATTAATCGACTACAAATAATTTATAGTAAATGTACTGAATAAATTTGTAACTCATATTATCAACTCTTTGATAATAAATTTATTCAACATAATATTAAAGGAACAATACTAAAAAAATAACATATTTATTTAAAAGAATATTTTATTGCCACAGGGATTATATACAATGTCTAAATAATTACAAGAATGCCACTAGGGCATACCTTATACTAACAATCTCCCACTTGCACTAGTGCTATTTACTATAATATTTAAGACCCATATTTTCAACATGACAGTTTAACTATAGTCGTGTAAGTGCTTTAGTCAGTGGATCAGCAACATTGTCTGTTGAAGCTACCTTTTTGAAGACAACATCGCCCTTGCTAATAAGTTCTCGAATAATATGAAAAAGCCTTTCTATGTTTTTGGATTTTTGATGAGACCTTGGTTCCTTTGCCAATGCTATGGCTCCATTGTTATCACAATAGAGAGAAATTGGAAACTCAATGGAAGGAACAACTTGTAGTTCTATTACAAACTTCCTAATCCAAACAGCTTCTTTAGTAGCATCTGATGCAGTTATATACTCAGCTTCTATAGTGGAATGAGCAGTGATACTTTGTTTAGAACTGTTCCAACTCATTGCACCTCCATCACAGATGAAAATAAACCCAGATATATACTTTTTATCATCCATGTTTGATTGAAAATCAAAATCTGTAAAGCCATTAATATGTAAATCACCTTCTCCATAATTTAAGATCAAATCTTTAGTTCTTTTTAAGTACTTAAAGATTGATTTAACAACTATCCAGTGTTCTAAACCTAGATTGGATTGAAACCTGCTAGTCACACTAACAACATAGGCAATGTCGAGCCTAGTACACAACATAACATACATTAAGCTTCCTATTGCTGAAGCATAAGGAAATTTAGCCATTTGTTCCATTTCCTCGGGTGTCTTAGGAGACATACCCTTGGATAAATGAACACCATGCCTATATAGTAACAATCCTCTTTTGGATTTAAGTATATTGAACCTCTTCAATATCTTTTCCAAGTAAAGACTTTGGGATAAACCTATCATTCTCTTTGATTTATCTCTATAGATTCAAATCCTGAGACTATAAGTTGCCTCCCTTAAGTCCTTCATAGAGAAAGTTTTAGATAATCAGAATTTTATAGAAGTCATCATTCCTACATCATTTCCAATTAACAAAATATCATCCATATATAAGACAAGGAAAGTGATTTGACTCCCACTAACCTTCTTGTAAACATAGGGCTCATCTTTATTCTTTATGAAATCATAAGAACAAATAGCCTCATCAAAATGATGATTCCCAACTCCTGGAGGCTTGCTTTATGCCATAAATTGATCTATTAAGCTTACACACTTTAAAGCTTTCCTTGGATTCAAAACCCTTGGGTTGCTCCATGAAAATTTCTTCCTCAAGATAACCATTAAGGAATGCAGTCTTGACATCCATTTGCCAAACCTCATAATCATAGTGTCTGGCTATAGCTAAAAGAATTTGAATGGATTTAAGAATGGCTACTGGGGAAAAGTTATCTTCATAATCGATCCCTTCTCTTTGGCGAAACCCTTGCGCTACAATCCTATCTTTTAAAGGTGTTAACCTTTCCATTTTCACTAGTCTTTCTCTTGAAGATCCATTTACATCCAATAGGTACAATACCTTCTAGAGGATCAACAAGTGTCTAGACTTCATTTGTATACGTGGAATCCATTTTGGTTCTCATAGCATCAATCCATTTAAAAGAATCTTTATCAAATAAAGCTCCTTCATATGTGGTAGGATCATTTATATGAAGACTATCTTCATGAGCATGCAACTTTTGCATATCATGTAGAAGGCCATATCTCTCCAGAGGATGAGATGCCCTACTAGATTTTCTAGAAGTTGATGTGATGATATTTTTAATTGGAATAGGCTCCTCGGGTTGATTAATCTTCATTTGATCAGTTTGTTATATTTCTTTAGATGACTCTTCATCTAATATTATCTTCTTTCCTATACCACCTTCCTTTAGAAATTCTTTCTCAAGAAAAATGGCATCTTTGCTTATAATAACTATTTTTTTAATAGGAAGATAAAAGTAATATCCTAAACTCTCTTTAGGATACCCAACAAACCTTCCTTTTAACGATTTCACATCCAACTTGTCCGACTTTAATTTTTTGATAAAAGCTGGAGATCCCCAAATCTTAACATGTTTAAGACTTGGTGTTCTACCATGCCATATATGATATGGTGTAGTAGAAATGGATTTGGATGGAATACGATTAAGGATATAACAGGCAGTTTGGAGTGCATGACCCCAAAGAAAAATAGGAAGATCCGTATAACTCATCATCGATCATACCACATCCAATAAAGTAAAATTTTGCCTTTCAGACACTCCATTTAATTAAGGTGTTCTAGGTGGTGTGAGTTGAGACCCAATGCCATGTTCCTTTAGGAACTCAATAAACTTAGTACTCAAGTATTCACCTCCTTAATCTGATCTCAGAGTTTTAATATTTTTCCTAGTTTGGTTTTCTATTTGGGCTTTGAATTCTTTGAACTTTTCAAAAGATTTAAATTTATTCTTTATAAGAAATAAATATCCAAATCTTGATAGATTATCTATAAAGGTTATAAAGTAGTAAAAACCACCTCTAGCCATTTTAGAAAATAGCCCACATACATCACTATGTATGATTTCTAATATATCAGTGGCTCTTGCCATTTGTCCTATAAATGGTGATCTAGTTATCTTGCCCTGAAGACAAGCTTCACAATTTGGATTAGATGCAGATTCAAGATTGCTTAAGATTCCTATCTCTTCTAACTTAGTGATCCCATCTTCAGTAATATGACATAATCTTAGGGGCCATAGATGTTTAGAATTAGAAGTATTTTCAATTAGCATTGCATATTTATTACTCATAAATTGAAGCTCATTATTATTGGAATTATTATCAATATAATATAAACCATGTATTAAATAACCCAAGCCAATAATATTACTTCTAAAGTAAATATTACATACGTCTCTTTTGAATAAAAATTCATAAACATTTTTAGTCAAACTAGAAATAGAGACTATGTTTCTATAAGCATTAGGTACATATAATACATCATCCAATAATAAAATATGATTACAAAGATCTATTGAAGTTAACCCTATAGCTTTAGCTGTAGCATTTGCACTATTTCCAAGCTTTAAGGTTACTTCATTAGGCTTCAACTTTCTCTTATTTACTAGATCTTGTAAAGATAAAAAAAATGTGAGAACTAGCATCGGTATCCAATACCCATGCATTTAATGAACTATTAGAACATTTAGAAAAATTAGAGAAAAACATACCTTCTCCATAACTATCCTTTCCTTTAGTATGTAGAGACTTAAGGAACTTAGGACAATTTCTTTTCCAATGTCCTTTACCCTCACAATAGTAATAATTACCCTTGTTTGGGTCTTCCCTCACTTGTCCCTTGCCTTTAGATTTAGCTATCCTACCTGTAGGCTTGACAACATTTGTCTTGCCTTTCTTTTTCTTATAACTCTTCTTTTTAGTCTTACTAAAAGAAGCACTAAGAGTAGTCTCCTTCCCTTTGCTGCCTTATATTGCCTTTTAGGCTGTTACAAGCATGTTCTATAAATTAGCAAGTGTACACTTTACTTTATTTATATGAAAATTTGCAATGGTCTACCCAAATAATTTAGGAAGTGATTGCAGGATCAAACCCATTTGGAGATGGAAGTCCATTGAAAAATCTAGACTTTCCAGTTCCTCAATTGATTTTATCATTGAGTTCACATGGACTACCATATCCTCACTTTCTTTCATTTTAGCATGAAACAACCGCTTTGATATCTCATATCTAGCAGTCCTACTCTATTCACCAAACAATTCTTTTAGGTGAAGTAGGATTTCATTTGCATTATTGTACTTCTCATGTTGTCGATGGATATCAGTACTCATAGAAGCTCACATAATGCAACATGTATGCAAATCATGCTTTTTCCAATTTTTAAGAGTGTCTTGCTCCTCTTGAGAAGCATTCGCATGAAGTGAACCAAGTAGTGGTTGTTTTAATACATATAGTATTTCTTCGGAAGCTAAAAGTACTTTTAGATTCCTTAGCCAATCTACAAAGTTTGGGCCCATGAGCCTATGTTAGTCTAGTATGACAGAGAGTGGGTTTGATGATTTCATATTATCAAATTACTTGGAAAGGTAACAAAATTAGTTAGTTTAAATGAAATTGTAAAAAATAATTAGATTTGGTCTTTAATCTTAATGATTTCCCACTAATTTGGTAGATCCTATTCTTCCAAGTAGGAAATGAAAATCCCTTGTTGGAAGGATTTCTAGTGGGTGATGAAGTTCTTAATAAATTATAATATTCCTCAGGTACCCTTTGTCATTCTTGAAATATTAAAATTTATAAGTGACATTTTCCCGTCATCACATCTTATTTGATATTTCATCAATCAAGCTCTTAATGTTACGGACCTCAGGTACCCATTGCTATTCTTGGTCCTTAGCATTAATTAAGTCTATACCATTGGCATTGTGAAATGTATAAATTTGAATACTACATAACTCAGGTATGCCTATTTTCCATTCTTGGCATGTAGTATATTTATACACTTAGAACATCACAGTGCTTAACAATAACATTTTATAAATCACTTGGATTTATATATACCCCTATGTGTCCATAGTCGATATACATAATTCAAAATTATATAATTTATTGCTCCAATGGAGAGCTTAGACTTAAATTTATTTGGAAGATTTTTAGGTCTCACTTTGCACATTAACCAATTTATACATATCAAATACATAAATTGTATGGCATCCAATTATACATATAGATATGTATAAAAGCATATAAAAGATTCATATCTTATATATGCATAAAACATGCATATATGAATGCACAAATAAAGAGTGATCATGGACTAATTTTTATACCTATTTTAATACTAAAATAAATTACAAAAATTATTCTTGTCCATGAATACTTCAAGTATGAATATCCTTATCACCATCTCGATGGATTTGCTCCTTGAACTCCTTCAAGTCTCCTTGTTACAACTTTTGCAACAAAAAAATAATCCTTGACATGCCAAGGTTATTAATACATCCTAATACTATATAATTAACATTTAATTTCATAAAAAATAATAAAATTAATTATTACAATACTAGAATGTAAAACCTTGTCCATGATCACTACTTGCAAGTATGGCATGCAAAAATTAAATTAATGCAACTTTTGCATGTTATAATAATTTTTTTGCAAAAATAAAAAAATGCTACAGTATCACTATTCACAGTAGTACTATAACATACAAAATACATTTTTTAGCATATTTTAGCCACAAAACTTGCAACCAACATATTTTAATCATAAAAATTGTAATTAAACAATTTATTTAGTATGTATAAAATGCAAAAAAGGGCTCTGATACCACTATTTGAAATCAGTTATGGTATTTAGATATAAATACATGTGTTGTAAACATAAGTCTAAATAAAGTAAATTTCAAAAATTTACTCATCATAACCCTTCATAAAATGAAGAATTTCATTTGTCCAGAATTCAAATTGCATTGAAATACACAACTAAATAAATTAAGCAATATACAAAAAAATAATTAAAAAATTAAAAGTTTGTAAACTTACTTGTTGTAGAACTTAGCCTTCCTTTTGTTCAATTCCTTGAATCAAATGCTTAGCCCTCCAAATGTAAGGCCTCTAGTTTGAAACACCAAAGCATTATCTATCACTTACTTATGTTAATTAAACTTAGTAACTTGTACTAATTTAATTAAGAGCACAAGTATAGAGTATATGTTTAGTATATGTTATGTTTATTTTTGGTTTATGATCTTATCATAACCAAAATCACTTAGTGATTTTTCTTAACTCTTTAAGCAAAAACTCACTTAAGCATTATTTTTTTCTTCCTTCTTTTACCAAGTCACTTGACTTCTCTTAGGTATATCAAAAGATATGTGTAGTAATTTTCCCCTAAGGAAAAGTATGCATTAATTAATTAAGTGATTATTAAGTATGCCACCTTAGGTATACACCTAACCATCCAAATGATTAAAAATAACACCTTAGGCATACTTTAAAAATATCCACTTAATTAGTATGCCACATTGCTTAATTCAATAATTGAGCTTGCCACCTACACATTTAATGTATAAATTTGTATATAAAGTATACATCAAATGTATTATTTTACATATTAAATTATACATATACATAGATATGGACTTTAATTAATCTTTGGTCCAAAATAAATTTTGGCCTATGTCCAAACCAATTTGGACCATTAATATAAGTCTACAAATAAATAACAACATATATATATATATATATATATATATATATATATATATATTAATATCCAATATTAATTAATAAATAATACTCTTATTTGAATTAGATTTGATGATATACTAGAATCATTGTTCAAAATATAAATCTAATTCTATTAATCTTGATTAATTGATTAAACTCTTTTAATCAATAATTAGATTAATACTATAATGAATAAATAAAACTCTATTAGGTGTGACTTACTAGGTTCATGTCTAAATGGCAATGAGAAAATATAATATTAACATTTAATATTATTTGAAACTCTTTTCAATTCTAAATGTGAAAATCCCAATTATTCACATTTAGTTCTCATAAGCTGTGAGTGACCCTTAGTATCGATATCACAGCTTCCCAATTAGAAATGAATGTATATTATGATTCACATGAACCTGATCATAATTACTATGCACTAAATTCCTTTCATTAAAGATCCCAATATAGCCTAGAGTCAAGGTATTATCAAACTCTAATAGCTTTATTATATGACCTCATCTTAAGTTTTAATTCTTGATAAAATACAACAAATACTAGAACTCTTTCTAGTACTGAAAATCTTTTTCAGACTGTGTTGTATTTATCCTGGCCAGGAATTTATTCATCAAGAATAAAATTAGATAGCATAGGATCTATCTCGATTCACACTAGGTAATGAATCCTATTTTGGTTAAACATTCATTCCTACATTTAACTAATCAGAGCCACCACACGCCATATACCCATGTGATGATTAACATAAGAATGTAAGTGGTAACAAACTCTAACCACCTAAATGTGGATGACTATATCACCTCAAGTCTAAGGACTATATACACCATTATAATCTAGATTGTGATTGTTGATTACATGTGAATATCCTTGCAATCATAATTCTAATGTCACTGTTCAATTAACCCATCCAATGAGTATCCACATGTCTATTCTGATCACTCATATCAAGTAGCATGAGACTCACTACCTCCTACTATTAGTTTCTCACACTAATCAAGGAAAATAGATAGAGGTGATAGTCTAATTAATATTATCCAAATATTAATTAATCGACTACGAATAATTTATAATAAATGTACTGAATAAATTTGTAACTCATATTATCAACTCTTTGCTAATAAATTCATTCAACATAATACTAAAGGAACAATACTAAAAAAATAACATACTTATTTAAAAGAATATTTTATTGCTACAGGGATTATATACAATGTCTAAATAATTACAAGAATGCCACTAGGGCATACCTTATACTAACACTTTGACCCATAGTTAATATGCAAAGTTCTGTTAGTGATATCCATTAAGTCAATCATGTATGACCATGTTTTGACTTTATCATTTTATAAATAAAGAAGCATTTGCATTATCATTTTTTGTTGTGATAATTACTTGAATAGTTAATTCTTCCTAAGGTTATCAAGTATGTGACTTGATAGTAAAACCCTTAGATTAAATATGAGTTCTATTCAAATTATCCTTAGTCATTATAATGTATGAAGGCTAGTATAGTGTTGATTGATGATTATGTTTTACTATTATGAATATGAGATATTAAGTCAACCTATAGGTACTTATTTGAGAAATAATGTACTAGATTGATCCATCATGAGAATATTACATAGATAATTGTCATAAGTAATTATCATCACAATAATATTGATTTAGTCCTCTGACCTTGAAATCACCATGGATTTCTATATAACTATTTTATATTTTGACGCAATCTAACATTATATTTAACTGGATGATAAAATAGATTATTATTAGATATGAAATGAGTTATACGAGGAATGTAAGTGATTGAGAAGGGATTTTTCCCTTATTTAATCTGAGTAAGATATCTATGGGCCTCTTGATAAGATAGATTGAGGAAAAAGCATGGCCATGCTAAAGGGAATTGATAAAGAGTTATCATTCTCATTCCATTAAAATTAAGAAATTATATAACTGAATTGTATAAGGATAACAAAAACTATGCCTTATACTTAATCAAGGTATCGTGTGACAAAAAGAATATAACGTTCACTATAAATTAGATTGTGTCGGATTATCGAACTTCACATGACTTGGGTATTTATAATATCTTGTTAAAAGCCACTTATTACTTATAGGCCTAAATAGGGATTTCAGGCTCACTGCTAATGTCATGTGAACGTACAGGTTCACACACTTAGAATAGACCTAAAATGAATATAGGTTCACCAAGCCCAATAAAGCTATGTGGAAAAATATATGTATATATATAATTTAAGGTAGTAATTATCTTAAATAAATATGAAACTATAAATAAATAAGTGAAATATGCTAAAAAAATTTTAATAGTGAGAAATTACCAAAAATTGTTTTTGGTAAATGAAACCCTAATTGAGAGGTTTATAAATATGACATATTCTTTAGGGCTTCATAGACATATATTATTCTACCAGCTAAATTCATTTTCTCTCCCTTTAAGAAAACAAAAACACAAAGTTATTTAGTTCTTAAGTTATGAGACAATCAAGAAAAAGGTGCTAATATAGACGTTCATTTTGATTCAAGGGTTGTTTGTGTGGATACTTACGGATGACAAATCCATTTTAAGAGGTCTTAATATGGCCTAGATAATCAGAAGCTCAAGGTAGGGTGTCACCAGAGTGAACCCTCTCTCTACCTTCCAATAATCTTGCCTATTCGTGCATTTATAGTAAGGTTTTTGGAAACCCCATATCAATTGGTTAATCAAATTACATGGATCCTGGTTCAAGTTTATGATTAAATTTTTAAATTTTTGTTGCGTTTTGAATCACATAACCCAATAAGTTCAACTAACCTCTCTTTAAGATCTTTAAAATGCTTTAACAAATAAACCTTTTTGTAGACGACGGTTTTTAGTATGTGTCCAAGATTTTAGCAATTGCGACACTATTTTGGCTTAGGGCCCTAGTGAACACACTAACCATTGTCATAAAGACATGTCATGGAGATGAGGAGTTGCCACCTAGGGTAATAACTGTGACAAATTGTTTTGGTCGTACTCAATTCTCTAAAAGAAAGCTAGCACTATAACTAGGAGATTCTGGGAACGGAATACTAACTTCTTTCAGTCTTGTTTTCATTTAGAATTACTTTATGAATTACTATCTTATTCTCTAATTACATGTAATTTTATTTAAACCATAATTAAACATCCATTTAACCCAAAGGCAACAAGTCATCAAATTACATGTAAAAATGCATACAAAAGGCAGTGTCCCTATGTCTAAATTAGATTAATTTTATTAATTAAAGTTAGCTAATTCTACATATTTTATTTAGAAGTAAAATGGACTAGAGATTGGCCTACATTTTAATTGAATTAGTGAGCCTAAATCTACTTGTTTTAATTAATTGAGGAAATGGACCTATTGTCTACACATTTTAAAGAAGAAATTAGCTTATTAAGTGGGCCTAAGTCTAATTTAATTTTAACTCAAATAAAAAAAGACGCCTAAGTCTATTTATTTTAAAAGAAATTAAATTAATGGGTGGAGCTAAATCTAAGTTAATTTTATTAACTAAAAATGGGCCTAAATCTAAATTAACCTAAATGGGCCTAGATTGATTTTAAAATTAATTAAACCTAAAAATCCAATTAAAAACCTATTTATTAAATGGGTTCACCCTACTGTGGACTTGGGGCCCAAAGAGAATAAGGCATAAAAACAAGGCCAATTCAACGAACATCCAAAAAATAAATGAAAACAATAATTTTTACATTATTTTTCTAAGAATCCCTAATTCAATTTCATGCAACCTTAAAATTAATCTACTGCCATCATTGATTTTAATTGAACCTAGATTACTAATCAATTTTTAGTGCAGAGAATTAAAATTCCACTAATTTCCCTCTATTGGGGCTATTACAAACTATAGTTTAAGAAATTAGAGCAAATTAATTACAACCTAATAAAAGGCATGAACAAAATACTATAAAAAATAATAAATCCTAAATTCTATGGGAATTTCACAAAACTCAATCCATGGCATCCCATGGATTCTTTAACATTGCCAAAATCTCACATCACCAACCTCACATTTAGAGCACAATAGGAAACTAATCAAAACAAAAAAATAATAAAAATTAATTAGTAATGAATCAATCAAGAAATAAAACAAAGAAATCAAATCAAAATAAGAAAAAGAGTAGAAGATGCTATGCAAATGCTGCTTCAATGCCCCTTAGATTAGGATTGTCACCATTTTGAGATTAACTCTGTTGTTTTTTTCTTGACTTTCTGGACTTTTAAAAATAAAGAATGTATTTTTGTTGATTTGAAACCTACAGTAGAAGGTTTTTATTTTTCAATCCACACTTGTTCTATATAGTAGCTAATTAGGGATTTTTTGCCTCTCTTTGGTTTTAGCTCTCTTTCTCTCTCTAGGATTTCTATAGCCTCCCTTGTCTAGCTTTTAAAGCTAGTCCTAGCACTTTTGAACCTATGATCACATAGGGAAGTTGTGCTGGAATTTTAATTTTTGAACTTTCAAAATCTAGAGATAGAGTTTTGAAAAAAAATCAAAGACTAACACACATAGGGACACGTGGTGTCCTGGACAAATGAAAAAATTTGAAAAATTAAGAAAAAATCAATTTTCAGCATAAAAAATCATTTTTTAACAAAAATCGACACTTTGGAATGCCAATTGGCAATGCTTAATGCCAACTAGCATTACGTAATGTTAGTCGACATTAAATGTGGAGCAACCACCTTTTTTAAATTACAAAAAAAGGTCCTCATAAGTTTTTAATTTTTGAAATCAAATCCCTAAAAAACCAATTTTGCAATTAAATCCACAAAACATAGCAATTTAGTCTTTTAAATTGTGAAACTCGACATTAAAGATCAATTCTCAATTATATTTTCTTCATAGGGGCTTTTGTCACATGTGTGCATAATTGCATCCTGAAATTAGATGCTTACAGTTGCCCCCTTTTATCGCTATTTGCTTTACAAATTATGGTAAAGCAATAGTAGCACACAATTTTGAAAGAAAGAATTATGATACTTTATTATATCCTAATTAACATGTTGATGCTAAAATTGTTGAGCAATTTTAAGCAAGATGCCATGTTTAATATGTTTCACTATATTCCTATGGAATGTCTATTGAAACTTATGCATTTCACTATATTCCCTGTGAGATGTCTAGCGACTCATGATTTGAAAGCATACTTTAGTTCCTGTGGAATGTCTAGCAATAATACCATAACTACTTTGTAGTGTCTGATGAATTGTACTATATTCCTTTTGGGATGTCTAGTGAGAGTGGATTTTGTTATATTCCCCATTGGACGTTTAACAAAATAAATGCAATGATTCTTGCTATATTCCCTATAGGCCATTTAGCAAGCTTTGATTTTAAAAAAGTACTATAGTTCCGCTATATTCCCTATAGGATGTTTAGCAACTCATGATTTGAAAACATGTTATAGTTCTTATTGAACGTCTAGACATGTAGTGACTGGGAAACTGTACTATATTCTTTTTGGGATGTCTAGTGAGATATATGTAAATGAGTTTCACTATATTCCCTGTGGGACATTTAGCATTTCATGATTTGAGAACATGCTATAGCTCTTGTGGAATGTTTAGCAATAATATCATAACTATTGTGTAGTATCTGATAGATCAAAAGATTTGAAAATTCATGTTATAATTGCTTTGTAGCATATAACATATTGAATTTGAAATTCATGTTATGACTATTGGGCAATGCATAACAAAATAATCTAAAATTTCTACTATAACTACTGTGTAGCATATAATAAAATGAATTTTAAATCCTTGACAAAAATGATGATGCATGTAAAATGATTGACTGTAACCCTTTCATTGCTCACTGATAATGCTACAATCCATAATTGCTCACGATTAGCTATTTTGCTCATTGATGATGTTGCAGTCCATAACTACTCACGATTAGCTATAAGCCTTTCATTGCTCACTAATGATGCTGCAGTCCATAATTGCTTGCGATTAGCTGTAACCCTTTCATTGCTCATTGATGACGCTACAGTCCATAATTACTCATAAATTGACTACAATGCTTTCATTACTCACCTTTAATAATGCTACAGTCCATAATTGCTCACAAATTGACTGTAATCCTTTCATTGCTCACCTTTGATACTGCAATCCATAATTGCTCACAATTTTTATCTTTGCTTGTTCGAGTCAAATGCTTTGAATTCTTTGTGCTGGCCGATTAGCATTTTTCCTAACTAACTTTGAATTTTGTTGTGTTGACTGATTAGAATTTCTTTACTCACTCATTTGAATTCCATTGTGTTAACCAACTCTATAACTTGGGCACACTTCCTTCTGGATTTATAAATCTTATAGACTTGTTAAAGTTGGTTTTCAATCATGATAAATGTACAAAAATACATTATAATATTGAAAATTCATGAGAAAATTCATCACTTTTCATGGGATAACGTGCACTCAATGAATCTTACTATTTTTATTTTCATGACTATCATTTATTTGCCATTTATGAAGGTCAGAGGCATAGTTAACAATCTTATGCTGAGAGCATATTTTTTACTAAGTGAAGAGCATTGTTAACCATCTTATGCTGAGAGCATATTTTTTACCAAGTGAAGAGCTTACTTTTATACCTCATTCAAAAAACTAAAATGATAATTTAAAATTCAAGCAATTTATCCTTCATGTCCATAGATTTTGTTTTTGCATTTTCTTCCCCTCGTTTAGGTGTAAAGCAAGCATTAGATTGATCAGAGTTTATAAACTCTCAACACAAAACTGTTAATGGCTAACCTGAGTTCTACAAGGCTAATGAAAAAGAGCCATTATGATCAAAGGTCATAAGATAGGCTTTTCGCACATGATCTTATGGAGTTGATGAATTTATTTTCAATTTATGGATTTTATTATTGATATGGTACTTTATTTTAGAATTTAAGAAATAAAGTTCTATTACTTCCCTTTTATGATCTTGATATTTGCTATCTGGCCCATTCTTATTGATGTATTGGTTCCTTTCCCCTTTTTCATTCTCTTTTTTTTCCCTGCACAAAATACTATAAGTTAGTATGGTCTATTCGTAAGTGAATAAATTTTATCAAAATGCAGTATTATTCTTTTTTTTTCATTATTCCCTTTTGATTATAATGATGATGTCTCTGATCGTAGGGTCATAATACTCCACCATTGAAGTCATGGCTTTAGGCCGTGTTTGTATTTCCACCATTCCATTAATGCTATGGTAGAGCCTTTCTTAATATCTCCTGCAAAAAAGGTTTAGGAGTTAGAGATCTTATTTCATGATCAAATAATTTTCCAAAGTGAATTCATTTTAAGTCTTGAGTGCATTCTTCCCTTTTTAGGGTCGACGAATGTATTACTGACATATTGGGCCTTCTCATTACCATATTCCATACCCTACACTGATTTAACTGTTATAGAGAGATATTCCAAATGATGCTCCAAATGAGACTATGGAGATGGATATTGAATCTAAGGAGCTTGAACATCCTATCCAACCTCTTGAGGTCGTCAAGATGATACTTTTACAAGTGTCACTGTTAGTAATATTTCTTTACTAGATGGGCTCATGATTTATTAGGCTCCTGAGGTCTAAATTCCCATTGAGTATCAGGTTCACCTTGATATTGTTTCCCTTTTCCTTTAGATGTGAATATTTTGACTACCTTTCTACCACTTTTACAACAATAATTTTGAATGTTAGTAGCAAAGTATTTGCACAATCTCGCCTAAGCTCAAAGACTTTATTATGCAAAACAAGTATTTCACAAAAAATGTATGCAGGTGTATGCACGTTATGTATAACATGCATGATCCTAATGGGTCTCTTGTTTGGAATAGAGCTATGTTGCTAATCTTTAAGTGTAGGAATGAGGTGCTTCATCAATAGCCTGTAGGTTTGAGTGATGAATGCTTCATTGTTGGTACTTCTGATGTTAGAGCTTTTGATGCAGTTCATTGAACTGATGACCCGACTAGCAAGTGGGGTCTATGACTTTACACTAGAGCTTGCGATTGACCAATGCATTATTGAACTTTTCTTTTTGCTATTGCTTTTACTATATGATAACCGATGTATATGTATGTTTCTTTCTACCCTGAGATCTCTTATGCTTCAGTTTTCCTTCTTTACTCTTTGAATGCAAACTTACTATTCTATAATTTTCCCCCAGAGCACCATTTTGCCCCTAGTTTCATTCTGGATTCATTCAAGCTATTCTAGCAGTCTTTTTTTCTTTTGTGTGCAAAAGACCCAGTTTGTTCACTGCTGTTGTTGATCCTTTGACTTACTAACCCTATTAGTTGCAATATCATGCATTGAAGATGCAGAGGAGTGGGCGAATTGACCAAAGCCAGTTCTTGATGATGAAATCAATTGGACTTGTTGTTCAAAGATCTCTTGAGCTGAATATGAGGCTTGAACCTGATGTAATGATTGATGATAGTTATAAGACAAGACTTGCAATCCAAGTTACTAAGACACATGAATTCTCAAGGTATAAGGGGATGCTAGGCTTATAAGGAAAATTATAAAGGGGTGGCAAAAAAGAAAACATAACTAAAATAGTGATCTCATAGCTCTTATTTAGCTTTCATTATGTATTGTCTTTCCATTCAGATACTTATGCAGTATGATAAAAAAAAATATGCCATATTTGAACAAAAATTTCAAATTCAATTTTAATCATTCATTAGGGTAAAAATGAGAAGATTCATTACATCATACGGTACAACTCTTATTATCAGCTAGTCCTAATTTTTCTCTTTGATTTTTATCTTACTGTTCTTTTCTTTTTTCTCTCTTTATTTTTTTTCTCTTTTTTATCATTCTTTTTATTTATTTTCCTTAAATTTCCTATCTTCAGAAGTTACATAATGTGATATATAAGTATTCTCTGAATTTACATTTGTGCCCATGCTAAATGAGTCTAATTGAATTGAATTTTTATATTAAACATGTATATGCAATCAATATCATAATGCATAGTACCATTAAGATGTACATTACATAAGTAAGCATGACCAGAATTCATATCATTGATCATTAAAAAAAATAGAAACTAAAATTTCATTTAAAGAAGATAATAAGAAAATTTATTTCCTATTCTGGATGCTAGGGATGGTTGTCCTGCAGGCAATTGACATAATAACTATTATTGTATCCTCTTGCCAGCTATCTCCATGACTTCATCTTTCAGTACCTCAAATGTGCATTTTTCTTTCTTGTCTAGTAGCTTCTCATAATTAAACTCATCACCCCATTCTGTAGGCATAATCGACTCAAAGGGTATGTCAAAAGAAGATGGTTTAGTGTAAAACACCTTATAGTCGAACTTGCCCAAAGGCTGACCCAATAAGTCTTATGCTCTTTCCATGTCTTTAGGGGCATTAGGAGATTTCTCATTAGTTTTAAGGTGTAGGTCCTCAAAGGAGCTTAGCACTTCTTCCTTACTAACTCTTGAGTTGATCATCATGGTAGTTGGGGGTGGTACATTTTGGTAGTTTGTGAAAGGTTTATTTTTGGTGCTTGGGTTTTCAAGGTCTATAATATTTTCAGAGTCTATAAGGTTTTGGATTTCATGTTTAAGGTAGATGTAGTTATTTGTGGAATGACCAAGTACTTGGTGAAACTTACAATAGCTATTAGGGCCATAGATTAGGACACTTAGGTTAAGTGGTTTGGAAATGATTAAGGGTCAGAGTAGGCCCTTATGTATTAAGCACTCTAAGACTTTTGACAAAGGTTGGTTAAAATTGGAGAATCTCATAAGTGTTTGTACAATATGCACTTCCATAGCTCGGCTAGTGCTTCCTTGTTATATGCCCCTAGTTGTGTAGTTCCTTGCCTTAGTAGTTATAGAGCTTTTATTTTTCTCACTCTCAATTTCATCAGCTTGTAGCCTATTGTCATAAAGGTCTACCAATGTCTTGGGATTCATAATTTATAACCTCTCCACCAAATTGTGTGACACATTATGGACTATCATCCTAACCTGATCTTTGTTAGCCAACTTATTTTTCATTAATCATGCCTTGTTCATAAATCTGGTCAAGAAATAAGAAAAGCATTCATTTGATTTTTGCTTAGTCAGTTCCAAATTCCTGATAGACACTTCCAATCTAGTGTTATAATCATATTATTTCAAAAAGCAGTACATAGTTCTTTCCAGTCAGCCCTGATAGACTTTTCCAACCCATGTACCAGTTTATAGCCATTCCCTCTAAAGATAGTATAAATAACCTAATGATTACTACTAATGGGGCCTTAGTAGTAAGTAGTAATCACAGTTGTTGTGTATTGACTGAGATAAATCATAGGATCTCCAGTTCCATCAAACTTCTACAGTTTAAGTATTTTAAACTTCTTCAGTAGCTTATTACCCTTCATTAGTAGCATATCATCAAAGTCAAATGAATATCTCATGCCTTGTCCTCTAAGCAGCTCTTCCATCTTAGACATTTTATAGATTAGTGCTTGCATCTACTTAAACTCATGGTCTTGTACCAATTCAAGTGATTCTCTCTTTGTTTTCTCTACTATGTAGTCCTCAAGCTTCACATCAACAGTAAGTGGGTTTCTAGCAACAAGTTGCCCCCTAGTAGGTGTAGCATATGTAGCAAGTGGGATAGCTATAACAATAAGTGGTTGATTAATTATGGTGGTGGCATGATAGCAGCAGTGGGTTGTATTAATCCAAATAAAGCCTATCTCAGTTCAACTTGCATCATAGCCCTCATGTCATCCATAAAAGCTCCCTTGATGTCTTATAATGTCTAGTTCTCTCTTTATTGTTGTTCCATTTCTATATGCTCAATTGGAGTTAGTTCAGCTTCCAAGTAAAGTGGATTAATAGGACTCTTCTCTAGTCTATGAAGGACCTCTTTTGCTATGTCTTTAGGGCTTAATTATATTCTTCTTAGTTTGCCACCTTTCTGTCCCTAAATATGAGAAGACCCAGATGAATCTATGATGGTTGTAAAAACAAAGTGTTAGTATGATGGATGAAATGCATGTATGCATGATGCACATGCTATGCAATAAGTAGCAAATATCAAGTATCAATCAAGTGTACAACATTCATCCTTCCAACCTTATTCCTCCCACACATGTGTTCAATGGTGAGTCTCTTTTCCTAGGATTTTTTGTCTTGGCCTTATTATCAATAGGGGATATCAAGAACCGTCACGCATGCCAAATCTCTCAAATCAATAAAGCATAGAAATAATGTTTCTAGGTATAAAAGATTGGACCAATCTTTATTAACCCAAATGGGCTTCTAAAGTATGGGCTTGGGCCTTTATAGATAGATTTACCTTATGGCAACATTCACAAGCAATTTGGATAAATCCTAAGGGAAGTAACTAAGCCATTATATGCGATTAGGGTCTGGTGAAAAGTCAAGGTTCCCTTAGCTATATTCCCTCCTTCAAGACTTGAGTTATAGGCCAAGGTTAAAGGAACCTAACATCCTTTGAAAACTTGAGAGAAGACTACCCCCCCCCCCCCTTTAGGACTTGGGTTGCATACTTTGGTCAGATGAGCCCGATAATCTCTCTTGAACTAAGTAAAGGCTAAGAGTGATTATTAGCCAATTTATGAATCCATGAAGCTAGTAGAATTATGGAATCATAAAACAATGCCATCAGTTTATAAGGACATGCAGAATGAATGCAAGAATAAAATAATTCTAAAGAACACAAGTAGAATCGGTATCTCTTATCCCTAGTGGAATCGCCACTGTAGATGATAGGGTTTAGCATGCATCCAAGATTTTAGCAATCGTGACACAATTTGGGCTTAGAGCCCTAGGGAACATGCTAACCATTGTCACAAAGACATGGTGTGGAGATGAGGAGTCACCACCTAGGGTAATAACTGAGACAAATGATTTTGGTGGTACTCGATTCTCTAAAAGAAAGCTAGCACCACAACTAGGAGACTCTGGGAATGGAATACTAACTTCTTTCAGTCTTATGTTCATTTAGAATTACTTTATGAATTACTATCTTATTCTCTAATTACATGCAATTTTATTTAAACCCTAATTAAACATCCATTTAACCCAAAGGCAACAAGTCATAAAATTACATGTAAAAATGCATACAAAAAGTAGCATCCCTATGTCTAACCTAGATTAATTTTATTAATTAAAGTTAGCAAATTCTACATATTTTATTTTTAAGTAAAATGGACTAGAGGTGTAATATGAACCTTAAAAGGGATTAAAAGTGCAAGTATGAAGCTGAATATGAAGAATTCAAACTAGTTAGCTTAATTTCCAATTATGAAGTTAATTAGCTTGATATGGACAAATTTTGAGTTATTTTCCTATTTTAGAGTCAATAAGGAAGATTCAAAAACATTTTAGAATATGTGAGAAGATTCAAGGATATTTAAAGTGAAAGTTAATAAGTTAACAAGTCAAAGTCAAAGTTAAATAGTTAATAAGTCAAAGTCAAATAGTCAATGGCATATGACATGGCATGCTTCAATCCTAAGTTTTAATGAGTTGTTAATTTTGAATTTTCAAATATGAGCTATCATGAGTTGTCAATTTTGACTTTTCAAATATGAGTTGTCATTAGTTGTCCTATTTTGAAGGAAACTTCCTTAATTAAGGATTTTCCTATATAGGCATCTTTAAGAATAAGGAATAAAACCCTTTCCTTCAAGGATTAGGTTATTTACATGCTTATATAATGAAAAATTAATTTAGAGAAGAATTAAAATATTAAAAAGTGAGGTTTCCCTTTAAACTTTTTTCTTTTGAAACTTTGCAAGTTTACTTGAATTGTTTCACATCTACCTTTCATTACAATTGCTAGGTTAGCTTAAACTTAGAATTGTGTGATTTTTCATCTTTTAATAGTTAAGTATCCTGCTTCAATTTAATAAGCAACGGGTTTAGCTTCATCAACACAACCTATCCTTGATGATCCTTAGGCTAGATTTCAAAGTTAGATGCGCATTCTATCTTTGTTATAGGTAGGGTTCGTATCGGTGTGGTATCAAAGCTAAACTTCAAGGTTTGATTATGTATCATTTAATTTTCATGTATTATCTATTCTTTTCTTCTTCTCAATTCTTCATAAATTGAAAAAAAATTTGAGTGAAACACGAGAGCATACACATCCTTAAGTGTAAACACGTAAGGGAGTGCTTGTGAGGATTTTTTTTCTATATCTTTTCAAACCTAGTTTTTTTAGCATGGACATGCCTTATTTTCTTAGTGGGGATGATCCTTATGTTTATTTGGAATGGGTACAACAAATGGAGGAGATATTTGATTATCTTGAATTAAGTGATTTCTAAAAGTGTACACTTACTTCTCTTAAATTTTTAGGTCATGCTGCTATATGGTGGGAAGATTTGATGGCATCATGGAGCATGAATATGAATAGTGAGATTAAAAATTGGGAGATAATGAAGAGGTCAATGACTAGACATTTTATTCCTCATGAAGTTAGCGATAAATTTCATCTTAAATTACAAAGGCTTAAACAAGGTGATGAATTATGTGTTAATGATTATGTTAAAAAGTTTAAGATATTTGTAATTGCAAGTGATGTAGGTGAATTCAAAAGGTGAAAAGTTACAAAATTTATTAGTGGGCTTAAATGTGAGATTGCTAAGAGATTGAAGAAAGAAGTGCAATTAAAACCTTCTATCTCTTTAAAGGTTGTAATTGAACTTACTTTGGAATATGAAAAGAAAGTGGGTTCTTATGAGGAGACAATGATAGTGTGTGATTCCAAGGAACATGAAGGTGTTCAATTTATCAAATTGGTTGGGCAACAAGTTCAGGAGAGGAGTAGGGAGGAAGAGTGTCAAATTGAAACTACACTTCCAAAGATAACTTTCAAAGACATGTGCATCAATCAACAAAGTGAATAGTTTCTATCTTCATTAAAGAATGCTTTGGGGAGGGAAATATATGAATTTAGAAAAGAAAAAAGTGAGCTAAGAGTTAAAAATGAGTTGAGTGAGGAAAGTGAGGACAATAGGAAACACTTGGTGAGAGAAAATGAGCAAGGGATGAGTGAAAAGGAGAAGCTAGAGATTAAGAGCATAATGAAAGATTAATAGTTGGTTATTCATTATGATTATACCAACAACTTCAATCTTTCTTTTTCTAGTGTTTTGAAAGTTGTTTTACAGACTTCTACGCCATACAAAGATCCATTTGTTTATATTATTGAAGTTCCTTATATCCACAATGCAATTTATGGAGTCTTTGCTTGTACCAAGAAGAACTTCAGTTATTCATGTTTCAAGTTTAGAAGAAAGCAACAAGAATACAATTCTTATAAGTTCCTGGATAAAAAACCTATGCTCTAATTGCTTAATCACATTCAAGCTATGTTGAAGCTACTTTTATGGAGCATTGCTTCAAAGGAGAAGTTTTTAACAAAAGTGTTTGTATTTAACCCTGGAGGATTCATGAATTTATCAACTTTAGAAGATGGCTATGATTCAAGGGCGAATCATCCTCAAGAGGGAGGGGATAATATGAACCCTAAAAGGGATTAAAAGTTCAAGCATAGAGCTAAATATAAAGAATTCAAGCTAATTATCTTTATTTCTTATTCAGAAATTTAGCTTGATATGGATGAATTTTGAGTTATTTTCCTATTTTAGAGTTAATAAGGAAGATGCGAGAAGATTCAAGGATATTCCAAGTCAAGTCAATAAGTTAACAAGTTAAAGTCAAAGTCAAATAGTAAATAAGTCAAAGTCAAGGGTCAATGGTCAATATATGACATGGCATGCTTCAATGCTTAGTTGTCATAAGTTGCAATGAGTTGTCAATTTTGACTTTTCAAAGATGAGTTGTCATTAGTTGTCCTATTTTAAAGGAAACTTCCTTAATTAAGGATTTTCCTATATAGGCATCTTTAGGAATAAGGAATAAAACACTTTCCTTCAAGGATTATATTATTTACATGCCTTTATAAGGGCTTATATAACAAAAAATGAATTTAAAGAAGTATTGAAATATTAAAAAGTGAGGTTTTTCCTTAAACTTTGTTCTTTTGAAACTTTATAAGTTTACTTGAATTGTTTCATATCTACCTTTCATTACAATTGCTAGGTTAGATTAGACTTATTATTGTATGATTGTTCATCTTTTAATAGCTAAGTATCTTGCTTCAATTTAATAAGCAAAGGGTTTAACTCCATCAACACGGCCTATTCTTGATGATCCTTGGGCTAGATTTCAAAGTTGGATGCGTGTTCTATCTCTGTTAGAGGTAGGGTTCATATCAAGATGGGCCTACATTTTAATTGAATAAGTGAGCCTAAATCTACTTGTTTTAATTAATGAGGAAATGGGCCTATTGTCTACAAATTTTTTAAAAAAAATTAGTTTATTAAGTGGGTCTAAGTCTAATTTAATTTTAACTTAAATAAAAAAATGGAGCCTAAGTCTATTTATTTTAAAAGAAATGACATTAATGGGTGGAGCTAAATCTAACTTAATTTTATTAACTAAAAATGGGCCAAAATCTAAATTAATCTAAATAGGCCTATATTGATTTTAAAATTAATTAAACAAAAAAATTCCAATTAAAAACCTATTTATTAAGTGGGTTGACCCTACCGTGGGCTTGGGGCCCAAAGAGAATAAAAGCATAAAAATAAGCCCAATTTAACAAACATCCTAAAAATAAATCAAAACAATAATCTTTACCTAATTTTCTAAGAATCCTTAATTCAATTTCACACAACCCTAAAATTAATATACTACCTTCATTGATTTCCATAGAATTTTACCAAATTGAGCCTAGATTACTAATCAATTTTTAGTGTAGAAAATTAAAATTCCACTAATTTCCCTCTATTGGGGCTATTAAAAACTACAATGCAGGAACTTAAAGAAAATTAATTATAACCCAATAAAAGCCATGAACAAAATACTACATAAAATAATAAATCCTAAATTATATAGGGATTTCATAAAACTCAGTCCATGAAATCCCATGGATTCTTCAACACTGCCAAAATTTCACATCACCAAACTTATATTCAGAGCACCACAGGACTCCAATAAAAAAAACAACAAAAATTAACCAGTAACTAATCAATCAAGAAATAAATCAAATAAAAAAAGGAAAAGAGTAAAAGATGTTGTGCAAATGGTATTTGAATGCTCCTTAGATTGGAATTGTCACCATTTTGAGATTGACTTTGTTGTTTTTTTCTTGACTTTCTAGACTTTTAAAAATAAAGAACGTATTTTTGTTGATTTGAAACCTGCAGGAAAAGGTCTGTGTTTTTCAATCCATACTTTTTCTTTGCAGTAGCTAATTAGGTTTTTTTTTTCTTTGCCTCTCTTTAGTTTTAGCTCTTTATCCCTCTTGCTCTCTCTAAGGTTTCCACAGCCTCCCCCTTCTGGCTTTTAAAGCCAGTCCTAGCAACCTCCAACCTTCTGATCATGCAGGGAAGTTATGCTGGATTTTTAATTTTTGAACTTTCAAAATCTAGAGATAGAGTTTTGAAAAAAAATCAAAGACTCGTACATAAAGGGACATGAGGTGTCTTGGACCAATGAAAAAAATTGAAAAATTATGAAAAAATCAATTTTCAATATCAAAAATAAGTTTTTAATGAAAATTGGCACTTTGGAATGTCGATTTCTATCCCGTAATGCCGATTGGCATGGTTTAATGCCGACTGGCATTACATAATGTCATTCAGCATTAAACACCAACCAATCACATTTTTTAAAATTACAAAAAAGGTCCTCAAAAGTTTCTAATTTTTACAATCAAATCCCTAAAAAACTAATTTTGCAATTAAATCCACAAAATGTAGCAATTTAGTCCTTTAAATTGTGAAACTTGACATTAGAGATCAATTCTCGATTAGATTTTCTTCATAGGGGCTTTCATCACATGCGTGAACAATTGCATCTCGAAATTGGGTGCTTACACTTTTGAAAGCTTATAAACCAAAACCACTACCACCCCAAATTGACCCTAACCTCTATTGCCAATATTACCAAATGCCTAAACATACCACTGATGAATGTTATACCATCAACCATATATCTAAGATCTAATTAACTCTGGAAAACTTAAAGACCCAAAAAAGAGCTACAACTTCAAAACTAGCCCTTTACCCAAATATTTAGGCATACCAAATATAAAAAACAACTCATCACTCATCTACTTAGCCACACCACAACCACCCTCAAAGATACACATCATCTCTGTCTAGTCATATAGATCTCAAGGAAGCGATAGTGCACTTGCTTCAAAAATCCTATCTATCTTTTGGAACTTTACATATGATCATCATAAAAAGGAAAAGCAGAAGGGAACCATATGAACATATACTTTATGAGCGTCATAAATAGGTAGGACTAAAGCAATAGGAATGAAGAAAACCAATGAAACCCATTTTGGATGTAATAAGTAGACCAAAATAGTAAACCCTTTTGGTATGAGTAGTGTTGAATATTTATGTGGTTTATTAAATGTCTTTATGATATGCTAAGTTCTTTGTTTGTCATTATCCTATAATCTATTGATTGTCATTACTCAAATTGGAATTTCACTAAATTGTAAGTGTTCAACTTTTATCATGGCCTCATTCTAAATAAAAATAATAATAAATAAAAGAAAGAAAAGAAGAAAGACAAGTGAAAAAAAAAAGAAAAAAGAAGAAAATAAAATAAAAAAGGAGAAAAAGAAGCCCGATTAAGTGTGTGAATGCCCAAATGGGAAACTACTTAGGCAAAAAAAGAGAAAATAAGAAAAGAAAATAATAATAATAATAATACTTGCTATCCTAGTTGAAATGAGACATTCTCTGATTTATTATTAAATTGTAAGGAAATATAGGTATAAAAGTAGATAAATATGTACATGACAAGCTTCAGATATAAGTCAATCTCTAGCAAGAGCATCAATCACATGTAGGTTCAAATAGTATACTTAATAACTAGATGTACCAAGTGTGCCATAGCCACAATAAATTACAATGCTCACTAAGGTACACCAAACTTCATATACAATGATACAAACTAAGAATCTACCAAGCACTTCTAATGGTCATTCAAAAATCCTAAAACACCTTTTTTCCTATTTGGAAGCATGTCTACATAAAGCCACCCTAAACTCAAATCCTACCTTTAGTAAAAGCATTCCTTTTTTAATAAAACTTAAATAAATGCTAATCCACTTTCTTTTAATAAAATTTTTCTTTCCCAAATAAAAATCTATACTTAATTCCGAGATGCAACCCTTTCCAATAATAAAAGATCATTGTCCCTGCAAAACTCAAACTAAGTGCAAATATGACCCAAAATAAATATGGTCAAACCCTTACTATTTTAGTATCAAACACTTAGCCTAAGACTCAAAACTCAAATGGCCATCAGTTTAGTGCACCATCATCAAGATCTTTGGTTTTTCCCTTAAATTGAGTTGAACTTCTTATTAATCCTAGTGTCTCTAGTTAAGAATAACTAATCATTTGACTCTCCCCAAAGGGCTTTAACCTAACCTTTTAAATAAACTCCTCTTGCCTTAGCCCAAAAAAAACCAAAAGACCATTTGAAGCATAGCACTCATCTTCATCATCTAACATGGCCATTTGCATTGCACCTCATATAGAACCAGACCTTAGGAGGGTTAGTAAATACTGCTCTTTTTTGCATAGTAATACCATCATCATTCCATACATACACACATTGTACATGTGCCTCAAATAAGTAATAAAATAAGTGAGGTTCCATATCATTTTACATCATGAATATTTAATGCACCCATACATAAGCTCAAGAAAGTGAGTAATTACTTTGTTTTCATAAAGCATAATCATTCACTTAGTTGCATACATGTTATAAGATGAGAAGTAATATCATTTTCTGCTTTATAGCATAATCGCTAGCATTCCAAACATGCATGCCTCTACAAACATATGATTCTAGCATTGCATCAACCATTGACATTTTTTCCATACATGCATCTGTGCATCTCCATCAAAATAAATGAACAATCATCCTCTTCAACATATAACACCACCATCAGTACTCCACAAACACATCAAACAACATTTCCATCGACATTGTATGCACATGCACACCTGCATACATGACCAAAACTTCCTCATCATAAAGCATAATAATTGGCATTTCACTAGCACATACATTTGCATACTCCATACGTGTTTAGTAACTAATGCTCCATGATCATGTGCACTTATATAGATATTTCAAATATATATATATATATGTCCTCATTATCATAATGTAGCATGACCATCCTCATTATACAAACTCACCAACCTTATATAAGCTTAGGAAAACAAGCATGCATCACATTCCCATAAGATAAAACCATGCATAACATTCTTCTGCCTTGTGAAGGCAAGTCATTTTATCCTTCACCTTCAAAGAATAATCATTAATACTCTATGTATAGATGCATGTATAACCCATTTCCCCTTGTAATCACTATGACCATTTACACCTCAAGCACTAGCACACATGTCTCAAAGAAATGAGCTATCCTTCCTTTTATCATGGAACACAATCATTATTTATACATGCATTCACTCATATACCCTAAACATAAACACAATTTGCATTGATTATAAGTTAAAATAATTTTACATGTGCACTATACATGCCAGCTCCTTAATCATGAGATATGATCATTCACATTCTTTGGATGTAGTCATGCCATAGAAAGTAAAATGATCTTCCACCTTGATAGATTACAAAACCATTAGCATCCCTTGCATGTGTGCACTAGTGCATGAGTTTTTGGAATAAGGATAATCTTCCTTTTAACATTGTGTAACCATTTTGGTTACACATACATAAAGCACTTGCATATAGTTGTATACACATTTGCATATATAACTACATGTCTTCTTTCTCATCTTGCTATATAATCCCTTGCATATATTCCTTCTCTTAAACAACATCAAGGGATAACTCTTTCCTTTTATCATGTTATACAATCATCAACATTTCATGCATCATGCACATCGTAAAAACATGAGTAATCCTCTTTAACAAATAATACAATTTTTCCTCATCATGCAATACAATCATTAGCACTCTATGCATTATGCACACCATAAATAAATGAGCAATCTTTATCAATGAATGATATTTTTCCCTCATTAGCAACATTCCATGCATTAGATAAAGATGAGTGATCATCCTCATTGAACAATGTGATCATGCTCATTCCCTACAAACATGCACTAGCACATAAGTCTTATAATGTAGCATAGACATCTGCATCGCATGTATACATGCATTTATAAACATACATTAGAAAAGCCAAATAATTGCATCATTTTTGCATCAATTGTATAAAAATCATATTTTAGGAGTAGGAGTATCATTTATGGGTCCTATGATGATAAATATTTTAATTTTAATTATTTTATGTCAATTTAGCATTTTATCATTTCCTCTTCATTTAGAATTATTATTCTATTATTATTGATCATCTAATTATATTTTATTATATTTACTGGAAATGCACATGATTATATGCTTACATGTGTTCTTTTAATTGTGTTAACAATTCCTGATCATTTGTTATTTGAATGGATGTAATGCACATATATGTGCTAACCTCTATTTTGCAGGCATTATTAGATATAAGGCTATATTTATTTTCTAAACCTTTTTATATTTTGATGTATTTACTAGGAAAGTCATGTAAATAATTATAATTAAATCTTTACTTTTTGTTCATTATTCGCTGCATACATGTATATATAAATTGTCATCCCAAAACTAGGGTGATGCAATAGCCATGTGACAAATATTGTATGATGAGAAAATAGCCAAAAAGTATATATGACCTTCCAAACCTAAAATCTCTGATGGGACAATATTTGTTGAGTGACCTGATATTGTCCCTTACTTTTCCCGAGCAATTATGTAGTAACTCTACAATAAATATATAAGTCTCGTGTCAACCTAATACTAAACATGACCTTATCCTAAAAATAGAAAAGTAGTTTCAATGTACCTTTAACAAAAGTCCCTCCAAAAAAACATATTTGAAACTTGCGAATGGACTTGAAAGTACAATTCAACAAAACTTAGGCTATGTAATGCTAAAAGAGAAAGTTAGGAATCTAGACATACATGTGCAAACCCTACAACATAGCCATGCTTCCACAGTTTACTGAGCTTATCAAAAGCTCGACACAACCACGTAAGCCCCCAACACAACGTGCACCAAACCACCTTACATCTCACTAACTTTTATTATCTTATATAAGGACATTTAAAAGGAATATTCCTTGATGCTAGGAAAAATCCTAAGGCACATGGGGAGGTACAAATGCATCATTTTCTATAAAAGGAAAAGGAGAGATATTTGTAGGGAATTGTGCTTTACCTAACCACCATCAAGAAGAGAGAAGAACCATTACTTCCATCATCAATCATCAATATTCTTCACCATAGTTTGCACTCAACCACATCCATTACATCATTTCCCTCTTCAAGATTTTAATAAGAAGACTTCATTTATAAGTAATTAAGGTAAGAATGAAGTAATTAAGGTAAGAATGAAGAATCTTCACTAGACTTTGAGATTTAGAAAAAAAGTATACTTAAAAGGGTTCCTTTATTAAGAAGTGTGTCAAAATGGATATGACACAATTTGCTTAACATAAAAAATTAGTGAATTAGGTTGAGGTTAAATGGATGTATGTTAGAAATAGGTCAACCCATTTATGACATTGTTTAATAGATCGTGTTACGGGTTGACACATGAACCTATTTATAATCTATTTAATTATATGTGTCATGTTTAATTATGTCAACCCAACACAGTATGACTTAATCTGTTAAAAATTCATATAATTGATTTTAATTTTATATAGTAAATTAGTCATTTATTACAAGTTAAATATATATATAATATTTTTATAATTGTATTATGCAAATTGCTAAATTATAGACATAATTTTAGATGTTTCATGAAAATAGTATTTTTATATATTATAAATGTTATACAAGTTAAATTGGGTTGTGTTGAAGTTTATAACTTGTACAATTGATTTAAATAAATGGGTTACACATTATGTGTTCATATAATTTGTTTAATGTTCATGTTGTGTTAAGGTTAAAATTTATTACACAATTAATAAATGAGTTATATTCATATCGACTATAATCATGTCACTGAAGTGGGGGTCTAACATGAAATGACCCACAAACATGTTTTAATACCCTTATTTATTTATATTCTTCATCCTTATCTTATGTATTTGAATTGTAATTAATGAACATGAGATTTTCTATATATTGCTTTATACTTGCTTATGAGATGAATGGCTAATTCCATTGTAGTCAAAGTTTCTAGACCCTTAATTTGGTGTACGAATGCTCAAATTTCTAATTTTAATGAAAAGAGATGTTTTTAAACATGTATTTACTCTTTAAAATTAATTCTTACAATAGCTTAGCCATCTATTATTTGATTAATTGCTTTAGTAATTGAGACATCCTAAAATAATTAATATTGCTCAAATTCCTTGTGCTTAAAATTAATAGTTGATATGTTAAGTGATAATTGAAGTGAAAGCCCCTTTTAGTTCTTAATGCATTATTTATCAATTGACTTAATGAATTCATGAGAGTGATTTACAAAGTTGTGTAATGGCATGTATTATATATGAATGTCCTTTGATTATTACTATTGCATAATCCATAAGTATACAAAATTGTACAAGTAGTAATTAAATATTGATCCAACAGAGATTGCAAATTGAGTATTGTAATACTAATTGTACTTTGTTTATTTAAATAACAAAAAATGGTGTTTTAAAATTAACTAAAATTAAATAAAGGAAATCTAAAATAATTAACAATTAATTTAAAAAGCTAGGGTTTGTATTATCAATTCAACTATTTCTTAAGATTAATTAGTACCTAAGTCATACCTAACCTTATTCCAATTTGAAGGTGTATAAAGAATCCTAGGTTTTCCTCTCAAACAAACCCAAAATTAACCAAGTAGATTAACATCTTAGATTTATAGCTCTCACTTACTTAATAAGTGTTGTTTAACCCGATTTGAAGCTCCAACCCTTAATCAATATTAGTTGCTTAAATGTTTCTCAACTATGAAAGCATCTAATAGGTTATTGTTTATATCTAATAAAACCTATCTCTTAATCAAGTTTCATTGTATACTCCTATAACGACATTAAGTTCAATAACAACTAATGGATTGAGATTAATGGCTTAGGTTTAATTACAATTGTTACATGGTTGAATTGATATAATAACTTAGATACTCATGTTGATAATAAGAGATAAAAAAGAGGAATAGAAGACAATAAAAATCATCATTAATTAAAATAAAAATGAATAATAATAAGTATTTAGAAAAAATCCCTTGATAGTAGAAAGCTATTGTTCTTCAATCTTTGTTTCTCAATCTCCCAAAAGCAACATCAATAAGCACTAGTCTTCTTTTTGATAAAAAGAAAGATAAAAACGTTAAAAAAAATATAGAAAATTTGAATAATTCATTTATTCCTAGGCTAAACACACATAAAACCCTAGCCTTTAGCCTCTTGATATGTTTCCCTTTTAAAAAATCCCTCAAATCCCCCTTAATCGGTACTTCAAAATTCAAATTTTAAAAAGCTGCTAGCAGGGCACATGACCATACATGTTTAGGCATATGGCCATGTGCTTGTCTTTATAAGAATCCAACAATCAGGCATGGCCATGCGTGTAGGTGCATATGGTTGTGTGTCCATCCTTTAATTAGGCATGGCTATATGCAATTATCCACATGGCCATGCCCCTCTTTAAAGCCTCAAACTTGCTAAATTATGCCTTGAATGCTCCTTGGACACTTCCATAGCCTTTAGAAGTCTTATGCCTCATTCCATCACTATTCTTTAAACACCTAAATGCATAAAAAAAACCAAAAGTTCACCAAAATACTAGAAATGAACACAAACTCAAATCATGCAACACAAATACTTAAACTAAAGAAACTAGAATGACACCTAATTCTAACACATTGAGTGTTCAAAATAATGCATTTTTCATACTCATCAAATTCCACTACACTCAAATGTTTGCTTGTTCTGAAGCAAAGCTCGAATACACCATATTCCCTTAAAGAATCATGCTCATTAACTAGCTTTAACTTGACTAACTATCTTAATCTTATTTTAATAACAAGCTTAAAAACTCAAAATTAAAACAATAATCTGAGTCAAGAATGCATTGTTACCATGTGAAGAGCATACTTTTCTATTAAAATCATGAAAGCAAATAATTGAAATTCAAGAAAAATGGAAGCAAGTAGGAATCATTCTAAAACTTAGGAAGTTAAAAATTTAACACATACAAGGCTTTTAAACTTTCATCCAATCAAAGTCTTCCCAATCTCAGTGTCCCCCTTAAGCGAGTCAAATTAATACCCTAGTCTCTAAGACTTAGCATAACGAAAGTTGGGTGTTGAACACTCACGACATTGAACTTTGTATTAACCAAATAGATACTCAAATCAATAGGCAAAGTAATACCAAGATAATAATAGTTAATGTAACAAATAAAAAAAATTTAACTTACTAATTAATTGCTAGAAATTCTTATGAGAAATTATAATAAAATATATGCATGAGAGAATTTATAATTCAGAATTAAATAAGAACTTTACACATAATTATCATACAATATATTGATTTGGAAATTAGTTATAGTCTTCAAAAGCAATTCTCATTGTCAATTAAAGGTATTTCCTCTTAGAGTCTACAAGCACTCTCATGTTATTGTAGAGATAAAAGAAAATCAAAAAGATATTATACTAATTCTTATTCCCTTAAAATGAAATATTTATCTCTAAGAAATATCCAATTCTTAAGTAATTTCAATTACATTCCACCAAATTACCCTAACTCTTATTGTGAATACTTTGATTAACAAGTTATATATGATGATCAAGCATACATAACACCATTTGCACTAATTAAAATTAAATCATAAACAATAAATGATAAAAATGTAGTTCTTAAGATTAATTCATCATTACAATCCTCATACAACACTTAGCCAAAATACATGATTAAGAAAGCAAACAATAATCATGGTGAATGATCTTCCTTTACTTCTTAGCTTTATCTTCTTTAAGTTTTTCTCCTCTAAAACTATATTAAACAAATGATTTCTAAATTAAAAAACTAAGTAGTAATAATTGTCCTTTTACAATGCTTTATATGTATACTTCATACATCTCGCTTGTTATCTATCTCTAAAACACCACTTATATTCTTCATATCTAAAATAAGGCTAAATTTTTGTATTTATAGACCTCAAAAGTGGCTAGAAGTGACTAGAATTCGTTTAGAGTTAGAAAGGCACCACTTGACATGAAAAGTCACTCTCCTTTACAAATATTGTAGCTTCAAAGGAATTTTCGTCATTCAGATGACCTTAACTCTAGAATGTTCCTTCATAAAAGTTGTAGATCATTGTGTTATCTTTCTAGCATAACTTGAATCACCTAATTTGGATGTCTTTATAAGAAGTTATGGCCAAAATACAAAATATGTTCAAACTAGAAAATTGCAACTCTTTGAATAGGCATCACTATGATGACTCGTTACATGGTGATGACTCATCATGTAGGCTCTTTGTTATGAGTTATGCCTCTGGTAATGACTCATACCTCTTCTTAAAGATTCAAGCTTGACTTCCTATGCTTCCCAACTTGTTCTAATCAAATCCAAGTCTCTTCTAAATATGATTTGAGCCTAAAGCATGTATAAAAGCTACATAATAAACCATAAAAGATAAAAATAATAAAAATAATAATTTCATAACCAAATAAACACATAAAACATAATGAAATCAAATGAAAATAATCCTTAACTAACCTAAATAACTAAGCACATTTTCATTATATCAAACTCCCTTATACTTAGATCTTGCTTGCCCTTAAGCAAGAAATAAAGATCTAATGTGGAAAAGTTAACAAGATTTTCATCTTCTTAAGAATAAATGTAGTTACTTTATCAAGTCATTTTAATAATTAAAGATATTAGAAAAAGATGGTTTAATAATTAAACTTTTAATGCTCAACAATGATCAAATAATAAATGATCAAACAAGCTTCATAGTATAAACAATAAATTTACCAATTTATCTGAATTTACTATGAATAAACAAAAATGCAAAGTCAAAGTTCTAATCAAGATACGTAACCAAAATAGTTATTCTTCAAACTTAAGTTTCCTAAAAACAAAAGCATTCTTGAGACAATATTAAGCACACACATTAACTTACTTTTCTAATGGCATTTTTAGACATTTTATTCATAGATATATATATTTCTAGATGTTTTCTTTCTAAATGAATGTAACTAAGGAGAATACTCAATTACACACAACTTACTCAAAATACATGTACTTATGATGTTATACATCCCTTTCCGAGTGAATGTAACTAATAAGCATACTCAATTACACACAACTTACTAGAAATGCACCACTTCACAAGCATTCTTTATTTATTTATTTTATTTTTATTTTCTTTTTTTTCTTATCCATTATTAAAAATCGAGTTCTATATGAATTATGGCTATAGTCTCCCTAAGGCAACTCAAATTCCTAAGAAAACCTAAGCTTAAATCCTTACCACCTTAGCCTTAAGCATAGTTAGTAAGTTGACTAAACATTTTTTTAGATCTTAGAAATAATAAAAAGTGATAAGAAGATAAACTTATAACCTATTCTAAATGAAACTTTCAACTTCTACCAATTGAGCATAAAAATCTAACTAACAACATTAAAATGTAACCTCAATCAAAATCAATAAGCCTTATAAAATAACTGCTTACTAAATATAAAAGAAGAATTAATGAAAATATAAAAACACATACCAATAGTATACTAATAATATATTAATATAATCCCCTAATAAAATCCCTTCCCCCACACTTAAAGATACACATTGACCTCAATGTGATGAAAAATAAAGTAAGGAAAGAAAAGTAGTACTCCCCTAATCATCCTCTAGGGTAGGAATAGGAGACTTGATCGGATATCTGGAATGAGAAAAGAATTGGTTCAACTTGTATTCCATCTTCCTTTGTCTATGATCAAGTTTTTGGTTCTGAAACTCCATGTCATTCAATAGACATTGCATTGCAATTTGGGTCTCTAAGATTTGATCCCAAACATGTGGTTGTGCATTTGAGGAACCAGCAGCTTCCCCTTGAATGGGATAAGTAAGTAAAGGGACATCACCATATGGTGTATAAGATGGAAAATCTTCCTCAGGATCAGTTTCTTCTTCCTCTACATCTTGATGTTCCTTGATTAGAGGTGGTTGTTTAATCCCTCTCCAACATGATCTTGTTTTTATAGGAATTAAATGAAATGCAACATCCATAACTTCTCTTACAAATGCTTGTTTTGTAAAATAAAAAAACTCAATAATTTGGGTATAGTTATCAAAATCAATATTCAAAACTTTAGCAACAATAGTAATCACATGTCTTTAAGTTAGAGGTGCATCTTTACGTGGAGCACAAGCCAACAATTGATTAAATATCTAATAAGTCCAATAAACTTGTTTTTTTATTGTGAATGCACCACATTAAAAATAACTCTTGTGAAGTAATGCGATTAAAATCAGTTTTGTGAAAAATGACACACGCAATAACTTTATGCAATAACTAGTATTTCAAATCTTTGATAAACATAGCCTTTCTTTTCCTAGGTTGAAGTGGGTTTGCAAATCAATAAGATAAGTCCATAATTCATTCAAATTAAAGGATGGTGAGGGATTACACAATCCATTTCTCTGAAAACCAAAACTATGTTGCATGAATGAGTATGTGACTTAGTGCTTATTCCTTGCCATATAAAATTCTAGGATTTATGAATTCTTTAACTTCACATCCATTTATGCCAAAAGAGAATTAGGAACGTACTTACAAGAAGTGATTTCCCTAAATTTGATTATGGAAAACCTAGCACCTTATTCATGAGAGAGGATAGGGAACTTGGCCTTATAAGTGTTTGAGAGATTTTCCTCTTCTTGATGTTGCTCCTCCACATGTGGCCTCTTGGATGATGATGCTCTTGTCTTACCCATTTAAAGAGTATTACTTAAAGAGAACTTGACGTGTAGAGAATAAAGTTGGTAGATGGTAATAAAAAAATAAAGAAATATGGAGATTAGGTATGTAATAATTCAGTTAGAGTTAAGAAATAAGTAGAGAGAAAGAAGAAAAATGAAGAGACTAATTAAGGAAATGAGGGAAAATGAAAAGACTAAGTGTGTGTGTGTGTGTGTGTGTGTATATATATATATATATATATATATATATATATAGATATAGAAGAAAAAGAGTTAGGAAGAGACTAAATAAAGAAATAAAAATGTATGGGGTTTTTTGTGTGTTGGGAAGGTGTAGTCAAAGGGTGTATATATAGAGGTAGTAGGGTAGGGGTGTAAGTGATAGTGATAAGTCATGGAGAATGGGGAAAAGGCATGACTTTTCTTGGAAAAGAAATAACTTTTCACTATTAAGAGTTGTATTTGTTGGGGAAATAAATAGAATAGGACAAATAAATTAACAATAAAAATGTGTTAAATGTAAGAATATTAATAATATAAATTCCTATTGAGATATATATATATATATATGCAAAATAGGGTGTGAAAGTGAGTGGCACGAGTTGTCACTTTTGCTGTCAAGTCATCACCATTGTGACGACTCAATACCATGAAATGTAGTATGTTACGAGTCTTGCCTTGAGTGACGACTTATGTTTGTGGGGTTCTATGATGAGTCGTACCCTTTTGTGATGACTCATCACCAAACAATACTTCTCCTATATATATATATATATATATATATATATATATATATATATATATATATATATATATATATGCAAAATAGGGTGTGAAAGTGAGTGGCACGAGTTGTCACTTTTGGTGTCGAGTCGTCACCATTGTGACAACTTGATACCATGAAATGTAGTATGTTACGAGTCTTGCCTTGAGTGATGACTTATGTTTATAGGGTTCTGTGATGAGTTGTACCCTTTTGTGATTACTCATCACCAAACAATGTTTCTCCTATATTTATTATTTATTTTATTGATTTTTATTTTTTAAAAGATAATTATAATTATAATAATAATATTAATATTACTACTTAGTATTTGAATTGCATAGATTAAAGAATTAAAGGTTAAGTAAATAATAAAACTTAGAAATGTGTTAGCACTTAGCAAATAAAAGGCTAATTCTAAATATAGAAATAAGAAAAACTTAATGAAATTCATAACAAAATAGAACTATAATCAAACCTTGCTAAATTTAAAGGTCTATAGCTGGATCTTACCTTGGTTAAATTAAGGTATCGATAGAGAAATAGATTGACTTGGTTCAATTACTTCACCAATCAAGTAAGGCTTAAGACGATGTCCAATAACCTTAAAGATTTCCCCCTTTTTGTTGGTAATATCAACTACACCATGAGGATAATCTTTGATAATTATGAATGGACCCGACCACCGTGACTTTAACTTTCCCAAAAATAACCTAAGACATGAATTATAAAGGAGAACAAGCTCTCCTGCTTTGAATTCTTTTTTGGATAAATGCTTATTATGACATAACTTAGTGTGATCCTTGTACAACTTTGCATTCTTATAAGCATTCATTCTTAATTCATTTAACTCATTAAGCTGAAGCAACCTTTTCCTATCGGCTTTCATCAAGTCAAAATTCAATGCCCTTGTTGCCCAATATACTTTATGCTCTAATTCAATAGGTAAATGACATGACTTGCCATAGATCAATTGATAAGAAGTGAGTCCAATTGGAGTTTTAAAGTCCATCCTATATGCCTATAAAGCATCATCTAACTTCAATGCCCAATCTTTTCTTAAAGAAGACACAGTTTTCTCAAGAGTCCATTTAATCTCTCTATTACTTACCTCAACTTGCCCACTTATTTATGGATGATACAGAGTAGCTATCTTATGTGTCACCCCATACTTTTTTAGAAGAGCTTAAATCACATAATTATAGAAATGTGGTCCTCCATCACTAATCAATGCTCCTAGAGTACCAAATCGTAGGAAGATTACCTTATTGAGCATCTTCTTGACCACTTTAGCATCATTAGTAATGGTTGGTATTGCTTTTAACCATTTAGAGACATAATCAACCACAACTAAAATATACTTATTACCTAAAGAACTAGGAAATGGACCCATGAAGTCTATTCCCCACACATCAAAGAGCTCAACTTTTAGTATTCCTTGTAAAGGTATCTTCTGTTTCCTAGATATGTTACCCATTCTTTGACATCTATCACATGTTAACACAAATTCTCTAGCATCTTTAAACAAAGTTGGCATAAAAAAAAAGATTATAGTACCTTAGATGCTATTTTTATTACACCAAAATTCCCTCCAACATCTGTAGCATGGCAATGTTGTAAAACATCTTGAGCTTCATCATTAGGAATGCACCTTTTAATCAAACCAGCTGCACATCTCTTATAAAGCAATGACTCCTCCCAATAGTAAAAATTGCTATCATGTAAGAATTTCTTTTGTTATCTATAATCCATTCCATAAGAAAGAATACCACTCATAAGATAGTTTGTGATATCTACAAACCATGGAAGTTCCTTTGATGCCACACTTAAAAGATGTTCACCATGAAATGTCTCATTAATAGGTACTCCATCATTATGTTCCTTTAATTTATCCTGATTTAATCTAGATAGATGATCTACAAGTAAGTTTTCAATGCCTTTCTTATCTCGCTCTTCCTAATCAAACTCTTGAAGCTTTAATATCCACCGTATAAGCCTACGCTTTGCATCTTTTTTACTTAAGAGGTACTTAAGAGTGGCATGGTCTGAATATACAATCACCTTTTGGCCTATAAGATATGCTCTAAACTTTTCAAATGCATACACAATAGTAAGAAACTCTTTTTCTATGGTGGTGCAGTTGATTTGAGTATCATCAAGTAGTTTGCTAGCATAGTAGATCACATAAGGCTTTCCTTCCTTTGACCAAGAATAGCTCCCACTATAAAGTTACTAGCATCACACATAATTTCAAATGGTTGGTCCCAATTAGGTGGTTGCAAAATTGGTGCTTAACTAAGAGCCTACTTTAAAGCCTTAAATGCATCAATGCATGCCTCATTAAACTCAAATCTAGCATCTTTAGCAAGTAGTTTCCATAATGGTTTTGCAATCTTGGAAAAATCTTTAATAAATCTTCAATAAAAACCTGCATGTCCAAAAAAGCTTCTTATTTCCTTCACACATTTTGGATGCGGTAGTTTAGCAATCACTTCTATTTTTTCCTTATCAACTTCAATGCCTCTCTTAGATATTAAGTGGCCAAGCATAATTCCTTTTTATGCCATAAAGTGACAATTTTCCTAATTCAAGATAAATACATGCTCCTTACACCTTTCAAGAATTTTAGAAAGATTTTCTAGACAATTAGCAAAGTTAGATACATAAACACTAAAGTCATCCATGAAAACATCTACACAATCATCAAGTAAATCACTAAATAATGAAAACATACATCTTTGAAAAGTTGCAGGTGTGTTACACAAACCAAAAGGCAAAAGTATCGCATGGGCATGTAAATATAGTTTTAGATTGGTCTTTGGGATGAATGGGAATTTGGTAAAAACCACTTAGTCCATCCAAATAACCAAAATATGAAAAATTAGCTAGTCTCTTAAGAACTTGGTAGATAAAAGGCAATGGAAAATGTTCCTTTTTAGTTACTTCATTTAACTTCCTATAATCTATGCACATACACCATCCAATAATAGTTCTAGTAGGTATCAAATCATTAGATTCATTCCTAATGACGATTAAGCCTCCCTTCTTTGGAACAACTTGAATAAGGCTCACCCAATTATTGTTACTAATGGAATATATGATTCTATTATCAAGTAGCTTGATTACCTCCTTTCTCACTACTTCCTTGAGAGTGGGATTTAATCACCTTTGACCTTTAATGGAAGGCTTGGCATTATCCACAAAGAGAATTTTATGCATACACAATTTTAGACTAATACCTTTCAAATCACTAATAGAATAACCTAAGGCATTCTTATGTCTTAACAACACATCACATAAGGCATCAATATTAACATTAAACAAAGATGAATTTACAATAAAAGGAAATTCATAGTTAGAGTCAAGAAATGCATATCTTAAATTGGATGGTAAAGGCTTGAGCTATAAATCCACTTTTTCACTTAGTGTAATGACCTTTGGATCATCATCCTTTTTTAATGGTTTGAACCTTGAAATCCTGTAGGAAGGTAGGTACGAAGTTACCTCCAAAAGTTGATCACTAGTCTCATGGTCCTTATATGGTTCAATCAAATCTTACTTTAAGCATCCATGTGTGACCTCATCCACACATTCATAAAAAACATTAATGGAATCAATTCTACTTGCTACTTCCACTGGTGCAGAATTCATTATCTTGAATACATCAAACTCTAAAGTGTCATTGTTCACTTCTAATGTAATCTTGCCTCATTTCATATCTATAATTGCACTAGTTGTTACCAAAAATGGTCTTCCAAACAAAATTAGAATCTCTAAGTCTTCTTCCATTTCCATAACTACAAAATCAGCTGGTATTACAAACTCCCCCACCTTGGTTGGCACATTTTCAAGAATGCCAAGTGGATAGGTGATGGATTTGTTCGCCATTGAAAGACACATGTTTGTAGGTTTAAGTTCTCCCAAATCAAGCCTCTTGTCTATGGAGTAAGGTATAAGACTAACATTAGCTCCAATATCACACAAAGCTTTATCAAAATGACTACTTCCAACAAAATAAGGAACTATAAAACAACTTGGATCTCCTCATGTTGGTGGAGATTTTGGAATACATAGCTTTGGATTCTTCAACAAGAGATTACCATAGTCTTCAAGCTTATTCTTATGACTGATAATATCTTTCAAAAACATGCCCCATGCTAGCATATCTTTAATGGCATCCATAAATGGTATAGTAATAGTTATTTCCTTAAAATAATTAAGGAATTTGCTAAACTGCTTATCTAGGTTCCGCCTTATGAATCTTTGAGGGAAAGGTAGTGCCTTAAGATCTACCTTGGGTTCATCAACCTTAAGAGAGTTGATATCATCCTTTTTACCCCTCTTTGCACTTTCAACACCATTCTTGCTAATAACATCCACACCATTGGTTCCACTATTAGCTTTAATCCTTGATATAATGCAAATGTGCATAGTTATTTAGGCTAGTTAAGGTTTATTTTGATTTCATTTCATTATATTTTATTTGTTTTTTTGGTTATTGAATTGATTTTTTTTACTTATTTTATCATTAGGACTCACTATGTAAGTTTTATGCATGATTTAGCACTGAAATGACATTTGGAAGACACTTGGAGTTTATTAGAACAAGCTAGGAAGCAAAAGGAGTCAAGCTTGGATCATCAAGAAGGTGTACGAATTGTCACCAGGGGCATGAGTCATCACCAAGAGTCTCTGTGATGAGTCATCACCCAATGATGAGTCATCACACTCGTGCCTTGCCTAAGAGTTGCAACTTTTCCTACTTTGAGCAGTTTCTGTATTTCAACCGTAACTCTGTCTACAAACAATCAAATTAGATGATTGAAGTTTTTTGGAAAGATAATAGAATGATTAAAATTTTCATGAAGGAAATTTCTAGAATAAAGTCATCTGGATGGATAAAAATGCCCTTGAAGTTACAATATTTGCAAAAGGGGGGTGACCTTTGATGTTAAGTTGTGCCTTTCCAAGTCCAACCATATTTTAGTCACTTCCTGTAGCTTTCGACCTCTATATATGCATCATTTCTTTTCTAAAATAGAGGGACATATGAATTACTATAGTGTTTTAGAAATACAATTATGATCTTCTAGTATAAAGAGTCATTATAAGAAACACTTGAAGAAGACAAAGCCAAGTGCAAGAGATGATAATCCTAAATCAAGAATTCTTTAGAATACATAGAAGGGAGTTTTACTTATTTAATTCTTTCTCTCTTTATCTTTCTTTCTATGTTGAATTTGGTTTTCTTTTATTGCTTTTTAATCATATATCTATGCTAAGTCTTTGTATGGGAATTACAATGATGAATTAAATAAGAACTACATTTTTATCTTACATTGTTCATAATTTAATTTCAATTAGTGCAATTTGTGTTATGTATGTTTGATCACCATATGTAACTTATTAATCAAATTATTTATAATTAGAATCAGAGTAATTTGGTGGAAAGTAATTAAGATTACTTAAGAATGGAATTTGACTCGGAGACAAGGGATTAATCTTAAAGAAAATAGAATTAGTATAATATGTTTTATGATAATTATGTTTAAAGTTCTTATTTGATTCTAATTTGTGATTCTCCTATATATATATATACACACACACATAAACACACACACCTTATTATAACTTGTCTTAATATTTTGGCAATTAGTTAGTGTTTAGGTTTCTTTATTTTTTTTAGTCATTATTATTACTCTGGTTTATTTACTTATCCATCTAAGTATCTATCTGATTAATACAAGATTGACCCAATTCCTGAGTGTTCAACACCTTTCTTGCTCTATACTAAGTCTTAAAGACTAGGTATATAAATCTAACTCGCAACAGATTTTGGCGCCATTGCTGGGGAATGTGTTATAATTTTTATTAACTTAGGGCAAAGAAAGGTTGTTTTAGGTCTTATTTTTATTTATTTTTTATATTTTATTTTTTTAATTTGTTAAGTTTAATTTGTTTGATTGCAAATTTACAGTTTTTTATGCTTACTAGAAGTACTAGTGATAATAATTTAAACTTTGATCCTAAAATTTATTTAACTATACATTCTTTACATAGGGAACAAAGGCAAAGAATAGAGAACCAACTGAATTTGAATAACATGGCTCAACCAAAAAAGAGAACATTAGGGTATTTTGCAATGCTCGGCATCTCAGGAAGTTTTGGAGGGATTCTCACTCCAGCTGTTGCTAACAAAAATTTTGAGATCAAGCCAAGTATCATCCAAATGGTGCAAAACAATCAGTTTGGAGGTTTACAAGGAGAAGATCCTTATGCCCACATATTAACTTTCCTTAATGTGTGTACAACTTTCAAAATTAATGGTTTAATGGATGACGCAATCTGGCTTAAACTCTTTACATTTTCAATTAGGGATAAAGCACAACTTTGCCTTGCTAGTTTGCTAAATGAATCAATCATAATGTGGGATCAATTAAAGCAAGCATTTCTGCACAAATATTTCCCACTACATAAAATGACCAAGTTTCACAATCAGATCACTACTTTCAAGAAAAATGGAAGTGATAAAATCTATTCAGCTTAGGAGAGATTTAAGGAACTCCAAAGGCAATGTCCACATCATGGCTTGCCAGAATGGATGATTCCTTAAATTTTCTATAATGGGTTGATGGATGAAAATCAAAATATTATGAATGCAGTAGCTGGTGGAAAATGGATGGATAAAATGACTAAAGAAGTCATTACTTTGCTTGAAGAACTTGCATATCAATGATACATGGGTGATGAAACAACTATGGCAAAAGCAAGGGGAGTTTTAGAGTTTGCCATAATTAAAATGTTGAATGCAAAGGTAGATGCTCTCACTAATTTAGTAAGTAGAAATCAAATTAATTCTTTAGAAATTACTAATGTTGTTTGTGAGTCTTGTGGAGGATCTCATTCATATTCTCAATGTAATTTAAGTACAAATGAGGATGTGAACTATAAGCAAGGGGGTTTTAACCAAGGATAAGGCTGAATTCTAGCACTTATAACCCTCATTGGAGGAACCGTCCCGGTTTCTCTTGGTCAAACCCATCCTCTCAATTAAACCCTCCACATAACCCAAATACCAAACCTTAAAACCCACCTGGATTTTCCATGAAACAACAAACCTTTAATCCTACCCATCTTGAACCTACTCTTGAAAATCTCATGGAGTAATTTCTCAACCAACAAATGTTCATAAACAAACAAAATGAGGAGCAATTTAAGCAGCTAAACTCTAAACTTCAGTAACTTACTACTCATAACCGCATCCTTGAAACCCAAATTTCCTAATAAGCCTCTTCCTCCAACACTAAACCTTTAGGAAAGCTTCCTAGCTAACCAAAGTATGTATAAAAAGAGTCTTGTCAAGTAATTACCTTGCGCAGTGGTAAGGAGGTTGAAAAGGATCTCAATAAGAAAATGAGAGTGGTTGATGATGATAATGGGGTAGAAATTGAGGAAGTGGATGTTAGATGTAAAGATGATGACAAGTTTGTAAAGAAAGGGAATAAGGAAGATGTCATACCATCAAAGAATGATGAACCGAGGGTAGATATTAAAACTCTTCCTTTTCCTTAAAGGTTTATAAGGCTTAACTTAGATAAATAGTTTGGAAAATTCCTTAATAATTTCAAGGAAATTACTATCACCATGCCATTAGAGACATGCTAGCTTAGGGTGAATTTTTGAAGGATATTATTAGTCATAAGAGCAAGCTTGAAGATTATGGCTTAGTATCTCTTGTCGAAGAATCCAAAGCTATGTACTCCAAGTCTCCACTAAAGCTTAAGGATCCTGGTTCATTTATGGTTCCTTGTACAGTTGGAGGTACACATTTTGATAAAGCTTTATGTGATATTAGTGCTAGTGTTAGCATTATGCCTTACTCTATTTACAAAAGGCTTAATTTGGATGAGCTTAAGCCTACCAATATGTGTCTTTCCATGGTGGAAAAATATGTCACATATCCACTAGCCATTCTAGAAAATGTGGTAATAAAAGTGGGGAAGTTTATAATACTAGTAACTTTGTTGTGTTAGAAATAGAGGAAGATCTTGAGATCCCAATTTTGTTTGGAAGACCATTTTTATGACAGCAAGAGCAATTATTGATATAAAGAGAGGAAAGATCACAGTAGAGGTGAATAATGAATGTATGGAATTTGATGTACTAAAAATCATGAAGTCAACACTTGTAGAAGTGGTAAGTAGAATTGATTCTATCGATGTTATTAATGAATGCATTAAAAAAGTAATTCATAAATATTTGATTTAACATTCTATGGAGCCATAGGGAATGCAAGAAGCTAATGAGCAAATTTTATAGGTAACTCTATATCTACTTTCCCGTAGGACATCAAGATTTAAACCTTTAAAAAGAGAGGATGATCCAAAAGATACTACATTAAGTGAAGAAGTCAAGATGGAGCTCAAGCCCCTACCATCAAACTTAAGATATGCATTTCTTGACTCTAACTTCAAATTTCCTTTTATTATTAATTCATGTTTGCTTAGTGATAATGTTGATGCCTTACATAATGAATTGCTTAATCATAAAAATGCCATTGGTTATTCTATAAATGATTTGAAGGGTATTAGTCATAATGTATATATGCATAGAATTCTTTTAGAGGACCATGCTAAGCCTTCTATTAAACATTGAAGGTTAAAGGTGGTTAAACCCCACTCTCAAAGAAGTGGTGAGAAAAGAGGTAACTAAGTTGCTTGATAATGGAATAATCTATTCCATTAATGATAGTAAATGGGCAAGCCCTGTTCAGGTTGTACTAAAGAAGGGAGGCTCAACCGTTGTTAGGAATGAATCTAATGATCTCATACCTACTAAAACTGTCATGGGATGGTATATGTGTATTGACTCTAGGAAATTAAATAAAGCAACTAGGAAGGAACATTTCCCATTGCCTTTTATTGACCAAATCCTTGAGAGACTAGCCAACTTTTCTTATTTTTGTTAGTTGGATGGATTAAGTTGTTTTTACCAAATTCCTATTCATCCTAAGCATCAAGCTATTTAATGTTCTTAATAGGTGTTTATGGTATTGATTTTTCCAATTATATAGGCAACCTATTTAAAGTTCTTAATAGGTGTATTGTGCATGGATTGGTCTTGAATTGGGAAAAATGTCACTTTATGGTTCAAGAGGGAATCGTTCTTTGTCATTCAGTTTCAAAGAGGGGCATTGAAGCTAATAAAGCAAAGATAAAAGTAATTGAAAATTTTCTACCTCTAAAGAGTGTTAAAGATATAAGAAGCTTCCTTGTACATGCAAGTTTCTATTGAAGATTTATCAAAGACTTCTTTAAGATAGCAAAGCCATTGTGTAAGTTACTTACTAAATATGCTATTTTGAGTTTGATGACGTGTGCCTTGATGCATTTGCAACTTTGAAAAGATCTTTTATTTTTGTACCTTTCTTACAACCACCTAATTGGGAGCAACTATTTGAAATAATGTGTGATGCTAGTAACTTTACAGTGGGGGCTGTTTTGGGTCAAAGAAAGGAAGGCAAGCCTTATGTGATTTACTATGCTAGTAAACTACTTGATGATGCTTAGATCAACTACACCACAATGGGAAAGGAGTTTATTGCTATTGTTTTTGCATTTGATAAGTTTAGAGCATATTTTGTGGTGAAAAAGGTGATTGTTTATTTAGATCATGTTGCACTTAAGTATCTTCTCAGGAAGAAGGATGTAAAACCTAGACTCTTATGATGAATTTTAATTTTTATTGGAAAGTGAAAGATAAGAAGGGAAGTGATAACCTTATTATGGATCACCTATCAAGGATTGATTTAGATGGACTGAAGAGGAATGATGATGTTGTGCCAATTAATGACACATTTCATGATGAACACTTAATCAGTGTGGTATCAAAAGAACTTCCATGGTATGCGGATATTGCAAATTATCTTGTGAGTGGTGTTCTTCCTTGTGAGTTAGATTATTGACAAAGGAAGAAATTTATGCATGATATTAAATTCTATTATTGGGAGGAGTCTTTACTTTACAAGAGATGTGCTGATAGTTTAATTTGGAGATGCATTCCTCAATATGAAGCTTAAGATGTTTTGAGACATTGCCATTCCTTGGATGTTAAAGGACACTTCATTGCAAAAAAAAAACATCTAAGGTACTACAATCTAGTTTTTGGTGGCCAACTTTTTTTAAGGATGCTGGAGAGTTTGTTCTTACATGTGATAGATGTCAAAGAATGGATAATATCACTAGGAAACATGAAATGCCCTTAAAAGGAATCCTTGAAGTCGAGCTCTTCGATGTTTGGGTAGAGATTTCATGGGTCCATTTCCTAGCTCTTAAGGTTATAAGTATATTCTGGTCATGGTGGATTATGTTTCAAAATGGGTGGAAGCATTGCCAACTATTACTAATGATGCTAAAGTGGTCAAGATGATGCTTAAGAGAACTATTTTTCCTAGGTTTGGTACTCCTAGGGCATTGATTAGTGATGGAGGTTCCCATTTTTATAATCATGTGATTGAGGCTCTCTTAAAAAATATGGAGTAACACACAAGGTTGCTACTCCATATCATCCATAAACAAGTAGACAAGTTGAGATTAGTAATAGAGAGGTTAAGTGGATCCTAGAGAAAACAATGTCTTCTTCACAAAAGGATGGGGCATTAAAACCCTAATTGTATGCTTTATGGGCATATAGGATAGCATTTAAAACCCCAATTAGCCTTACTCTTTACCAATTAGTTTATGGGAAGTCTTGTCATCTCTTCATTGAATTAAAGCATAAGGCATATTGGGCAACAAGGGCTTTGAATTTTGATTTGAAGAAGGCTTAGGAAGAGGTTACTTCAACTTAATGAATTAGATGAGTTAAGAATGAATGCTTATGAGAATGCAAAGTTATATAAAGATTGTATTGATAAGAATTTAACTAAGAAGGAATTTCATAAGGGGGAGCTTGTTCTTTATTAATTCAAGACTCAAGTTATTTTTGGGAAATTTGAGGTCACTATGGATGGGTTCATTTAAAGTTATCAAGGTTTATCCTCATGGTGCGGTTGATCTTGCTAATGCAAAAGGGGAAATTTTTAAGGTAAATGGACATCATCTTAAGCCCTACTTGATCAGTAATGCAATTGATCTGAGTTGCTCTGTCTCTCTGTCTACACCCTAATTGAATTGAGGTAAGGTTAAGCTATCGACTTTTAAATTTAGCATGGTAAGACTAGCACATCTTTACTTTCTTGACTTTCATATACATCTTTACATTTTCTATGCTTTTATTTCATTATGTTTTATTTTGAGTTATTACTTCACATTTTTGCATTTCCTAGCCTTATTTTCATACTATTTTGGACTTTAGATTAGTTTCATCTAGTGTTTATTTTAAGTTATGTACTAGTATTTATTTTTTTTTCAAAACACTATGCCTTAATTTTTTTTCTTATTAAAATGCTGGTGACGAGTCGTCACTCATTAATGACTCATAATAGAAAGGTTAGATGACAAGTCATCACTAATGGATGACTCATCACATAGAACATAGAGCATGGTGACGAGTTATCACACATTGATGACTCATCACAAAGAGCTTAAGTGACGAGTCGTCACCACATTGATGACTCTTACACCCACATTTATCCTACCTACAATTGCATTATCATATATTTATACTTATAATAACTTAGTTTCATTATTTTTATATATATTACACATCTTCTATTGTTCATCTATTTGTTTTATTCTCTTTATTCCTTAACTAAGCACAATTTTATAATTGAAAGGTTATTTCTTTTCTAAGAATAGACACACCTTTTCACTAACCCTTACACACCCTTTCACTGTCTCTTACACCCCTACATCTTACACCCCTATTACATCTATAAATACAACCTTTTGACCACCCAATCTCACATGTCTTCATATCCAAACGAATTTGCACTTACCTGCACTCTCTTCTATCATTTCCTATTCTTTTATTCCTTATATACTTAGACTTTCTCTTTATCTCTTCTCTAAATCAACCCTAACTGAACCATCCCACTCTTTTTATCCTCTTTGTTTTATTTTTCCATTTTCAACTGCACTTTTAATTCATTTGAGCAAGACTATCACCATGGGTAAGACTAGAGGATCATCTTCTAAGAGGCCACACATTGAAGAAACACATCAAAAAGAGAAAGATCTTTCCATAACTTACAAAGCCAAGTTTCCAATCCTTACACATGAAGAAGGTGCCAAGTTCACAACAATCAAGTTTAAGGAAATCTTGGGTTATAAGTACATTCCTAACTCTTTTTTGAATGATGTTGGTATGCTTGAATCTTTTGATCAATTTTTAACTCAATGTGGGCTTAAGAAATTTGTTTTTATGAATGAAGATACCAATGTGGAATTAACTATTGAATTTTATCCTACTTTGGATGTTAATGCTAAAAATTCATAAATTCTGAAATTTTGAATGCAAGGGAAGAAACATTAACTTACTTACACTTTCAAGAATCGTGTTTTTGGTTTAAAAGAGATGGGTTATGTGATCTCCCATCATCTTTTAGGTTGAATGAATTCTAGATGTTTTTAACTGGTTTGCACACACCATTTGACTTTAGGAAAGGCAAGGCTATGTTTATTAAGGACTTGAAATATTGGTTGCTACATAAGTGATTGCATGTGTTCTGTTTTATAAAATTGAATTCAATAGAGCTTCAGCACAAGAATTATTTTTAATGTGGTGCATTCACAATAAGAAACAAGTGTGTTGGACTTATTGGGTGTTTAATCAATTGTTAGCTTGTGCTTCCCATAAGGATGCACCTTTGACTCATGGAAACTTGATTACCATTATTGCAAAGGCTTTGAATGTTAACCTTCCTAACTATACTCATTTTGTTGAGCGTTCTTATTTTACTAAGCAAGCTTTTATAAGAGGAGAAGTAGTGGATGTTGTGTTCCATTTGATTCCTCCCTGTTCCCATTCTTGTTGGAGAGAAATTGAAGGACCATCACTGGCTAAGGATCAACACTATGTAGAATTTGTCAAGGAGAGTGATCTAGAGGAGGAACTTCCCTAATATACACCATTCGGTGATGTTCCTCTCCTCACTTATCCAATTCAAAGTACCACCAGTGGATCCTCAAGTGCTTATCCTCCTATTTGGGATTAAATATTGGATACACAAATTGCTATGCAGCATCAACTCAATGAGATGGAGTTTCAAAACCAACAACTTGCTCATTGGCAATGCAAAATGGAGTATAAATTGAATCAATTTTTTGCTCGCTCAGGCTATCCGATCGAGTCTACACCTTTTACCCCTATAGATGATTGAGGGAGTACTTCTATCCTTTCCCTTGCTTTGTTTTTATTACATTGAGGACAATGCATGTTTTTAAGTGTGGGGGAAGGTATATTAGTAGGATATTAGTAGAATATTAGTGGTATATTAGTAGTATATTATTTATATGTTTTATGTGTGTTGTGTGTTTTGCATTGATATATTATGTCATTATTGCATTTTGCATTTAGGATATTATTATTGATATTTTGCATTTATATTATTCATTTTCTTCTTATATGTAATAAGTAGTTGTTCTTTTTAGTCTATTGATTTTGATTGAGGTTTAACCATTAATGTTGTTAATTAGATTTTGTATGCTCTATTAATAGAAGTTAAAAGTTTCATCTAGTATAGTTTATAAATTTTACTTTTTATCTCTTTTTATTATTTCTAAGATCTAAAGAATATTTAGTCAACTTGGTAGCTATGCTTAAGGCTAAAGTGGTAAAGATTCAAGCTTAGGTTTTCTTAGAATTTGAAGTAACCTTAGGGAAACTATAGCCATAATACTCATGAAACTTATTTTTTAATAACGGATAAGGACAAGTTTTAAAAAAATTGCATTTTGAGTAAGTTGTGTGTAATTAAGTATGCTCCTTAATTACATTCATTTGGAAAGAAATGTGCAACATCATAAGTATATGTATTTTGAGTAAGTTATGTGTGATTGAGTATGCTCCTTAGTAACATTCGTATGCTCCTTAGTCACATTCATTTAGAAAGAATACATCCAAAAAATATATTATTAAATAAAATGTCTAAAAATGACATAAGAAGAGTGAGTTAATGTGTGTGCTTAACATTGTCTCAAGGTTGCTTTTACATCTAGGAAATCATAAGTTTGGAGAATAACTATTTTGGTTAAGTAGCTTGGTTAAAAATTTGACTTTATGTTCTTGATTTTATTCTTAGTAAATTGAGATAAATTGGTGAATTTATTGCTTATGCTATGAAACTTGCTTGTTTTATTATTATGGAGCATTGAAGTTTAATTGATTAACTATCTTTTACAACCTCTTTTATTCTTGATATGACTTAACAAGATAACTACATTTTCTTTGGAAGAGATGAAAATTTGTGTGCTTTTCTATACTAGATCTTTTTTTACTTGAGGGCAAGCAAGGTCTAAGTGTGGGGGAGTTTGATATAATGCAAATGTGCATAGTTATTTAGGCTAGCTAAGGTTTATTTTCATTTCATTTCATTATGTTATTGAATTGATGTTTTTACTTATTTTATCAGCAGGACTCACTATATAAGTTTTATCCATGATTTAGGGCTCAAATGACATTTAGAAGACACATGGAGTTGATTGGAATAAGCTAGGAAGCAAAAGGAGTCAAGATTGGATCATCAAGAAGGTGTACGGATTATCACTAGGGGCACTAGTCATCACCGAGAGTCTCTGTGACGAGTCGTCATACTCTTGCCTTGCCCAAGAGTTACAACTTTTCCCGATTTTAGCAGTTTTTGTATTTCGGCCATAAATCCATCTATAGACATCTAAATTAGGTTATTCAAGTTGCTATAGAAAGATAATAGAATGATATAAAACTTTTATCAGGGAAATTTTTAGAGTTAAAGTCATATAAATGGGTAGAAATGCCCCTAAAGTTATAGAATCTACAAAGTGGGGTGACCTTTGATGTCAAGTGGTGTCTTTCCAAGTCCAAACATATTCTAGTCACTTTCAGTCGCTTTCAAGCTCTATATATACATAATTTATGGTTTAAAATAGAGAGACATATGAATTTCTATAGTGTTTTAGAAGTACAATTATTATCTTTTAGTTTTAAGAGTCATTATAAGAAACACTTGAAGAAGACAAAGCCAAGTGCAAGAGAAGATCATCCTAAATCAAGAATTCTTTAGAAGACATAGAAGGGAGTTTTACTTATTCAATTCTTTCTCTCTTTATCTTTCTTTCTATATTGAATTTGGTTTCTTTTATTGCTTCTTAATAATGTACCTAGGCTAGGTCTTTGTATGGGAATTACAATGATGAATTAAATAAGAACTACATTTTTATCTTCTATTATTCATGATTTAATTTTAATTAGTGAAATTTGTGTTATGTATGTTTGATCACTATATGTAACTTACTAATCAAATTATTTACAATAAGAATTGGAGTAATTTGGTGGAAAGTAATTGAGATTACTTAAGAATGGAATTTGACTTAGAGACAAGGGATTCATCTTAAAGGAAACAAAATTAGTATAATATGTTTTATGATTTTCCTTTATCTTTGCATTGCCATGAGAATGAATGTAGACTCTAAGAGGAAATACCTTTAATTAACAACAAGAGTTACTTTTAAAGATTATAGACTAATTTCCAATCAATATGTTTTATGATAAAAAAATTTAAAGTTCTTGTTTGATGCTAATTTGTGATTTATACACACACACACATTATTATAACTTGTCTTAATATTTTAGCAATTAGTTAATGTTTGGGTTTCTTTATTTGTTTTAGTCATTATTACTATTTTGGTTTATTTACCTATCCATCTAAGTATCTATCCAGTTAATACAAGATTGACCCAATTCCTAAGTATTTAACACCCTTCTTGCTTTATACTAAGTCTTAAAGACTAGGGTATATAAGTCTAACTCGCAACAATCCCTACTACCTCATCATCATCAATCATGACCTTATTTTTACTAGCAGCATTTTCAACCTCCTTACCATTTCTTAAGGTAATTGCTTGACAAGTCTCTATCAATGCAAACTTTAGTTGGCTAGGAAGCTTTCCTACAGGTTTGGTGTTGGAAGAGGAACCTTGTTGAGCAATTTGATTTTTAAGAAAGAGGTTGTGAGTAGTAAGTTGTTCAAGCCTTGTGTTGATTTGCTTAAATTTCTCTTCACTTTGTTTGTTAATGGTCATTTAGTGGTTGAAAAATTGTTCCATAAGATTTTCAAGGTTGGATTTAGGTTGGTTAAAGGTTTTTTGTTTCATAGGGAATCTAGGTGAGCTTTGGGTTTTGGTGTTTGGGTTAAATGGAGGGTTCATTTGTGAAGATGTATTTGACTAAGAAAATCTTGGATGGTTCCTCCATTGGGGATTATAAGAATTTGAGTTCAACCCCATCCTTTGGTTGAAAGCTCCTTGTATATAACTCATATATTCATTAGAACTCATACTACACTAAGAATATGAATGCGATCCTCCACACAATTCACAAACAACATTGGTACTTTCTAAAGAGTTGATTTGATTCTTACTTACCATTTTTGTGAGAGCATCTACCTTTGCATTCAATAATTAATGGTGTTAAGTTCCAAGACTCCTTTTTCTTTTGCCATTGTTGTCTCATTACCCATATATCCTTAAGATGCAAGTTCTTCAAGCAAGGTAATGACTTCCTTAGCTATCTTATCCATCCATTTCCCACTAGAGGCTGCATTGAAGATATTTCTATTCTCATCTGTCAACTCATTATAGAAAATTTAAGGGATCATCCAATCTGATAAGCCATGATGTGGACATTACCTTTAAAGTTCTTTAAATCTCTCCTAAGCTGAATTGATTGTCTCACTTCCACTTTTCTTAAAAGTCATAATCTCATTGTGAAACTTGGCCATTTTATGTGGCAAAAAAAACTTATGTAGGAAAGCTTGCTTCAATTGGTCCCATGTTATGATTGATTCACTAAGCAAACTAGTAAGCCATATTTATGCCTTTTCCTTAACTGAAAATGGGAAAAGCCTAAGCCTTATTGCATCATCCATCACACCACTGATCTTCAAGGTTGCACATATAATAAGAAAAAATAATATATGTGCATATGGATCCTCTCCTTGTAAACCCCCAAATTAATTATTCTACACCATTTGGATGATACTTGGCTTAATTTCAAAATTTTTATTAGCAATGGTTAGGGCCACAATTCCTTTGAAACCTCCTAAAATGTCGAGCATAGCAAAATCTCCTAACGTTATTCTCTCCAATTAAGCCATATTGTCAAAATTCTGTTGGTTCACTCTTCTATATCTTTGGTCCATATGTAAAGCACGTATAGTTAAATCAATTTCAAAATCAAAACAAAGAGTGTTATCACTAGCACTTCTAGTAAGCATAAACAAATGGAAAATAATGGTCTAATCAATAATAAAAAAACTAACAACTAGAAAAAAAATAAAAACAAAAAAGAATAAAATTCAAAACCTAAAATAATTTTTTTCTACCCTAAGTTAATAAAAACACTAATCAAATTCCCTAGCAACGGTGCCAAAATTTGAAGCGGGTCACATAAAACCCTAGTCTCTAGGACTTAGCATAGAGCAAGTCGGGTGTCAAACACTCAGGAATTTGAACTTTTTATTAATTGAATAAATACTCAAATCAATAGGCAAAGTAATATCAAGATAATAATAGTTAATGTAATAAATAAAAAGAGTCTAACTTACTAACTAATTACTAGAAATTCTTATGAGAAATTATAACAAAATATATGCATGAGAGAATTTACAATTCAGAATTAAATAAGAACTTTGCACATATTTATCATACGACATATTGATTGGAAATTAGTTATAGTCTTCAAAAGCAATTCTCATTGTGAATTAAAGGTATTTCCTCTTAGAGTCTACAAGCACTCTTGTGTTATTGTAGAGATAAAATAAAAACAAAAAGATATTATACTAATCCTTATTCCCTTAAGATGAAATCTTTGTCTCCAAGCAATAATCAATTCCTAAGTAATTTCAATTACATTCCACCAAATTACCCCAACTATCATTATAAATACTTTGATTAACAAGTTACATATGATGATCAAGCATACATAACACCATTTGCACTAATTGAAATTAAATCATAAACAATAAAAGATAAAAATGTATTTCTTAAGATTAATTCATCATTGCAATCCTCATACAAGACTTAGCCAAAATACATTATTAAGAAAGTAAACAATAATCAAATACAACATAGAAAAGGGAAAAAAAGATTGAATAAATAAAACCCTTCTACTATGTCTTCTAAAAGTTGCTTGATGGTGAATGATCTTCCTTTGCTTCTTGGATTTGTCTTCCTTAAGTTCTTCTCCCCCAAAACTAGATTTGACAAATGATTTCTAAAATAAAAATGAAGTAGTAATAATTTTCCTTTTACAATGCTTTCTATGTCTACTTCATATATCTCACTTGTTATTTATCTCTAAAACACCACTTAGATTCTTCATATCTAAAACAAGGCTAAAGTTATGTATTTATAGACCTCATAAGTGGCTAGAAGTGACTATAATTCGTTTAGAATTGGAAAGGCACCATTTGACATGAAAAGTCACTCTCCTTTGTAGATGTTGTAGTTTCAATGGAATTTTTGTCTATCTAAATGACCTTAAATCTAGAATGTTCCTTCATGAAAGTTGTAGATCATTATGTTATCTTTCTAGAAAAACTTTAATCACCTAATTTGGATGTCTTTAGAAGAAGTTATGGCCAAAATAGAAAAACTATTCAAAGTCAAAAATTGCAACTCTTTGAATAGGCATCAATGTGACAACTTGTTACATGGTGACGACTCATCAAAGAGGCTCTTTATTACAAGTTATGCCTTTGGTGATGACTCATACCTCTTCTTAAAAGATTCAAGCTTCACTTCTTATGGTTCCCAACTTGTTCTAATCAACTCCAAGTCTCTTCCTAATATGATTTGAGCCTAAAACATGTATAAAACTTACATAATAAACCATAAAGAAAAAACAAGTAAAAGCAACAACTTCATAATCAAATAAACTCACAAAAAATAATGAAATCAAATGAAAATAAACCTTAACTAACCTAAATAACTATGCACATTTGCATTATATCACCCCTACCTTTCCTGTACTACTTAGTGTGGATACCTCCAAAAAATTTCATTTAGATACTCTTACTCTAAAAAAAGCATTAGAGTAGAAGGAGCATTTAAAGATAATATTTTCAAATTCAAATCCTAATGAGTGTGTTTTATGCTCCTTCTAATTTTTTTAGAAAAAAAAAACCAAAATACATGGGAATTTAACCACAATAATGTTAGACTCAAATTCCAATTTACAAACATTTTTCTCAAGCATCAAGCACATAAATTCATTTGTTCAATAGAAAAGTAAGCATTAGGTTCATTAAAATGTAAAAATTCCTAACCATATATTACTCTTATAATTTTAAAAGTCCAAACAAATCATTAAAGGAAGATTAAAGCATTTCTTTAAGAAAACTAAACTTTAATGAATAAGACTCTATATGTGAATAGGTTGCAATAATCCAAGTGTGAGAGTAATGCATGAACAACATAAAAATTAAACCAAAACATGCATGACTCTTAAAGTAAAACAAACACATAAACATGAAAAGAAAATAAAAACAAACAAAAACTAAAGAACAATGTACTCCCCTTATTTTGATACACTTGGTAGGGAAGCGAATGGAATGAAAATGGGATCTCTTGCAGCCTTATTAATCATTTTAAACCTTTTGCTTTGAGGGAGTATGCAAGAGATTTCATCAATTTGGGCTTGCAACCTTTCAGCCATCATTTTACAATGCCTCTCAAATTTCTCCATCACAAGAGATAAGTCTATGATCATATTCCCAATCCTGTTGTTAGAGAAGTCCATAAGCTCCATGATTCCTTCACTTCATCCTTTGGTGCTCCCTCTCTTCCTTGCTTAGCTTTCACTTCCATTAGCTTCTTCCTCTATAGCATTAGGAGGCAAAGGAACTTCACCGTATTGCATTGTCATTTAGCATAACAAGTAGCATTTCCTTGAAGTGACATCATGAAGCTCGTTGAATTCTATAATAATTTCTACCCAAATAACGTAGTCTCATCAAGGAATTTGGATTCCAGTGGTTCTAATTGATGTTTAGTAAATTCAAGTGGGGTAAAGTATATTGCCAAACCCATGATAATATGCCCCATTGACATTACTACTTTCCTAGTCTACACAACATGCCATATAGAACACAAAATAAAGTATGTACTACACACTTTTGTGTTAGTTTTCAAGCACCATAACATAAGTAATTCATCCGAAGAAACCCTAGTGTTGTCATTTCTAATAAAAATGGTGTGTGACATGAACTTGTATAGAATTAAATATGAGTGATCTCTAATCAAACCATTAGTCATTACTTAGCCTTCACAAACTCTATCACCCCCTGGTGATTTCATGCCGAAAATGACTTATATTATTATCCAATGGAGGTTGACAAAAACCTCATTCAGGAAAACCAAATATGTTAGACATGATCTCATAGTTAAAACGATACTCTTTCCTAAAGAACCTACATGAAAAGACTCCTTGATTTTCATCTAGAATCTTTAAATGTAGTGTAAAATTCTATAGTTAGCTCAAAGAATACATCATGTTGGGCTATGAACAATTTAGACCACCCTAATTTTTTACAAAACACATCTATGGTTTCCTTAATCCCCATGTTCAAAATTATCTCATCATTAAAATATTTTGGCTTGTTGAAATTTCTTTTGACTAAGGAGCATAATCTCTTACCTTCCTCTTCAGAATAAATGACAAAGAAAGCTTCGTAATCATTTCTTATGTCTTTGGACTTACCTTTGCCATTATTAAGCCTCTTTCCTTGATATAAAGCCTTTATTCTAGCCATCATAACAATGTTAGTGTCTCCACAAAAATAAAATGTCAAAAGAGAATGAAAATAATAAGAACAAAAACAAAATAAAAGAATAGGGTTTAAATAAGAAAAATGGTTACAAAGAATTTTATTCCTAAAACTAAAAGAAAAGGAAATAATATGTAATTTTGTTTACAAAAAAAGGAAAATAAAAAAATATAAAGCTAAAGTTTCCTTTATCAAATAGGAATTAAGAATCAAATAGGAAGTTACGCTCTCCTAAAATCCATAATAAACAAGGAAACTAAATTGAAATAAAATAAAATAAAAATTAACAAACAAAATTCAAAAATAAAAAATCTTAATATCTCCCTCACACTTAAAATGTGCAATGTCCTCATTGCATGATCATATGATAATTGAAAATTGAACTGCCATGATCATTAGGGTGCACGACCATGTGTGTCAAGGTGCACAGCCATACATGTCGGGGTGCACAACCGTGTGCCCTATTTTTGCAAATTTTAGCTCATCAAGTCAAGTGGCTATGTGCCTTATGCTTAGATCATGATTTTGGGCTATAGAAGCACATGGTTATGCATATAATACATATGGTCATGCCTGAAACACAAACTGAATCATTAGAAACTAGCTTGCTTAAATCGTATCAATCTAATTTTGATCAATTTTTATAGAACAAGTATTATAAACTCATGTCATCCATATGAGAGAAATAAAACATGAAACAAAAGATAATAAGCATTAACAAAATAAAACCTTAAAACAACTTAAATTAAAATGAAACAAACTTTAATAACTTAAACAAACATAATAAAAAATAACAAACATAACTTAAACACATTGGTCCACAAAAAATGAAATAAAAAATAACTTAAAGATACATTGTTCAAGCTAGAACAAAACAACAAATAGAAACAAGATCTTCACTCTTCTCCTTCATCCTTGAATGAGAAGTCATCTTCTTCCTCTTTAGGTTCATTGTGAATAAGTGGATATGGTGGAGGAATAAAATTATGAGAATTGAAGAATGCCTTGACATTATGGTTGATCAAATTTACATTACGATTCATTCTCATCATTGTAAGGTCTAATTGATGTGCCAATGTGTTCAACTCACCAACATTTGAATCAACTACTCCCATTTGAAATTCTAAGTTGTCTAACCTTTCTATAACCACATTAAGGGTAGCTTCTTGATCTTCCTCATCCTTCTCTTCCTGTGGTTCCTTTAGTAGTGCAAGTTGGGTAAGTAATGCTCTTCCTCTGTGGTTAACACAAACTTAACCCATAGCCTCCATCATGTTAATGCTAATGAAGAAACGACCCTTGACCTTTTTAAATGGCATGTGTTTAGTGTTGAAGCCTAGGTAAGTAGCTATAGTGGTCACTAATCCTCATACCTTGATAGCCCTAGTTACTTTTATAGCTGCATCCCTTAATTTTCCAGCTAAAGCATGAAAGTATCAAGTTTCCTATCATTGACCATGCCATACAAAATGTTTAGCTTTGTGTTGGTAACCACAGAATCCCCTTCTTTCCTTGGAAATAAGGAATGGGCCATAAGCCTATATAAATACTTCAAAGCAAGTGATCGAATACGAGATTCTTTTGCAACCCTAGCTTTTTAGAAAACTTCCCTTTCCCATATTATTTCTCTCCAAAATGCATCTCTATCATACTCAACATTAGCATTTTGATCCTTAGGAAAATGAAACACACCATTAAGTTTAAACAATCTTAAATTATGTTCTTTATTTCCTAATTAAAACTTGAGCATAAAAGGTTGTTCATCAAAACTAAATGAAAAGAGAAACTCACAAGTAGGCCTACCATAAGTGGGACTTTGCATTATAAAAAATTCACCCCAATCCATCCTATTGATATACATCATTGCCTCATTATACAACCCAATTTCCTTTAAAGATGAAGCAATAGCATATATATTAGGGACAATCTTTCTACTCATTTTTTGCTCAAATTTCTTCTTATGCCCCTTATACTTAAAATGAATTTGATTAGGAAAGTGTTTTACCGTTCTTTCTTCATTAGCACCACCCGAATTATTAGAGCTTCCATCAAGCCTTACTTTTTGGGAGGAGGAGCATATTTCTTCTTTGTATTACTTTTTTTCCTTTACTCTCTTTCCATGGTAGTATGAAGGAGATGAAAAGTTAAAAGTGTGCTTAATAAATAAGATGAGTGAAGAATGAATGAAAGATAAGATGATATAAGAAAGTGGAAGAGTTGCGGTGTTTAAATAAAAGATGTGCAGTTATCAAAAATGGAAAAGTTAGTCCAAATTTAGGAGTTTCAAGGTTAAGGAAATGGGAAAGCTAGTGGGAATTATTGAATGTTAGGCTTTGGGAAGCGAGAAAGGTAGTCAAGATTAGTAACCCTAGGTGTTTGGCAAGTGGGGAATGTTAGGAAAGTGGAGGGGCTCCACTTAAAATTGAGTGCACGTCATGCATTTATAATACAACAGGGAATGCATGGCCATATGTGTTAAGGAGCATGACCATACGACCTACTAGCACATTTTTTTACTTGATGTTAGGCGCATGGCCATGTGCATTTTGAGCATTGCCATGCCTGGTTGGTTATTTTTAGCTTGTTAGGCACACGGCCATGTACAAAATGCACATGGCCATGCCTAGATTAAAATTTTGGCTTCGACATAGGCGTGGATGTTCATGAAATGCACATGGCCATGCCTGAATGTAATTTTTAACAATCAATTAGGTCACTAGCGCCATGGGGTGCACAACTTAACCAATTCATCAATCAAGGTATCAATCATAAATTTGCATACAATGCATTACATAAATGACTTACACATTATATAAACTAACATTCCATACAAATTTAACTTACAAAACCTCTTTTAGAGTTCCTTCTTTCCTTGCTTCTTGAAATCATAAAAGAAACAAACATCAAAAGTCTAATTAAAATAAACTTGTAAAAACATAAATGAAATTATTTAAATAAAATAAAGTAACAAATTTTCTTGGTTAAGCCCCTAAGAAGCACTTTTTTAAAGGTCCATGAGCTAGACCGCCATATTAATCATGTAGTTGACTCCCTCAAGTATACAACTTGATAGAAATTCTCTAATGTGCCTCTATGGTACAGCTTCAATCTTTGCCCATTCACTTTGAATTTGTATCCTTTGGTGTTGCATACTTCCACAACCCCATGAGGGTATGATTGAGTCACTATAAATGGTCCTAACAATTTACTTTTCAATTTTCTAGGAAATAATCTGAGCCATGAATTAAAAAAATAACACTTGATCACTTTCCTTGAACTTTTTTTACCTAACTTTTGCATCATGGCATCTATTTGTGTGTTCCTTATAAATCCTTGAATTCTCATAAGCAACATCTATAATTTCTTTAAGCTCACTCATCTTTAGCATTCTCTTTTCAACTGCCTTTTTGAAATCAAAATTCAAGGCTTTTACTAGCCTTGGGCTCAAGTTCAATAGAAAATGACATGCTTTTACATAAACTAACCTAAAAGGAGACACCTAATAGGTGTTTTGTATGTTGTTCTATATGCCCACAAAGCATCGTCAAGCTTTCTTGCCCATCTTTTCTTCACTTGCTCACTATTCTTTCTAAAATTTTCTTTAACTCCTTGTTGCTCACTTTAACTTGTCCACTCGTTTGAGGGTGATAAGGTTTAGCTACTTTATACTTCACCCCATATCTGGCTAATAATGATTCCATGTTTTTATTGCAAAATTGTGTTCCCCCATCACTTATGATTACTCTAGCCATACCAAACTAAGAGAATAACTTCTTTAAGAACTTGCAAGCAACTCTTGCATCATTTGTTGAGCATGCTTGGGCCTTTACCCATTTGGAAATATAGTCCACACAAATAAGAATGTACTTATTACCCTCTAGCAAAGGAAATGGCCCCATGAAGTCAATTCCCCATACGTCAAATATTTCAACTTCTAAGTTTCTATATTGAAGCATTTCATCCTTCTTTAAAATGTTGCTACTCCTTTGATATGCATTATAGCGATCACAAAGTTTCTTTCATCTTGAAAAAGTGTAGACCAATAAAACCCTACTTTAAGAACCTTAGCAACTATTCTTTGTGATAAAAAATGTCCACCATTAAACATTCCATGAAAATGATGCAAGACTAACCCAACTTCTTTATTTTCTACACATCTCTTCGCTATACCATCACTATATAATTTCCACAAATATGGTTCATCCCAAATGTAAAATTTAGAATCACAAATTAGCTTCTTCTTTTGTTGAGGAGTGACCTCTTTTGGCATTTCTCCACTTGACAAAAAATTTGCTATGTCAGCAAACCAAAGAGCACCTATGATCTATATAGCCAAAAGCATCTCATACAGAAATAATTCTTTCATAGGTTCTTAACTATTCCCTTCCTCTTACTATTTATCCATCATCGTCAAATGATCAACTACTACATTTTTAGAGCCCTTCTTGTCTCTAATCTCAATGTGAAATTCTTGCAACAATAGTACCTATATAGTGAGCCTTGGTTTGGAATCTTTCTTGTTCATTAGGTACTTCAATGCTACATGATCTATGTACACAAAAACCTTAGAGTTAAGGAAATAGGATCTAAACTTGTTAAAATAAAAAATGATTTCCAAAATCTCCTTCTTTATAGTTGTATAATTTAGTTGTGTATTAATCAATGTCCAGCTTGCATAGTATATCACATGCTGTTTGTTCTCCTTTCTTTGACCAAGCATAGCTCTTATTACGTGATCACTCACATCGCACATCAACTCGAATGGTAGACTCCAATTTGGTGCCATCACTATAGGAGTTGAGACAAGGGCATCCTTTAACCTATCAAAAGACAATTTACACTCATCAGTAAAATTGAAAGGTGAATCTTTCTCAAGAAACTTATAGAGGGGTTTAGAGATTTTTGAAAAATCTTTAATGAACTGCCGATAAAAGCCTACATGGCCAAGAAAACTCCTAACTCCCTTCACATTTGTGAGGTAATATAGCTTCTCAATTGTCTCTACCTTTGCTTTATCAAATTCAATCCCTTGAGCTAAAATTTTTTGTCCTAGAATGATTCCTTCATCTATAATGCAATGACACTTTTCCTAATTTAGTGCCAAGTTTATTTCTTTATAGCATGCAAAAACTTGCTTTAAATTGTTCAAATAGACATCCCTCAAATGAGTTTCCATAGACTAAAAAATCATCTATGAAAACATCCATGATCTCCTCTACTAAATATGAAAATATGGTCATCATAAATCTTTGGAATGTCACAAGAGCATTATATAATCCAAATGGCATCCTCCTATATGCAAATGTGCCATAAGGACATGTAAAAGTGGTTTTCTCTTGATCTTCTAGAGCTATTGTAATTTGATTATACCCTGAGTACCCATCCAAAAAATAATAAAAAGTATGTCCTGCTATCTGCTCCAATATTTGATCAATGAAAGGTAATAGGAAGTCGTCTTTTCTTGTGGATGAATTCAACATTTTGTAATTTATGCATACCCTCAATTCACTTACAACTCTTGTAGGAATAAACTCCCCTTCCTTATATTTCAAAATTGTAATTCCACCTTTATTTGATACACACTAAATCGGGCTCACCCATAAATTGTCTAAGAACGAGTAAATGATTCTTGCTTCAAGAAGCTTCACTACTTCTTTCTTCACCACTTCTTGTATGTTTGGGTTAAGCCTTCTCTGCTTTTAATGGTTGGCTGGTGTCCTTCCTCCATTAAGATCTTATGCATGTAATAAGATGGACTTATGCCCATAATGTCAAAAATTTGCCACCCAATTGCTTTTACTCTCCTCTTTAGCACATCCACTAGCAATTCCTTTTGATCTTTGTTGAGTTTGGAGTATATAATTACAAGTAGTGTTTGATCTTCTCTTAGAAAAGTGTACCTCAAATATTGGGGTAAAGGTTTCAAGTATAATTTTGGTGGTTTAATGGTTAAGGATTGTGTGGGTTTAGTGTTTGGTAATTTCATGTGTGGTATACAGAGTTAGTGCTTGAGGTGTATTCCATTTTAAGAGGATTGTACCTAAAAACACTTTTCAATATACTCAATTTCCATAGATTTTGCCAACCTTCGTCATTGGACTTCATTCACATACTCATCAACAACATCAATTCTCATACAAAAATCTTCATCATAGGGGTATTTCATGATTTAATAAACATTAAACTTACATCTTTCATCCCCCACTCTCAATGTGAGAGTTCCATTATAAACATCAATGATTGCTCTTGCAATGTAAAGAAAATGCATACCAAGGATTAATGGAACCTCCTCATCCTCTTCAAAGTCAAGGACTACAAAATCAACTGGGAAAATAAATTTCCCAACCCTTATTAACACATCTTTCACTATGTCTTTTGGCTCTTTCACTCTCCAATCTGCAAGCTGCAATAAGATATTTATGGGTTTTCCTTCTCCTACCACCAATTTCTTGTAAATAAACAAAGGCATAAGATTAATTAAAGCTCCTAAATCATAAAAGCTTTTTAAAAATTCAAGTTTCTAATAAAAAATGGCATAGTGAGACTCCTTAAATGCTTTTCTTTCAAAGGAATTTTATTTTGAGATGATTGCACCACACTCCTTTGTGAGTGTGACTTTCCCAAACTCTTGTAACTTCTTTTTATTGGAAATTAGCTCTTTTAGAAACTTGGCATATTTTGGCATCTGAGAAAGATATTCCATAAGAGGCATGTTGATGTGGAGTGCCTTAAACCTCTCTAAGAATTTTACAAACTGTTGATCATGCTCCTATTTTTTCAACCTTTGAGGATATGAAACTCGAGGCTTATAAGGCTTCATTAGTAGTGGTGTTGATTTCTCCACATTTTTATCCATAACTTCTTATTCTTTTTCCACTTGCACTTTAACCCATTCATCTTTTTATTCCTTCTCCTCTTCCTTCTTCTTCTTCTTCTCATATTCCATGATTGCTTTTGGGGTTAGAATCTCTATTCCACTTCTCAAGGTAATAGCCTTGAACTGCTCTTTTGGATTCTTTTCAGTGTTACTTAATAAGGAACCTTGATTTCTCATTGATAAAGAGTTTTCCAATTACCCCATTTACATCATTAAATTATAGATAAAGGAAGAATGATTCTTGAACATGAGCCGAGTGTCTTGGTATATTTGCTCAAATATGCCCTCCAACCTCTTTGTAGCTTCATTTTGTTGGTTTATGTTTGTGGACATCACATCCAGGAACTTCTCCAACTTACTCTCCAAAGAAGTCCTTGAAGATGAACCTTTTCATGCTAAAAATTAGGTTGGTGATGTTATGCATTATGTCCTCCAAAACACGATGGTGCTTGTGGCCTCCACTGGTTATTTTCTTGATTCCTTCATAAGAAATTAGGATGATTTCTCCAACTATGATTGTAGGTGTTTTCATGCACTTGGTTATGCTACCCCTTGAAGTTATTTATATAGTTAACATTCTCCATTAACAACCCTTGCATCATTTGACACTTAATAGTTGGATGACCACCCTAACACAATTCATAAGAAGAAGACAAGTTAGAAATTGTATTAACACTCATTTTGTCCATATTCTTGGATAAAACATCCATTTTTGCATTTAGCATTGTTAAGCTATCAAGCTCAACTGCTCCCCCTCTCTTTGGAGTAGCCCTCTCATTAGACCAAAGGCTTTGTGTATTAGCCATTTCTTTAAAAAGCTCCAAAGCATCCTTGGGTGTCTTTGACATAATAATTCCTCTAGAAGATGCATTTATGTTTACTTTGATTGTTGGATTAACTCCTTCATAGAAAGATTGCACCAAATCCCACTATGGTGGACACTATCTTTAAAGATCTTTGAATCTGTCGCAACATTCATAAAAACTCTCATCCTCTCTTTAATAAAAAGAGTTAAATTCATTTCTAATTTTGAGTACTTTAGCTCGTGGAAAGTACTTGTTGTAGAAAGTTGTGTAAAGCTCTTGCCATGTGTTTATGGAGTTTGGTGGAAAGCTTATGAACCACCTTTTAGCCCTATCCATCAATGAAAATGTAAAAAGGATCAACTAAATTACTTCAGGCTACACTCCATTCATCTTAAAGGTTAAATAATACTCCAAAAATCAGGTCATGTGACCAATCAAATCCTCATGTGTCAACCCATTGAACAATGAGTTCTAGATCATCTCAATCATGGCGGGTTTAATTTTGAAATTATTTACTACTACTGCCAGCCTCACAATTATATTTTGATCACCTTAGACATTAGGACTCATAAAGTCCCTTATAGTTCTTTGGCTATTCTGCCCATTTTGTCCATTTTGCCTATTGTGCGCTACTCGTTCAACTGGAGGTGGGCATCTTTCCTCTTCTCCTCCATTCATTCTATTACTACTCTGTCTCCTCCTTGTGCTAATTTTCCTCCCTAACTCTAAATCAAGTGGTATTAACTAGGCTCCTCTTCTACTTGCACCACATGTTATGTGCATGTACTAATTAAATCCTTGAAAACCACACAAAGAATCACTAAAAGAAAGTCTAAATTAAACAACTTAAAATTCTTCATAATATCAATTTTGGCAATCCCTAACAACAATGCCAAAAACTTATTGTGTAATTTGCAAGTATACAAAATTGTACAAGTAGTAATTAAATATTGATCCCACAGAGATTACAAATTGAGTACTGAAATACTAATTGTGCTTTATTTGTTTAAACAATGAAAAATAGTGTTTTTAAATTAACTAAAATTAAACAAAGGAAATCTAAAATAATTAACAATCAATTTAAAAAACTAAGGTTCTTATTATCAATTCAACCATTTCTTAAGATTAATTAGTACCTAAGCCATATCTAACCATAATCCAATTTGAAGGTGTCTAAAGAATTCTAGGTTTTCCTCTCAAACAAACCTATAATGAACTAAGTATATTAACATCTTAGATTTATAGCTCTCACTTACAAAGTGTTATTTAACTCAATTTAAAGCTTCAGCCCTTAATCAATATTAGTTGTTTAAATGTTTCTCAATTAAGAAACATCTAATAGGTTGTTTATATCTAATGAAACCTATCTCTCAATCAAGTTTCATTATGTAGATTCAATCAAAAGGGTGATCAATCCTATAAAGAATTAAGTTCAACAATAACCAATGGATTGAGATTAATGTCTTAGGTTTAATTTCAATTGTTACATGGATGAATTAATATAAGAACCCTAATAAGAACTTAGCTACTCATGTTAATAATAAAAGACAAAGAAGTGGAATAAAAGAAAATAAACATCATCACTGATCAAAATAAAAATGAATAATAATAAGAATTTAAAAAAAGCCCCTTAATAATAGAAGGCTATTGTTCTTCAATCATTGTTTCTCAATCTCCCAAAAGCAACATCAATAAGCACTAGTCTTCTTTTTTATAAAAAGAAAGATAAAAACTTATAAAAAATATAGAAAATTAAATAATTCATTTTTTCCTAAAGGCTACACACATATAAAACCCTAGCACCTAGCCTCTTGATATGTTTCCCTTTTTGAAAATCCCTTAAATCCCCTTTAATCATTGCTTCAAAATTCAAATTTCAAAAAGCTACCGGCATGGCACACGAGCATATATGTTTAGGCACATGTTCATTTGACTGTCTTCATAAAAATCTAGTAATCAAGCATGGCTATGCACGTGGGTGCTCATGGTTATGTGTCCATCCTTCAATTAGGCATGGCCATGTGCAATTATGCACACAACCATGCGCCTCTTCGAAGCCTCAAGCTTGCTAGATTATGCCTTGAATGCTCCTTGGACACTTCCATAGCCTTCAAAAGTCCTATGCCTCATTCCATCACTATTCTTTGAACACCTAAATGCATAAAAGACAACAAAAAGTAAATCAAAATACTAAAAATGAACACAAAATCAAGTCATGCAACACAAATACTTAAACTAAAGAAAATTTTAGCAAAAGATTACAAATGCAACTAGAATGATACCTAATTCTATCACATTGAGTGCTCAAAATAATGCATTTCTCATACTCATTAATTACATTAGAATTAACTAGTGTATGAAGTCAAATTGGTAAAAAAAACCCAACTCCTAGCATTTATAGAGTACAAACTTTATTTAATCTTGCATATTTAGTCCTTAGTGTAGTTTAGTTCATTGTCAATTGTACTTAGTAATTAGTTAATTCCTATTTCAATTACCTAAACAAACAAACACTAAAAGTAGCTTTAATATTTACTCTTTCAATCTCCACGGAAATGATATATTTCTATACTTTTTATGTGACCTATGCTTTTACAGACCATCGAGCATACACTCTATCACACATTCGTGCATCTATAGTTTACCATGCTTATTCAAAGCTCAATATAGTGATGTAATGGACCATCTTAGCTCTTATACTTTTATTATGTGCAAGGATATTATGAGGGAATATAACTTGATACTGGGCACATCCTAAGGCACACTAGAAGGTATAAAAACATCATTTTATAGGGAAGAAAGAGGGGGATCATTCTAAAGTTTTGTGCCCTACCTAGCCATTATTAAGAAGATAGAAGAAATATCACATTTTCCATTAATCATTACCATCTTCCACCATATTTATATCAACCACCTTTATTACCTCACTTTCCTCTTTAAGATCTTAGTTAGAAGACATCATTTACTCAAGCAATCAACGTAAGAGTGGAGAATTTTCATTGGGCTTTTCAAGATTTGGAAAAAAAGGCTACTTAAAAGGTTCCTTTAATTATATTCTTCATCCTTGTCTTATGTACTTAAGTTGTCAGTAATGTTAAATATGAGATTCTCTATGTATTTTTTTGTACTTACTTTTATGATAAATGGCTAATTTCATTGTAGTTAGAGTTTTAAACCCCCAATTTGATGTAATCACACTTGAGTTTCTAATTTTACATGCAAATAGGTTTTTTTATATATAATTTCAGTCTTCAAACTTAATGTTTCCAATAGTTTGGCCACCGTCTTATTATTAATTATATATTCATATTAAGAAAAATGATTATGTTATAGAATTAAAACTTGACCTATTGATTGATCTAGTAGTTGGGAGACACTAGAATAAGTAATATTATTTGAATGTCTTATGCTTGAAATTAATAGTTAATGTGTTAAGTGATTGGTGAGGTGAGAGCCCCTTTAGTCTTTAATGCATTATTTATCAATTGACTTAGTAAATGCTTTAGAGAGATTTACTAAGTCTTGTAGTGTCATGCATCATGTATTGCATATACTTTCATTATTAAATTGGAATTAACTAGTGTGTGAAGTCAAATTGAGGAATAGAAATCCAAACTCCTTGTATTTATAGAGTTTTAACTTAATTTGATCTTGCATATTTAGTCCTTAATTAGTTTAGTTTATAATAATTAGTCAATTTTTATCTTGATTATTTAGACAAAAAAAAATACTAAAAGTAGCTTTAATACTTTAGTCTTTCAATATTTGTAGGAGTGATATCTTTTTATGCTACTTGTACAATCTATGTGCTTATGGACTATCAATCATTAATCTGCATAACTCTTTTATCTATCTTGAACTTTGTTTAATTGATCCTAAATCAAGTGAATCTTTTATATTTTTATTCAAACATTTTATGGACCAACTAACTGCATCTTCTTAAATTCATCACAACAAATTAAAGTTCCATTTATAGGGCTTTTATAAAGTTTTAAATGATGTCTAAAGTGTCCTTTAATGTCCTCTAATGCCAAAACTATCCTTTTGACATGTCATTTGCCTAAAGGTGAAAGGTTGTAGTTAAAATAATAATCTCTTTTGGCAAATCATTTTGTTTTTCAATAATTTCTTTTAAATCAAAACCATAAACTCAAGATTGGCCTCCAATAGAACTCTGTCCCATCTCTCTAACTAGTGGCCCACCAGAAAAATCATTATCAAAGTTTTTTCTCATCATTACAACTACTCAACTTCAACTTCTCTCTTTCTTCAATAGTTGGAGTAATATTTCACATCTTTAACTGCAAAAAAAAATGTTATACAAAAAAAACACAAAAATAAAAGAAAACAAATAAAAATAAAAAGAATCATCTTCTTTGTAAATTCATAGAAGATAATGTGCTGCAGCACCTTGAATTAATTGTACTGTTACAAGACCAATTAAAAAGACGTGACACATGACCATTAAGAAATATGGCTAACAAAGTAACAATATAGGGGCAACACTCATAGAACCAGACTTGAAATGCATAAGGAAGTCCATTCAAACAATAAAACCACTAGTTATGCAATTTCTCATTTTTATCAACAAACCTTCCCTTCAAAGACTCCATAGTAACATTGAAAACATCCAAACTCCAACAATAAGAGACAAACAATCTCACAGCAACAATGTCCAAATTTTTTCTAGAAACTCTTATATTCATACCAGAAGAAAACAAAAACAACTCAATAAAATATAGAACATTAAGTTTTAAATAGTTATTATTCTCCTATAGTTTGCATTTAAGCAATCTTGAACTGACTACTTAGTAATCTTACCCACACTATTAAAATACTTCTCAATAAGAATATTATTATCATAATGAACACGTATATTCTTTAAATCATCAAAACAATTTAAAACATTAACCAATGGAAACTCTCCTAAACCAAATTTCAATATAGTACCACAAACATTAAACTAAAACTCTCTAACATTTGGCTACCTCAACTTCTTAAGCAATAAAGAGTGAATTAACTAACATTTACTTTAAATTTAGGAAGATAAAAAAATACCCAAAACTTGAAGCCTTAAACATAGCTAATTGTTCATCATGCGGAGTCTTTTTAAATGTTAGAAATAACATTAAAACTCAAAGAACAACCAACTTTAGAATTGAAATAATCCTCATGATGAATCAATGACTCCTAATCCTACAACAAAATATACATATATTACAAAAAAAAAAATTAGATACACCAAAATAACAATAGCATATAAAAAATATATAAAAAAATTAAATAAGGTATGAATAATATGCATATAATTTCAACAAAAACATTAAAAACCCTTAACACAAAAAAACAACATTCAAATAAAATATGAATAATATATAAAAAAAAATTATTAAAAAAAATCATACCTTCAACTCAATTTGTTCATATGGCTCATTAATAGTAACTTTAACCCTCTTCCTCAAACTCTCTTCATGAACATCAACATTCTTAGAAGCCCTCTTTTTTTTTTTTTTAGCAGGGGATTTAGCAAAATTAGATTTAGGTTTCCCTTTAGATTTCATTTTTTTCTTATCACCACCCTCTTCCACTTTTGCTTCCATTTTTTTAACAGCATTCTCTTTACTAACATTAACACCCATTGGAGATTTCTTATCACCAGAAAAATTAGTAAAATCATATTCTATGGGCTTTTTACCCTTTTTCAAACTCCTACAAAGAGTCTTCCTACCCATTTCCACTTTCGAACCTTTATCCTTCATAACTTCACTCTCAAAATGCAAATTTTTTTTATTTATCAACACATTTAGAAGAAACCAAATGAGTTTCGACCATTATATAAAAATTTAATAAACCATCAATAACCAAATAAGAAAAATGCCATCATTTAAGATTTTAAAAAAACTATAAAAATAATAGTGTAAGCACATAACTAACCACATCCAAAATGATGCACAATGCAAAAAAAAAAAAGAGAGGGAAAAATAGCTAGAAATGGAGAAGAATGAAGAAGAAGAGAAAATGGCCAAAATTGAAAAAAATAAAGGACACACGTGAAAACATAACATGACACGCTGTAATTAAATAAAAACATGGGCTAAACCCATGTAAACAACCTACCAAATGGACCTTATTTTGTAAATTTCTCAAAATTTTTTAAATATCAAACCCAACCATGTAGCAAGAAAAAGGGCATTTCAATTGAAAACAATTGTACAGAAATAATGTGTTTCGAACATCAATGAAAACTCTAATACCATGTTAAAAATTTGAAGAAAACAGGCTAAAAATATACCAATTAAACCTTTATCCAACTTAAAAGTTTATTTTGTTAAGCAGAAGTATCCAATTGTTATATAAGTCCACTTAATCTAGTTTATAAAACTAATGTGTGATTAATTGCTTTTAACATTCTTATTTATTTACATCGAATTCTTAATTCTTTTAGAAAATTTTTTTGTTAACAATATATCTTCATGTTAAGGAATAATAGAAAAGATATTTAATTTGGTCCTTATAATTTTTTAAAATTTTATTTTAAATCCTCATACTTATTTTGGTCCTCATAATGTATTAAGAACAAATGGAAAAGGAAATACAACTAAACAAGGAGGTGAAGAGGGACATAGAGATAGGGTTAATAATTTGTGACCACTCATTAGAACAACACAAAGTTAAATAAATTTGATTTAAAACATGAATAAAATCATATTTAAATGGGTTACACTCTCTTAACCATTTCGGTTTAACCTGATTAAACATGTGTTAACTTGTTTATTAATGAAAAAATTACACCATACACCAATTTTTACCTAATTATTCTCAAATATATGGTTGTTTTTTTTAGCTATCTTTTTGTGTTTCAATAACACGATTTTTTTCAATTATACGTTTCTTCTTCTTTTGCTTCTTCTATTTTTAAATTTGTGTTAAGCCATACTCCATTCTCATTGTCAAGGAAGGAAGAAAACAAGACTATATTCTCATTAGTGTTTCTTTTTCTTCTTCTTTTTCAAATTTTGTTTTTGTATTTGTGTTTTTGGTGTTGTGGGTATTGATAAAATTTTGTCAATATATGGGTTATTTTTTATTTGTTGAGTGATTTTTTAATTTAGATTTTTGTTTCTTCTTATTTTTTCTCATTTTTATTTTTGGATTTGTGTTTCTAGTGCTATAGGCATTGATAGATTTTTTTTTCCTCATTTAGTTTTTAGATTTGTATTTCTAGTGCTCTAAGTATTGATAGATTCTTGCAAATTCATGGGCTATTGTTGATTTGGTGAGTGTATGGTACGAAAATTTTCTATTATTTTTTGTTGTTTTGGTTGTTTTAGTTGTTTCAGTTATTTTGGTTGTTTAAAACAACCACCGTTATTTTCAAATTATTATTATTATTATTAGTTATTTTTGAAAAATCCCTTTATTAGTTTAGTATGTTAAGATATATCACATGATACATTAAGACTATAACACCTAAAATAATAACTTAGTATTACGTATTAATATTAAGTAAACATATTTAAATTATTAAGCAAATATTATACATAATAATTTAATACTAAGTAAATAAAATTTAAATTATTAAGTGTAATAAAAAAAAGTATATGTTCATAATAGTATTATGTAATTTTGGTGTAAGTCAACATTGTGTTAGTAAAACTACTTAATTTTGGTATAAATTAATATTTTTATCAATAAAATCACAATGTAAATTAGCATTTATATTAAATATTAGTGCTAATTAAATATAATTTAAACTACCAAGTGAATAATATACTATACTTAATTTAATATTAAAAAAATAAAATTAAAATTATTAAGCGTGGTGAAAGGAACAATATATTCACGATCATGATAAAGCATTAAAGCTATATAAGTTTAGTGTAAATTAGTATTAATATCAATAAAACTATATAAGTTTGGTGTAAATTAGTGTCAGCAATCTAATATTAGCCATGATATGTAATTTTGAAATAAATAATTAGTGTTTGTATTAAATATTTAGCAAATTATATTTTCTTTTTTGAAATTTGAACTAATTAACACTTACCTCCCTCTTGTTTAAAAGTAGAACACTTGTCTCCCTCAACTTTTATTTCATTAACATTTAAAAACTTCAATTAGAATTAGATCATATTTTCAATTAAGTTCTATATAAAAAGATTAAAATACCCTTTCAAATAGTAAAATACTATAATTATCTATAAAATACTAATGATACGAATTTTTTATTTTTTTTTAAGGTAGTAAAACCCCTAATATTTTGCCCTAATTTGACATCCACCATTAATATTTTTCGAGATGCAAATATAACCTTATCATTTTGAAAATCATATATTTAAATCTCTCTTATAAATAGAGTTTATTTTCACTGTTAGTGTAGTCCATTGTTTCTGAATTCATAAAAAAGATATTAGATCAAAATACATTTTTTCCTCGAAAGTCTATAACAAAGAACAAATTTACCCTTAAAAAATTTAAGGACATTTAAATTTTTTTTTTTGAAAATTAGGAATATTTAAATAAAAGAAACTCATATCGTCCTACATAAAATTTTGCTTTTTTGTATTCACTCCCAAAATAAAAAATTTTATTTATTTATTTATTTATCCATCTTATCCTATTTTCTTATATTTAAATAAATATTTATTAATTTTTTTTAACAAATTAGGAGGTTAAGGGGGGAATAGGGGATCAAACCAATGACCTCACACTAGACTACAAGGGAGGACTTATTAATTTTATCTTGAATGAATAAAAAGGATAAATTTATATAGGATGAAATTCTTTTAGTTTTGTATTAGCATTAGTAGGTATTATATGTGTGAAAAATAAATGATTATTTAATATTTTCATTGAATAATGAGTTTAAACATTTTTTAAAAATTTGTGTTTAAATATTTTTAATTTTTATTTAGAGGCAAATTTGTTTCTTGTTATAAAAGTTAGCGGTAAAAATGTATCTTTCTCAAATATTTTGTTTATACATGTCAGAAATAGTAGACACCACTATTAGTGAGAATAAACACCATTCATAAGAAGGTTTTCAATATATAATTTTCAAAATGATAAAGTTGCGCTTGCACCTTGAAAAAATATTAGTGGCCAATGTGAGATTATGGCAAAAAGTTAGGGGGCTTTTTTGTGCCTTTTCCCTTCTTTGTTTTAATAAACCACAACATTAATAAATGAGGAATGTGCATATTTAATGTTATTAAATATAAAACACTAAAATATCATTAGTGTTTTATAGTTAATTATAGTTTTTTTACTATTTGAAAGGATATTTAAGTTTTTTATATATCACTCAATGAAAACAAAAAGTCTAACCCTAACAGAAGTCTTTAAATGTTAACAAAACAAACACTAAGGGAGGAAAAATTTTGATATTAAAATAAGAGGGAGGTATGTAGAAATTAGGCAAAACTTTAGGGAGAGAAATGCAATGTGCTCTTAAATATTAGTATTAAGTAAATACAATTTAAATTGTTAAATAAATATTATATGATACTGATTTTTATAAATAAAAATTTAAATTATTAAATGTTATAAATATTACATATTTTATAATATAATATGCAATTTTGATGTAAATTAATATTAGTATTAATATGCAATGTGTTCTTAAATATTAGTATTAAGTAAATATAATTTAAATTATTAAATAAATATTATATGATACTAATTGATTATAAATAAAAATTTAAATTATTAAATTTTATAAATATTACATATTTTATAATATAATATGCAATTTTGATGTAAATTAATATTAATATTACATAAATATAATACTAAATATACATTGTTATTAAATACTAATTTAGTATTAAGTAAATGTTATTAAAAATTATTTATTAAATAATTTAATATATTAATTGTAACAAAAGACTATATAATTTTAGTGTTAAATATATCACTGTAAACCTAACCAAAAGCTACACAGTTTTATGGTAAAAGTTAAAACTACGTAGTTTGGTATCAATAATTCAATTGTATGTAACCTTAACTTAATTTTTTTTTCCTTAGGGATAATCATTTCATCAATCTTAAAAAATATATGAATTTTTCAATTAACTCCTTTAAGATCTAAAATTTTCAATTAAGTTCATTTAAAAAAAATTGCACCGTTTATAATAACTCATCAAAATTGTTAGAATTTGTTGATGTGTCAATTACGGTACAAATCTCCTAAAAATGACATGATCATATGTCAGTCATCATTTAAATCTTCAAAACATAAAAAAATGAGGACTTAGGCTTATCTAATTTCAAGATTCAAAGAAAATTGAAACCAACATTGGGAAAGTGTCTTTGGAAGAATGGATTGATCAATCAAATGCAATTAAAATTAATGTTCCACAAGGAGAGTGTGATCCTAAGCCCTCACTTAAAAGTCATAAATAAGGTATGCATACTACTAAACTACCAGCCTTTTAGTTTAATCCTGTTAGCCTTGAATCATCCTTTATGGTTTTGTTGACTTTTATTTGTTATGTTCATAATAATCTTAACTAGTGTGCCACTTTTTGTATCTTATGGAACTTTTGATATATATTTCATGAAAAAAATGCATTTCCACTAAGCCATTTAACTATAAGAATAAAATGAAGTTTATAATTATTCTGTTTGTTGAATAGTGTGAATAGAATAATAAAAAAAATTAGGAAGTGAGAAGATTGAGGGAGGAAATTAAGGAATTGATTTATATAAATTATGAATGATTTATACAAATTAGTGGTTATATTACCAAAGATAGATGTATGTAAATACTATATATATTTTTGTATTGTGAAGGAAGAAAGAAGAAGAAAATATTTCCTCAATTCTACTCTCAAATTCTTATTGTTAACATGGTATAAAAGCAGACGATCCTAAGGCTATGAAACCAATAACAATGGCAAAATTGACAGACCCAATGGCGATAGAAGAGAAACCTTCTACTGCTATTCTAGAAAAATTGACGATGAAGATGCAACAAGTATTGACCCTGACCCTAACCCCATTGGCTTCAAATCATGATAACTTTAGTACCTATATAGGTATCTAACTTGATGGAAAAAACTATGTCCTTTGGTCTTAAGTAATGGAGATGTATATAATAAGAAAAGATAAACTCAGATATATCCTCAATGACACTCCTTAGCTTGAGTTAACAGATCCAACTTTCCAGAAGTGAAGGTCGGAGAATGCCATTATAAAAGGATGGCAGATAAACTCAATGGAACCATCTCTGATTGGCATCTTCATTCGATATCCAACTACCAAATAGGTATAGGACTCTATTACTGTCACTTTTTTTTTATGGATCAGACACTTCCCATGTGTATAAAGGAAAAAGACAAGTAGCTTGGGTGAGGCAGGTAGGAGGACATATTGAATCACACTACAACAATCTCTAAGGATTATAAAAGGAGATAGAATTTTGGAGACTAAACCTAATGAAGTGTTATGAGAATATCCAGATCTATAATGCCAATATCCAAGAAGATAGAGTCTATAACTTTTTGGATGGGCTAGATGACTATTTAGACAAGGTTCAAAGTGACATATTGAAGATTCAACCATTCCTTATGGTTGAACAAGTTTATGCTCAAGTCTGGAGGGAGGATATTCCGCAAGCTATCATGTTAAGTGGTACGGTGATAATACTACCAAGTGCTACCATGATCTCTAAAGGGTATAAGACTCATCCACTAAGTCTTCAAATGTCTAAGGCTTGATCATCACCCATGACTAGTGGAAAGAAGAAGATAAATAAAGCTGAAGAAGGGTGCATCCATTGTGGGAAACCCAAACATACCCGAGAAACCTGCTTTAAACTACATGGGTTTCTTAAGTGGTGGTAAGATTTAAAAAAAAACATAAAGCATATACGGGTAAGAGTACTGAACATGCAGCACACACCACAGTTCGAGCATCGCTTACCGAGTCTCTAGTGCTGAGCAAAGCGTCTCCCATTACCATAACTAAGCTTCCTAGTGGTTCAAGTTACACTGGTTGTGGCTTATATTATTCTGAACATGGGTCTTTAACTGACTGGATTATTGATTCAGGGGAAACTGACCATATGACCTTTGATAAAAAGGACTTAGTGGCATTTAGCAAGCCAAAACGAACGTGTATCACAAATGTTAATGGAGCGACGTATCCGGTTACTAGAGCTTGCAAAGTTGCACTATCCCCTTCATTTTCCTTGCTTAACACACTATTAGTTCCTTTATTATCAAACAAACTTCTTTCTGTAGGACAAGCCATTTAAGAATTAAATTATTGTGCACTAATGTATTCTACTTTATGTTTATTTTCAGGATATTCTCACAAAGAAGATTATTGGCCGTGGTAGTAAGAGAGGGTTATACTACATGGATGACTTCAGCTCTGGAAAAGTAATAGTGTGTACCAACTGAGCAAAAATGACAAGTAGATCATATTATGGCATCATTGGTTGGGATATCCATCCTTGAGTTATATGAAGTATTTATTTCTGAGTCTGTTCTCTAGGTCAGTTGAGTCCATGTTTGAGTGTCATACATGTACTCTAACCAACAGTCATTATGTACCATACCCAGTTAGCTCAAATAAAGTATTACACCTTTCTTATTAATTCACTCTGATGTTTGGGGACCATATCCTTGCCTAGATGCTTTAGGTTCTAAATGGTTTATCACTTTTATTGATGATTGTACATGTATGACTTGGTTATATATGATGAAATAGAATAGTGAGGTATTTAACATATTCACATCTTTTCATAGCATGATTAAAACCCAGTACTCATCCAAATTATAAATCCTTCACTCAGACAATAGAGGGGAGTATGATAGCCATAACTTTCAATACTATTTTCAGACTCATGGCTTATACCACAAAACCTCATGCTCTCACACACCATAATAAAATAGAGTTATAGAATAGAAGAACAAACATATACTCGAGATAGCTTGAGCTCTCTTACTTGCTGCTTAAGCTCCAAAGAGGTACTAGACATATATGGTTTCTACTATGATTTATCTTTTAAATAAACTGCCATCCCAGGTTCTGGACTTTTAGACTCCCCTTTAGAATCTTGCTCATCATCTACACTCCACCTCGAGTATTTGGCTTAGTAGCCAATGTTCACCTCCTTAAAACCCAAGCGACCAAACTTGATCCTTGTGTGGTTTGATGTGTTTTCTTGGGCTATTGAGGTTATAAAAAAGGATATCAGTGATATGATCCTACTACTCGGTGCCTATACACTACTCTGGATGTTACGTTTCAAGAATCTAATATGTTCTTTATACATCAAGATTCTTATTCTTTTCTTTAGGGGGAGAATATAAGTGAAGGAATGAACTGGGTATTAAAAAATAGGCTAAGCTAGGAATTAGCAGGCTCCGAGTATGATGAGGGGATATATGCAAACTCGAAATCCAAGCATAATAAGGGGATGGGTGGAAACTCAAAATATGGTGAAGGAAATAAAGACTCAGTGAAAAGAGTCCTAGAGGGGGGTGAATAGGACTATCAAAAAATGAGAAATTAAAAGAATTCTTTATAAGAATTAAATAGAAGTTGAGAAGGAAGAATGAAAAACACAAAGATTTAAGGAGTTTAGATTCAATAACAATCCTACGTCTCTACCTAACTTATCCCCAAGTTAGGATTTTCAATCACTCATAATCTTATTCACAAGATTGAGATTATACAAGAGTTTTATGGCTCAGTCAAAAAACCAAAACCTAAGTGTTTTAATGGACAACATTTAAACCAATTCCTTTAGAAATAAATCTCACTTCCCTTCTAATCTAACCCAAGATTTAAGATAAAGGGAAATTCTATTTCTAACACGCACCCAACTCTCACAAGAGTTATACAAACAAAGAATTGTTTAAGAGAATTTGAGAGCTCAATGAATGCTTAAGAAATAATGAATGATAAACAAGTTGCTTAACTTTCATTCAGCTCTAGAGGTATTTATACTCAAAAATATATCTGTTGGAGGTCCAAATGATGTGTCCAACATCTATATTTTGAATCATTGAAAGTGATGTTGTTAGACAACTATTCATGAATTGAAACCATAATTACCTACCCAAGACGTTTGAATTTGCCCACACTTTTTTCATAGAAGTTGTAAATATTTGAATTAGATTTCCATATCATTTTGAATCACCTAAATTAGATGTTTATAGCTTAAGGTATGTCTAAAATACTCAGAGCTATGCAATTTGAAATGCAGAATACTATCAGACAGATATACCCAAGTTGAAGCCATGATTTGCTCTTAAAGAAATTTGAATTTGCCCATATTTACTTTATGAAAGCTGTAGATATTTGAATTATATTTCCATATCATTTTGAATCACCTAAATTTGACTCTTTGGCTCAGGATATGTCCAAAATACTAAGAGCTGTGCAATCTAAAATGCAGAATACTATCAGACAGTTATACACAAGTTGAAGCCATGATTTTCTCTTGATAAAATTTGAATTTTCCCATACTTTCTTCATAAAAGTTGTACATATTTGACTTATCTTTTCATATCATTTTGAATCACCTTAATTTGACTTCTGTAACTTAAGATATGTCCAAAATACTAAGAGATGTGTAGTACAAGATGGTAGACATATATATGGATATCGACTTAAAATTTGTATAACCAAATGAACTTGAATTTTGAAAATTAAGTCCAATTCAGAAAGCTCAAGATGTATAATTCAAATGTGAAGAAGCTCATTTTCTCATTTAAGAGCTCTAATGATGTCAAAAGCCTTCTTGAATCTTAGATGTTCAACTATTCATCTAGAAGTGTATATGCTTATATATTTGATATATAATTCCCTACACACTTAATTGAAATTATTAGTATAAATTTTTTTTGTCAAAGTCCAAAATTTAGAGTTTGATCATGTAAATGGTCAACAATCTCCCCCTTTTTGGCTTTGACAACCAATTTTAAAAGATAATAAATAATGTGTGTGAGTGTGATAATAAATAACATGTATAAGCATGCTAATTAAAATAGCTCCCCCTTTCAAATTAAATAAATGCAAAATGAGAAAGTATTTTGCTCCCCTTAACATATGCATAATTTCAATATTTATCATGTATCAGAGTATATAAATGAATTATCATACCATGTATAAGGGTTTAATAAATCTATTCTTTTAACAAAATATATTTCTTTATTTCTCCTCCTTTTTTGACATGATAAGAAATATAAATAAAATTTATTATCCTTCTTGTCAAGAATAAGGACAACATAAAAATATTATCAAGAACATGGCCTAACATAACAAATGATGATAACATGATCATTAAAAAATGTTAGACAACATGAAGGAAATAATTTCAAACATATATGCATATAGTGCTATTATAATGCATCACAAAATAGTACATATGCTATATTGAAACATCATATGATTATAGAAAGTTTATCTAGTCAATGAATCATACATAATCATGTGGTACTTAGCATATCTTAAATACAAACACAATTATTTATCCCCTATGCACAGAGCTTCTTCTCTCTATTTGTCAAAGACGAAAAGAAAAGAGAGAGATATAAAGGAAATAGACCTAAGGGAGCCAATTATACTAGAGGGAATAAAAGACCAACAACCAAAATAATGAAAGCAAAAATACTCAAAATCTTTATGAAAGTCATTTCATTTTTAAAGATAAAAACCATTCCCAAGAAGAATTTATACATGAATATGAATTTTGTAGGTATAAGCATAATTGATAGTCATGCATAAATAATAAAGTTCAAAACAAAGTAAGCAAAACAAGGCTTTTTATCACAAGGACAAAACTAGCCACATTTACATTATTACTATGCATGCATAAAAAAATTCTATGAAAGAAATTCAAACACTTTTCTCCCCCTATTTCAATGAATTAAAAAAATTGATATTAAGGACACATTATCACATAGTTATGTCACTAACACAAACACATCTTTGTAAAAAAATTTCACTTCCTTAAAAGAAATTAACTAAGTACGCATGCAAACTCAATTATTTTTGCCTCCTTTGACAAAAGCAAAGATAGACCATATCTTAAAAAAATATTCATACCTTATCAAAGATCAAAACAATTCCTAAGTGGAATTGATACATGAATAAATTAAACATTAATTATGCATGTATAAACATAATAAACAATATTCATGTGTAAACACAATAAAAAAATAATAATAAACAAACTCAAATATTTCTTCCCCCTTGTCAAAATGCAAATAAAATTGCATTAAAAAGAGAGAGCTACAATGGTATTAAAATACCAATTGTAAACAAGACATAAAACTAATAGCCCATGTATTATATCCAAAAAATATCCAGAAAATAAACCAATCAGAAACTGAAATAAAATGAATTGAAAAATATTAAAAAAATCTTGTTGAAGAGGAGAAATATTTTTGCTAAATTAAAATAATTAATTAATTTAATTTAGCTCAATAATTAATTATTAATTTGAAAAATATGAGGGCTTTTAAAAAAAATTGAATGAATCCACATAAATCCAAATCAAATAAAATTAATACAAAGATCACGCAAATGGGAAATACAATATATCATGTATATGAAGTAAATTTTCTAAAGTAAATACTTTTAAAACAAAATATATACATGTTGCTAAAAATAATTTTTTTAAAGCACATGATCACATAAGAATCCAAACATCAACTCATCAATTTAACAAGTGATCAAGACAAGCTTGAGCCATCAATCACACCAAGTTTATGCTTAATAAAATTCAATCTTTCCTCACAAAGAGGTTTGGTAAAGATGTCTGCTAATTGACGATTAGTATCAACAAAATCAAGAAAAATATCACCATTTTGCGCATGATCACGCAATAAATGATGTCTAATGTCAATATGCTTGGTTCTATGATGCAGAATGGGATTTTTACTAAGGTTTATAGCACTTGTATTGTCACATTTAATTGGAATGTGATTAATATCAATGTCATAGTCCAAAAGTTATTGTTTTTGCCATAGAACTTGGGTGCAACAACAACTAGCCACCACATATTCTGCTTCAGCAGTGGACAAGGCAATCAAAACTTATTTCTAACTAAACCAAGAAGCTAAGCAATTTCCTAAAATTTGACAAGTTCTGGAAGTGCTTTTTCTATCTAGTAAGCTACTGGCAAATTTAGCATTACAATAACTAATCAAGTCAAAGGAAGAACACCTAGGATACCAAAGTCCTAAATGCATTATACCATAAAGATATTTGAAAATTCTTTTAATAGCATTCAAATGAGACTCTCAAAGACTTCATTGAAATCTTGCACACAAGCAAGTAGCAAACATAATATCAGGTCTACTAGCAATTAAATAAAGAAGAAATCCGATCATACCTCTAAATCACTTTTCATCAATCATTTTGCCATTGTCATCTTTGTTAAGTTTGGTTATGGTGCTCATTGGAGTTTATGGTGCTCATTGGAGTTTTACTTATTTTAGCTCCATCCATGCCGAACTTCTTAAGAACATCACTTGCATACTTTGTTTGATTTATGAAAATCTCATTTTGCATTGCTTAGTTTGTAGTCCAAAAAAGAATTTGAGTTAACCCATCATACTCATCTCAAATACTCCTTGCATTAAATTAGAGAATTCCTCACACAAGCAATGGTTAGTAGCATTGAATATAATATCATCAATATATATTTGAAAAATTAACAAATTATGTTTGGATTTCTTTATAAAAAGAGTTATGTCAACCTTTCCTTTAGAGAAACATTTCTCTAGTAAAAAGTTACTCAATCTTTCATACAAAGCTTTTGAAGTTTGTTTCAATCCATATAATTCTTTTGAAAGTTTAAACACATGATTTGGAGAGTCAAAATTTTCAAAACCTAGAGGTTGTTCAACATATACCTCCTCTTTAATAAAACCATTTAAAAATGCACTTTTAACATCCATTTGATAAAGTTTAAAATCCATGTATAATGCAAATGCAAGTAGCATCCTAATAGCTTTTAACCTTGCAATGGGGGCAAAGGTTTCATCATAATCAATGCCTTCCTCTTGATTATAACCTTTAACTACTAGTCTAGCTTTGTTCCTAGTTATGATACCTTATTCATTCATCTTATTTCTAAACACCCATTTGGTGCTTATAATAGGATGATATTTAGGTCTAGGAACCAAGGTCCAAACCTTGTTTCTCTCAAATTGATTCAACTCTTTTTGTATAGCAAAGACCCAAAATTCATCACACAAAGCATCACCAATATTTTTGGGTTCAATTTAAGAAATGAAGGCTAAAGTAGCAGTAGACTTTAATTGAGATCTAGTAGTTACCCCTTTTATAATGTCACTTATAATGAGGTATTGAGGGTGAGCTTTCTTGAATTGTGAATCCTTTGGAAGTTCATCCTTCAAGGTAGGTTGAGATGTCCCCTTATTTTCCTTTTTGGTTGGATCTTCAAGTTCTAAAGGCTTACTAGCACTTTCTTCTTATGTTTCCATAATCTCATTGTCACCTACAAGATCATCAATACTAAAAACATCCTTTCTAGGATCAATTGAGTTTAATTCATCAAATACCATATGCATTGACTTTTCAACTACTAGAGTTCTATTATTAAAGACCCTATATGCTTTGCTAGAGATGGAATAGCCTAGGAAAATTCCTTCATCGGCTTTGGAATCAAATTTTCCAAGATTATCATTAGTGTTCAATATAGAACTTGCATCCAAATACTTTTAGATATGATATTTTGGGTTTTCTATTGTTCCATAGCTCATAAGATGTTTTATTTAAAATTTATCTTTTTAAAACTCGGTTTGAAATATAAAAAGATGTGTTAACGGCTTTCACCCTAAAGTATAGAGGTAAATTATACTCGTGAAGCATTGTTTTAGCCATTTCCATAAGAGTTATATTTTCCTTTCAACTACCCCATTTTGTTGAGGAGTTTTAGGAGATGAAAATGTATAAGAAATACCATTTTCATTACAATAGTTTTTGAAAAATTCATTTTCAAATTTGGTTTCATGATCACTTTTAATGGATGAAATACAAAATCCTTTTTCTTTTTGAACTTTTTTTGAAAAATTTTCAAAAGCTTTAAATGCATCATTTTTATGAGCAAGAAAACACACCCAAGTGTGTCTAGAGTAGTCATCAACCAATACATAAGCCTAGTGCATTCCACCAATACTAGCAACTCTAATTGTTCCAAATAAATCCATATGTATAAGTTTAAGTGGCCTAGAGGTGGACACTATATTTTTTAGCTTAAGTGAGGACTTGGATTGTTTTCCCTTTTGACAAGCATCACAAGGTTTATCTTTAGTGAATTCAAGGTTAGGTAAACTAATTACAAGTTCATGTTTACAAAGATCATTCAAAAGCTCAAAATTTGCATGTCCTAATCTTCTATGTCATGTCCATGTGTCATGAGAGATAGACACTAAGCATTTTATATCTTTGTTATCAATTTTATTCAAATTAATGACATAAACATTATCTACTCTTTCACGACTAAAACTAACTTTTTTTCATCAAGACTACTAACAAAGCAATTTTTAGGATAAAAAGTTACTTTATTTCCCATGTCACATAATTGACTTATACTAAGAAAATCATGTTTAAGACCATCAACAAATAACACATGATGTATAGATAAGGATTGAGGATTACCTATTTCTCTAATGCCAATAATTTTTCCTTTTACATTATTTTCGAAGGTAATGTGCCCTCCATCATTAGCATCAAGTTTGTTGAATTGCTCTTTGTCTCCTATCATGTGCCTTGAACATCCACTATCGAGATACCACTTAATTTTTTTTCTTGTGGATTTCAAGCACATCTACACAATACAATTTAAGTGTTCTTTTGGACCTAAACCTTTTTTTGTCTAGGTTGGTTAGTTTCAAGATAATCCGTAGGAAGTAAATTCATATGTAGTCTTTTATAGAAGCACACATTGTTAGTATGTCCTTTGATCATGCAATAAGAACATATAATATTTTCAAACTTATTCCTCCTAGGATGAAATGCTTTCTTAGTGTGTGCAACATGCCTTTAGTGTTATGTGTATCTCCTATTGTTTTATGTCATCAAGTGAGACATGCATTGGCAATGGTGATGTGTATTTTGATAATTTTGTGCAACATATTTATGTGCATTGTATTATGTAGCATGCCTATTATAATTGTGTCTAATGTACATATAAGCATGCTTGGGTTTAGGTGCTCTAGTTTGAGCCTTACCTCATTATGTTAATGAAGGATGAATCTCATGAGACTTTTCCTTGCTATTTAACACATGAGATCTTTTAGCTTTGAAAGCTTAAGTTTCATTTGATTTGGTGGTTGAAGGAGTGGAATCATGTGAAGCTTTTACAAAATTAATATGTGATGAAGATGATGAAGACATTCCATTCTTATATCTAATTCCATGGGTATCTCCATGAAATTTTTGAGATTCAAGAAGACTATCTAAAGTTTCTTTTCCTCTCTTAAATTTAGCAATGGAATTCTTTAATTCTAAGACCTCCTTAGAAAGCTCATGATTTTCATCATTTGCTTTCTTAAGTTGATCTTCCAAAGAATTAGAAGATTTTGCATCACTAAAAAGTTTTTCATTTAATTCAACAAGTTTAGCAAAATTAATTTTTAAAATTTCTAATTATTTATTTAAGCTACCTAACTCATGCTTATAATGTTTTTTCTTAGATAATAAGCTTTTGCATTTAACAAGTAATTTGCTCAAAATAGAGCTCTCATCATCATCATCATCATCATTATCACAATAATTATCACAATCATCAAAGGAAGAATAAGAAGTAGATGGTATCTTATTTCATTTTCAAAGGTCATGAAGTAAATATTAGCCACCTCTTATTGTTCCTCTTCCTCTTCGGATTCAGAAGAATCATCCCAAGTAACTTTGAATGCCTTCTTCTTATCCTTTACTCCCTTGTTCTTGAATTTGAGTTTGGGACACTCACTTCTAATATGTCCCAATTTCTTGCATTCATAGCAAGTAACCTCCTTAGTTTTCTTCTTCCCATCTCCTTCGAACTTCTTATTGACGTCCCTTGTTCTTGAGAAATTTCTTTCTCAAAAACTTCTTGAAGTTCCTAGTGAGCATGGAAATGTCACCATCTTCATCACTAGAATCTTTGATGGTTTCCTCTTCACTATCTTCTTGAAGAGCTTTTAGACCAATGCTCTTTTTCTTTTCTTCTTTCTCTTTTTATTCTTTACCTCTTAGTTTGATAGTGAGCTCATGTGTTAAGAGCTTACCAATAAGCACATCAGTTGATAAGGTGGAGAGGTCTTGAGCTTCTTTAATTGAAGTAACATGAGATTCCCAATCCTTTTTAGGTAGGATTCTTAGAATCTTGTTGTTTACTTCTTCCTTAGAGAAATATTTTCCATGTTTCTTGAGGGTTGTAAGGAGAGCATTGAGATTATTTGTTATCTTCTTGATTGATTCATGAGGCTTCATTTTAAAGAGTTCATATTCATACATATGAAGTTGAACGTTCTTGCTTCTTACTTTAATGTTGCTTTTGTATTGGTTTTCTAAGGTCTCCCACATTTCTTTGGCTGACATTTTTTATTTTTATGATTTTCTTCCTTTTGATCAATACTTCATTGGCTTCTTGTAAGAGTAATTACCACACCATCAATGACAGTTGTAGGTGGTTCCCAACCTCTTAGGACAATATCCCAAAATTTAATGGAATCACAATCAAGATATAATTCCATTTTGAATTTCCAATATGGATAGTCACTACCATCAAATAATGGTCTAAGAGAAGAGATGTTTTGTGATTCACTCCCCATGATCTTGCATTCTAGCAATAAAGTACCAAGAATTCAAGATTTGATACTAATTGAAAAGAGTCCTTAAGGGGGGGGGGGAGAATAGGACTATAAAAAAAATTAGAAATTAAAAGAATTCTTTACAAGAATTAAATACAAGTTAAGAAGGAAGAATGAAGAACACAAAGATTTAAGGAGTTCAGATTCAATAACAATTCTATGTCTCCACCTAACTTATCCCCAAGTTAGGATTTTCAATCACCCACAATCTCATTCATAAGATTGAGATTATACAAGAGTTTTATGGCTCACTCTTATAACCTTACAATATGAGTTTTTAAGGCTCACTCAAAAAACCAAAACCCAAGTGTTTAAATGGACAACAATTAAACCAATTCCTTTAGAATTAAATCTCACTTCCCTTATACAAACAAAGAATTGTTTAAGAGAATTTAAGAGCTCAATGAATGCTTAAGAAATAATGAATGATAAATAAGTTGCTTAACTTTTATTCAGCTCTAGAGGTATTTATACTTAAAAATATAGTTTTTGTAGGTGCAAATGATGTGTCCAATGTCTATATTTTGAATTATTGAAAGTGATGCTATTAGACAGCTATTCATGAATTAAAACCGTCATTGGCTACTTAAGAAGTTTTAATTTGCCCACACTTTCTTTATAAAAGCTATAGATATTTGAAATATTTTTCCATATCATTTTAAATCACCCAAATAAGATTTATTTAGCTCATGATATGTCCAAAATACTAAGAGCTATATAATTTGAAATGCAGAATACTATTAGACAACTATACCCAAGTTGAAGCCATGATTTGCGCCTAAAGAAATTTGAATTTGCCCATTCTTTCTTCATGAAAGCTGTAGATATTTGAATTATATTTCCATTTCATTTTGAACCACCTAAATTTGAATTATATTTCCATTTCATTTTGAACCACCTAAATTTGAATTCTTTAGCTCAGGATATATCCAAAATACTAAGAGCTATGCAATCTGAAATGCAGAATACTATTAGACAACTATACACAAGTTGATGTTGTGATTTCCTCCTGAAGAAATTTTAATTTGCCCATATTTTCAGCATAAAACTTGTTTAAATTTTACTTATATTTTCATTTCATTTTTAATCACCTTAATTGGACTTCTATAACTCAAGATATGTCCAAAATACTAAGAGTTGTGCAGTCTGAGATGGCAGATGTATATGTGGATTTCAACTCAAAATTTGCATAACCAAATGAACTTGGATTTTGAAAAATAAGCCTAATTCAGAAAGATAAAGATGTCTACTTCAAATGTGAAGAATCTTATTTTCTCATTTAAGAGCTTTAAAGATGTCAAAAGCCTTCTTGAATCTTGGAGGTTCAATTTTCCTAAGAAGTCATTATTCAACCAAAAGTGTATATGATTATTTGTTTGATATATAATTCCCTACACACTTAATTAAAATTATTAGTATAAAATTATTTGTCAAATTCCAAAATTTAGAGTTTGATCATGCAAATGGTCAACACTCAATGTCTAAGTATGCTAGTGAAGACCAAACCAATCTTGAAAACTTAAAAACCCCTCCCTCAGCTATCCAAAGTGATCTATCTCCTGAGAATATTCTTGAGGTATAGTCTCTAAAATCTCATTAAAATTTATGTTTCTTTATTCATAAATTACCTTATAGACATAACCAAAGAAAGTCACCAAAATGATACTCACCCGATTGAGAAAATAAGGAAGGAAGATGCTTTATTGCTTAACATGTATCCACTCAAAGAATTTTAGATCCTTTAAAAGCCTTAGTACATGAGCTCTCAACTAAGCGTGTTCCTTGTAATGTGCAAGAGCCATTAGCAAAACCTCAATGAACTCAAGCCATAAAGGATAAGATGACTACTTTCCAAAAAAATAGCACTTGAACTCTTATTCCATTGCCAAAAAGAAAATGAACTGTAGGATGCAAATGGATGTTCTCTATAAAACACAGAGTAGATGGATCAATAGAAAGATACAAAGTAAGACTTTTGGTAAAGGGGTATACTTAAACTCAAGGAATTGACTACCAAGAGACATTCTCCCTAGTTACAAAGCTGAACACAGTAAGGGTGTTGATTTCTCTTGCTGTAAATTTGGATTAGCCCCTTCATCAATTTTATGTAAAAAATGAATTCTTACATGGAGATATGGAGGAAGAGGTGTACATGGATATTCCACTGAGCTTCACTGCCTCACAAGGTAGATATATGTGTAAATTGCAAAAGGCACTATATGGTATAAATCAATCCCCACGAGAATGGTTTAGTCAGTTCAACTCTGCAATGAAGAAACAAGAGTTCAAGTAGAGTAACTCGAATTATACATTATTTTTAAAGTATCAGGATGGGAGAATAATAGCCTTGATTATATATGTGGATGATATAATCATCATAAAGAATGATGAGGAAGAAATCTCAAATCTCCAAAGACACTTGGCATGTGAGTTTGAAATGAAGAATCTTGGGGGTTTGAAATACTTATTAGGTAGCTCAATTGAAATAAAGTATATTCCTTTCCCAAAGGAAATAGACACTTGACTTACTAGCAAACACTAGAATGCTATATTGTAAACTGACAGACACTCTCATTGCTTAGAATGACAAATTGATAGATCAAACGCCAATAGATAAAGACTAGTGCCAACAAATGGTAGGAAAGCTGATCTATCTATCTCATACTAGATTGGACATTACATATGGAGTAAGTTTGGTAAGTCAATATATGCATAATCCAAGTAAAGATCACTTGAGAGCAGTATTCCAAATTTTGAGGTACCTTAAGTCATTACTTGGAAGAGGACTTATGTTCAAAAAGCACAATTACTTGAATATTGATGGACATATAAATGTCTACTGGGCATGAAACTCAAATAGAAAGTTAATGTTAGGATACTTCACCTTTGTTATTAGTAATCTTGTCACATAGAGAAGTAAAAACTAGAAAGTGGTTGTTTTATCAAGTGCAAAAGCTGAGTTTAAAGGTATATCAAAAGGATTATGTGAGCTCCTCTAGTTAAAAAGCTTACTGAGTGAGATTGTCTATCCTTCATAAGTAGAGATGAACTTATACTATGATAATCGGGCAGCTATTCAGATTGCTCATAATCTAGTTCAACATGACTAGACTGAATATGTGGAAGTGGTTAGGCACTTTATCAAAAAGAAAATTGAAGCCAAGATAGTTAAATTTCTTTTTGTAAATATGAAGACCAGTCAATAGATGTACTAACAAAAGCTGTCTGAAGCCAAGTGTTTTATAATTCACTGAGCAAATTCAGCATTAATGATATATATGCACCAACTTGATTGGGAGTGTTAAACAGTATGAATAGAATAATTACAAAATTAGGAAGTGAGAAGATTGAGGGAGAAAATCAAGGAATTAATTTATGTAAATTAGGAATGATTGATACAAATTAGTTATTATATTACCAAAGATGTATGTAAATACTATATATATATGTTTGTATTGTGAAGGAAGAAAGAAAAAGAAAATATATCCTTAATTCTACTCTCAAATTCTTAACACTTTTGCCTTCTCAGTTAGTCTCAATAAAAAGAGGTGAATAATATAAGAATGATTTCTTTTTAGTCCTTTTATCACTTTTATTTTGTCTATTATTTTCTTACTAACCATATTATACATAATATTTAGGAGGTTTTCTTTATGCACTTGTAGCTTTTGCATGGTTCATCCATATGTCTGATGACGTTATTTTGTTACAAGTATTTTTTTACCTTTCTCTTATACCCTTTTGATTTCCTGATGATGATTTCTCTTGAAAATATTTTGTACTTATCTTCCTAAGTGAGCTTGAATTAAATATTGTGGGATCAAAGGCTATGAAATATATATTTTTTATGAGTGGTGAAGTCATTATCACTTTTTTCCTATTAATTTTTCTTCTCATTATCTTGTAGTTGCCACTCTCACTCACTTTTATCCCTTCTCTTATCGATTTTTATCTTTTTAGATGTTCAACTCATTTTAAGCTTCTATCCATTAGTTGTTCATTTCTTCTAGGTTTTATGTTGCATCCCTCTTTTCTATTTCCATTGTATTTCTCATTCTCATAACCTTATTTTAATGGATTGTAATAATGAACCCCAATTTTTTCAAAGTTTATTATGATATTCTTATTAATTTAAACCCTCTTTCTTGATCTTATAATTATTGTTAGTTTTGGTCTCTTGTAATGAGTTTCTCTTTAACTAATTATTTGATTGTTTTGCTTTTGTGTGATTGATTTTGTCTACAAGATTTATTTCTTAATTACAATTTTTATAATGGCACTTGCTTGAATTTGCATCATTTTTTTTAGTTTTTCAATTTGTTACTCTTAAGTCTTATTAATTAATGATGTGGGTTTTATGGAATTAAAGATAAAGTTCAAAATTTTAGATTGCTTGTTTGCAAATTAAGTTGCTATTTTGGCTGCTTGAATTCTATTTTATGCATATGTTTACTTGTTATTGAAGAGCTATAACTATTCTACTTAAGTTTGGTCTCTTTTATATGAAGATATTGTTACCTTTTGGTGGCTATGTTTTTGCTGACGAGATATTATGGCTTTCTTTTAATGAACAAAATCATTTCAATATTGAATGACACAAAAATTGAAGTTGAGCTCCATCTAATGCTATTAGGATTTTTTTTTTAAAGAATTTTATAAATGTTCTCAAAGGTACTAAAATTTTAACTTATTGATAGGGATTATTTAAGTAAATCTTGATTGATTTGTCTTTTAGTCTTTTATTACTATTCTTTTAAAGCTTGATTTGTCTAAATTGTACTTTATTATTTCTAATTAACATATATTTGATTCATTTATATGTAGGTGGAAAGATCAAGACTTAAAGCAAGTTAGAATTATTATTAAAATTATTATAATGACATTTTAAATTTAGATGTGTAAACATAACATTATTATTTTGAATTTAAATTATGAAGCTTAGAATTTTATATTATTTGTATATTTACTTTATTTTTTACAATATTTTATAATTTACATATTAAACATGTTAAAACATATTGTTATCATGTTTATAATATATCTAAACATATTTAGACCTATATGAGTTAAATAGGTTATAAGGATTGTGGCATGTAGTTTGTTATATAAATGTATTTATGTTTAGGTTCAGAGGTTTGACATGATTAATTATGTGGGTGATGTTTAAGTTAGTCATTTTCATATTATATTTGTGTCTTAATATGACCCATTAACATGAATTGCTAGTCCTAAATAGAGGTGGTCCAATTAACATGATGTAACAAGGCAAGGTTATTGCATATGCCTCTAGATAATTAAGGCCATATGAACTGAATTATTCTACACATGATATGGAGTTAATGGTTATGGTTTTTTATTTAAAGATTTAAAGGCATTACTTGTATGGTGAGAAGTATTAGATTTTCACTAACTATAAGAGTTTGAAGTACATATTGACTCATAATGAGTTAAACTTGAGGCAAAGAAGATGAGTAGCACTATTGAAAGATTATGATTGCATTACTAAATACCACCTTAAGAAAGTTAATGTGGTAGTCAATGCCCTCAATAAGATATCCTTAAGTAATTATTTTACATTCAAATTATGAGGATTCCATTACTTTCATACTTCAAATTTGACTGTCCCTAAAAAGGTCCAATGATGAAATGAATCCCCAAGATAACTAGAGTCTACTCATTCGTAACACCTATGAAAAACCTAACCGACCCCACTAGTGTAAAAAATTGATCACTAAACCATTAAGTTGTCCTCTGACCTTGCAAAATATGAATTATTGATACAATGAGAGGTTTTGTTTCAAGAAAACTCCTTTCGGAGCACTCAGCTCGTTGGGCTAGTGAGTATTTCATTAGACTAGGACCTAGTTTCGTGAAAAAAATAAAAATTGATTTTGATAAAACAAAATATGGAAACATATCTAGAAGGCTCCAAAACCTCAGAAAATGGCCCTGCAATAGTCCAATATAAGCCGAGTATCAACACGTATCGCTTAGAAGTGTGCGTAAACACCCTAGGTGTCATGTGCTAAAATTGAGACCAAATTTCGAAAAATGAACTCCAAAATTGCATTTGGAAGGCCTAAAAACCCTATGATAACCCCGAAACAACACTTATAGAACCCAAAAAGAGCGCATAGAGCGTTAAAGTGCATATGAAAATGCACACTGTGCATGGCCACACATAAAAATCCCCTTATACATGCATGACCATGCCTACACCACCCTGTTTTACACATTTTTTCCTATAAATAGACCCCTCTACACCCCATTTTGAAGGGGGAGTAAGTGAAGACACATACACTCAATTGTCAGTCCGATCGAAGGCACAGGAAATCCCTCTCCATATAGTTTTTACTCTCCCACAACCTTTCCTTTAGGTTGTTAGAACCCTTTTTTCACTAAACCCAGCCTCATCTTTGTCAAAGCATGCTTCAAAGTTATATAATCAAGCATCATTCTGCTATCATTTTGAACCTCTCGATGAGGAAAGCTTGATAATCTCTCGAAGCTAAAGCTTCAAAGTGCATATAAGCTTAGTCAAGTTTGAGGACCACACAATTATTTTAGGACGTTTATTTTACCACATTGCATTTTATTTTACTGTCACCAACATTTGGGAATACTATTGTACTTATGTGTTGAGATTAGCAATCTTGCATGCTATTTGAATAATATATGCTTTATTATGCTCATTTCACTTCATCATTCTACATCCTTTATTTCTGAAATCATGAAACCATATCGTAAAAATTAATAACATGAAAAATTTCATGTCCCAAGATAGAGTCATTATGATCTCGATCCAATGATGACCACATGTATCCTTTATATTATTAACATTCATCATCATAGCATAAATAGTCACCACAGGCACGATAATCCTATCTTTCATTGGTAAGCTATGTAAATGATCATATTATCCTTGCAGATCAACCATATTAGATTTACTTTTCCATAATCTTTTCCTTTTTATATGTATTTTATCAGGAAAGTGATGTAAGAAATAAATTTTTAGCTTTATTATCTTATACTATCTGATATACTATGTGAATGCTATAGAAACTATCATTACTGAAACTATGGTGTTGCAGTAGTTATACATTGAATATTATATAATGAGAAATAATTAAAAAGTATATGTGATCCCCCAAACTTAAAAATCTCTACTAGGGACAATACTTGCTAAGTGACCTAATGTTGTCCCTTTCTTTTCCCAATTTTCTAAAAATCGGGTGGTGACTCCATAAAATGAAAAACATCTTGTCCCCTCGAGACCAATCACTTGTCCTTATTCGAGAAAGTTACCATGTCCCTCAGAAATGGGAAGACCCGCTACACTATCTAGGAAAGTAATAAAAAAACTACAACAAAAGTGATGGTCGCTCATAGTGGGGACTCCACTAGGGACTTCTAAGTAAGAGGTATCAACTCAAAAATGACTATTTCTCATTATGCAGTACTCAATCATATAGAGCCCCTCACCACTGCATTTTCACCACACATCACACGTTCACCACTTGTCCCTAAATGCCTTGATAATACTAAATGACATCGCCACCATGATTCCACTTAAGTCACGAGGTGATGAAGATATGGTATTATCACCTTTAGTCTTTACTTGTTCATTCACTAGGCTCATCTGACCAGAGTCTATAACCCAAGTCCTTTAGAGGGGTAATCGAGTTATCAAAAGAATGCTAGACTCACTAACCGGAGTTCGTAACCCTAGTTATATAGGGGCATTATCACTAAAGGAACCCTTAGTTTTTCACCCTTACTAAGCTTATGTAGATAAACCAATAGTAACATCCATTAGGATTCCATCATACTATGCATGCTATCCTTATCCTAACACTGTCCATTTGACTTGATATTCATAAATGACATGACCCTCCTAGTGTCTATCATCGAATGACGTCATAATGTTAGTTTTCATAGAAAATTTATGCTCAAGACCACGTGATTCTCATCTACTTCATGTGAGCCTGAAGCATAAGGAATGATGAGAATCATGTACCTTAGCTTGAATAGTCTATGTGAATTAACAAATAATGACATACCTCAATGACGAAACCTATAAGATGTCATTTATTTATCCTTATCAAATCAAATGAATGGGTTCGGAACCTAACTAGATTATGGACCTTTATATTGGTAAATTCAAACTGTAAACTATTAAGTGATACTTTCATGATTCATGGTAAACATATCGAATATCGATAGAGGGGCAAGAACTTAGTCCTATGCATATAGGCATATATGGGCTTTAGACATCATTTAAAGCCTGGCAATTGACCATCATATTAATATCATGTGATTACCTTAAGCACATTTGAGTGTTATTCCTCAATTTACCCTTTGGTTCTTACTAACATAAATAGAAATAGCCTAGTTCTGAGAGCCGAACCATAGTCCCCTAGATGACTATAGGTTCAAAACCCATATAGGAATGAAATTGAATGACCTCATGGAGAAATAAGGTTGGAAGGGAGAGCTTGCTTATGATTGGTTTATTCACTATTTAGGAAAAATAGCAAGCTTTAATCATGTATACATCACATACATGTTCATAGCATGTACTAATCATTATTTCTTATAGGAATAATCATTTTTCCATCATAGGATTTTGCATCCACTCCATGCATACATGCTCACCCTTTTCTTTTATAGGCACACATCATGTATCATTCATTTAGCTAACCCTAATAAATGCACAGGAATACTACATTAAGCATGAGTGACCAACAAGATACCTTCTATCATCAATTTAAAGACAAGCTAAAAGAGGGGATCCAAAAGTTGCTTGTTGATGGCACCATAGCTGAAATCCTCTAAGCCCAAATCAAAGCCAACAGTGCTCGAGATGGGAATAGCACACTAATAATGAAGCATCTGTAACTATTCACCTGAGGGTAGATAAGGTAAAGGGAATTCCCTGCACTCCAATTCAAGTTGATGATGACAGTGACTACTATCAAGATCTCAAGAATGCAACAAAAGCTATAAAAATTGTTGATCCAAGCCTGAATCGACAAAGGAGGTCAAACTATTGGCCAACATGATGGCTCAATTGGAATTTGCCTTTAAAGACAAGGGAACTCATGGCTCCAAAAGCTTCACCGACCTAGCACTATTCATAGATAAGCCACTTCTATATGATTTTAAGCTACCAAACTTTGCTAAGTTTGTTGGAATAGGAGATTTGAGGGTCAATCTAAGGCAATATGCTACCTTCGTGGCTGCCACAAAGCTTATAAAATCACAGATTGTTCGATTCTTCTTCATCTCACTAGAGAAAGGACCGAGGGCATGGTTCTTTTAACTTTAAAGATGAAATAAAAAATGATTGGGTACTACTAACTCAAAAGTTTATTAAGTAGTATGAATACAACACTTAGTTAGACATCACTCGATGGGACCTCGAGACCATAAGGCAAAAACTCAATGAAGCTTTCTCTAATTATGTCACCAGATGGTGGGGAAAGGCAGTCAAGATGAGAAACCATCCTCTTGAGGATGAACAAATAGAGCTAATAATCAAAGGGGCACTACCACACTTTAGAAAATATATGATCTTTGCTCTTTATCTTGACTTCAAAACTCTCTATCAAGCTAGGATCAGAATTGAGGATGAGGAACCTCAGCAAGCTAAAAACACTTTTCGCCACAATACCTAACCAAACACCCAAAACACCTTCACTCGAATTGTAGAAATAAACATGATCTAACCAAACACCCACAGCTCACCATCTATCAATGCCATCAAATCACCAAGAAAATTATTAAACTTTAACCTCCCCTTATCTAAAGTATTCCAAAAGCTTCAACAAAAGAACCTCCTATAGCCATAAGAGCCTAGGCCCCTTCCAAACGCACTATAAATGGCGAGATTTAGTGCACGCCCAAGATTTTAGCAGTCACAACACTATTTGAGCTCAAGGCTCTAAAAAACACACCAACCATTATCACAAAGACATGGCGTGGACATGAGGAGTCACCACTCAGGGTAATAACTAAGAAAAATTGAAAAATGGTGGTACTCAATTCCCTAAAAGAAAGCCAACACCATAACCAAGAGATTCTGGATGCAAAGTACTAACTTCTTCTAGTCTTTTGTTCATTTAGAATTACTTTATGAATCACTATCTTACCCTCTATTAACATGCAATTTCATATAAACCCTTATTAAAACAATCAACTCTAGGTTAACTAGACATGAAAAATACATGTAAACAATGCACTAATTTAAATTCACAATCCCTAAGTTAGTATAATCTACATTGATTTTAATTAAGTGGGCTAAATCTGCATGTTTTAATTTACAAGTGAGCCTAAAGACTAAAGGGCCTAATTCCTATTCAATTTTAATTAAGTGAACCTAATTCTATTTATTTTAATTATAAAATGGGTCTACATCTACAAATTATGAAGCATTTAAATTAGTGGGCCTAATTCTACATATTTTAATTCTAAGGTGATATCAAATCTACAAATTATGGAAAAGGCATAAATTTAATGAGCTAAGTCTAAATTAATTAAATTAGGTGGGCTTATGTCTAAATTAACTAAATGGGCCTAAGTTATTTCTACCCTAAATATAATTAATTATGGGCCTAAAGATACATTTTTATTAATTAAACTTAAAAAAACCTAAATTTCCTTAAATGGGTTAAAGTCTAATGTAGGCTTAGGGCCCAAAACACACATAAAAAAACAAGCCCAAAAATAATAAAAATTATCAAAAACAATCAAATAAAAGATCAAACAATTAATTAAATCTATTCTAAAAACTCTAATTTAATTAAAGAGACTATAAACAAATAAATAAAATAAAATAATCAATAAGCAACCATAATTCTATCCACTTAAATCTAATGCAATTTTAATTAAACAACCAAATGATTTCTATAGCCATTAATTTAATTAATTACCTAATTAAAACACTAATTTTACTAACTAATTAATTAAAATAAAACTCTTAATCACACATATATGATTTCATTATTTTCACTATTAAGGCTATTAGAATGAGCTATTGAAAATAATAAGAAAAGAAAAATTAATACAATCCAAAAAATAATAAAACAAAACAAAATCAAAACAAAAATAAATAACTAAATAAAAAAATCTAAAAACTATATTTAGCTACAAAGTTCTATCCATGGCATTCCATGGACCTTCATAGGTTTTGTTCACCTAGTAAAATCATCATATAATCCCCTCCATAATCATCAATACAAAAGAATAAACAATGATTAGTGAATAAAATAACAATAGAAAAATTAAATAGAATTTAAATTGAATGAAATCAAACTAATAAAATAAAATAAAATAAAGTAGGAAAGAAAGAAGATGATGATTATGAATGCAGTATAAGTTGGCTCCTCAGACTAGTAAAAATCACCGTTGTTTTTTAAGTAGGTCTTAAAAAAACTTATTATTCTCTTCTCAAGTGTCTCTTGCTCCTTGCTTAAAAAACACGAATAAATCATAGAGAATAATTTTGTACTACCTAGGGACAAAAGAAAAGCCAAAAAGTGCAAGAAAGGAGAAAGGTCCTCCAAAAAAAGTCTCAGTGTTGTTCTCCCTCTCCTTTTTTTTTATCCTTTTTATATATCTCCCTTATGAGAGCTCAAGCTGGTCTTTTATAGGAAAAACCTAGCTTAAAAATGTATCCTGCTGTGACTTTTTTTCACAGAGTTTTGATTTTAAAAGGATTTTAGTTTCCTAAAAATTCAGATAAATACTATTTGACCAATCAAAATTCATGAAACCAAATTTTAGTTACTGAAATAAAATAAAAAAAATAAAAAATCAGACGGAGTATGCATAATTCCAACCAAAATTGCATAATTCCAATAGGAATTATAGAATTTTTATTTTTTTAACTTTTAATTATAAAAAGACCCCTGAAAGAATTTAAAATTTTCAATTAGGCCTTAAAAAACATTATAATTAAGTCCTTAAAAAATAATTAAACCCCCTTTTGGAAATGCATTCAGACTTTTAAGGTTTTAAACTTCAAGTATTGAAGACCTATTTATAACATTTTCATCATCAAAGTCCTCTGTCACATCCACACTTCATCATCCCAAAATTGGTTGTTTATAATTGCCTCCCTTTGTTGTTGTTTGCTTAATAAATTATGGCAAAGAAAATAAACACACAATTTCTTATGATCAAAAGTTTGGATACTTACATGTGCTCCTTGAGGTTTTTGTCAGCAAGCGATCGTCGATTCACAATGAATGCTTGTGTCGGCATACAACACTAGGCATAAACTTAAAAAATGTGAGGAAATACTATACTCATATGTATAGCATTGATTTGAAAGGATACATCACACTTGGTTGTATGATGTTGACTATACTTGGTCGTATAGTACTGACTTAAAGGATACATTGCACTTAATTTTACAATGTTGACTATACTCGATCGTAGTCTGGATTGAAAAGATACATTGTACTTAGTCGTACAATGTTGACTATACTTAGTCATATAGTTTGAATTAAAAGGATACATCACATTCAGTCATATGATGTTGACTATACTTAGTCGTATAGTCTGGACTAGAAGGACATATTGTACTCGATTGTACAATGTTGACTATACTTGATCGTACTGTCCATATTGAAAGGAGACATCACACTCAGTCGTATGATGTTGACTATACTCAGTTGTATAGTTTGGATTAAAGGGATACATTATAATCGATCGTACAATGTTGACTATACTTGGTCATATAGTTTGGGTTGAAAGGATACATCACACTTAATCGTATGATATTGACTATACTCAGTCGTATAGTCTTAATTGAAAGGATACATCACACTCAGTCGTATGATGTTAACTATACTCAATTGTATAGTCTGGATTGAAAGGATACATCAGACTCAGTCATATGATGTTAACTATACTCAATCATATAGTTTGGATTGAAAGGATACATCACACTTGGTCGTATGATGTTGACTATACTCAGTTGTATAGTCTGGGTTGAAAGGATACATCACATTTGGTTGTATGATGTTGACTATACTCAGTCATATAGTCTTGATTGAAAGGACACATTGTACTTAGCCATACAATGTTGATTATACTCGGTTGTATAGTCCGAATTTAAAGGATACATCATACTCAGTCATATGATGTTGACAATACTCGGTCGTATAGTGTTACCTTCTTTTAGGTTGACAATTTATTAATTCAATGAATTATCAAATCATGTAGCTTTGCAATTTAGGACTAAATTGCAACAAAAGTGGACTAAATTGCAAGAAAATCATTAAGGACTTGAATGCAAACAAAGTTAAAGGACTAAAGTGGATGTTTGCCACTTTAATATAAACTTTGCATTTTGCCGATTCATTTCTTCATTTCCCATCCCTTTCATTCTTTTTTTTTTCATTTCTCTTGATTTTGAAATCTTATTTCTTCAATTATTCTTTCATCTTATATACAATTTGCAATTCGTCTAATCTTATGGGTCACCTGACTATGTGGAAGCAACTCCAGGCAATCAAATTCGATCATATCTCAACTACATTTTCCTCAAAACAGTCTAGGGCTAAATGAAGAGGAAGAGGTGCTCTCATTGACTTGCTTGCACCTCCACAGATGCTCATATGCTAGAGATTAGGTAAATTTTTATTTTGTCTTTGATTATGCAAAAAGACATTTTCCTGTTAATGTATGAATTAACATATTCATGCATGAAATTATTGAATTTTTGCTATACAAAATTAAATAAAATTGCATGAAATTGTTAATCTGGAGATAAAATTTTGAAAAACTAGTATTTGCATATTATAGAAGACTGATAAAATTGCAGTCAGATTTATGGATTTTCAGTCAGAAATCTAAAATCTGAATCGGAACTCTAGATTTCTGATTGGAAATATGGAAATCTGAACAGAAATCTAGAAATTCGATCAAAATTATGGATTTTCGATCAAAAATCCAGTCTTCTGATCCCTTTTTTTAGATAAAAATCAAAATAAATAAAAGTCAAGAGTTTATGAAGAAAGTAATTGTGTTGTTTTTTGAATTTTGTCCAGAAACCACTTAAATTCTCGAGTTGTTTTCACTTGTCTCTAGAACTCTTTCATGATTTATCTAGAGAGGTAGTATAGTATATATGGGCATCTAGCTTTTGACACTTCATTATTGCTCTACTGACTGCTCTAGGTAGGTCAGACCACTATTCACTTTTTGCTCTTATCGAGAGGTGGATGGATACCACTCATACATTCCACACATAAGTGGTTGAGCTGACTATTTCCCTATGAGTTTGTATGCCATTACTGGGATCACTTTTGGGAGTATTCTGGTTCCTTTTGATATCCACTATTGCACTCTTCCAGAGGATGCTAGGAGTCGCTATGTTTATGACTTGCTTAGATTCATTCCAACATGAAAGAATTGGAAGAATGTGCTTCTTTCTTCTCCTTTTTAGGGTTTCAAGAGATTACCCACCACCATACCTTGTCAGATCCTTTAAAAGGCGATATACTTCTTATTGATACTGCTAGGCACTACCCTCTTTTATAAGACTGGTCATGAGGTTAGCATTGCTCTTCTTGGTCCCCTTCAGGATCTTGCTAGAGTTACTACTTTTAATTGGGGATCTGCAGCTCTTGCTTATCTCTACTATAGACTAGATACTGTTTGTAGAGGTGCCATGATGATGTGCGGCTTTTGGCATGTCTTGCATGTATGTCTTCTATGTGTCTTATACCTTTTTTAATTTTGCTCTTTTACAACCTCCTTTTTTTCATTTCAACTATCTCTCCTTTTTCAAACATAGGGCATTGAGATCAGGGTGATCCAAGGCTTCAGTGCTATTAGCTTTGATAGGGATCTTCCTCTGATGCAGAGATGGGGTTCTTCTTACTTAGCTAGCATTAAGTATGACTTACAGACTTATCGAGATCAATTAAACTCCTTATAGTGGGGCCTGGTAAGATAAATTTAATTTTTAGTATTTAATCAATCCTAAAAGTTAAATAAAATTTAACTGAATGAATAAGAATTACAAGGTAGAGTACTAAGCGACTATTACTATGATGAGAATTACTTATGATAATTATTTATGTAGTATTCTCATTATGGGTCAATCCATCACTTTATTTCTCAAATAAGTACCTATGAGTTTGCTTAATTTCTCATATTCATGATTAGTAAAACATAATAATCAATCAACACCATACTAGCCTTAATACATTATTATGACTAAGGATAATTTGAATAGAACTTATACTTATTCTAAGGGTATTACTATTAAGTTACATACTTAATGACCATAGTAAGAATTGACTATTCAAGTAATTATCATAACACAAAATGATAATGAAAAATGCCTCTTTATTAAACAAAATGATAAAGTCAAAATATGGTCATATATGATTAACCTAGTGCATATCACTAACACCTCGAACACAAGTAGAGTATCTATATGGACTCGCCTTATCCCAACGATTATTTACTAGAGGGTTAGCATTAACAACAAGTATGCAAATGTATGCATGATTCTAACTATTTCTTATTGCAACAGAGAATGAGAATGAGAATGAGAGGCTTCATAGACAACTTATTGGTCTCAACTTTGATGATCATGACATTAGGAAATTTATGCCCCTAGATTAGAGTGATGATCCAACTAGAGGGTAGAGTCCTTGGCCAGACACTAGAGCTCAGAATGACTGATCTTTTTATCTTGTGCTTGCATAATTGTTCTTTGAATGTTTTAGAACTGTTTCACCTCTTATGAATGGATTATGGATTTTTTATTTTATATCAAATTCTAGAGCCTTTTTTTTGTCAAAAATCTAGAAATTTGATTGGAATTATAGATTTTTTTATTGGATTTCTATAATTCTGATCAGAATTCTAGATTTTCGATTTGATTTCTAGAATTCTATTCAGAATTATGAATTTCCAATTGAAAATTTAGCTTCGGTTCTTTGCTCTTTTCCATCCTGATTCTTAACTTGACTTTGATCCTAAAAACATAAAATCCTAATCCCATCCACATTAGCCTTTTGTGTCTATATAAGGAGCTTGCCAAAAAAGGATTGTCTCCTATCCCTTTTTTATTGGCTTTCATCATGACACAAGCTACCCTTAATTTAATGAAAAAAGTCCTCAAAGGCCTTAGTGGAAACAATTGGAACAGACTGCTACCCTTTCATGCCAAATCCTTGAAGTCCCTTCAACATCTAAAAATAGACCCAAATTTTCTCCATGATGTCACCGTCTTCTGGGATGCAAGGACCATGTATTTAGATTTAATGGACAAGAATTGCATCCATTAATCAAAGAGTTCGCTTCTATTCTTGGCTATTCTTTGGACTCAACTATTGTGATTGCTCTTCTTGATCTTGAAATATAGTTCCCTAATAGACTAATGACATTCTTTGATATGCCCCCAAGTGACATCTACATGTACGTACATAACTCTCAGACTATCAGTCTTTCTTTTCTAATTACTTCTTATAAGACTATAGATAAGAAAAATGCCGCCTAGATTAGGATTGTCTCTTTCTGCTTGTATGCCCAATTCCTGTTAGTGGCATCTCATGGAGATGCTAACATAAGGATTTTCAATATCCTAGAACAAGTGGAAGTTGGAGCTAACCTTGTGCCTGTCATACTTGCTGCAACTATCATTAGATTAGATAATTTCAAGATTCAAAATCTATTCTCAGGCAATTTACTTCTCCTTCAAGTATGTAGCTTTTTTTTAGATTTGGCTATAGGAGAAATTAAGTATACTTAATGCCCCCACCAATGCCTTGATTTATCAACCTCATTATTTACAGTCTTGCCCATTTAAGATAAAGGACAAGCGCACCATAGATCAATGGATTGATTGGATGAAAGGCATTGTTGATACTAAGATTATGTGGGTCTATCCTTGGTGGAAATTGAAGTTTGAAACCATTAACCTGTATGACCACTTTTTGACCTTAATTTCCCTTTTATGCCTTTGTCATTAGGATGGTCAATTGCAATTCAATATGGTTGTCATACCTAACTTTGAGGGCTTCTCTTTGAGACAAGATTTCTTGGACAAAGTGAAGAACCTATGGCCTCGTAAAGCACTAGAGCAAAACATGCACTTGGATACTAATATGACTACTTATGACAATTACAAGGCCTAGGTTACTATGCAAGTTACAGAGCCACCAAGATTTGATAAATACAAAAGAACTAAATTATTATTGGATGAGTCATAAAAGAAAAAACAAAGATAAAAATGGTGATTTTATAAGTTTAGTTTTTATACTTCTCATTTTTTATTTTTTCTTTAAGTCTTTATGTTTTATAAAAAAGATAGAATATACAATATCCAACAAAATTCCATTTCAATTTGATTCATTGATTAGGGCTAAAATGAGTACATTTATTACATTCATGACATAACTCCTATTATTAGCTAGTCTGTAAGCATCCAATTTTAGGATGTATTTGTGCATGAATGCGACAAAAGCCTCTAGGATGAAAATTTAGTCAAATTTTGACCTCTTATGTTAAGTTTCATAATTTCAAGGACTAAATTACAATATTTGATTTAATTGCAAAAAAAAAATTGAATTTTGCAAGGGCATATTTGAAAATGTGCGTAATGTCAATCGACATTACACAATGTCAATCAACATTACTTAGCACCAATCGGCATTACACAATGCTAGTCAACATTCTACAATGTCGAGACACTAAAATTTCAGCAAAAAATTATCTTTCTCAATTTTTTAATTATGATTGGTCCAAATTTAATTTATTTTTAATAAATAAATTCATTTTTGTATTTATGTATAGGGGTTCTGCATCCAATATTCATTCTTATGCATTTTTTTAATCCTTATCCTAGCTTTTATTTTCAAATGAGAGGGAGGATCACAGCTACCTCTCATATGATCACATAAGTGGTTAGCTTAGGCTTAGGAATGGGATATAAAAAAGAAAATTTTGACAAAGAAGAGAAAAAAGGAGGAACTGCGTAAACAACAGAGAAAAAAAACCTTATTAGCTACTGCAAAAGAAACATAGAGAGAGAAAAAACCCTTTTCAAAGAAAAAATACGTTCTTTTCAAAGACCAGAAATCAAGAAAACACAAAGTCAATTTTCTCAAAAAATGGTTTCTAGTAATGAATACATGATTGAACTAAGGAAATCAATTGAGAATCCATGAATAAAATCCAAAAGTCAAAGATCCTAATTTAATTGTTATATTGCTCTATGTAGTTTATTTTATTTTTTTTAGGTTTTGAATTTGTTTAATTTATTTTCTTAAAGGTTGTAATTTTAATTTTACTTTTTTTATTATTTTTAGTAGATTTTTCAATAGCCCCGATAGTGAGAATAATGAAAAGTCTAGCTTTCTCTTATTCTTAAAAAATTAATTAGTAAATTATGTTCAATTTGGTAAACTCTAATTAAAATCAATGGAGGCAATAGATGAATTTAGGTTGTATGCTAATTAAAATTAGGTTTTTAGAAGAAATAATTTAATTACATGTTTGATCTTTTATTTGATTGCTTTGATTTTTTTTATGTTTTTGAGCTTGTTTGTTGATTTTTGTGAGTTCTAGGCCCCAAGTCCATGTTAGATTCTAACCTATTTAATAAATACGCTTTTAATTGGATTTTTAGGTTTAATTTTAAAATCAATTTAGGCCCATTTAGGTTAATTAGACTTAGGCTCATTTTTATTTATAATTAAAACATGTAGAATTAGGTGCACTAATTTAAATACTTTAGAATTTGTAGATTTAGGCCCACTTTTAGAATTAAAATAAATAAACTTAGGTTCACTTAATTAAATTTAAATAAAAATTAGACCCACTAATTAATTCTTTTCTTTAAAATTTGTAGACCATAAGTCCATTTCTTTAATTAAAATGAATAAACTTAGGCTCATTTATTAACATGTAGGATCACCTTTAGTCCATTTCACTTATAAATAAAAATGTAGAATTAGATCATCTTTAAAATAAAATTAACATAGTTTAGACCTAAGGAAGATGCGATTTGTATGCATTTTTTACATGCAGTTTTATGACTAGCTTGCTTTAGGGATAGATGGATGTTTAATTAGGGTTTAATAAAATTGTGTGTAAAAAGAGAATAAGATAGTAATTCATAAAGTAATTTTAAATGAATACAAGACTGAAAGAAGTTGGTATTCCGTATCCAGAATCTCCTAGTTGTGGTGCTAGCTTTCTTTTAGAGAATCTAGTACCACCAAAATGATTTGTCCTAGTTATTACCCTGGGTGGCAATTCCTCATCTCCATGCTATGTCTTTGTGATGTAGTAGTGTGTTCCTTAAGGCCTTGAGCCCAAACAATGTTGTAGCTGCTAAAATCTTAGGTACACTTTAAACCCCGCTGTCTATAATGGTGACTCCACTAGGGATAAGAGATACTAATTCTACTTGTGTTCTTTAGAATTATTTTATTAATTATTATTTTATTTTTGCATTCATTCTGCCTGTCCCTATTAAATCAATGGTGTTGGTTTATGATTCCATGATTCCACTAGTTATAAATTGGCTAACCATCACTCTTAGCCTTAACTCAGTTCAAAGGAGATTACCAAGCTCATCTTACCAGAGTATGTAACCCAAGTCCTAAAGGGGGGTAGTCTTCTCTCGAGTTTACAAAGGATGCAGGGCCCCACTAACCTTGGCCTATAACTCAAGCCTTAAAGGAGGGCATCTTGCTAAGGGAACCTTGACCTTTCACATGACTCAGCTCATGTAATGGCCTAGTAACTTCCCCTAGGATTTACCCAAATTGTTTATGGATGTTGCCATTAGGTATTTTTATCTACAAAAGCCCAAGCCCATACTTTAGAAGCCCATTTGGGCTAATAAAGATTAGGCTAATCTTTTATACCTATAAATGTTATTTTTATGTTTTTACTGCTTTGAGAGATTTGGCATGCGCGTTAGTTCTTGATATCCCCTATTGATATTAAGTCCAAGACCAAAAATCCTAGGACAAGTGACTCGCCATTGAATACGTGACTAGGAGGAATAAGGTTAGATGGATGAATGTTGTACACTTGATTGATACTTGCTATTTACTACTTGTTGCATAGCATGTGTATCATACATACATGCATACATGCATTTCATCCATCATACTAACACTTTGTTTTGCAACCATCATAGATTCATCTAAGTCTTCTCATATTTAAATATGGAAAGGTGATAGACTAATAAAAACATAATTAAGTCCTAAAGTAATAGCAAAAGAGATCCTTTATAGCTTATTAATCTTCTTTATTTTGAAGTTGAACAACTCCAACTAAGCATACTGAAATGGAACAACAACAAGGAGGAAACTAGACCTTAGAAGACATCAAGGGAGCTCTGATGGATGACATAAGGGCTATGATGCAAGATGAACTGATACAGGCTTTATCTAGACTGATGCAACCTACTGCTACTGTCATACCACCACCTGTAATTGAATAACCACCTGCTACTGCAACTAACCCACTTACTACCAATAATTCCAGAGAGCAACCTGTTACTAAAAACCCAACTGCTATTAACGTGAAGCTTGAGGATGTTGAGAACTACATGGTAGAAAAGGTAAAGAGACAATCACTTGAACTGGTATAAGACCATAAGTCCAAGCAGATGCAAGCATTGACCTAGAAAATGTCCAAGATGGAAAAGATGATTAGAGGACAAGGCATGATATATTCATTTGACTTTGATGATATGCTGCTAATGGGGGGGTAATAAGCTACCTAAGAAGTTCAAAATACCTCAGCTACAGAAGTTTGATGGAACTAGAGATCCTAGGATTCATCTCAATCAGTACATAATAAATATAAGCACTACAAAGGCCCCATTAGTAGTGATCACTAGGTTATTTGTACTATCTTTAGAGGGAATGGCTGTAAACTAGTATTATAGGTTGGAAAAGTCTATCAGGGCTAACTGGAAAGAACTATATACTACTTTTTTAAAACAGTATGATTATAACACTAGATTAGAAGTGTCCATCAGGGATTTTGGAACTAACTAAGCAAAAATCAAACAAATCCTTTCTGATTTCTTGACTAGATTTATGAACAAGGAAGGATTAATGAAAAAAAAGTTGGCTAAGAAAGACCAGGTTAGGATGATAGTTCATAACATGTCATATAATTTGGTTGAGAGATTGCAAATAATGAATCCTAAAACATTTATAGACTTGTATGATGATGGTTTATAAGCTAAAGAGATTAAGAGTAAGAAGAAGAAATGTCTTAGAAATATAGGAACCCAAAATTGCTTAACTAGGGGTACACAATAGGGAAGTACTAGCTAAGTTGTGGAGGTGCATGCAGTTCAACAACCAGGAGATACTCCAATTTTAACCAACCACTTTCCAATGTCCTAAACCATTTGATCCAAAAAGACCTGCTTAGACCCTTAACCTTTTCCAAACCACCAAGCCTAAATGTTTCATGTCACCACCCAAACAGCTACTGTAAATTTCACCAAGTAGCTGGCCACTCCACAGACACCTGTATCCACTTAAAACATGAAATCCAAAACTTGATAGACTCCAAAAGAATCATAGACCTTGAAAAATCCAATTCTAACCCAAACACTATAAACAACCCTTTCCTAGACTACCAAAATATTCCACTACTAGCCACCATGATAATCAACTCAATAGTTAGCAAAGAGGAAGTGTTGGACTCCTTTGAGAACTTAAAACTTACAGATAATGAGAAATCTCTTAATGCCTCCAAAGGAGTAGAGGATTTATTGGAGCAACCCTCAAGCAAATTTGACTTTAAGGTGTTCTATTCAAAACCACCCTCTGTCGATATTCCCTTTGAATCAATTGTGCCCTCAAAATGGGGTGATGAGTTTGATAACAAGCTGATGGAAGAAGAGAGAGAATATGAAACTCCTGAGCAGCTATTGAGAGCAGTTAAAGGTTTATTACGGCAACCTTTAGGCAAGTTCGACTATAGAGTATTTTACTCTAAGCCTGCTTCAAATGATATACCAATAGAGGAGATTGTGCCCTTAAGATGGGGTAAAGAGTTTAAATTTGATGACGTAAAAGGAAAGAAAAATGGATTTGAAGAGTTACTGAGCCAACATTTAGGCAAACTTAACATGGAGGAGCCAAAGGGAAAAGAAACATGCATGATTGAAGCATGGAAAGATAGAAAGAGTGATCAAATTATTAGGGTTATTAACATTTGGTATGACTATGATGAAAAGAGTCCTGGTGGTTTTGATGTATGGAGTGAATATCCTAATGTGAACCATGTTACCAGAAGTGGAAAGAATTATAAGGCAACATAAAAGAAAATTGAGAGAGTTACAGAAAGAGAAAAGACAGAGGGTGTAGAAGTAGAGGAAGGGCAAAAAGAAGACATGATCTTAGAGCAACTAAAGAAAGCTAATGCATATGTGAGCATTTGGGAATTATTCATACATTCAGGTAGCCACCGAAGAGCTCATATCAAGGCTCTATCAAATATGAGTATCAAAATAGTAGCTACACCTGAGGCTATGGTAGCAAATGTCACAGGAAAAAAGCATAGCTTAATAACATTCTTGGATGAGGATTTGCCTTTGGAAGACAAAAATCATAACAAGGCACTATTTATCCCAGCTAAAGTAAGGGAAAAAAGAACCAATTTTTCAATGGTAGATGACGGTTTTGCTATAAATGTGTGTCCATTAAAAACCCTACCTAATTTGGGTTTGAGAGTTGATTTGAAAAATTCAAATCTTATAATCAGAGCCTATGATGATAGCACCCGAAATATGGAGGGAACATTCCAAGCTCTAGTTAAAATGGGACCTTTAGAGTCAACTGTTGAGTTCACTATATTACACATCCCTGTCATATATGGCTTGTTTTTAGGAAGGCCATGGTTCCATGCACTATGAGGGGTACCCTGAAATGTGCACTAAAAGATAAAATCCCTTATGAAGGAGAGGTTATGACTATAAAAGCTGGAACCAATGCAGTCATGGCAGCCATACAAGATAAATAGAAACAAGTATATGTTCCCCTAGTTTCCAAGTTGCTGGAATATTCGATGGAATTGAGATGGATCCAAATGGAGAATATGAAATATCAACCTAGGCAGGGGCTAGGAAAGAATGAGTAAGGAAGCCCTGAATGTTGGGATTCGTGATACAAATGCAACGGAAAAATTAAAATTTTATCACGTACCCAAGCCTGGATCCATGTAATTCAACTACTTGATTAAATCTAGGATTTCAATAATCTCACCAAAATATAGAAGAGGCAAGATTTTTTAGAAGGATGAGAGGAGATTCACACCGGTGACACCTTACCTCGAGCTTTTTGGCTTGGTTGTTCGGATCAAGACGTCTCCAAAAGGATGCGTCCTCTATAGGTATCCACACGAACAACCCTTCACAAAACGAATTAGAGTGTGTGTGCTAGCAACCTCCTTGATTGTCTCACAAATCAAGAACAAAAGAAAAACTTTGTCTTTATTTTCTAAGGAGAAAGAAAATGAATTTTGAGGCAAAAACAAGTGTATGAAACCCTAGAGAATATAACATATTCATAGACTCCAAATTAGGGTTTCACCTACCAATGACCTTTTGGTAATTTCTATTTATTATATTCTGATTTTGTTTAAAAACAAATCAGAAATAATATCTTATTTATTTATTTAAAATAACATTTATCTTAAATAAATAAACAAATAAATAAATAAATAAAACACTTTAATTATTTATTTCCACAGAGTTTATTTTGGGCTTATTAAACCCATATTCGTTTTGGGCTTGTTCTAAGTGTGTGACCCTGTAGGTTCACATAACATTGGTAGTGGGCCTAAATCTCTATTTAGGACTACAAGTCATAAGTGGCCTCTAGCAAGACATTATGACTACCCAAGTCATGTGAAGTCAATAATCTGACATAACCTAATTACAATGAATTTTATCGTCCCTTTATCACATGATATCTTAATTGAACATAAGGCATAGAATGTCATCCTTATATAGTTCAATATTATGACTTGATTCCAAGTAGACTGAAAATGATAACTCTTTATGAATTCATTTCAGCATGGCCATGCAATTTTCTTCAGTCTATCTCATCAAGGGGCCCATAGATATCTTTCTCATATTAATGAGGGATAAATTCCTTCTGAATCACTCACATTCCTCATATAACTAATTTCATATCCAACAACATTCCAATTTAATCATCCGATTAAAGACAATGTTAGAATGTGTCAAAACATAAAATAGCTATGTAGAAATCCATGATGATTTAAAGGTCAAAGGACCAAAATAAAATTACTATGATGAGAAATACTTATGACAATACTCTATGTAGTATTCTCATAGTGGGTCAATCCAGTACATGATCTCTCATCATATACCTATGAGTTGACTTAATATCTCATATTCATGATTAGTAAAATATAACCATCAGTCAACATCATACTAGCCTTAATACTTAATATTTATATAATGAATAAATGGCTAGGGATAATTATAATAGAACTCTTATTTTAATCTAAGGGTTTTACTATCAAGTCACATACTTGATGGCCTTAGTAAGAATTAACCATTCATATAATTATCATAAAATCAAATGATAATGAAATACCTCTTTATTAATAAAATAAGAAAGTCAATGCATAATCAAATGATTGACCTAGTGCATACCACTAACACTGAACCACTAGAATTCAGAAGTCAGTGCAACACCAAGGGATTAGGGTGCACTGAGATAGAACTTAGTAGAAAAGAGGAAGGAAAAAATGAAAGGCTAAGATAAATAAGCCCTTGGCAAGAATCAGGCTGATGAGTGAGAATTTTATCAAGCCAGGGGAAGGCAAGTACTATTTGGGTGCTAAGGAATCTATCAATATTACTGGAAAAGACATTCCCAGGTTTGAGACCTTCAAGGAGTAGATTGTGGAGAACCTAGTAGAGGATAACAAATAGGAAGTGATGAAGTAGGTAGTTGAGAGGATGGGTGATACTACTGTTAAAGAGCTATTGTGTCTGCCACCTGAAGAGCAGCCACCCCAAAATTTAGCTACTATCATTAATAATAGTTTTAATGTTGTTTTTATGAAGAAACTAATGTAATAACATCTGGCCTATATAAGGATAAAGATTTTATTTTTTCCATGGTCAATGATATGAATTCTGGTTTGGCTTACTTATGTGATGTCCATCCTAATGGTTCTGTGCATTTTAATATTGATCGTATGTGCATGATAGACATAAATTCCATTCTATTAGATTAATTAAAAATGGGCACAAATGATAATCCTAATAACATTTCTATATCACATGATGTAACTCCTGAAGAGAGTGAAAATTTTAAGAGAATATTAACAAAAAAAAGGGTAGCATTTGGTTGGACTTATAAAGATATGCTAGGTTTAGACAGGTAAATTCCAGAACATCACATCCCAACTTATGCAGAAATTAAACCTGTTAAATGGAAACTACACAAGCTAAGACCATAATGGACTGAAAAGATAAGAGAGGAAATTGCTAAATAAATACATGCTAATTTTCTAAAAGTGGTAAATTATCCTCAATGGTTGGCAAACATGGTACCATTACCTAAGAAAGATGGTAAAGTATGTATGTGTGTGGATTTCAGGGATCTAAACAAAGCATGCCCAAAAGATGATTTTCCTTTAGCTTACATTGATGTGATAGTGGACAGTGTGGCATCGAGCATAATGTATTCTTTTATGGATGGGTTGTCAGGATATAATTAGATAATGATAGCAATCATAAGCAATATCAAAAAAGCTTTCATTACATAATGGGGGATGTATTGTTATAAGGTTATGCCTTTTAGATTGAAGAATGCAGGTGCAACATATCAAAGGGTAGCTACTGCTCTTTTCCATAATATAATGCATAAAAAAGTAGAATTATATGTAAATGACATGATGGTCAAGTCAGAGATGAGAGAGGGACACTTTAAAGCTTTAGATAAGTTCTTGGCTCAAATTGAGAGGTACAATCTGAGGTTTAACCCAAAGAAATGCATTTTTGGGGTTGCTTCAGGAAAACTGCTAGGGCAGATAGTTAGTAGCAAAGGAATTAAAATAGATCTAGATAAAGTGAAAGCTATCCAGGAAATGTCGGTGCCAAAGATAGAGAAAGAAGTAAGAGGATTCATTAGCAGGTTGCAGTATATTAATAGGTTAATTACAAAGCTTACTAATATTTGTGACCATATCTTCAAGCTTTTAAGGAAAGATCAACCTGTGAAGTGGAACGACAATTGGCATAGGGCTTTTGATAAGATTAAGGAATATCTTACCAATCCGCTTGTATTGAAGCCACTAAGGCAAGGTAAGCTGTTGATCCTATACTTGGCTCTAGAGGAAAATGCAATGAGGGCAATGCTAGCAAAAGAAGGACTGGATGGAGTAGAACATGCGATGTATTATTTTAGCAAGAAGTTTCTGCAATATGAGAAAAAGTAGGATTTGGTAAAGAAGACATGTCTATTAATGATCTAGGCAAGAAGGAAATTAGGGCATTATTTTCAGTCTTATAAAGTTCAGGCTATTTCAAAGATAGATCCTTTAAGATATCTATTTCAAGCATTTGGTTTAACTGGAAAAATGTCTCGATGGCTCGTACTCCTTACTGAATTTGATATAGAGTACATTACCACAAAGGTTATCAAAGGACGGGCAATAGCATAATTCCTAGCTTATAATGCAATAGAAGGTGATGAACAGTGGAATTTAGAGTTTCTAGATGAGAACTTAGCAATCGTAGAGCATCAGGAGTGGAAGCTTTATTTCAATGGGGTTGTAAACAACAAAGGAGCCAAAGTAGGAGTGATTCTTATTATGCTAGAAGGAGAAACCATACCAATGGCCAAAAAGTTAGATTTCAAGGTAACAAATAATATGGCTGAGTATGAGGCATGCATTCATGGAGTGGAGGCAGCAATAGCAATTGGAGCAAAAGAGTTATTGGTATATGGGGATTCAATGTTGGTCATCAATCAGGCTAATGAAAAATGGGAAGTGAAAGAGGAAAAGCTAAAGCCTTATATCTGCTATTTGAAACTTTAATAAGGAACTTTACTAAATGTCTCTTCATCCATTTGTCAAGAGATGATAATTAGATGGCAGATGCACTGGCAACACTCTCTTCCATGTGGGATAATATGACTGGATTGACTATGAAGCCTTTGGTAATCATAAAATTAAGAGCTCCATGTTATGGAATAGAGCAAACTATGGGTATTCAAATAGGGCCTAAAGAGAAGCTATGATTTTATGACATTTAGAGGTTTATTGAGCAAGGAATGTATCCAGATGAAGCAACTTTAAAAGAGAAATATGCTCTTCATGTTCTCGCATGTAATTATACTAGTTATGATGGAGTATTATACAAAGGAATGTTGAATGGAATGCAGCTCAGATGTCTCAAGAAAGATAAAGCTAAAGAGGTAATGAAAGAGATTCATATAGGAGCTTGCGGTTCTCACACGAATGGAATGATGTTGGCTAAAAAGGTAATTAGAGAGGGCTATTATTGGATGAGTTTGGAAAAGGATTGTATTAGAACAATAAGTCAGTGCCATCAGTTCCAGATCTATGGGAATCTTAACCATCTTCCTCCTACAGTGCTAAATAGTTTATCATCTCCTTGGCACTTTGCAGTGTGGGGGATTGATATTATAGGAGAAATAAGGCCAACAATATCCAATGCGCATAAGTATATAGTTATGGCAATAGATTACTTTTCCAGATGGGTAGAGGCTGAGTCCTTCAACACTCTAAAAGCAAAACAAATGGCACGGTTTATTTAGAAGAGTCTTATTTGCATGTATGGGGTCCCACACCATATTGTGATGGATAATGGTGTACAATTTTAGGTAAAAACAGCAGAGTTATTACAGCAGTAGAGGATTGAACATCATAAGTCTTCACCTTATCGCCCTCAGGCTAATGGAGCAGTAGAAGCAGATAATAAAAATGTTAAGAAGATTCTTTCTAAACTGCTCAAAACTTACAAGGATTGATCTGAGTTTCTTCCTTTTGCTTTATGGGGGTATAGGACTACAATAAGAACTGCCACGGGCCATACACCATTCTTTTTAGTGTATGGTTGTGAAGCATTTTTGCCTATAGCACCTGAGATCAAATCTTTGAGAGTGGTTATAGAAGCTAAAATACCTGAGAATGAATGGGCACGAAAGAGATATGATCATTTGGTATTTTTGGATGAGAAGATGATGAATGCTTTGTTTCATACTCAGATATATCAGAGAAGGATAGCAAAATAAAGGTTGGAGACATGATGTTAAAATAGTCTAAAGTAGTACTATTTGATCCACGAGGAAAGTTCAGACCAAATTGGGAAGGACCATATTTAGTCAAGTCGATTCTACCTAAAGGAGCTATAAAAATATCAGACCATGAATGGAATGAGTTCATTGAGTCAATCAACCTGGATCATCTCAAGAAATACTATCTTTAAAAAAGAGAAAATAATAATAGTATAAAAGAAATAAAAGTCTGCTAGCTAGAGAACCTTAAAAGGCTAGTCAAGCAAAAATTAGGACATTCCCGCTATTTAGAAAACTTGCAAAGGGCTGGCAAGAAAAAATTAGGGACTAAAAGAAAAGAGGTTATCCTACTGATTAGAAAACCTACAAAGGGCTAGTCAGGTAGAAATTAGGGAAATAAAAGTGAGAAAAAATATTCAATTAGAAAATCCGAAAGGACTAGCTGATAACATGAGTTATATCATGTGATGTAATAAATATACTCATTTTGGCCCTAATTAATGAAGCAAATTGAAATGAAATTTTTGTTTGAATATTGCATATCCTATCTTTATTATAAGGTATAAGTACTTAAAGGAAAAAACAAAGCATTAAAAGACTAAAAAACTATATCTATGAGATCACTACTCTAAATATGTCTTGGTTTCTTCTTTTTTGATTCATCCTATAACATTTGAGTCCTCTTGTACTTAGCAAATTCGAGTAGCTCTGTAGTTTGCATGATAACACAAGCTTTGTAGTTATCATTAGTGGTCATATTGACATTCAAATGCACATTTCGTTCGAAGTTCCTATGAGGCCACAAGCTCCTAACCTTGTCCAAAAAGTCCTATCTCAAAGGGAAGCCTTCAAAGTCAATAAGAATAGTGATAATGAACTATGGGCGGCTATACTGATGATAAAGATGTGAAGGGGAGAAAAAGGTAGAGAAATGTAGCCCAGGAATAGAAACACTATTATCATACATCTCAATGGTCATGAACTTTAATTTCCACTAAGGGCAGACCCATGTGATCTCAGCATCTACAATGCCCCTCAACCAATCAACCCATTGGTTTATAGTAAGCTTATCCTTCATCTTCAATGGATGAGACTATAGCTAATGAGGTTGATAAGTCAAAGGGTTGGCAGGACCAATAAGTAAACTCAACTTTTCCTATAGCCAAATCTAAAAAAAATAAGAGTCTGTTAAGTTGAAAACCTAAAAGAGCAGCTTAGGCAAAAGTTAGGGTAAGCCTACTAAGTTGAAAACCTAAAAGGGTGACTTAGGTAAAAGTTAAGGTAAATAAAATAGAAAGAAAATAATAAAGGATTCTGGTTACACACCTGAAGGAGAAGTAAACTACCTAAAAGATGATTTTGAGTTCTGAAGTTGTCTAGTCCTATGATAGTTTTAGTAAGAATAACAAGCATGGGGTCAACTCCAACTTGTACCTGCTCTAAAATACTCACAATCTATATGTCAACATTTCTATAGATGAAAACTAGCAAAAACTATGCAATGGTTTTGGTCCAAGCAACACTGTTCTTATCTTTAGTTTCACAAACAGTAATAAGAGAAGATAGATCAATGGTCCTCGAGTTGTGAGCATATAGATTGATGTCATCTAGGGGAAAATCAAAGAATGCTACTAGCTTATCAAGAAACTGCATGGTCAAATCAGGAAGAGCAATCATGGCAATTGAGTCTAATGAGCACCCCAAGATAGTATAAAATTCTTCAATCGTTGGGCATAACTCTTGCTCATTAAATCTGAACATGTGGTCGTTAATAGCCCAAAAAGTTGCAATAGCATGCAAAAAATTATTGTTGATATTCAAATGCTGAAGGGATTTTAGTGGCTTACAAAAAAAAGGGAGAAGGTTTTTCCAATTATTTCCATCAAGGCTCTTAAGGAATTTCTTCATCAATTGGAGAGATGCTTGAGCCATGATTGAAAGTGTAGAGAATGAGGAATAATGCCCCTTGTGTGTTCTTTATATAGAGAAGCAAAATGATTCCATATGAGAAAAGGATTCTATTTGCTCAAGGAATATGGATAAGATGAGGTGGTGGAATCTAAAAGAGATAGGGATAAATAAACAATTATTAAAGGGATAATATTCATTATTTATCTTTTTAATTAATTAGTTATTTATTTGATTATTCAGAATTATCCATTATTAGAAGGATTTTAATGGAAGAAGTCTACTCAAAAGCAGCTACCAGTTCAAGTGATACATAACAGTACTCAGAACATTGCAAAATCCAAAAAGTAACAATACTATAGAAATAGTCAGATACAAGCACGCTGAGAGTCAAAAATAAAAATAGTCCTATTAGTCATCATGAGATCCTGAATTGGGCCAAGGCCTCTATCCTCCAATCAGATCATCATGCTGATAAGTATCTAAAGGTCTAGCAGATGAAGTCCCAACACTTTGAGGATCACGCCCTAAGTCTACAAGCTGTCAATGAAGCATCTCATTCTTGCACTTTAGACCACTGGAATAACTCTGCACATATGAGAAATGTCATATCATATGCATTTCATGCATAACATGCATACACTTTACATTTTTAGTGAATATACTTACTCACTAACTATCTATGACCTGTATAGTAAATAACCTCTGAGATGAGGCAAGGCTATGCAAATACTCTGATTGTGTCTGGGGAACCTATTTTGTAAAATTTTCTATTAAAATCCATGTCAAGTGTACAGATCATGTAAGAAATAAGTCAGATAGACTCTTATGAGAAGTATCTGCCAAAGAAAAGCTAGGAAGTTAAGCATCACTAAAGTGTATATACTGCTCAACTTGAGTTTGAATAGCAAGAGCCCAATAAAGGATATAACTGTCCAGAAAAGAGACATCACCAAGGATAGCACCAACAAAATCCCCCTCACAACTAGTCCCAACGTGCTGAGTATAGTGTGTATGACTAGGTCTGGGCTTAAATCTCTCAATATCAGGAACAATCTCAGTCCTATGAGTAGTCTCGGTCTCTTCCCCTATCACCTCGGTAGTAGGGGAACCAACCTCCTCAAACTATAAAAAAGAATAAGAAATATATGGGGTCTAAAAGAATAAATGAAATTATCAAAATATACCTCAGCATGGTCAATAAGAATCAACTTTAGGAGGTTCTCATGAATGAACTGCTAGTAATGGCGAGATCGCTCAAGTAAAGTTGAGGTAGCATATCCTTGTAGCACCTCTCTCAACTTTGAACCCATCAGGTGTGAGCTATGTAACATCGAAGGGGGGATATCAGAAGGAATACGACGTTGTGAAGGTCCAAAAGACCAATGATGTACTCATTCCCCAGATACCACATCGGACAACCATATCCAGGGAGTAAAATCCTTATGGACTCAAGACGTACTACTCTAGCCATAAAATTGTATCTCTTAACATCATCAACTTCCTCCAGCCAATCAGAATTAATCTATAAATTATCTTAATTGAGTTTAACTTACATTATAATATATTAATGATTTTGTTTTCTTACCAGGTGCCACTTAATGGAGTTTATCTCATCATGATAGGTCTAAAGAATATTTCTAACACTAGCTAGATGAGAAGAACCCCATCTCTCCATCAAAGGGAGACCCCTGTCAGAGCTGATAGCATCAAAACCTCGGATTTGCCCGATCTCTATACTCTAAATATGGAAAAGGAAAAAAATCAATAAATCATATAAAAAGGAGAAAGAACATACATGTAGAACAAGCCAAAAGCCACACATTATGATAGCACCTCTACAGATGATATCCAATCTGTAGTAAAGATAGGCTAATACAATAGATCCCCAATCAGAGGTAGAAACTCGATCTAAGTCACGAAGGGGGCCAAGTAAAGCAATGTTGACCTCGTGACTAGTCCCATAGAAAAGACTCATGCCTAGCAGTATGTGGAGGAGACACCTTACCTTTTGAGTAATATGATGGGGAGTAGTAGTGGACAAATGTATGAATCCCTCAACTAGAGATGAAAGGACAACATTTTTCTTATTCTTCCACATTAAGACGAACCCAATCAAGTTATGCACGTACTGACTCCATGCATCTTCAGGAAGAACTAATGTCGAAAGGAACAAGAGTTCCTCCGAAGACAATCCGAGTGATGGCATAAAAGCTCATAGAGAAATAGTCAATTCCCCTATATGAGTGTGAAAAGTATGGGTGGTGTCCATCCACCTCTTAATTAAAGTAAACAAAGAATAGCATGTCAGATTGACCCCAAACTATTGAAAGTGCAGTGATGAATTGTCTGAAACCTAAGGCCCAGATTAGCACTCGTAGCCCATGAAATAATTCTCGAGCAATGTGAAATAAGCCTATGAATTTCATCAGTCACTAGATAAAATTCAAGAAAGATAATAATAATAAAATAAAATAAAATTTGATCAACAAAATGGAATCTCGATGATATTACATAATGTCAATTGACATTACGTAATGTTGATCGGCATTATATAATGCTGATTGATATTAGGCAATGCTGACCAAGAAATTAGGATGAAAATTGAAAATTAGGACTTCTTATCAGGATTCTAGACATTCAATTGGACATATAGCAAACCCGAGCTAACATTTTCATATTTTCAAGGTTTAATTTTAAAATTTCATGCATTTTCTGCCAGATTCTAATCTAATTTGAATAATGTGTGTACTAATTTACATTCTAAAATTAATTTTTGTTACTAACTTTATAAATAATTTTTTATAGAAATAAATAGAAATGAGGAAATATTACCTCATTATCCACATTTGTACACATGTGGAGATGTACGTATGTCAGAGGGAGGATGGTGGAGCCTTCTCAAAGTTAAAGACTATTCTTAGGAAAATGACATGATAGAATAATCAGATCTGCTAAAATTTTTGCTCCCCTATGTGGTCTGTATCGCAGGGCAGCTAGAGGATCTAACAGATTGCAAATTAGACTTCAAATGATCAAGTAATCAAAGAAAGAAAAAATCAATGCAAAGAGAAAATGAAAGGAAAAGAAGATGAAGATGGAATAAGAAATGGAACATGACATGTAAAAGTGAAGTATATAGGATGAAAAATATCCATTTTGATCCCCTAAAACTTTCTTGCATTCAAGTCCAAATTTCTTCCTTACAATTTGGTCCATTTATAATTAACTCATGAAATTCATATCATTAATTAATAATTCATGGAATTATTAATTACATAGTTAGTCTATATTAAAATTATGACCCCTTTAACAAGTACGAAATACATAATATAATTACATAATTTAATCTTTTCACTGTACATGCATCATCATTTTTGTCAAGGATTTTAAATTTGTTTTGTTATTTGCTAAATAGTAGTTATAATAGAAATTTCATATTATTTCGTTATGCATTTCCCACTAGTCATAACATGAATTTCAAATGCTATATGTTATATGCTACAAAGCAATTATAACATGAATTTTCAAATCATTTGATCTACCAAACACATACAGTAGTTATGGTATTACTGATATACGATCCACAAGAGCTATAGCATGTTCTTAAATCATAAATCGCTAAATGTCCCATAGGGAATATCACCAGAATCATTACATATATTTCATTAAACATCTCACAAGGAATATAATGAAATCCATTATCACTAGACGTCATAAAGGGAATATAGTGCAGTTCATCAAACACTACACAATAGTTATGGTATTTCTACTATACATTCCACATGAGCTACAGCATGTTCTCAAATCATAAATTGGTAAACGTCCCATAGGGAATATAGTGAAAATCATTGTCACTAGACGTCCTAAAGGGAATATAGTGCAATTCACTAGACACTACACAGTAGTTATAGTATTATTGCTAGACATTCCACAGGAGCTATAGCATGTTCTCAAATCATGAAAATGTCCCACAGGGAATATAGTGAACCTCATTTGCATATATCTCACTAGACGTTCTATAGGAAATATAGTGAAGCATGCTAAACATAGTATCTTGCTTAAAAATTCCATAATAATTTGAGCATCAATCCATTAGGATACAATTAAATACCCAAATTCTTTCCTTCGAAATTATGTGCTTCTATTGCTTTGCCACAATTTGTCCAAAAAATAGCGACAAAGGGGGGCAATTGTAAGCACCCAATTTCTTAATACATTTATCCATGAATGCGACAAAGCCTCTATGATGAAAATTTAGTCATAAATTGACCTCTAGTGTTAAGTTTCATTATTTTAAGGACTCAATTGCAACATTTTTTGGGTTTAATTGCAAAAAAATTGAATTTTACAAGGGCATATTTGAAAATGTGTGTAATGCCAATCGGTAGCATTATGTAATGCTAATTGGCATTACACAATGCCAATCAGCATTACACAATACCGATTGACATTCTACAATGCCAAGGCACTCAAATTTTAATAAAAAATTATCTTTCTCAATTTTTTTTATTATGATTGGTCCAAATTTAATTTATTTTTACTAAATTAATCTGTAGGGATTCTGCATCCAATATGCGACTCTTATGCATATTTTTTTAAAAAAAAAAACCTTATCCTGGCTTTTATTTTCAAATGACAGGGAGGATCAGAGTTGCCTCTCCTATGATCATGTAAGTGGTTAGCTTAGGCTTAAGAAGGGGATATAAAAAAGAAAAGTTAGGCAGAGAAGAGAAAGGAGGAGGAACTATGTAAAAAAGAGAAAAAAAAAACCCTATTAGCTATTGTAGAAATAATACAGAGAGAAAAAAAAAACCCTTTTCAAAGCAAAAAAAATACGTTCTTTTCAAAGTCTAGAAATCAAGAAAACACAAAGTCAATTTTCTAAAATGGCTTTTGGTGATGAATACATGATTAAACCAAGGAAACCCATAGAGAATCCATGAATAAAAGCCAAAAATCAAAGATCCAAATTTAATTTTTATCTTGCTCTATGCAGTTTATTTTATTATTTTTTTAGGTTTTGAATTTTTTTAATTTATTTTCTCAAAGGTTGTAATTTTAATTTTATTTTATTTATTATTTTTTGGTAGATTTTGTAATAGCCCCGATAGTGGGAATAATGAAAAGTCTAGCTTTCTTTTGTTCTTAAAAAATTAATTAGTAAATTAGGTTCAATTTGGTAAACCCTAATTAAAATCAATAGAGGCAGTAGATGAATTTAGGTTGCATGCTAATTAAAATTAAGTTTTTAGAAGAAATTATTTGATTACATATTTGATCTTTTTATTTGATTGCTTTGATTTTTTTTCTGTTTTTGGGCTTGTTTGTTGATTTTTGTGTATTCTAGGCTCCAAGCCCATGTTAGATTCTAACCTATTTAATAAATAGGCTTTTAAGAAGGTTATAGTCGCATGTTCATTCGCATGACACCTAAGTAGGTTATAGTCACATGTTCATTCACGTGACACCTAAGAAGGTTATAGTCATATGTTCATTTGTATGACACCTAAGAAGGTTATAGTCACATGTTCTTATGTATGACACCTAAGAAAGGTTATAGTTGCATCTCTTTTTACTTAGTAGCATGTTTGTTTGCATGACACCTATAAAGGTTGTAGTCACATCTCTTTTTGCTTAGTCGCATCTTTATTTGCATGACACCTAGAAAGGATACAGTCACATCTCTCTTTTCTTAGTAGCATCTTCATTTGCATGACACCTAGGAAGGTTATAGTCGCATCTCTTTTTGCTTAGTAGCATCCTCATTTGTGTGACACCTAAGAAGATTATAGTTGCATCTACACTCTACACTTTTCATTAATCATAGGCTTGCATATGCCCCAAAATGGCACCTTATGTGACGACCAAGTCACAGAACAATAGCAATAAATAAAACATAACAATAGCAGTCAAATCTTAATAAGACATCTAGAGACAACACATAGGTAAGTACCTATGTCCCTACCAAAACATTTTTTTCATCTTTGCATTTTGCTTCTCATGCATTTAGATTTTTATGGTTTTTTTGAATAGGTTAGTGAGAAAGAAAAAGTAAAAATGAAAAATAAGAAGAATTTTATGAGGGGTTTTTATGATTTAAAGAAGGATAAAGATGAAAATAGAGATACTGATGGTAGAGTTTTAGGTTCTTGAGGTGACATTATTTCTTTTTTTTTACTTTTGTGTTGTAATTGCTTTTTAAATTGAAATTTTAGTGGTTTTTTTATGCATGTGAAGGTGGTGATGGAGTTGGATTTTCTAGTTCTTCTCATGCTAGAGTTCACAATGAACAAAAGAGTGATGATGCTAATGGGAAGAAAGCAAATGATGATGGTGCTGCTAAGGATTTTAATGTAAAGAAATATATTTAATGGATTGTGATGTAAGGTTTTATTGGATTCTGATATGTGTATATGATTTGAATCTATTTGGATTCTGATACTATTTAATTTATGTTTAGTTGAGAAGGATAATATAGATGTTAATGTTTGAGACATTATTGAATCAGCTATTAAAGCTGTTGGTGAATTTTGTGATGATGATGTATGTGTTTTTGTTAATGAATATGTTATTTTTGTTTGTTATTGTATTTTTGGTTTTTTATTTTTTGTATTTTTATTATTTATTGATTATGTTGTATTTGTTTATTTTAAGGTAAAAAGAAAGTTTTTGATGATGCTGATGATCTTCAAACTCTTGTTGTAACTAAAAAGGAGATTAAAGCTGTGTATTTTATGAAATCTCTTTTTTAAAATGAATTTGGTTCATCATAAATTAGAGGGAAGAAGATGAAAGTTCCAATTGTTGTTAAGGATGTATGTCCATTGTGTAGAAATATTGAGGATGTATGTCCGTTGCGTAGAAATATTGATGATCTAATAGATTTTCAAACTTATTGTGATTTTGATTCTTGGCTTGATTTTGGGTTCAAGAAGAAAAAAAAAGTATGTGTTTTCAAGTTTTTTTTTTGGTAAACCTTTACTGAGTTCTTTTTTTTATAGGAAAAAGTTGTATTCTGATGATGATGATCGTATTACTCATGGTTTCAAATTTAGAGTTGATACTATTGCTTCGAAGACTTGGTTTCATGTTTTAAATTATTGTGGTTGTTCATTATCATCTTTTGTAAGTTTCCTAATTTTGATGTCTTGTGTTTGTTTCTTATATATATATATATATATATATATATATATATATATATTAACAATATGCTATGATTCTTAGTTTGATATTTTTTTAACTTATGAATGTTGTTTAGGTTATCAAAACCATTAATATTCGAATAATATACTATTTTAAGTTTCAGATAGTCTTTTTGAGTTACAGATACACATAATATTCTAATAATATTCCTTTTTTATAGATTCTGCTTTTTTATGTATAAGTGATGTTTTTATTTTATTTTTTTCTTGTCGGTTTTCAGCATATTAATGTGTTATTTTATTACTTAAGGAAGAAAGAAAATATTTTCAAAAATTCTTGTCTTTGTTTTATGATAATTGATAATCAATTTGACCAATGGATTCAAAGTATTTATTCGAGTTATTTGGCAAAAAAAATGAGGATCTTACACTTGTGACTATAAATCATGTTGTGGCATAGTACATTCTTGGGTATTTTATAATGTCCAATAGAGTTTGGTTCGATGTTGATCATGTTTTCTTCCATATTCATATTGCCAAAGATAAGTATTGGGTTTTGCGAATGTTGCATATTAAGGATTGCCACATACATGTCTATAACTCTTTGAGAGGTTCGAAGTATAATAAAGTGGTGCTAGATTGTGTTAGAAGTTACAGTGTTCTTCTGCCATTGTTTTTATATGTTCTTAATTTTTGGGATCATCGATCTTATGTTAATGTCCCTTCTTCTGTCATTGAATTGGGTGAGCCTTTTGAAATTACTTTGGTTGATGATCTGCCTACACTAGATAATAAGTAAGTTTTTTCTAATGTTTTTTTATTTCTTTTTAGTTCCTTTTTTTTTGTCTTATGTAGTGATTATGGAGCTTTTGTGGTGTCTTTTGTTGAGTACTTGGTTGAAGGTAGGACAATTCTAGCTGATTTAAATATTAAGGAGATGAGGAGTCATTATGTAGTCAGTTTGTACTCATACGAAAAGCTAAAGCAAAGTGACTGCATTGATAATGAATATGACTTTGCTAAAAGGCTTAAAATAAGACACAAAGGGAAGAAGATTGTTTTTTGAGAATGGAACCAATTTATGTTATTTGTTTTTATGTTTATTTGGTACTTTTATAGTGATGTCATGTTTTCATTATTCTCATGGATATTTGTAGCATAGGGATGTTGTTTGTGTAGTTTTTTAAAGTTCTAATAGTTTGCTTAGTTGTTTGACATTGCTTTTATTTTTAATGAAATTATATATTTTTTGTTTTTATATTGTTCTTATTTATTGATTTACATTACTTTATTTTATAAGCAAGGTATAATATAAGAATAATTTTTTTTATAATATATTTGAGTTACTATCCATTTACTTTAATTATTTTACTTTTTAGATTAAAATTTCTTTTTAATTTTAGTTTCTTAAAGGCACATAGTTAATTTTATTTTAAGGTAATAAGTTTGCAAAATTTTATTTTTCTTTTGATGATATCTCTATGATGTATACTAATAATATTTGGAGTAGATACAAATCATATTCAAAATTGAATATCTATAAAAGTATAATTAGATACCTATTTTGGATTTTTAACAAATCATATGTGAATTTGATACCTATTTTTTAAATGAAACACATTATATATCAATTTTATGCTTTTATCTATTTTTTAATAAACAATGTTAATTGTGTATGTGAAACAAACTATACATAGTAATTAAAAAAGTTCAATTGATGTATGTAAAGTTTAATTTGATTTTTAGGTTTAATTTTAAAATCAATTTAGGCCCATTTAGGTTCATTAGACTTAGGCCCATTTTTATCTAGAATTAAAATATGTAGAATTAGGCCCATTAATTTAAATACTTCATAATTTGTAGATTAGGCCCACCTTTAAAATTAAAATAAATAGACTTAGATTCACTTAATTAAAATCAAATAAGAATTAGGCCCACTAATTCATTCCTTTCTTAAAATTTATAGACCATAGGCCTATTTCTTTAGTTAAAATCAATAGACTTAATTTATAAACCATAGGCCTATTTCTTTAGTTAAAATCAATAGACTTAGGCTTATTTATTAACATGTAGGATCACCTTTAGTCCATTTCACTTGTAAATAAAAATAAAAAATTAGCTAAAATTTAAAATAAAATTAACATAGTTTATACCTAGGGAAGATGCGCTTTGTATGCATTTTTTACATGTAGTTTTATGATCAGTTTGCTTTAGGGCTAGATGGATGTTTAATTGGGGTTTAATAAATTTATGTGTAAATAGAGAATATGATAGTAATTTATAAAGTAATTTTAAATGAACACAAGACTGAAAGAAGTTGGTATTCCATATCTAAAATCTCTTGGTTATGGTGCTAGCTTTCTTTTAGAGTACCGAGTACCACCAACATGATTTGTCCTAGTTATTACCCTAGGTGGTGACTCCTCATCTCCATGCTATGTCTTTGTGACATAGTAGTGTGTTCCCTAGGGCCTTGAGCCCAAACAGTGTCACGGTTGCTAAAATCTTAGGCACACGCTAAACCTCACCATCTACATAGTCCTTTTGGTTTTTCTAACTGAATATTTTTCTATCACTTTTATTTTCGTAACTTTTTCCTTACCAACCCTTTATGAGTTTTCTAATCTATGGGATCAGCTCTTTTATTTTATCCCCTAATTTTTGCCTGTCAGCCCTTTATGAGTTTTCTAAACAATGGGAATGTCCTAATTTTTGCCTGACTAGACTTTTAAGGTTTTCTAGTCAGCAAACCATTCTTTTTTTAAAAGGTAGTATTTCTTAAGGTGATCTAAGTTGATTGGCTTGGTGAACTCATTCCCTTTGAGGTCTGATATCTTTGTTACTCCCTTAGGTAGAATCTTCCTGACTAAAAATGGTCCTTCCTACTTTGTCTGAATTTTCCTCTTAGATCAAACACCATTGTCCATGACTGGTTTAGCACCATATCCCTAGCCTTTATCTTTCTAGGTTTAACTTTCTTGTTAAAGGCTCTTACTAGCCTTCTTTAAGAAATCTGAGTGTGAAATAAAGCATCCATCATTTTCTCATTTAGAGACACAAAGTGGTCATATCTCTATTGATTTTTTCTCATTCACCCTTATGGATTTTTTCTTCCATAATAACCCTCAAAGATTTGATTTCTATCTCTATAGGAAAAATTGCTTCATAACCATATACTAATGAGAATGGTGTCTGTCTTGTAGTAGTGTGCATTGTAGTTCTATATCTCCATAAGGCAAAAGGAAGATACTCATACCAATCTTTATGCATTTTCACCATCTTAGAGAAGATTATCTTTATATTCTTATTGGCCACTTCAACAACACCATTAGTTTGAGGTCGATAAGGTGAGGATTTATAATGCTCAATCTTGTATCTCTACAACAACTCAGCTATCTCTGCCTGAAATTGAACACCATTATCTATCATAAGATGATGTGGGATCCTATATCTGCAAATAAGATTCTTCTTAATGAACTTTTCCATTTGTCTATCCTTCAAGGTACCAAACAATTTTTCTTCCATTCATCTAGAGAAATAATCTATCACCACCACTATATATTTATGCCCATTTGAGGTAGTTGGTCTTATCTCCCCTATTATATCTATCCCCCATGCTACAAAGGGCCATGGAGATGTTAAACTGTTAAGTACTCTAGGGGGAAGATGGTTGAGGTTCCTATGTATCTATCTGGATACAGTCTCTTTCTATACTCACCCAATAGTACCTCTTTTGAATTATTTTCTTCACCAAAATCATCCCATTCATATGACATCCACAAACCCCTGCACAAATCTCTCTTATCACTTATTCTGCTTCCTTCTTCTCAAGACATCTTACTGTATTCCATTCGGCATTCTTCTATGTAATAGCCCATCATGACTTACATAATGGCATGCAAGAACATGAAAGGCATATTTTTCTTTTGAAGTCATTTCATCTGGGTACTTCCTTTCCTTGATGAATCTTTAGATATCATAAAACCATGGCTTTTCTTCTAGCCCTATCTGAATGCTCATAATTGGTTCTTTACCATAACATGGAGCTTTCATTTTCATTATTACCAAAGGCTTCATTATCAACCCTATTGGTTTATCCCATATTGAAGAAAGCATTGCCAAGGCATTTGCTATTTTATTCTTGTCTCTTAGGAAATGTATGAAGAGACACTTAGTAAAATTTGTCATTAACTTCTTCAAATAGTAGATGTAAGGTTTCAACCTCTCTTCTTTCACTTCCTACTCTTTGTTAACCTGACTAATAACTAATAGGGAATCAAAAATTTCTTCTCTATAAGACCATATTTCTCTTCATATGGCAAGAACTTTTTACTAAGATAGTATACTGCATACTGCACCCCTTCTGGTCCTTCTTGTGCTAGCATTGCCCCCATTGCCTTTTCCTCTAAAGCCAAATATAAGATTAAAGGTTTGCCTTGTCTTGGAGGTCTTAACATAGGTATATTAGTAAGGTATTCTCTAATCTTATTAAAGGCTTTCTAACATTCTTCATTCCTTTCCACTAGCTGATTCTTTCTTAAGAGTTTGAGAATTGGATCACAAACCATGGTGAGTTTCGTAATAAACCTGCTAATGCATTGCAACTTTCCAATAAATCCTCATACTTCCTTCTTTATATTTAGTGATGGCATCTCCTGAATGGCTTTAATCTTCTCTGGATTGACTTCGATTCCCCTATTACTGACTATGTGCCCCAACAACTTTCCAAAAGTGACCCCAAAGATACATTTCTTCATATTAAGCCTTAGATTGTATCTTTCTATTCTTGCTAGAAACTTATCTAAAGCCTCAAAATGTCCTTCCCTCATTTCTAACTTAACCATCATATCATCAATGTACACTTTGAGTTCTTTGTGTGTCATATCATGGAATAAAGTGATTGCTGCTCTTTGATAGGTTACTCCTACATTCTTCAATTCGAATGGCATCACTTTGTAACAGTTCATCCCCCATTTTATGATAAAAGTGATCTTGATCTTGTCCATGACTGCCATCATTATCTGATTATAACCTGAGAACCCATCCATAAAAGAATACATTACACTAAATGTTGCACTATCAACTATCACATTAATATAGGATAAAGGACAGTCATCCTTTGATCATGCTTTATTCAAATCTCTAAAGTTTACACACATCCAAAATTTTCCATCTTTTTTAGGAATAGGTACTATGTTTGCTAACCATTGAGGATATTCTACCACTTTGAGAAAATTGGCCTGGATTTGCTTAGCAATTTCTTCCCTTATCTTTTTTTCCCACTCCGGCCTTAACCTATGAAGTTTTTGCTTAATAGGTTTAGCCTCTGGATATATCAGAATGTGATGCTCTGTAATTTCTCTATCTACACCTGGCATGTCCTCATAGGACTAAGCAAATACTAACTTTCCTTTTATTAATATTCTCTCTAATTTTTCCCTCTCTTCAAGAGTTAAATCATGTGATATAGAAATGTGCTTTAGTTTTTCATTTGTGCCCATGTTTAATGAATCTAATTGAATAGAATTAATGTCAAACATGCATGAACAATCATTATTAAAATGCATAAGACCATCAGAATTAACATCACACAAGTAAGCAAAACTAGAGTTCATATCATTGATCACATAAAAAATAGAGTTTTCATCCTCAAATAGACCGGACATTATTACATTAGTTTCTTCATAAAAAATATCATTAAAATTATTATTAATAATGCTAGCTAAATCCTAAGGTAATTCTTCATTAAGTGGTAGACAAAGTAACTCTTTAATGGCCTCAGTCCCCATCTTTTCAATGACTTTCTTCATCACCTTGCCTTTTTTTTCCTACACCAAACTATTAACTATCTACATCTTGAAGATCTCAAATTTGAGAATATTCACAACAGCTACTTGGACAGGCTCTTTTTTACCCAGGTAGTGCTTCTTTTTCCTTTCTTTGACAAAGATATCCTTCAGTAGTCCCACATTCTTTAAGAAGTTGTTCTGGTTGAAAAACCTTCTTTTAGTTCCTTTACTACTAAGCCTAAAACATGTATAGCCTAATCATGTAGTATTATTTTGGCATTTGAAATTTGGGAGCTCTGGGCTTCCTTACTCAATCTTTCTCAGTCCTTGTCTGGGTCACTAATTCATCATCTTGATCATACTCATAACCCTTGGATCTATCTTAATTCCATAAGAAATCATAGCTATTTGGAAACCTGAAGGGGTAACTACTTGCATCTGACTATCCATAACTGCAGGTATATTTTTGTCCATACTAGCATTTAAGGTCACAACCTCCCCATCCAATAGGAATTTCACCTTTTGATGCACAGTTAAAGGCACTCCACCCAAAATGTGATACTAAGGTCTACCCAAAAGCAAGGCATAGGTGACAGGGATATCTAGCATAGTGAATTCCACCATTACCTCTATAGGTCCGATTTTTGCAAGAGCCATAAATGTTTCCTTTACATTCCTTATGCTATTATCATAAGCTCTAATTATGAGGGCAGATTTTGCTAAGTCCTCCACCTTCACTCTTAGATTAGGCAGGATCTATAGTAGGCAAACATTAATTGTAGACCTATCATCCACCATTACATAGTTTGTCCTTTGCCCTCTCACTTCAGTTAGAATGAACAAGGCTTTATTATGGTTCCTCCCTTCCACAGGTAAATCCTTGTCAGAAAAGGTAATAACACCATGCTTCTTCTCAATAACCTTGGCTACCATTGCCTTAGAGGTCGCAGTAGTCTTAGTGTTCATTTTTTCTAGAGCCTTTATGTGGCTACTTGAGTGTATCAAGAACTCCCAAATGCTCACATTTGATTTTGCCTTCCTAAGTTGCTCAAGGATTAAGTCATCATCATGTTCATCTAAGTCTTCTCTTTCAGCAGCCTCTTCTCTCTCTATAGTCTTCTCTATCATTTTATAACCCTTACCACTTCTAGTGACATGACTGACTTTTGGATTATTAACCCATACATTACAGCCTTTTGTGCCTTCTTCATCAGAATTGTACCAGATGTCAATAACCCCAATAGTCTAATCCTTCTTTCCATCTTTCCATACCTCAACTGTGCATTTTTCTTTCTTATCTAGCGTCTTCTCATCATCAAATTCATTATCCCATCCTATGGGCTTGATTGACTCAATGGATATATTAAAAAAAGGTGGTTTGGAATAAAACACCTTATAGTTGAACTTGCTTGAAGGTTGTCCTAATAATTCTTCTACTCTTTCCTCATCTTTAGGGGTATTAGGAGATTTCTCATTAGTTTTAAAGTCTAGGTCCTTAAAGGAGCTTAGTACTTCTTCCTCGCTAACTCCTGAGTTAATCATCATAGTAGTTAGGGGTGGCATGTTTCGGTAATTTAGGAAAGGATTATTTTTTGTGTTTGTGTTTGGATTTGATTTCTCAAGGTTTATGATTTTTCTTGAGTCTATGAGGTTTTTAATTTCATGTTTAAAGCACATGTAAGAGTTAGTGGAGTGGCTAGCAACTTGGTGGAATTTATAGTAACTGTTTGGGTCAAAGTCAGGGAGATTTAGGTTTGGTGGTCTAGAGGGGGTTAAGGGTCTAAGCAAGCCTTTTTAGATGAAATGGTCTAGGACTTTAGATAAGGGCTAGTTAAAATTCAAGAATCTCCTGGGTTGTTGAATAGCATGGACTCCTACAACCTAACTAGCATTTCCTTATTGTGTACCCCAGTTAGGTAGTTTCTTACTTTAGTGCTTCTAACTATCTTCTTTTTCTCACTTTTGATCTCCTCAGCTTGCAACCCTTCATCATAAAGGTCCACAAACATCTTGGGGTTCATCATCTATAACCTCTCAACTAGATTGGATGACACATTTTGGACTATCATCCTAACCTGATCCTTTTCAACCTACTTGATCTTTATCAATCCTGCCTTATTCATGAATCTAGTCAGAAAATTTGAAATTGACTCATTAGGCTTCTACTTGGTCAATTCAAAATCTCTAATGGACACTTCAAGCCTAGTTTTGTAGTCATATTGCTTTAGAAAAGCAGCGCACAGTTCCTTCCTATCTGCTCGGATAGACTTCTCTAACCCGTGATACTAATTGACAGCCATACCCGCCAAGGATAGTACAAATAACTTGGTAACTACAAACAAATGAGCCTTAGTGGTGCTCATAGCTATTGTGTATTGACTAAGCTGGATCCTTGGGTCTCCAATACCATCAAACTTCTATAGTTATGGCATCTTGAACTTATCAGGCAGTTTATCCTCCTCAAATTGTAACACATCATCAAAGTCAAATGAGTATTTGATGCCTTGTCCTCTCATTAATTCCTCCATTTTGGACATCTTCTAAGTCAATGCCTTCATCTGCTTGGATTTCAACTCTTGAACTTGCTCCAGTGATTCCCTTTTTGCCTTTTCAACCATGTAACTCTCAACATCCTCAAACTTCATGTCCATAGCATGTATATTCCTAGCTGCATTATCATTGTTCATGGGTGGTGCACCCACAACAGGTGGATTGGCTGCAACGAGAGGTGCAACAATAGTAGGTGGTGGCATTAATCCAGCCAAAGCTTGTCTTAGTTCATCTTGCATCATTACTCTCATGTCATCCATTAATTCTCCTTTGACATCCTTTAAAGTCTAGTTTCCTCCCTCTTGTTGTTCCATTTCTTCTACTTATTTAGGCTATACAGCTTCTAGGTAGAGTGGATTAATGGGAATCCTTTCCATTCTACTAAGGATCTCTTTTATAATTGGTTGTAGGCTTGAATCAGTTCTCACTAGTATGCCACCTTTTTGACTCCAAACACAGGAAGATGAATCTATGATGGCTAAAAAACAAAGTGTTAGTATAATGCATGTATGCATGATGCACGTGCCATACAACAAGTAGTAAGTTAAACAAGTCAAGTGTATATACATCCTTCCAACCTTATTCCTCCCATACACATATTCAATGGTGAGTCTCTTTTCCTATAATTTTTTGTCTTAGCCTTAATATCAAAATGGGATATCAAGAACTGACATGCATGCCAAATCTCTTAAAATAATAAAAGCATAAAAATAACATTCTAGGTATAAAAGATTAACCCAATCTTTATTAGCCCAAATGAGCTTCTAAAGTATGGGTTTGGGCTTTTATAAATAAAAATACCTCATGACAACATTCACAAGGAATTTAGGTAATCCTAAGGGAAGTTACTAGGTTACTACACAAGCTGAGTTCGATGAAAAAGGTCAAGGTTCCCTTAGCAAGATGCCCCCCTTTAAGATTTGAGTTACAGGCCAAGGTCAAAGGGGCCCAGCATCCTTTACAAACTCGACATAAGACTACCCCCTTTAGGACTTAGGTTATAGATTTGGTCATATAAGCCTGATAATCTCTCTTGAATTGAGTTAAAGCTTAGAGTGATGGTTAGCCAATTTATAATCCCATGAAGCTATTGGAATCATGGGACCATAAACCAATGCCATCAATTAATAGGGACATGTAGAATGAATGCAAGAATAAAATAATGCTAAAGAACACAAGTAAAATCAATATCTCTTATCCTTAGTGGAGTCGCCACTGTAGACGATGGGGCTTAACGTGCGCCCAAGATTTTAACAACAATGATACTATTTAAGCTCAGGGCTCTAAAGAACACACTAACCACTGTCACAAAGACATGGCATGGAGATGAGGAGTCACCACCCAAGGTAATAATTGGGACAAATCAACAAATGGTGGTCCTTGATTCCCTAAAAAAAAGCCACCACCACAACCAAGAGATTATGGATATAGAATACTAACTTCTTTCAGTCTTGTGTTCATTTAGAATTACTTTATGAATTAGTATCTTACCCTCTATTTACATGCAATTTCATATAAACCCTTATTAAAACAATCAATTCCAGACAAACTAGTCATGAAAAATACATGTAAACAATGCACTCATTTAAATTCACAATCTCTAAGTTAGTCTAATCTCCATTAATTTTAATTAAGTGGGCTAAATCTACCTGTTTTAATTTACAAGTGAGCCTAAAGACTAACGGGCCTAATTCCTATTAAATTTTAATTAATTAAACCTAAGCCTATTTATTTTAATTCTAAAATGGGCCTAAATCTATAAATTATGAAGTATTTATATTAGTAAGCCTAATTCTACATATTTTAATTGTAAGGTGATCTTAAATCTACAAATTATTGAAAAGGCATAAATTTAATAGGCTAAGTTTAAATTAATTAAATTAGGTGGGTCAATGTCTAAATTAACTAAATGGGCTTAACTTATCTCTACCCTTAATCTAATTAGTTATGGACCTAAAGATGCATTTTTATTAATTAAACTTAAAAAACCTAATTTACTTAAATGGGTTAAAGCCTAATGTGGGCTTAGGCCCAAAACACATAAATATAAACAAACAAGCCCAAAAACAATCAAATAAGAGATCAAACAATCAATTAAAGCCATTCTAAAAACCCTAATTTAATTAAAGTGAATCTAAACAAACAAATAAAATAAAATAATCAACAAGCAACCCTAATTCTATCCACTTAAATCTAATTTAATTTTAATTAAATAACCTAATGATTTCTATAGCCATTAATTTTAATTAATTACCTCATTAAAATCCTAATTTTACTAACCAATTAATTAAAATAAAACACTCAATCACACACATATGATTTCATTATTCCCACTATTGAGGCTATTACAATGAGCTATTGAAAATAATAAGAAAAGAAAAATTAATACAATTCCAAAAATAATAAAACAAAATAAAATCAAAAATAAAAATAAACAACTAAATAAAAAAATCTAAAAACTACATTTACCTACAAAGTTCTATTTATGGGATTCCATGTACCTTCATGGGTTTTGTTCACCTAGTAAGATCATCATTTAACCCCCTCCATAATCATCAACACAAAAGAATAAACAATGATTAGTGAATAAAATAACAATAAAAAATTAAATAGAATTCAAATTTAATGAAATCAAAATAACAAATAAAATAAAAGAAAGTAGGAAAGAAAGAAGATGATGATTATGGATGTAGTATAGGTTGGCTCCTTAGACTAGTAAAAATCACCGTTGTTTTTTAAGTAGGTCTTCAAAAAAAAACTTGTTATTCTCTTCTCAAAGGTATTTTTCTCCTTGCTTCAAAAACATGAATAAATCATAGAGAATACTTTTGTACTACCTATGGACAAAAAAAAGGCCAAAAAGTGTAAGAAAGGAGAAAGGTCCTCCAAAGAAAGTCTCAGTGTTGTTCTGCCTCTCTTTTTTTTCTCCTCTCTATATGTCTCCCTTATGAGAGCTCAAGCTAGTCTTGTATAGGAAAAACCTAGCTAAAAAAACGTATCCTACTATGATTTGTTTGTCACAAAGTTGTGATTTTAAAAGGACTTTAGTTTTCTAAAAATTCAGATAAATACTATTTGACCAAATCAAAATTTAGGAAACCAAATTTTATTTACTAAAATAAAATAAAATAATCAGAAGGAACATGCATAATTCCAACTAAAATTTTGTAATTTTGATCAAAATTACAAAATTTGTATCTCTTTTTTTAATCTTTTAATTACAAAAAGGTTGTTGACCATTTGCATGATCAAACTCCTAATTTTGGAATTTGAAAAACAATTTTTATACTAATAATTTCAATTAAGTGTGTAGGGAATTATATACCAAACATATACTAAGCATATACACTTTTGGATGAATAGTGACTTTTCGGGCTGATTGAACCTTTGAGATTGAAGAAGACTTTTGACATATTTAGAGCTCTTAAATGAGAAAATAAGCTTCTTCACTTTTGAATTATACATCTTAATATTTCCATATTGAGAATTATTGTCAAAATCCAAGTTCATTTGGGTATGCAAATCTTCAGTCGAAGTCAACATATGCAGCTTGCATTTTAGTTTGCATAGCTCTTGGTATTTCAGAAATATCTTGACCTATAAATGTCTAATTGAGTTTATTAAAATTTTTATGTAAATATAAGACAATTATCTACAACTTTTATGAAGAACTTTTTGGCTGAATCAATCTTCTTCAGTCTCTTTCACGAGAATCTTTTAAAGTGGTCACAAGTTATCCGTCAATAGAGCCTTTAGAGCACGTTTTTGCCAAAAAATGGCAGTACCCCTCACGAGTTGTTTGCTCATGTCCTGATCATGAGCCAAACCTCTAAAAGCATTCCAAAAAAAATTTCTGAATGCAACGGATATATTTTCACCCCTCACGAGCACTGTTCACTTGTGAGCTGCTTGTGAGCAACCTTTGAGCTACCAAAAGTCCAAGAATTGATTCAAAATCAATTCTAAATTTTGGAGACATGATTGATACATCCAAAAACACATTTTTGTATAACTACATTAAGTGTTTTTCTATATAAAAACAACTTAAAATTCAATTGAAAGGTTAAGAAAACTTGTTTATCATTCATCATTTTCTTAAACATTCAATTGAGCTCTTAAACTTTCTTTTAAACAAATTATTTGTGTATAGCTCTTGTGAGAGTTAGTGAGTGAATAGAATAGACATTATTATTCTTCTATTTTCTAGATTTATAAAATGGGAAGTGAGATTCTATTCTAAAGGATTTGGTTTAAGTGTTTAGCCATTAAAACACTTAGGAATTTGGTTTTTGAGTGAGTCTTGAAAACTCAAGTTGGAAGGTTGTAAGAGTGAGCCATAAACCTCTTGTGTATTCTCAATCTTGTTAATAAGATTATGGGTGATTAAAAAATCCTAATTTGGGGATAAGTTAGGTGGAGACATAGGATTATTATTGAATCTGAACTCCTTAACTATTTGTGTTCTTCATTCTTCCTTCTCAGCTCTTACTCAATTCTTGCAAATAATTCCTTTAATTTTCCATTTTTGTTTGATATTCCTATTCACCTCCCCCCCCCCCCACCCCTCTAAGACTCTTTCAATTGGTATAAGAGCTTGAATTTTAGGTACTTCATTGCTAGAATACAAGATCGTAGGGAGTGAATTATAAAACATCTCTTCTCTTAGACCACTCTTTGATGGTAGTGACTATCCACATTGGAAATTCAAAATGGAATTATATCTTGATTTTGATTCCATCAAACTTTGGGATATTTTCCTAAGAGGTTGGGAACCACCTACAACTATCATTGATGGTGTGGTTACTACTCATGCAAGAAGTCAATGGAGTGTTTATCAAAAGGAAGAAAATCACAAAAATAAAAAGGCTATGATTACTGTAGTCTCCTCCATGACAAGAGAAGAAGGAGGCAAGCTTCAATATTGCATTTCGGCTAAAGAAATGTGGGGGACCTTAGAGAATCACTATGAAGGCAACATTCAAGTAAGAAGTAAGAAGGTTCAACTTCATATGTATGAATATGAACTCTTCAAAATGAAGCCTCAAGAATCAATCACGATGATGACAAATCATCTCAATGCTCTCCTCACAACCTGCAAGAAACTTGGAAAACATTTCTCCAAGGAAGAGGTAAACAACAAGATTCTAAGAATCCTACCTAAGTAGGATTGGAAATCTCATGTTACCTCAATTAAGGAAGCTTAAGATCTCTCTACTCTATCAACTGATGTGCTCATTGGTAAGCTCTTAACATATGAGCTCACCATCAAGCAAAGAGGTGAAGAATAAGAAGAGAAAGAAGAAAAGAAAAAGAGTATTGCTCTAAAAGCTCTTCAAGAAGATAGTGAAGAGGAAAGCATCAAAGATTCTAGTGATGAAGATGGTGACAATGTCATGCTTACTAGGAACTTCAAGAAGTTCTTAAGAAAGAAAAATTTCTCAAGAACAAGGGACTTTAACAAGAAGTTTGAAGGAGATAGGAAGAAGAAAACAAAAAAGGTTACTTGCTATGAATGCAAAAAACTGGGACACACTATAAGTGAATGTCCCAAACTCAAATTTAAGATCAAGAGAGCAAAAGATAAGAAGAAGGCATTCAAAGCTACTTGGGATGATTCCTCTGAATCTGAAGAGGAAGAGGAACAACACGAAGTTGCCAATCTTTGCTTCACGACCATTGAAAATGAAAATAAGGTACCATCCACTTTTTATTCTTCCTTTGATGATTGTGATGAATATTGTGATGATGATAATGAGAGCTCTATTATGAGCAAATTACTTATTAAATGCAAAAGTTTGTTATTTAATAAGAAACAATATAAACATGAGTTAGCTAGCTTAGATAAGGATTTTGAATGTTAAAAATTGATTTTGCTAAACTTGTTACATCAAATGAAAAACTAGTTAATGATGCTAAATCTTCTAATTCTTTGGAAGACCAACTTAAAAAAGCAAATGATGAAGATCATAAGCTTTCTAAGGAAGTCTTAGAATTAAAGAATTCCATTGCTAAATTTAAGAAAGGAAAAGAAACTTTAGATAGTCTTCTTAACTCTCAAAAATTTCATGGAGATACCCATGGAATTGGATATAAAAATGGATTGTCTTCATCATCCTCATCACATATTACTTTTGTTAAAGCTTCACATGATTCTACTCCTTCAACCTCAAATGAGATTCAAGCTAAAAAAGTCTCATATGTTAAATATCAAGGTAAAGTCTCATAAGATTAACCCTTCATTAACATAAAAAGGTAAGGCTCAAACTAGAGCACCTCAACCTAAGCATGCTTATATGTACACTAGACATAATTATAATAAGTATGCTGCACAACACAATGCACATAAGCCTATTGCATAAACTTATCAAAATATTCATCACAATTGCCAATGTATGTCTCACTTAATGTCATAAAACAATAAGAGATACACATAACATCAAAGGCATGCTACACACACTAGCAAAGCATTTCATTCTAGGAGAAATAAATTTAAAAATATTGTATGCTCATATTGCATGATCAAAGGACATACCAATAATGTGTGCTTCTATAGAAAACTGCACATGAATTTGCTTCCTTTGGATTATCTTGAAACTAACCAACCTAGACCAAGAAAGGTTTGGGTTCAAAAGAATATTGAAAATATTTTATGTAAGTGTACTTGAAATCCACAAGAACAAAAAGCAAGTGGTATCTCAACAGTGGATGTTCAAGGCACATTACGGGAGATAAAGAGCAATTCAACAAACTTGATGCTAACGATGGAGGACATGTTACCTTCGATGACAATGCAAAAGGAAAAATTATTGGCCTTGGAGAAATAGGTAATCCTCAATCCTTATCTATACATCATTGTTGTTTATTGATGGTCTTAAACATAATTTGCTAAGTATAAGTCAATTATATGACTTCTATCCTAGAAATTGCTTTGTTAGTAGTCTTTATAAAGATAAAGTAATTTTTAGTGGTGAAAGAGTATATAACATTTATGTTATTGATTTGAATAAAATTGATAAAAAACACATAAAATGCTTAATGTCAATTTCCCATGACACATGAACATGGCATAGAAGGTTAGGACATGCAAATTTTAAGCTTTTGAATGATCTTTGTAAACATGAACTTGTGATTGTTTTACCTAAGCTTGAATTCACTAAGGATAAACCTTGTGATGGTTGTCAAAAGGGAAAACAATCTAAGTCTTCATTTAAGCTAAAAAATGTAATGTCCACTTCTAAACCACTTGAACTTATACATTTGGATTTGTTTGGACCAACTAGAGTTACTAGTCTTAGTGGAATACACTATGTCTATGTATTGGTTGATGATTACTCTATATACACTTAGGTGTACTTTTTTGCTCATAAGAATGATGCATTTAAAGCTTTTGAAAATTTTTAAAAAAGAGTTCAAAAAGAAAAAGGATTTTGTGTTTCATCCATTGGAAGTGATCATGGAACCGAATTTGAAAATGAATTTTTCAAAAACTATTGTAATGAAAATGGTATTTCTCATACATTTTCATCTCCTAGAACTCCTCAACAAAATGGGGTATTTGAAAGGAAAAATAGAACTCTTATGGAAATGGCTAGAACAATGCTTCATGAGTATAATTTGCCTCTATACTTTTGGGCGGAAGCCGTTAACACATCTTGTTATATTTCAAACCGAGTTTTCAAAAGACCAATTTTAAATAAAACATCTTATGAGCTATGGAACAATAGAAAACCTAAAATCTCATATCTAAGAGTATTTGGATGCAAGTGCTTTGTATTGAACAGTAAGGATAATCTTAGAAAATTTGATTCAAAAGCCGATGAAGGAATTTTCCTAGGCTATTCCATCTCTAGCAAAGAATATAGGGTCTTTAATAAGAGAACTCTCGTAGTTGAAGAGTCAATGCATGTGGTATTTGATGAATCAAACTCACTTGATCCTAGAAAGGATGTTTGTAGTATTGATGATCTTGTAAGTGACAATGAGATTGTGAAAACACAAGAAGAAAATGCTAGCAAGCCTTTGGAACTTAAAGATCCAAGCAAGAAGGAAAATGAGGAGATACCTCAACCTACCTTAAAGGGTGAACTTCCAAAGGATTGGCAATTCAAGAAAGCTCACCCTCAAGACCTCATTATAAGTGACACTATGAAAGGGGTAACTACTAGATCTAAACTCAAGTCTATTGTTAATTTAGCTTTCATTTCTCAAATTGAACCCAAAAATGTTAATGATGCTTTGAGTGATGAATTTTGGGTCCTTGCTATGAAAGAAGAGTTAAAGCAATTTAAGAGAAACAAGGTTTGGACCTTGGTTCCTAGACCTAAACATTATCCTATTATTGGCACCAAATGGGTGTTTAGAAATAAGATGAATGAACAAGGTGTCATAATTAGGAACAAAGTTAGACTAGTAACTAAAGGTTATAATCAAGAGGAAGGAATTGATTATGATGAAACCTTTGCCCCCGTTGCAAGGTTAGAAGCTATTAGGATGTTACTTGCATTTGCATCATACATGGATTTTAAACTTTATCAAATTGATGTTAAAAGTGCATTTTTGAATGGTTTTATTGAAGAGGAGGTATATGTTAAACAACCTCTGAGTTTGAAAATTTTAACTCTCCAAATCATGTTTTTAAATTATCAAAAGCATTGTATGGATTGAAACGAGCTCCAAGAGCTTGGTATGAAATATTGAGTAACTTTTTACTAAAGAAAGGTTTCTCTAAAGGAAAGGTTGACATAACTCTTTTCATAAAGAAATCCAAGCATGATTTATTAATTGTTCAAATTTATGTTGATGATATTCTTTTCGATGCTACTAACCATTGCTTGTGTGAGGAATTTTCTAAGCTAATGCAAGGAGAATTTAAGATGAGTATGATGGAATAACTCAAGTTCTTTCTTGGACTTCAAATCAAGCAATGTAAAGATGGGATTTTCATCAATCAAACCAAATATGCAAGAGACATTCTCAAGAAGTTTGGAATGGATGGAGCTAAATCAAGAAAAACTCCAATGGGCACCACAACCAAACTTAACAAGGATGAGAATGGCAAACTGATTGATGAAAAGCGATTTAGAGGTATGATCAGATCCCTTCTTTATTTAACCGCTAGTAGACCCAATATTATGTTTGCTACTTGCTTGTGTTCTAGATTGCAATCAAGTCCTAGAGAGTCTCATTTGAATGCTATCAAAAGAATTTTTAAATATCTTTATGGTACAATGCATTTAGGACTTTGGTATCCTAGGAGTTCTTCCTTTGACTTGATTAGTTATTCTGATGTTGATTTTGCCGGTAGCCTACTAGATAGAAAAAGCACTTTCGGAACTTGTCAAATTTTAGGAAATTGCTTAGTTTCTTGGTTTAGTAAGATACAAGTTTCTACTGCCTTGTCCACCACTGAAGTAGAATATGTGGCGGCTAGTTGTTGCTGCACCCAAGTTCTATGGAAAAAACAACAACTTTTGGACTATGGCATTGATATTAATTACATTCCAATTAAGTGTGATAATACAAGTGCTATAAACCTTAGTAAGAATCCCATTCAGCATTCTAGAACTAAGCATATTGATATTAGACATCATTTCTTGTGTGATCATGTGCAAAATGGTGATATTTTTCTTAATTTTATTGATACTAATCATCAATTAGCAAACATATTTACCAAGCCTCTTTGTGAGGAAAGGTTGAATTTTATTAAGCATGAACTTGGTATGATTGATGGCTCAAGCTTGTCTTGATCACTTGCTAAATTAATGAATTGATGTTTGGATTCTTATGTGATCATGTTCTTTAGAAAAATTATTTTCAGCATCATGTATATATTTTGTTTTAAAAGTATTTGCTTGAGCAAAATTTACTTCGTATACATGATATATTGTATTTCCCATTTGCATGATATTTGTATTAATTTTATTTAATTTGGATTCGTTCAATTTTTTTTAAAAAGCCCTCCTATTTTGAAAATTAATAATTAATTATTGAGCTAAATTCAATTAATTAATTATTTTAATTTAGCATAAATATTCCTCCTCCTTAACAAATTTTTTTTTTGTATTTTTATGCTAGTTTCTGTTTGGTTTATTTTTAGTATATTTTCTATATCTAAGTTTTGAGTTGTTAGTCTATTTTTTTATTCATTTTATGCCAGTTTCTATTTGGTTTATTTTCAGTATACTTTCTATACCTAAGTTTTGAGCTGTTAAGTGTTTTTTATAATTATTTTTCATCAGTTTATGTTCGGTTTATTTTCTGGATATTTTCTAGATGTAAACCTTGAGTTGTAATATTTTTTTCCTAAATTCATGCTTTGTATTTTTTTTTTTGGCTTATTTTTAGTGTCATTTTTTAAAAATAAATAAATAAATAATAATTTTTTTAATTTACATATTTACAAAATTTTCTCTTTGATTTATTTATTTATGTCAAAAATATTTGTTTTAACTATCATTTATTTTAATTGTATAATTAATTTTATGGTCAAGGACCTATTTGTCACCTTTTTTGGACTCAATTGTAACAAATTTAAAAGTACAAGGGTCATTTTGTAATTTTCATCACGAGCTGTTAAGTTCGTGACCGTTGCAGTCTGGGCATCCAGAATTGCTCACGAGCAAGGCCACGAGAAAATCACTCGTGAGGAGCGGTCTAGATACACCCAGTACTGCTCACAAGCGGATCGCTCGTGATCTGCTCGTGAGCAGCGGTCTGGATGTCTTCTTTTTTTTAAACCAAATTTTTTCTATTTTTTTATTTTTTTTTGTTTCAAATGGTAACCTGTAATTTTTTCTTTACTTTTTGAATTCTTTATAATTTTTTTTGTATAAATACCCCTCAATCCCTCTTCACTTTTACTCAATTACATTTTCAATTAAATCTTCATCAAAATTCCTTCAAATCTTCTCAAAACTCTCTTTCATTTTCAATTTTCTTTTTATCTTGCCCTTGCCATGGCTTCAAAGTTTGCTCAAGGTGCTTCTTCCTCCTCTAGAAGAGCTACTAAAGATCAACCTAAGAAATAACCTCCTCTCTCATACACTCTAATTCAATTTAGGGAAAGACTTGCTCATTTCAAGGATAAGAAAATCATTTCCTCTAAATATATTTCTCAAGCCACTTTGGAAAAGATGGGTTATTTTAATGAGGTTAGAAATTTACTTAATAATGTAAGCTCATATGATTTTGCTTTTAATGATTTTCCTACCTATCTTACCTTATTTCATGAATTCCTTGCTTCCTATTGTTTAAGAACTCATTCTTTTAATGAGCAAAATCCTATGAATAACATGAGATTTAGATTGGGTAGGAGAGATAGATTCCTTACTTCTCAAGCCTTTAATGACATCTTTAACTTTAAACAAGGAGGTTTAGCCTCTCCTATTTTAACTTGGCCCCCTAATCTTTTTTGGTCTCAACATTCTAAACCTCATGCAAGAATCTTTGAATCCGAAAACACTAAAGCATCTAGTTTGGCTTCAAAATCTCTTTGGTATATACATAGGTTTATTACCTACTCTTTTCATGCTAGAGGCTTGAGTAATGAAACTATCTCCTTTGATGATCTTTTCCTTCTTAGATGTCTTGTTAAAGGTATAGATGTTGAGCTTGGAAGATGGCTTCAATGGAGGTTTTGGTTATCTAGTGATAGTGTTAGTGGTGCCTTATGTATAGGAGGATTTATCACTAAGATCGCTCTTTTTTTTAGGATTAATTTGAGAAATATTCCTTCATTACCTCCATCTTTTCTTGATGATAAACTCTTGAGAAATTCTAGGCAATTCAAAATTGTTCAAAAGTTTTGGTTTTGGAAAGACAAAGTAGAAGATGAAGATGTTAATGTAGAGCAAGAACAAGATATTGAGCATATAGACACTCTTTCTATTAGAGAAGAATTACCTCAAGAGCAAACTCCTACTCAAAGAAAAGGGCATAAAGACCTTCCACTTCTCAAAGTGTTGATGATGAGCCCGCTTGGGTTGGTGCTTTCTTTGATCGCCTATCCATAGTAGAGTCAAACTTCAACACAAGGTTTGATCAAGTAGATACTAGACTTGAATATTTTTAGAAAAGAATGGATAACATGGAATATGATATTCATCAATTGTATGCCCATTATAACATTAAATGCTCTTGGCCTCCTCCTCCTCCTCCTCCTCCACAAGACTAATTCTTTCCTTCTTTTGTTTTTCTTTTTCATATATTTTCCATATTTATGCCTTAAAAATTGTTAGTGTACCTCTTTCGCATCATTGTAATTATTTTTATGACTATTAATTATGCTTATTTATATATAAATCCTTCTTGGGAATGATTTTTGTCTTTTAAAATGACATGAATTTTATAATGATTTTGAGTATCTTTGCTTGCATTGATTTGGTTCTTGATCTTTTATTCCCTCTAGTATTTTTGGCTCCCTTAGGTCTATTTCCCCTTATATCTCTCTCTTTTCTTTTTGTCTTTGACAAAGGGGGAGAAGAAGCTATGTGCTTAGGGGATAAATAATTGTATTTATGATATGCTAAGTACCACATGATTATGTATGATTGATTGACTAGTTAAACTCTACATGATCATGTGATGTTTGAATATAGCATACATACTATTTTGTGATGCATTATATTAACACTATATGCATATATGTTTGAAATTATTTCTTTCATGTTGTCTAACATTTTTTTTAATAATCATGTTATCATCATTTGTTATGTTAGGCCATATTTTTTATAACTTTTTTATGTTGTCTTTATTTTTAACAAGAAGGATAATAAAATTTATTTATATTTCTTATCATGTCCAAAAAGGAGGAGAAATAAAGAAATATATTTTGTTAAAGGAATATATTTGTTAAACCCTTATACATGCTATGATAATTCATTTATTTATATGCTCTGATATATGATAAATATTGAATTTATGCACATGTTAAGGAGGAGAAAAATATTTTCTCTTTTTGCATCTATTTAATTTGAAAGGGGGAGCTATTTTTATTTAATGTACTTATACATGTTTTTTTTTTACACACACACATATTATTTATCATCTTTTCAAATTGGTTGTCAAAGCCAAAAAGGGGAAGATTGTTAACCATTTGCATGATCAAACTCCTAATTTTGGAATTTGACAAACAATTTTTATACTAATAATTTCAATTAAGTGTGTAGGGAATTATATACCAAACATATACCAAGCATATACACTTTTGGATGAATAGTGACTTTTCGGGCTGATTGAACCTCTGAGATTAAAGAAGACTTTTGACATATTTAGAGATCTTAAATGAGAAAATGAGCTCCTTAAATTTTGAATTAGACATCTTAAGCTTTCCATAATGAGCTTTCTTGTCAAAATCCAAGTTCATTTGGGTATGAAAATCTTCAATCGAAGTCAGCATATGCAGCTTGCATTTTAGTTTGCATAGCTCTTGGTATTTCAGAAATATCTTGAGCTACAAATGTCTAATTAAGGTGATTCAAAATTTTATAGAAATATAAGATAATAATCTGAAAATTTTATGAAGAAAATTTTGTCTGAATCGATCGTCTTCAATCTCGCTCATGAGCATCTTTTAAAGTGGTCATGAGTTGTCCATCAATGGAGCCTTTGGAGCACATTTTTGCCAAAAAAAGGCAGCACCCTTCACGAACTGTTTGCTCATGACCTACTCATGAGCAGACCTCTAACATCATTCCAATGGGAATTTTTTAGTGCAATAGATATATTTTCACCCCTCACGAGCAATGTTCACTCGTGAGCCACTCGTGAGCAACCTTTGAGCTACCAAAAGTCCAAAAATTGATTCAAAATCAATTCTAAACGTTGGAGACATGATTGATACATCCAAAAACTACATTTTTAATTATTTTTCTATATCAACACAACTTAAAATTCAATTGAAAGGTTAAGAAAACTTATTTATCATTCATCATTTTCTTAAACATTCAATTGAGCTCTTAAACTTTCTTTTAAACAAATTATTTGTGTATAAATCTTGTGAGAGTTTGTGAGTGATTAGAATATACATTCTTATTCTTATATTTTCTAGGTTCAGAAAATAGGAAGTGAGATTCTATTCTAAAGGAATTGGTTTAAGTGTTTAGCCATTAAAACACTTGGCAATTTGGTTTTTGAATGAGCCTTGAAAACTCAAGTTGTAAGGTTGTAAGAGTGAGCCATAAAACTCTTATGTATTCTCAATCTTGTTAATAAGATTGTGGGTGATTAAAAAAACCTATCTTGGGGATAAGTTAGGTGGAGACGTAGGATTATTGTTGAATCCGAACTCCTTAAATATTTGTGTTCTTCATTCTTCCTTCTCAACTCTTACTCAATTCTTGCAAAGAATTCCTTTAATTTCCCATTTTTGTTTGATAGTCCTATTCACCCCCCCCCTCTAGGACTCTTTCAAAGACCCCTAAAAGAATTTAAACTTTTCAATTAGGTCTTAAAAACATATTACAATTAAGTCCTTAAAAAATAATTAAAACCCCTTTTGGAAATGCATTCAGACTTTTAGGGTTTCAAACTTCAAGTATTGAAGACCTATTTATAACATTTTCATCATCAGAGTCCTCTATCATATCCACATTTCATCATCCCAAAATTGGGTATTTACACTCACTACCACCTTAAATTAACCAAAAATTATTCTACCACTTTCACCATATGCCTGGCCATACCACTAATACATGTAGAACTCTCAAAAATGTAGTCCAAGACCTTGTTGGCTTTGGAAAAATTGATGACCCAAAAAAATGACCTAGTATCTAGACCAATCCTATCCTAAATTGTCAAAACATGCCTCCTCTAACTATCAGCATGATCTCCTTCAATTTACTAGAAGACCTTATTAAAAAATCAATCCAAGCCATATAAGAAACCCAAGATAAACCCTTAAAGGACAAACCCTCAAATCCTATTCTTGAGCCTCAGGATTCTAGTGAAGATGAGTAATGCCCTTCTACCTTTGAATACATTCTAATGCCTCGAAAGTTCCTTCCCCACTTGATGATGCAAAAAAGAGCCAAGGATATAGCTCTCCCTATGAATGGTGAAGTGATTGATTTCCCTTACTCATAAAAAGTACACATAGACAAAAATTTCAGCAGTGACCATGAAGTATCAAATTTACTATCACCACTAGAATATTAGTTTTTAACGACAAGAATTTAGCGAGAGAAAGCTATTATTTTTGCTATTATTTTTATATTTTTAACTTGAAATTTAAATTACCCTCGTTAAATTATTTTAGAAAAATAAACACTTACCAATAGGAGATTGATTTTCTCACTATCACAATATGGATCCCGTGGTTATTGATTATGGCGCTAACTCCCCCCCCCCCCCCAATTTTTGTTTAGAAGCCTAAAAGCTAGAAGATAAACCAAAAAAAAAAAACTAAGTACTTAACAAGAAATGGATATGGTCATCCATACCCACCATCATAAACCAAAAAAAACTAAAAAGAAAAAAATTCCCATTTCCACTACAGGCTATTGTAAGTATATACCTTCTCAATTAAACTCTCTTGTGATTACATATCTATTTATATCTTCAACACCAAACCTAACAAAAAGAAACTCACATTCCTCTTTCTCTAATGATCCAAAATCAGAATCGGACGATGCAACGAGCTTAGCCCTATCCTCATGGCAATCACCAAAACTAGTCATGCTCTTCATGCAGAGCTCCTCGCGCGATACTCAATCATGATCAATGCCTTGGATTTTTATATTTTTCAGTTATTAATGCCCTTTTCTTCATGATTGTAGCCATTTTCCTTTATCTTAATCCTCAATTTTCTCCTCCTTAGCTCGGCTGTTACCGAACTTCCTCCATTTCATTCAGTCGTTTATCAGGTAACCATTGATTCACTTCATCTTCTTCTCTGCTTTTTTTTGTTATTTACATTCTAGCTTGAATTATACATGCTGCCAATTGTTCTCTTTATTATTTTAAAAGTATTATATTAAAGCTGATTTTGGGTAATGATTTATGGGGCATTTAACTATGTTTTCGTGTTAATTTTTACTATTTATATTTATTTTATCTAATTATGTATCATTCAATTTGATAATTGTATTTTTTGTTCAATTTGGTTATTATGTGATTTTAACATGTGGCTCATATTTTTTCCATTTGTTAATTCCTATGGATGTTGTTTCTGTTGTATCTTAGGTGGGTAATCTTGATGTATTAAAAGTTTTAATTTCTTTTACTATTCCTCATGATAGTGGTTACCTTGGAGTCCATGAATTTATGCTCTAATGATTAATTGAGATGATAAACTAATTTGTTCATGAGTTTATGTGTTCATGTCTTGATTCATTTTAGATACCTCAATTATTTCAACTTAGTTCTTTAGTTGAAAATTAAAAGTTTTTTATTCTATAGTTGAAGGTGATTTTAAGAACTTGTTTACATTCTAAAATTTTTCTTAGATAATGAAGATTTATAAATTTCAAATTTAATTGTTAATTTTAGGATTTTAGTTGATGGATTGCTGGCCTTTATTTCTTTCTTTAATCAAGGTTTGCAATGTTATACTTGTTATTAGTGATTTAGATCAGTGCTTCTGTTGATTTATGCTCATATTATATATATATGAGATAATTTGATGAGTATTTCTATTCAGTCCTTGTTAAATGAGTAATCAATTTGGTAATTAGTTGTGGTATTGCTTCTATCTGTTAACTTATTTGAAAGTGAAACCATATAAAGTTTGGCATTACAAACCCATGAGCCATTTGGGCCAGGCACAAGCGAGTATAAAACACCAAAATGGCTTAACTTCTTATAGATCTCTCTCTTAATCTCATGTCATGGACCTACTTCTCGAAGGAAAAGCTAACTAGATGCTTCATTACTTCTTTTTATGCCCTTCTTTCCTAAATTTTTTACTCACAATAAAAGCCAAGTGACAAAAATTTTGTGAATCAAACTAATCTTTCTATATATATGACAAATCTTTATAAATCAATTTACTTCCTTTATTTATTGATCTTTGAAAAGATTCCTAGAGGGGGGTGAATAGGACTATCAAATAAAAATGAGAAATTAAAAGAATTCTTAGCAAGAATTAAATAGAAGTTAGGAAGGAAGAATGAAGAACACAAAGATTTAAGGAGTTCGAATTCAAAAACAATCCTACGTCTCCACCTAACTAATCCCCAAGTTAGGATTTTCAATCACCCACAATCTTATTCATAAGATTAAGACTATACAAGAGTTTTATGGCTCACTCTTATAACCTTACAACATGAGTTTTCAAGGCTTACTCAAAAAACCAAAACCCAAGTGTTTCAATGGACAACACTTAAAGCAATTCCTTTAGAAATAAATCTCACTTCCCTTCTAATCTAACCCAAGATTTAAGATGAAGATAAATTCTATTTCTAACACACACCCAACTCTCCCAAGAGTTATACAAATAAAGAATTATTTAAGACAATTTGAGAGCTCAATGAATTCTTAAGAAATAATGAATGATAAATAAGTTAATTAACTTCCATTCATCTCTAGAGGTATTTATACTAAAAAATATAGCTTTTGGAGGTGCAAATGATGTGTCCAATGTCTATATTTTGAATTATTGTGACTGATGTTGTCACATAACTATTCATGGATTGAAACCATAATTGGCTCCTCAAGACGTTTGAATTTTCCCACACTTTCTTCATAAAAGCTGTATATATTTGAATTATCTTTCCATATCAATTTGAATCACCTAAATTGGACTTCTTTAGCTCAAGATATGTACAAAATACTCAGGATTGTGCAATCTATAATGCAGACTATGGTCAGACAGCTATACCCAAATTGAAGCTGTGATTTTCTCTTGAAGAAATTTGAATTTGCCTATGCTTCTTCATAAAAGCTGTAGATAGTTGAATTATATTTCTATATCATTTTGAATCACTTAAATTTTACTTCTGTAGCTCATGACATGTTCAAATTACTAAGAGTTATGCAATCTGAAATGCAGAATACTATCACATAGATATACACAAGTTGAAGCTGTGATTTGATCCTGAAGAAATATTAATTTTCCCATATTTTCTTCATAAAATTTGTATATATTTGACTTATATTTTCATCTCATTTTCAATCACCTTAATTGGACTTCTGTAACTCAAGATATGTCCAAAATACTAAGAGATGTGCAGTCTGAGATGGCAGACATATACGTGGATTTCAACTCAAAATTTGCACAACCAAATGAACTTGGATTTTGACAAATAAGCTGAATTAAGAAAGCTCAAGATGTATAATTCAAATTTTAAGAAGCTCATTTTCTCATTTAAGAGCTCTAAAGATGTCAAAAGCCTTCTTGAATCTTAGAGGTTCAACTTGCCCGAAAAGTCACTATTTATCCAAAAGTGTATATGCTTGATATATGTATGGTATATAATTCTCTACACACTTAATTGAAATTATTAGTATAAAATTTTTTTGTCAAAATCCAAAATTTGGAGTTTCATCATGCAAATGGTCAACAAGCTTCTTTGTATGTTTTGACCTTTTGCTTGGTGTATATGATGCCAAAAAGCTCATTAGAGAGAAAAGCATTTTTTTTAGAAAATTCATGAGAAGCAAGAGCAAGTACATCTCTTTAATAGTGAGTGAACCATTTTTTTATCTTTAATATATAACCCTACAATTATCTCCTTTGTGTGCAGAGCTAATATCAATAATGGCAAATGGACCTAAACTAAAGGACTGGACTAACTCGATATTGAAATTGGGAGGGACATGGTTATTGTTATGATTTCTAAATATGGTATGTGAACAAAATTAAATTACTTCTCTTTTCTTCCTTTCATATATAGCCTAATTAAAAATAATAGTAAATTGATCTTTGAATTTAATTGTATGGTGGAAGAAGATGAATAAATGATTCTTTCTTTAATTTTAATTGAAATTACCTCTCCTTGATTATAGAAAATGAATATGAAATTAAAAAATTTTGTATTGAATGCAGAAGGCCAACCTATATACACTTTTTTGCAAACTAATAGAGCCTAATTTTCACTTTTTTTTTATTGTTTGGTGTGATTATTGTTGCTATATATTATTATATTTGTTGTGACATTGAATTAAAGAAGCAGAGCACATGTTTTGTGCAATTGACTAACAAGTCAGATAAATATGTTGCTTTTAAAGTATCTTTTATTAATTAATATGATTATATCTTATTTATTGATCATTGGATTAGAGTTATGTAGGGAAAAAGAACCTGAAGAAACTATCTTAGGGTCTATTGTGCTTGAGAATGGTAATTTGGATTCATCATTTGTTTGAAGCTATAAGTATTTATGTTCTAAGTATTTGGTTGAATTAAGCTTATGTTTATCACAAGCCCAATGAATATAATTTCATTATTTAGAGAATGTGGACTGTAATAATTTTTTCAAAAATTGTTCAATCTAAATATTTAAACTATTTATGTGATATAGGAAAACCTTATCTTGAAATATTTATGTGGCGAAGTAGGCCCCTCTTGGAGTGCGTTCAATTCTACTCAAGTTGGTAAGAATCATTTTCATTTTTATTCAAAAGTTAAGGTCTTTCTTCTATTGGAATTAAGCATTAGACTTATTTTTTTATCCTTTGTTTCAGTATTGTAAGTCTATGCTCTTTATGTTTCTTATGGAGTCCAAAATCATATGAAGAGTGTCAAGAATATTCAAAAAAATTACTAAGTCTATGAAGATGGTTGTAGCCTTAAAGTTATGTGTAATTCAAACTAGAGCGAAAAATAATCATAGACTGTGGCAACCATTTGCTGCACTTCTTAGTGATACTCCTAGTATGTTCAATGAGAAACCTTTAAGTTTATTTGTCATTTTTTCTTATTTAACTTCATTGAAATTCATGATAAATTTATCAATACTGTTTAGCATTACTAAAAATATTTGATTTGCACCCCAACAGTACTTTCTCCTCAATGAGCATGCATATTGCTAAATTTTATAGAGTGGTTGCATTTTTGTTCCCATAAGTCTTAATGGAGAAAGGATAATCGCTAGTGATTTTTGACATATTCATAATATTATAATGTTGGCAGATGCATTATAATATTATAAAAATGTATAATATTACTTATTTATATCCTGTAATTGTTATTCTTGTGAACTTTCCAATCAGTAGTGAATATTTTGTGCATGAGTGGGTGTACTTTACTAAAACTGAATTTGTCGGCATTAGGGGCCACATTGAATTTAATTAGGAATATTCATGGAGGTAACATATGAAAACATGTGATGTAGAGAAATACTTGCACAAACTTGAGAATATTTCATTCTTTAATCCTTAGAAAATTTCTTTAAGATGTCAAAAGTCATATGTGAAATTTATACTGAACTTTATGCAAATCCTTGGTGCCCTTACTAATCAGACTCTCACAAACTTAAGAATCTTTTCCTTGATAGTGAGTGTTGATTCTACACCAACACAATAATATATGTTTCCTTTTTAACCCTATCTTTGATTTTATTATTATTATTATTATTATTATTATTATTATTATTATTATTATTATTATTATTATTATTATTATTATTATTATTATTATTATTATTATTATTATTATTATTATTATTATTATTATTATTATTATTATTATTACTATTATTATTATTATTATTATTATTATTATTACTATTATTATTATTATTATTATTATTATTATTATTATTATTATGATTATTATTATTATCATCATCATCATCATCATCATCATCATCATACAATTTCAAGTTATTAACAATTTCTATGAGATTAGACAACATTCTCTTAAAGGATTTGAGGACACAAATTGGGAAGATAAATGCAAGTGGCACCTTTTCTATTTTCTTATTTACAAATCAAAGAAATTGAAGTTTTTTCTTTTTGTGTTTTGTTATTGGTATTTGAATTTAAATTGCATTAATTGAAGTTCCAAATTCAGTAATTTTAATGCTTTTCTTGATGCTTTGATACCCTTTTCTTCAACATTAATGTGTTTCACCTTTTTAATTGGTTTTATGTTTTATATAGACTATATATATAATGTCTATGCTACTGTTATTGTTTTGTATTTAGTCAAATTGCTAGCCCATTGTAAAATCATTTTTACTCAAAGTCTCTCTTTTTCTTAGACATCGATCCAAAAAATGAGTCTTTAATGGCTCGCATTCAACAGTTGGAGTGTGGTAATTTTTCTTCTTTCATTATTTTATAATTCTATTTAATTCATATGAGGTCATGATGCATTGCTTTTTCCTTTTCAAATTAACTGCATCTAGTGAGGGTCTGATATTAACTCAATTAGTTTTTAATATACTAAATAAATAAAGTTTATATTGCAGAAAAAGATCTACTTAATATGTTACGGTAAATATTATGCTCGATATGTATTACAATGAATTGCTTGCAATTTAATGATTTATTGGACTAAATAGCTTATCTTTTAAATTTTTATTCTATTTTTCTGGTATCCTATTTTGGTTATCAACGATTAGCCTTCATGTTTCTTCATTCGCAAATGATGTTTTCTGGTACTGCATCACCTAGACATTTTGGATACACTATATAAATATATTATTATGTTTCATATAGTGGGATGAGTTACATAAATATATAAGGTAATTGTGCATGCAGCAAGCTGGACATAGCTACCTTCCCGTGGCTACTAAAATGCACTTCCAAAGGTACATATATGTATTTCTTTTTCTGCCAATAAAACCAAATTTCTTCCCTTTCATATTATATATAATCTAGGGAAGGAATAGGGGTGAGTGCATGGAAGGAGAGAAGGGATTCTATATTCTATTTGATGGTGCCAATGAGAAAGTGATAAGTATAGTATTAAATCAATGCCCTATTAGAAAAAGATCTGCATGGTTTTTTTTTTATTAGTTAATTAGGTTTGTATAAAAAATTATTTAACATTAATGAAATTTTTATTTTAAAATTTTATATTAAAGTAGCAACATAGAGTTTCAATTCAAAGTACCAATAATTGAAGGTTATAAATTTATATTAAAGAGCCATAGACATAAATGATTATTGGGTCTTGTAGTAATTTAGTTATTTTCTTATTTTTTTAATCTTAAAATAGTGAACTAATGAGCTTATATGAATTGTATGCAAATGATTATAATGACCTTGATTAAAGTGGTTGAATTCTCCTTTAGGCAGAATTTTGCACCTAGTTTTCATGACCATAGAAGCTAAATTTGGAGAAGTGAAGAACATGAATTTTGTAGGTTTATATGTAACCTAAAAGACTATAAAATGATTTTCTGAGATTTAATTTTTCTAAGGAGAAATCCGTCCTCAAGAAGGACTAATCTAGACTGTGAGTCCTGTAGGTAGTTCAATGTTGTGCACTTTGATAGACAACCTTGGAAGCTGATTCAGGTAAAGTGTTGAGTATAAGTTTTGTGCCATTATATGTGTAATAAGTGCTTGTAAAATGGTTTTGCAATTGGAATTTTATAACTAGAGAAATTGAAACAAAAAGTGACCTACGCAAACTATTTTTGTACAAAACATATGTTTAAATTCATAACTTCACCATTTATTATGTAGTGCATATTATTTGCTAGTTTTTGGTTATGTTTTAGCTCTATATGCCTATTTTAGTAAAAAAAAAAAAGAATTAGGCCATTTTTCATTATGTGAAACAAGTTATTCATTCTCAGGTCTAAGGTATTACATTTTGAAATAATGCCATCAACTTATTCTATTTTCTATTAATGCAAATTCAAACATTAAGTTTCATATACCAATAAAAGTCCTTTTCTTGAAGTTGATTCACTTCTTTTTCCATTCCTCCATGTTAATAAGATACTTGTAACTTTAGTTATGTATAGCTTTTCAATTTTTTTTGTAAGCAATCTTCATTTAAGATAAGAATGACTATTTTTTTGGCAATTCTTTTTCTCTTTAGTTTTGTTTTGGTCTTTCATTACTATGTGAAATTTTATTACTGTTGAGATAAGAATTAAATTTTTTTTTGTAAGCAACTTTTTGTTCATAAGACATGTAATTTTATTAATATTAATATATTTATATCATTTAGTATTGTTGATCTATTGGCTTTTTATTGTTTTGTAGGTAGCTGGAGATACGATTGGCTTTAACTATGCACAAGCCATTCAACAACTAGCGTTAGGTTATGATTTTTTTTTAAGACAACATGAAAGATGTTGACATAGAATTAGATTATGAACAAGTTTTTGAATTTCCTTCTATTTAATACTTTAACAATTAATATTGTTATTATATTTTAATTAATATATTTAGCATGGTTCTTAATTATTGGTGCAATAAATTTTAATTCTATTATTTATTTTTTTAGCATTTATAAATATTTTTTTTATATTATTGTTAAACATTAATTAATGGATGAATGGATCCTTTTCCAAAAAAATTGGATGAATAGTTATAGAATGTAATGATAGGAGAATGAAAGATATAATGATAGAAGTTGTCATCACTATTATTATATATTACAACAACATAATTAACTTACTAGTGATGAAAAAATCATCATTATTATATTATTTTTAATTTTTAATGACAGAAGAAATTTCTTTTAATGATAGGAAATGAAGATGTTATTCTAATTTTTTAATGATAGGAGAAATAACTTTTAACGACAGAAATAGCTCTTAGTATTGAAGATTTATAATGATAGAAAAAAAAAAAACCTTTCAATGACAGGAAATTACATCGCTATTGAGAGTTTATAGCAATGGGATACCATCTCATCATTATTTATTTAACGATGGGATTCTTATTCTGTCACTATTTACTTTTAACTATGAAGCCTATAATGACAATTCACAATGGTAATTTTCCTATCACTAAAAGCTTTTAACAGCGGAAAATGCACTTTTAATGATGAAATTTTCTCTTGCTAAAACTTATTTTTCTAGTTGTGCGGGCTAGCCATCTGGGAAGTTTGATTACAAATTCAGGTACACAGCACCTCCTACTACCCACACACTCTTAGAAGACATAGTACCCTCAGGATGGGGAGAAGAATATGACAATGAAGATGGGATGGTCAATACTATTCAGCTTCATAACATGCAGATCATGGGAATAGACATATGGTATGACTCTGATGATCATGAAATCATTATCTAGGACCAGAACAATAGTACAAAAGTAGATAAGCAAGTAGTTGAGAAGCCCTCACTAGCAGTTAATCATGCAACCCATAGTGGGTGGGTATATCAACCTCCTAAGAAAGAGAAGGAACCTTCTAAGGAGAAAGAAGTAGCAAGAGATTAAGCATCGGTCAAAGAGGAAAACACTATCCTTAAATAGCTCAAGAAAACTCAGGCATAAGCTAGTACCTAGGACCTACTCATGGCCTCCAAAAAAGCATAAAAATGCCCTAGTCAGAGCACTAGATAAAGCAAAGATTGCCACTAATGCCTCACCTTGTGTGATGATAGACTCTCTAATGAAAGCTCCTTCTAATGCAATCACCTTTTCAGACGAAAATTTACCCCTTAAGGGAAGGGTCCATAATTGTCCTCTCTTTATACAGGCAATTTTCAAGACTAAAAAGACATGTGTTATGGTAGATGACAAGTCTACCATTAATGTTTTCCCCCTGAGATTGCTATATAAGTTCAGGATGAATGTTAAAAACCTGGTCATACAAGCTTACAGTGATTCAAAAAATCCAATCATCGACGCTTTTAAAGCAGTAGTTACAATGGGAGATATCGAATTAGAAATAGAATTTATCATCCTAGACATCCCACTAACTTTTGGCCTGCTACTAGGAAGACCATGGTTCCACCCATTAGGGGGCATACCTTCCACTATGCATTAAAAGATCAAGTTCCCTCTTAATGGAAAGCTCGTTACCATCCCTACTAAAAAAAACAACATTACTGCTTATCTAAATGTGGTCCCACTAGGATTCCAGGTTTCTATGATTAGTGACGGTCATATTGATCCTAAAGATGCTACTATAATGAAGAAGATACAATATTTGCCTAGAATAGGATTAGGAGGAAGAAACATTAGAGTCACATAATTCCCTAACTTCTAAGGATAGACCAATAGAAAAGGTCTAGGCTACAATCCTGAAAAGGATACAGGAGCTAAGAAATCAACCTCTTTTATGGCTAAAAGCTCAACCCAGGTCTATCAAGGACAAGCTGAGGATGGATGAGCAATGGAATCAAGAACCTAGGGTGGATTCAAGATCTTTAATGAAACCCTCAAGGAGAAACACTTACCAGACATGATCACTAAGACTAACATTTATGAGCTGATGAAAAACCTAGAGATAGAATCTAAAAGTGAATCTATTAATCATGCCCAAGCTATTGCCATCCTCAAATTGAGCATTGATGACATCCTGTTCGAAGACATTGTTGATGATGATCTCTGTACTTTTTCTTTGTTTGAAATTGATGATGTAATGAACTCTAAATTTAATGCAATGAAATCTGATTTTACTTACTTATTTGATGTCTTTCCTAATGGTAGTGTGCATTACATTGATCAAAACATCAGTATATTTTACATTCACTCCATATGCGCTGAATCATTTAACAATGGTATAGAATCTGAACCATACATTTGACATATTTCGAAAGATGTTACCCCTAAAGAGATGAGAGAAATTGAAAAAATATTAATAAAATATTCAAAAGTATTTGCTTGGACATACAATAATATGCCTAGTATTGACATAGACATTGCTCAACACTTCATTCTTACCATAGAAGGGTGCAAACTGATAAAGCAAAAATAGAGGAGACTTAAACTAGAATGGGTCCAACGAGTGAAAGAGGATATCAAGAAATAGATCAAAGAAAAATTCCTAGAGGTAGTAGAATATCTAGAATGGTTAGCAAATGTGATGCTAGTATTGAAGAAAGACAGAAGGGTTAGAATCTGCATCGACTATAGAGATCTGAACAAGCCTTGCCCGAAGGATGATTTCCTACTACCCCATATAGATACACTAGTTAACAGCGTCGCCATATATGCAATGTACTCCTTCATGGATGGATTCTCTAGGTACAATCAGATCCTAACTGCCATTATCAATAAATCAAAGACAACCTTCATAATATAATAGGGTACTTACTGCTACAGAGTAATGCCTTTTGGACTAAAGAATGCAGGGGCAACCTACCAAAAAATGGCAGCTACAATGTTCCATGACATCATACACAAAGAAGTGGAGGTATACATCGACCACATGATAATAAAATCAAGAACTAGGGAAGAACACCCCTCTGATCTTAAAAAGTTCCTCAAAAGGGTCAAAAAGTACAATCTCAGGCTAAATCTAAAGAAATGCATATTTAAGGTTACTTAAGGAAAGATGTTGGGGTATGTTGTCAATTAAAATGGGATTGAAATGGATCTAAAAAAAAACCAAAAGCCATCAGAGAGATGTCAATGCCAAAAATAAAGAAAGAAATTACAGGGTTTTTAAGGAAACTATAGTTCATCAGCAGATTTATCACTAAATTGATAACAATATATGAACCGATCTTCAAGCTACTCAGAATAGGTCAGTTGGCTGAATGGAATGAACAATGTCAGGTAGCATTTGACAAGATCAAAAGCTACCTAGCCAACCTACCAGTTCTAAGACCACCTAAACTAGGGATACCTTTAACCCTGTATATGGCCATCGAAGGGAATGCAATCGGTGTAATGTTAGCCTAAGAAGGGGAAACAAAGGTAGAACATGCAATCTACTACTTGAGCAAGAAGATGTTGCCATATGAGGAGAAGTACAACCAAGTTGAATAGATATACCTGGCAATGGTATAGGCAATGAAGAAACTCAGACACTAATTTTAATCCTAAAAAATTCAGGCTATGTCTAAAATAGACCTAATAAAGTACCTCTACAAAGCTACCTCTCTAATGGGGAAACTTACCAAATGGCTTGTACTGCTAATAGAATTCAATGTGCAATATCTAACTAAGAAGGCAATAAAAGGGAGAATAATGGCTTAATTTCTAGCTCTTAACCCCACTCTAGACTTAGAAGAAATCCAATTAGACTTCCCAAATGACCTCAGCTCAACCATTGAGATCCAAGGATGGCGTATGTACTTTAATGGAGCAGTCAATCAGTTTGGTGCAGGAATTGGTGTCAGACTACAATCCCCAAAATGCAAAGTAGTACTAATTGCTAAAAAGCTCAATTTCAAAGTCACAAATAATAAAGTAGAATACAAGACATGCACACCCAGAATAGAAGCACTGATAGCCCTGGATGTCATAGAAGTCAAAATCTTTAGAGATTCCATACTAGTAAACATTCATGTCATGGAAGAGTGGGAACTAAAAAAGTAGCACTTAAAGCTTTATCTTGACCACTTGAGGTTACTCACCCTATCCTTCCCAAAATGCAGATCCATTCATCTCCCCAAGAATCACAACCAAATGGCAGATGCACATGCTTCCCTAGTATCAATATAGGAAGAACCATCCAAAATGCCCATGAAGCCTCTAATTCTACTTAGATCAGAATAACCTTATCATAAAAACTGTAAAATAGTGAAGTTAGAAACAACTAAAAAGCCTTGGATCTACGACATCCAGAGATATCTAAAGGAACAAGCCTATCTTGATCAAACATATAAAAGAGACAAAGTAGTCATTCAACAACTAGCATCAAAATTCACATCACACTAAGGTGTATTATTTAGAAGAACCTCATATGGTTTACAACTCTGATCTCTAGATGAAACTGAGACTATAAAAGTACTAGAAGAAGTACATAAGGGTGTTTGTGGTCCACATATGAATGGAGCAATCCTAGCTAAAAAGCTAATCAAACAAGGGTTCTTCTGGATGATGATAATGGAAGACTGCATCAAATTTGTAAGGAAATGCCATAAGTGTCAGATCCACATGAATGTCAGTCATCTTCCCCTAATAAAACTATACTACATCTCCTTTCTATAGCCCTTCTCAGCATAGGGGCTAGACATAATTAAGGAAATCCACTTGACAACCTTAAACAAACACAAGTTTATCCTAATGGCAGTGGACTACTTTACAAAATGGGTCAAAGCATAATCATATGTAAAGATAGGAGCCAAGCAAGTGGCTAAGTTCATCAAAAGACACATGTTCTATCGATGTAGGATCCCCCATCATATCATCTCTAACAACGATGCCTAATTCAATGGGGAAGTTAGAGAGCTACTGAGGAGTTATAAGGTGGAACATCACAAATCTTCTCCTTACCGACCATAAGAAAATGGGGCCATCGAAGTTGCAAACAAGAACATAAAAAAATCTTATCAAAGATGACTCAGACTCACCAAGAATGGGCAGACAGATTGCCACATGCCTTATAGGGGTACCGAGAAACAGTCAGAACTTCAATAGGAATAACTCCTTTCTCATTAGTGTATGGATCAAAAGCAGTTCTTTCAATCAAAACATAGATCAAGTTTCTTTAAGTAGCAATAGAATCTAAATTGCTAGAAGTGCAGTGGGCTCAATAGAGGCATGACTATCTCACTCTCTTAGACAACCAAAGGCTCAAGACTCTATACCACACACAGTTGTATCAAGCTTGACTAGCCAGGTCCTTCAACATAAAAGTAAAATACAAGAGTGTGAAAGTAGGAGACTGGGCACTAAAGCAAACAAGACATAATGTTTCGAACCCTAAAAGGAAATTCAGACCGAACTGGGAAGGCCCATACCTAGTTAAACATATCCTATCTAAAGGAGCAATCAAGCTAATGAATTTTAAAGGTAATTAGTTCTCCGAACCTATCAATATAGACCGCCTGAAGAAGTACTACATCTAAGGCATAAAAAAAATCATCTCATTGAGTTGAAAACCTAAAAAAGTTAGCTCATGCAAAAGTTAGGGACTTCCTGCTAAGTTGAAAACCTAAAAATGGCAGCTCAGACAAAAATTAGGGAAAGAGAGAAAATACTTAACTAGAAAACCTAAGAAGGCTAATTAAGGACAAGGGTAACCTCAAATTCAAAATTTGTACAAATATGCCTGTGATTTTCTTAAATGATTACAATGAAATGAGAATGATTGCCAATTTATGAAAAATGTCTTTGAAAGTGCAACATATTTTATCATCATGAATTACATGAAGCATGCTCTACATTTTCTTTCTTTACATGACCATGGTTCTTACCATCCTCTCTAAGCTCACTCCTTGAGATCAGCCACTATCGTATAGAAAAAAAAAGCCTAGCTAGGTGTGATAAGCTATGAAAGGAGACACCCTAAGTAAAAAAAAGGGAAGAAAATGAAAACCTAGCTAAGTGCGAAAAGCTTTAAAAGGAGATGCCTTAAGCAAAAAAGGGAAAAAATGCAGATGATAGTAATGACAAACATCATCATCAATGATACACAACAGGAAACATATACAATCATCATTGTACAAACATCATACAACATGTAGGACAAATGCCCAAATACAACACCTAAAGTCCATAAACTCGAGAAAATAATACAACAAAGCAAACCATAGACTAAAAGTCCTACACCTATCTCCTAAAACAACTACATCAGTTATGGTTGCCATCAAAAGCAAGCAATGATCTTGCTCAAGCATCCCCATCATCTAATCCTGACTCATCACCGTTCATCACAAAGGATGATAGCCGTGACTCTAGCTCACTAATGCAATCATAATAAGCTGCATACTTCTATTCCCATTCACAACTAGCAAGATGGTGCTCAACCTACATTACACACTGCATATCATACACTCATACATAAAACATGTGCCTAAAATAAATAGGTATAATAAAGAAGGCATACCCTCTGAGTGGTGACGAACTCTAAAAAGTATTGTTGCACACTCCTAGCAATAGTATACCAATACTGACCAGAGGAGACAGGAATCTACCAAAGCAAGCAAATAAGTCAACCACCACTCACTAAATAAATGAAAAATAGGCAAGAATAAGAGAAGGACACGAACATGGGTAGCATCAACAGGAGCAACACCTGACTAAGGAAAGCCAGGTCTAGGCAAATTGAAGCTCACTGCTCTACCAAGGATATCCAATCCAAACAAAGACAAAAATGATTGAACCATCAAATCCCAAAGGATAGTGCTACTGGAAGCCACACCATTGGCATGAGTAGTCAGCTCAGTGCAGAGCGTGCCCTCATCCTCCTCAAAGTGAGATCTAGATATTCTCCAGCATCGCTACAGATAAGTTCTTACAAATTATGTCAATTGCATTTTATTACTAATAAAGTTTGCTACATGCCTGCACTTAAATAAGAATAAAAGCTTTCTAAATCAGAAGAAATGATTCTTAATGACCCGTGTGATGGCAAAATCCTTGAACCTGAGGGACAAGATACATTTGCCTGAGAAGCTGGAGGTGAAGGAAAGGACCCACTAGCTACAACATCAATTAGCTAAGGGATCAATACATCAGTATAAGGCAAACCCTCACTCTCCAATAGGCTCTCATAGGGGAATCCCATTATAACAGCTGCAAGATCATTGCCGTAGAGCTCATGGCCCTAGAAAATGTCCTTAGGGGGAGGGACGAAAATCTACTTATATATGGGTCATTCCACCAATGATGGACTCGCTCGCCCAAATACCACACTCTACCAATAAGGCTAGAGAGAAACACTCGTCTCTTTATCAGTTGCCATACAGACACCATCTTTGCCATCTAATAAGACCTTGTGATCCACCAGCAAAGAAAGATTTGCTCAAAGGGAAATAATGAACAAAATACCCACAAGAAAGGAACAACCAACACAATAGGAATCAAACATACCTGATTAGGGGACAACTTCCTCATAACAAGGGAAGCCATCCTCTTAGAAATGCTCAATGGATGGATGGGGGAGAATCCTGAACTCATATGCCCATATCTGTCAAAATTAGAGGGTCAGAAATAATGAAACCAAAAGCAAAAGAATAGACAACAGAACTCCTACTCATGTCCAATATGAACAAGCATCCACAAATCCTTGAGCCACCTTGGCATGTTGCGTCAAGTCCTGAGCACATGTGAGTAAAGGCAGCAGTGCCCCAATAATAGCCTGGTAAGCCATCTAGATTTCTTAAGATAGGCAACAATCGCAGATCACCCGTACTCAAAGGGTTTAGAAAGATAATAGCACTCAACAAATAAAATAAAAGCAATGAGCTAGCTACTCCACTGAGACAAGACCATCATCATACAAAGCCCGCATAGAAGAAACAAACTTCGTGTATCGAGCAAAATACAAGCAAGCAGACTTCATGGGAGTGACTACCCCAAGAAAATCCCTCATGAGATGCCTCCTCACCACAGTAGTGGAACACTCCTCATCACTAAAAGGAATGGGAAAGCTCAAGCTTATAATGGTAGAAAAGTCCAAAGGGGTAATAGTCATCTCCCCAATAGGTAAATGGAAAGTATGTGTCACATCCATCCACTGTTCTATCAATGCATATATAGCAATCTGACTCAATGTGTATAAGTCATAAGATAATGTAGCAATCACCCCATCAAAGCCCTTCCTAGTAACCATCTACTTGACACACATCGAGAGACCCTAATAGTACATGCTGACCTTATTAAAACTACCAGGCAGTATAGTGACATACCTATGGGGCTATAAACAATAGGTATACTATCAAACATTTGCATAGATACTAAATACTAAAACATCTTTCTTTGTCACTCAACAAGATCAAAACAGTAAAAAGGCTGAAAAGAAAAGCATCACAGTAAGCGGATAATCATAAAAAGAAAATAGAGCAAGAGCTATCAGCCATTAGCATTTACAATAAAGCTAGATAGATAGTTATAGCAAGAGCTATAGAGCTACAACTACAACAACCTCAAATAGTAAAATAAACAGCAAAGCATCCAACGAACAAGCTTTAAAAAATAAGGGCAAAGAGTGACCTACCTCATGAAAATGACACACTCAAGCATGAGTCTCCAAGATATGAACAATAAAGATTGGATCTCCTTGAGAAAGCCTGCATGGTTAAGAACTCTAAGCACTATATGTGCTAGCCCCTGCAGCGGACATCCTAGCTTTAATAGCCTCTGTGAAGTCACCCTCAAGATCAACATCAACATCAATAAAACTTTCCTCCAAACCCTTAGGAATGTTGGGGAACTCCATTTTATGCAAAAGAAAATGGAAGTACATAAGCAAAAAATAGAGCAGATAGCACCCAAAATGCAAAAAGGGTGGCGCGTGATCACATGCACTTCCTCCTTTTACATACTCTTTTATGGTTTTACGTGCACTTTGAGACTTTGAACACTCACTTCTATAGTCCTGAACTTCTATTTGAGCATAAGATATGCACCAAACTCACACAAAAGTACACTGATGTGGACTCTATTTGTTTAAAGACACTGTGCATGCACTGCTTTCTTCAGAAAACTCAACGTCTTATAAAATAAGAAGAGCAAGGAAAATTCATTGTGAGGATATCTTACTCCAAATCATCAAAATAGCATCCTTAACATGACAAATCACTGCATCATCACTGTATCATTACTGCATCATCAGTACACCATTACTGCATCATCACTACTACCTCATTCATTGTTTAAAAGCATCTTTACATCGCTTAGGAGCACTCCCACATCACTTAGAAGCATTCTCATATTGCTTAGAAGCACTTTCATTGCTTAAAAGCACTTTTCACTACTTAGAAGCACCACCCCACTGCTTAGAAGCATCTTCTCATTCATATTGAAGCACCTTCACTGCTTAAGAGCACTCTCACATCAATTAAAAGCATTCACATTGCTCAAAAGAATTTTCTTATTGCTCAGAAGCATCATCACATTAAGCATCCACACTACTTAGAAGCATTCTCATTGCTTATAGCATGATCCTTTCGCGTGACACCTAAGAAGGTTAAAGTTGCATGTTCATTCATGTACCTAAGAAGGCATATGTTCATTTGCATGACACTTAAAAAGGTTATAGTCGCATGTTCATTCGCATGACACCTAAAAAATATATAGTTGCATGTTCATTTGTGTGACACCTAAGAAGGTTATAGTCGCATGTTCATCTGCATGGCACCTAAAAAGGTTATAGTCACATGTTCATTCGCATGACACCTAAGTAGGTTATAGTCGCATGTTTATTCATGTGACACCTAAAAAGGTTATAGTCATATATGTTCATTTGCATGACACTTAGGAAGGTTATAGTCACATGTTCATATGTGTGACACCTAAGAAAGGTTATAGTTGCATCTTTTTTTGCTCAGTAGTATGTTTTTTTGCATGACACCTATAAAGGTTATAGTCATATATCTTTTTGCTTAGTAGCATCTTTATCTGTGTGACACCTAGAAAGGTTATAGTCACATCTCTCTTTGCTTAGTAGCATCTTCATTTGCATGACACCTAATAACATTATAGTCGCATCTCTTTTTGCTTACTAGCATCCTTATTTGTGTGACACCTAAGAAGATTATAGTCACATCTGCACTCTATACTTTGCATTAATAATAGGCTTGCACATGTCCTAAAATGGCACCCTGTGTGACAACCAAGTCACAGAACAATAGCAATAAATAAATCACAACAATAGCAGTCAAATCTTGATAAGACATCTAGAGACAACACACAAGTAAGTACCTATCTCCCTACCAAAATATTTTTTTCATCTTTTCATTTTGCTTCTCGTGTATTGATACTAGTGCTAGGTGGCTATACAACACACATGAAGCAAGGGACAACTTTCATACCTCAAATTTGACTGTCCCTAAAAAGGTCCAATGATGAAACAAATCCCCAAGATGACTAGAGTCTAATCATTCGTAACACCTCTAAAGTGTGCAACCTTAAAAAACCTAATTGACCCTACTAGTGTGCAAAATCAATCATTAAGCCATTAAATTATGCTCCGACCTTATCAAATATGAATTATCGGAACAATGACAGGTTTTGTTTCAAGAAAACTCCTTTCAGAATACTTAACTCATTGGGCTAGTGTGTATTTCATTAGTCAAGTTTGAGGACCACACAATTATTTTAGCACATTTATTTTACTACATTGCATTTTATTTTGCTATTGCTAGCATTTGAGAATATTGTTGTATTAAGACTAGCAATCTTACATGATATGTGAATAATATATGCTTTATTATGCTTATTTCACATCATCATTATACATCCTCTATTTTTGAAATCATGAAATCATACCATAAAAATCAATAACGTGAAAAAGTTCATGTCCTGAAATAGAGTCATCATGCTCCTAGTCGAGTGATGACCTTATGCATTCTTTATATTATCATCATTCATCATCATAGCATAAATAATCACTGCAGGCATGATTATCCTATCATTCATCGAGTAAGTTGTGTAAATGATTGTATTATCCTTGTAGATCAACCATATTAGATTCACTTTTTCAGTAACCTTTTCCTTTCATATGAATTTTATCAGGAAATTGATGTAATAAATAATTTTTTAGCTTAATTATCTTATACTATTTAATGTATTGTGTGAATGCTATAAAAAATGTCATTACCGAAACTAAGGTGTTGCAATAGCTATACATCAAATATCATATAATGAGAAATAGTCAAAAAGTATATACGATCCCCCGAAGCCAAAAATCTATGTTAAGGACAATACTCACTGAGTGACTCGATGTTATCCCTTTCTTTTCCCAATTTTTTGAAAATCGAGTAGTGATTCCATAAAATCAAAAATGTCTCATCCCCCCAAGACCAATCACTTGTCCCTATTCGGTAAAGTTGCCATATCCCTCAGAAATGGAAAGACCCACTACACTATTTAACAAAGTAACAAAAAACCATAACAAAAGTGATGGTCACTCATAATTACTACTTAAATTAAGGGTAATGAATGTGGAATTAACTTAAATTAAGAATGGTTCATTGCTAGTTACCTTAAAGGTCCAACTATTATTGATTGATAAAATGGGAGAGGCCTAGGGTTAGGATGAGTAATTAGTAAGGATAAAGGAGCAGGTCTAACAAGGTAATAAGGCAAACTTTATGATTTTAGAAGATGGTACATTACTATATGGGGATAGATTGTGTGTACATAATGTTAAAGCCCTAAAAAAGAAAATAATGGAAGGAACACACAATTCAGCATACGTTGTACATATGGGAAGCATAAAAATGTATTGCACCTTAAAGGGAAACTATTGGTTATCAAGGATGAATAGGGATATTAAGAAGTATATGGCTAGATATTTGGTTTGTCAATAGATTAAAATAGAACACCAACATCCAATGGGAGCATTGTAATATCTTTTTATTCCTAAATGAAAGTGTCAACATACAGTTAGTTTATTTAGAATTTAGAAAGGGCATGATGTCATTTCAAAGATTATTAATCAATTGACTAATTTTGTTCCTTTTTTGCCCATAAAGGTGAGTTTAAGAAAAGATGGAAGAGATCTACATCAGAGTCATGGTTAGATTGTACAATACCCTATTTTCTATCATATCTAATAGGGGTCCAAAGTTTATGTCTAAATTTTAACTGAGTTCATAATATTCCTTAGGTACTAATGTCAAGTTGGATAAAGTTTTTTGTTGTTTGAAGTTATTTATGGATAAACTAGGAGTTGCTAGTGGTGATAAAGTATGGTTATTTTGTTATGATTTTTTTTAATTTTTCAGTGTTTTATATGGATTATACTATAATTATATTCTAATTTTTATAAATGTATTTTTTTAGACTAAGAATGTAAGTGGGAGGGAAGATAGTTATCAGGGTCTTAGAGTATAAGGTGACTGTGAGGAAGAATCTGATGATGGTACTGACTTTGTTACATAGAATCTTGCTAATGTTAAAAGGATAAAGATTGCAATAGAGATACTGATGGTGGAGTTTTAGGTTCTTGAGGTTTCATTATTTCTTTTTTTTTTACTTTTGTGTTTTAATTGCTTTTTAAATTAAAATTTTAGTGGTTTTTTGGTGCATGTGAAGGTGGTGATGGAGTTGGATTTTCTAGTTCTTCTCATGCTAGAGTTCGCAATGAACAAAAGAGTGATGATGTTGATGGGAAGAAAGCAAATGATGATGGTGCTACCAAGGATTCTAGTGTAAAGAAATATATTTAATGGATTGTGATGTAAGGTTTTTTTAGATTTTGATATGTATATATTATTTGAATGTATTTGGATTCTGATACTATTTTATTTATTGTTTAATTTATGTTTAGTTGAGAAGGATGATATAGATGTTGATGTTTGAGACATTATTGAATCAGCTGTTAAAGCTGTTAGTGAATTTTGTGATGATGATGTATGTGTTTTTGTTAATGAATATGTTATTTTTGTTTGTTATTGTATTTTTGGTTTTTTATTTTTTATATTTTTATTATTTATTGATTATGTTGTATTTGTTTATTTTAGGGTAAAAAGAAAGTTTTTGATGATACTGATGATTTTCAAACTCTTGCAGCAATTAAAAGGGAGATTAAAGCTACGTATTTTATGAAATCTCTTTTTTAAAATGAATTTGGCTCATCATAAATTGGAGGGAAGAAAAGGCAAGTTCCAACTGTTGTTAAGGATGTATGTCCATTGCATAGAAATATTGATGATCCGATAGATTTTTGAACTTGTTGTGATTTTGATTCTTGGCTTGATTTCAGGTTCAAGAAGAAAAAAAAAGTATGTGTTTTCAAGTTTTTGTTTTGGTAAACCTTTACTGAGTTCTTTTTTTTTATAGGAAAAAGTTGTATTCTGATGATGATGATCGTATTACTCATGCTTTCAAATTTGGAGTTGATACTATTGCTTCAAAGACTTGGTTTCATGTTTTAAATTATTGTGGTTGTTCATTATCATCTTTTGTAAGTTTCCTAATTTTTATGTATAGTGTTTGTTTCTTATATATATATATATATATATATATATATATATATATATATATATATTAACAATATGCTACGATTCTTAGTTTGATATTTTTTAACTTGTGAATGTTGTTTGGGTTATCAAATACCATTAATATTTGGATAATATACTATTTTAAGTTTTAGATAGTCTTTTTGAGTTGCAGATACACAAAATATTCTTTTTTTATAGATTCTGCTTTTTTATGTATAAGTGATGTTTTTATTTTTTTTTGTTGTTTTTCAACATATTAATGTGTTGTTTTATTACTTAAGGAAGAAATAAAAGATTTTCAAACATTCTTGTCTTTGTTTTATGATAACTGATAATCAATTTAACTAATGGATTCAAAGTATTTATTCAAGTTATTTGGCAAAAAAATGAGGATCTTACACTTGTGACTATAAATCATGTTGTGGCATAGTACATTCCTAGGTATTTTATGATGTCCAACAGAGTTTGGTTCGATGTTGATCATGTTTTCTTCCCTATTCATATTGCCAAAGAGAAGTATTGGGTTTTGGGAGTGTTGCATATTAAGGATTGTCACATATATGTCTATAACTCTTTGAGAGGTCCTAAGTATAATAAAGTGGTGCTAGATTATGTTAGAAGTTATAGTGTTCTTCTGCCATTGTTTTTTTATGTTCTCAATTTTTAGGATCATCGATCTTATGTTAATGTCCACTCTTCTGTCATTGAATTGGGTAAGCCTTTTGAAATTACTTTGGTTGATTATTTGCCTACACTAGATAATAAGTAAGTTTTTTCTAATGTTTTTTATTTCTTTTTAGTTCCTTTTTTGTTGTCTTATGTAGTGATTGTGGAGCTTTTGTGGTGTCTTTTGTTGAGTACTTGCTTGAAGGCAGGACAATTCCAGTTGATTTAAATATTAAGGAGATGAGGAGTCATTATGTAGTCAGTTTGTACTCATACGAAAAGCTAAAGCAAAGTGACTGCATTGATAATGAATATGACTATGCTAGAAGGCTTAAAATAAGACACAAAGGGAAAAAGATTGTTTTTGAGAATGGAACCAATTTATGTTATCTGTCTTTATGTTTATTTGGTATTTTTATAGTGATGTTATGTTTTCATTATGTCATGGATATTTGTAGCATAGGGATGTTGTTTGTGTAGTTTTTTAAAGTTTTAATAGTTTGCTTAGTTGTTTGACATTGCTTTTATTTTTAATGAAATTATATATTTTTTGTTTTTATGTTGTTCTTATTTATTGATTTACATTACTTTATTTTATAAGCAAGGCATAATATACGAATAATATTCTTTTTTATAATATATTTGAGTTGCTATCCATTTACTTTAATTATTTTACTTTTTAAATTACAATTTCTTTTTAATTTTAGCTTCTTAAAGGCACTTAGTTAATTTTATTTTAAGGTAATAAGTTTGCAGAATTTTTTTTTTCTTTTGATGATATCTCTATGATAGTGCATATACTAGTAATATTCGGAGTAGATACAAATCATATTCAAAATTGAATATCTATGGAAGTAGAATTGGATACCTATTTTGGATTTTTAACAAATCATATGTGAATTTGATACCTATTTTCAAATAAAACGCATTATATATCAATTTTATGCTTTTATCTATTTTTTAATAAACTATGTTAATTGTGTATTTGAAACAAACTATACATAGTAATTAAAAAATTTCAATTGATGTATGTAAAGCTTCAAAAACTAAACAAAGTATAAATGTGAAAAATTAAAAATTTATTATGAATCTCATGTGTTTATGGTTTGTATATACAAGTCTTCTTATTGTATCTATAGTAGCCACATGTTCTGCATTTATGTTCACTTTTGTTTTCCCATGCAGCTTTAGGGCTTCTTTTCTTCGGTCTTCCTAGTTGAATTATGGTTCTTAAAGGCAGCATAAGCATGTCTGTTACCTGAGTTGACACATTCCATGTCTTCTTATTGGCAACGAGTATACTGTTGCTTCATAAGTTGCTAGCATCATTGTTTTGCTGTAGTATTCTGAGCAATAGTTGTATGGCTCTTAGTTTATCTCTCTCAGTACCACCAATGCATGTTCACATGGTATTGGGTCAAGTTGGAACTTGTATGTGCATGTCTTGTCTTTCAAATGTACTATGTCTATTTTTCATCAATACAGACACTGTACAAGCGATCATTTGCTTTTTGCACCTGAAATTATGCATATGAAACCAATGATATACTAATAATATTCTTTTTAATAAAATAGATACCAATAAGAAACTAGTAAAATATGAATCAGATACTATTTTATGAAATTGAAAGTTATTAAATTGTATATATTATACAAAAACATAACTATAGTTTCGACAAACAACAAAATGAAATAGTTTCTATACAATAATATCAGTAATTCAACAAACACACAATCTATTTTTTATAAAATGCCATATATTTTATTTTTATATATAAATTAATGATTTTGATAATATAAGAAGGTACTGAACTGTTACCTTAAGTTTTTGGGATTTGATGTAATTTTCATTGAGTATGTCCTCAGCTTTCTTTGTAAGCTTTGTGAAAGTTCCTCTTGAGATATTTTGGTTTGTTGTATATCATTCTTGGACCAAACTTCGTAAGTATTCTAGGAGATTTGTGATTGGTAGCTCTTTTACATATTTAAGTGTTGAATTCATGGATTCTGCCACATTCGTAGTTATTATTCAATATTTGTTATTAGTTGAATGCACTTTTTTCCACTTTTTAAATCCAATTTATTCAAGGTAGTTGTGGACACATACGTCTAGCTTCTTTAGTTTTTCCATGTTGCTTTAGAACTCATGTAATGTGTAACATTATGCAGCTACATAGAAGAACTCCTTAATCTGTGTTGCATTCTTTTGTAACTCTATTTTCAAGATGTTCAGTGTATGGAATATGCAAAACATGTGTGAAGCTTCAGGGTAGACATTTTTTATAGTTGATATGATACTTTCATGTCTATCTAATATGATACATAGTTTTTCTCTAACTCATAATGCTATTCATAGTTGTTCAAAAAACCACTTCCATGAATCATCATTCTCTAAATCAACAATACAGAAGCCAGGTGAAAAAATCTTATCTTATGTTTCTTGTGTTGCAGCTGTCAAAAGGGTTCCTTGGTATTTTGATTTAAGAAATGTTTCGTCAATAACAATGATAGGAATGCAGTGCTGCCAACCACTTATACTTGCTTTAAGTGTCATGAAAACATAGAGAAATGGGTTGTCTTCTCTTATTTTTAGTTGCACAACTGAGCCCTGGTTAGTTTCTTGTACCGTATACAAGAAACTTAGCATAATAGTATATGATTCTTTTAAGTTTTTGCAAATACTTTGAAGTGCTGCTTCCTTTGATCTATATGACCTCATGTAATTAATTAAAATTCTAAATTCTTCCTTCATGTCTCTCATTATATCTGCTGGTGTGCACAAAGTTTTGGTGCTTGTGTATTTAGACTTAATGTGTTGAGCAACAAGTTGAGTACTAGCTTAGCGATGGTTTCCATGTCTGAGTTCTAGGCTACATGTGTGTGTGTCTATGAATTTGTTTATTTTGAAAATATTTGAACTTTTATAGGCTAAAGCATTCAATGTCCAATTGCAATTGTAATCCAAGCATTTTAAATAGTACCTTGAAGAGTTAGACCCGATGATTCTGTATTGAAACTTTTTTGATAGTGCATAAAAGATTAGGATTGTCCTTAATGTCTCTTTTTCCTTAAATAGTTGCCCAACTTTCAATTCTTTTGAATTCATGTTGGTTGTTATAACAAATGGCAAAAGAGGACTCTGTATTTCATTTTCGTTTAGGTGCTCTCTTCAATTTGAATCATCTTCAACTTGTAATATTGGATACTCTTGCTTAACTTGGTATGAGATCTTAATCTCGTTTTCATCTTTTTCAAATTTAAGACGTTTTGAAATGGCTATGATGAGTTGTTTATAGTTGCAATCATTTGGAATTTGTATGCCAGTAACCTTGAAATTTAAGTATTTTAAGTCATCGTTCCACTTTCGTTCATAATGTATAAAAACTATAAGCTTTTCAATTTGCTACAAGTGCAAAAAAATGTATCACAATGTAATAATATACTTATAATATTCAAAATACTAGAATATACATATATTTTAATGTATCATATACTAATTATATTCTTATTATATGCTACTTTCTAAAATAAGATACAAAGATTGGCATAAGAAACAAATAATATTCTTAATTCTCTTTACCACATACATAGTTGTTTTAGAGTCATATTGACATTATTTTATTTGAAACGAATAACATACTTTGAATATACTATTTTTCACATAACAGATAAATAGTTATGGCATTGATTAAAATTTAAGTTAAAAAGAAATGAAAATAAAATCTAGAGATTTGGAACCGATGCCAATAAGATTGTTGTCATATACTAATTTAATAATAAACTGCTTAAATTTTAAAAAAAAATTAAAAAGGCAAAATCTTATTTGCATGTTGTTAGAAATTTTTAATTTTCAGATATAAATATGAATAAATGTCAATTTCATCAAAATTTAAGTAATGTACCTGTGGATTATTGATTATCGCTCTTTTTTTGTTTCTTTTTGCTTTCTATGTTGATTTTGAATGATTGTGGCTGTAATGTATCTTGCTTGAATGATTTCAAATCAAATCAAGATATAATTGGTTTCAGTTTTTTATTTTGTTTGGATTCGATTTTTTGTTTTGGTTTTTGGTTGAATTTTGAAGAATTTTTTGAGATTTTCGAGTTTTTGAAGAAGGATGTAAATCAAAAAAACAAGAAGATTTTGATTTTATCAAAATCGAAATTCAATTGAAAGATAATGCATGTTGGGTTGCGCATGTGAAAGAATTTTGTTGAGTTTTTTTTAGCTAAAAGAAAACAACATGCTAATGGAAGAAGACAGAAGGAAGAAAACGGCGAAGCTGTGGAGAATGTTTAAAAAGAACACACGTGTAATTTTTTAGAAAGATGTGCCATGTGTGTAATTTTTATAAGAGATGTGACAATTGATGTTAATGACACTTGTTTTTTGGCTATTTATGCAAAAAAACCCTAAAATTTTCACTATGTAAACTTATTAGGCCATTGTGCAATATAGTAATCAGGCCTAACATGTGTCAAGGGATTGTGTCAAAGACAATTAATCTCACATCGGTTTCATAAACTAAATTAAGTGAGCTTATACATCAATTGACATGCACTTTTTTTTCGTTGCATAGTTAGGCCCAATATTTAAAAATAAAAATCTACCATGCAAATTTGTCGGACCATTATGCCACATTCTAATCGGGCCTTTGAATTTCATAAATTAAATTGAGTGAGTTTATATGTCAATTGGATATTTCCGCTTAATAGTTTGACCTTTTCAGTTGGACAAAAGTATAATTTGTGCGTATTTCAACCAATTTTCTTCAAATTTCTAATGGAGTAAAAGGGATTCTCCATAGTAATAAAGGATTTAATGTTAACTGAAATAAAAAAAAAATGCAAAAATCTAATGTTCATAAATCAAAGAGTGCAGGGACAATTGTCAAAAAAACAAAAGTACAGGGGCAAAATGTCCTTTCCATGTTGGAAACCTAAAATGGATGGACTTGCAGCAAGCAAAGCCTTTCCATTTGTAATTGCAAGACAAATTCTGCTGCAGCCTCAAGCATAAGTGCCTACAAGAAATTCCCCTTGCATTTGCCCAGGTAAAAAAGAATTTATATCTACTGCCAGATGCAGCTATCTAAAGAACAAATGTGGTACGCCACTTCCATACTTTTACATGTTAAATTTGAACATTGCCAAGGGCAAACTTCCTAATAATACAATTGATTGATTACAGAATTGAATACACAATTGCATAGAAACCGGAAATCTAATAATCTAAATAAAATATCAAGGGTGCAAATAAGTACACGATGCCCCCTTCTTGCAGTAACCACTTTCGTAAAATTTACATACTCGCTGCCCTTTACCAGGAGGTTTGAAAGAACCACCTCCATTTCCATATGTTGGTTGCCTGTTCCATGAAGATCTATCCCTACCGAAACCTGAATCTCTGTTTTGATAATAATTACGGTGATAGTCTCGTGGACCAGAATATCTGTTGTCCCCACCATACCTTGGTTGGTTTCCCCAACTACCCATATTCCCTGTAGAAATGGCTGAAGTTGTACTAACTTGTTGCTGAATTGATCCATGACCAGTTCCCCAAACCATGTTCGTACTTCCTTGAGATACTGCTCCCTGGTTCAAGTTTGTGCTCTCCTTTACAGTTCCCCAACTAGTGTTCCCTGTTGATGATAGAGGATGTTGAGTGTCGGAACCAACTTCCAATTGGCTAACTGTTGATGGAGTAGAAGCTTGGGCGTCTGAACCTGCTTCACCTTGGTTCACAGTTGAGGATGCCAGGGGTTGTATTTCTGAACGTGTATCCCATTGGTTAACTGAAACATCACTGGGCTTTGTATCACCCTCAACTTCAGCACTTGAGGACGAATGACCACTAAAGCTCTTTTGCGAATCAAGAGCATCAGCCCGCCATAACCCAAGTGGCTCTTCTGATAAGGCTGACTGAGAACGCATCTGAGATACCCGGTGTATACCATCCGGTGCAGTAGAATGGGATGGCATCTGGGATGCCTGATGAGGTTTATCAGTCACAGTCAACTGAGAAGGCATTTGAGATGCTGCAAGTGGCTCATCTGGTAGAGTTGGCTGAGAGGGCATGAGTGATAGCCTAAGTAATACACTGGCAGCAGTATACTGAGAAGGCATTTGCATGTCGCTGGTGGAGCTCAACGCATCACTTTTCCCAGGATCAAGTGCTGGACTAAATGGTTCAATAGGACTAAAGCAATCATTATCAGAACCTGGTGTCAGCTCACCACCGCAGCTCATTTTGGATGTGGGGGAAGGCAGACCACCAAGAGATTCCATTGCCTCAACTTCAGCTAATAGATCTGAAACAGATTCATCAGCTAAAGAGCAGAAATCATTGGGTTCAGGGACAAGCGGCTGCCAATTAGGCGTATCAATTGCTGGGTGGGGCAGGGAAGAATTCATTAGTTTGTCACCACCTGAAGTTTGTGCAGCAGCATGATCAGTGGCCACTTCAGTTGGTTTTAGGGAAGATGCCGGCACAAGATTTGAGTCCCATTCCTCGATAGAAGGTTTAGGAGCAGAGGAAAAGCCACCCCATTCACCAGCTACTTCTCGAAGCTGTCTAACAACTAAATTAGAAGTGGTACTCCAACTAGGTCCTGAATCCTGAACAGGGGCATTAGAAGAGTTTGACAATTTGTTTTCAGCCTGCCCTTTCAATTCTTCATGTTTTTGCTGATTCTGCTCAGATTTCTCACTAGACTTGGTCATAGACACATGACCAGTATTTGAATCCCATCCACTTGGGGAACTGTCTATGGGTTGAGGTCTCCAATTCTGTCCACAAGATTGGCTTGAATGATCTTCACTCTCAGCTCGTTTCTCATCAACTTCTCTGACAGTAGTTTGATCCTCCATTGTCTTGTGTGAATTCCCATCTGCATTACCAGGATGGGAACACCTTTTCTCATCCCTGTGCCCTTCCCTTGCTTGAGACAATGGAGTTTCATAAAGCTTGAGGCCTTTGGACATTTCCCATCCTTGCAAGAAATTTTGAGCCTGCCCATCTTTGGTAATTGCTACATCCACAGGCTTAGTCCACATAGAAGAATGGGCACCCAAACTGTTACTCTTTACAAGATCACCATCACCATCAGCATTGACAGTCTTATCTTTATGCAGCAACTTCAGGTCATGATCAAATCTTTTACTATCTACCATAACTACATCGGTGCTCTGGCTGAACACATGTTCCAACTTCTTATCTGGATCATTAGAAGCACCTGCTGCTTCCTGAGACAGTAAATGACTATTGCAAGGCTGTATTACCCCTTTAGGACACTGGCCAACCAATGCATCAGTCAAAAGAATAGAATCATCTTGCTTCTTGTCTATCCTCCACACTCTGAGATTAGGAGGAAAAAGTCCACTTGTACTCCATTTACGCAGCTGCATCATAGCAAATGGCCCTTGAACTTTTCCATATGGATCCTGATAATGCCACAGCTTGTCTGCCTCAATATCACTAAGAGATAGTTCTCTCCCCAAGGAAAGAAATGATGGTACAACAGCTGATGCAACCCCAGAATGTGATTCACATCTTACTGCTTGACTATTCCAATCACAAGTTACTGAGACAGTTGGGCCTAACTGGTCCTTTGATATATGGTGATTATTTAGCCCAAATGTTCCTCCTCCCTGATGCCATTTAGATTCACTCACTCTCTCATGAACTTTAACTTTTGGACCATCCTTATCCACATAAAAGGTAGTGCAAACATTTCTACTTTGCTCACTGGCAGTAGCTAACCTGTTTCCTGCATCATTAAGATCACCTTCCATAAGTGGAGAATTGAGCTCTAAACCCTTTCTGCCAAAGCCAGGACTTCTTGATTTCGTATGATCACCTACAGATAACATAAGAAAAACCATCACAAGCTAAACTTTATCAGGGAAATTGTAAAATTGTTCTATTATAAATGTTCTGCTTCCATAAGTTACTGGTAAGGACCTTTTTTCATCTCAGCTGATTCTCCAGCATCTTCATCAGATTCATAACTTGGATCCATACTTGAGTCCATGTGCACATTGGGAATCTCAAGCAGCCTTCGCTGACGTTCCTTCGGCGACTTCAGAAGATCTAATTTCTCTACATATTCTCTAAGGGTGCAACTTGGTTAAGGAACAATGGCAGTACCCAACAAAACTCCCTATAGTTTCCATACACTTTATCCCAGGCTAGATTTAATTACTAAGAAGAGAGGAGAGGGAAAAATGGTAGACACTGCAGTCGGTGCAGTAACAGTAAAACAAAGAACAAACCTCCATGTATAATGCAACAAAACAGCTAAAAGAATGAACAGTACTGTATATCAACCAATAACATAATTCACAAACAAGTGAAGCCAACATTAGTAAGTTGGAATGTATGAAGCCATCAAATGCAAAGACAAGCCAAGGTTCTTTAAACATGTGCCTACATTTGACAAGCCAAAGTTCTTTAAAACAATATGTGCCTACATAGGTCACCACCTGACCTTTCAATATGTGCCAATCATTTATGACCGCCCTCAACCTCAATTGCAATCTTTTATTCGAGTGCGAAATATTAAACTGACCCAGATTATGGCTAATAAAAAATGAATAATTCAGCAAACATGGCAACAAATAAATAAACGAATCATATAATACCATACAGAAAAGGATATTCCTTTCTAAGTCCCTTTTCACTAGCTCGATCACGAAGATGATTATGCCGTGAAATCTCTGCTTCCAGCCACTGGATCATATATAGTCATGTACAAAAGAGTAAGTTCAGTAATTACAGGAAACCATATGAAACAGCAAAACCCCATTTAACCTCAAAATTAATAATGTAAGAATGCCAGGTTATATTTATGTAATAAATCTCCAGACAGGGAACTCACGTCGCTAACTTTGACAGGATGAAGGGCCAGTGCTTTTTCCTGAATCTCACCCTACAATCAAGCCAAAAACAAATTTCTTTGGACAAGGGGCCACAGATATTAAAGCTAGAACATAGAAATTGACATTATGGAGAGACTTACCACTTTTAACCGTTTGAAAAGCCCACATTTTATACTCTGACGTAAACGTCTGCATTCATCCTGGAAGGGTAACTTAGCAATTTAGTAAATCATACTCAGAGTAAATTCATATACTTTGCTTAACAGGGCTCCAAGTTGCTACATGATGCAGTAGTCCCTTGATTGCCAAAGATAAAAGGTCTATTTAATGATATGTATACTATGTCTCTCATGAGATGGTATAGAACCAGAAGGGGAATGCAAATAATAAGCCTATCTCAATCCACAATCATTTAAAATAAGGAATTTTTTTTTTTCTTTTTATGAAACCTACAGTGGTCCAAGTAAGGCAAGTACATCCTTATGAAAATGATTCTCTCTGTCCCTACAAACATCAAGAGTCTTATCTGCAAGAGTAACCCCTTTCCATTGCATATACAAGCCAATATCAGTCAAATGCATGCTTATTTAAACACAAATAGATATTTCTCTTTGTGTGGATATAAACCCTCAGCAGGTAATACATTTCATAATAATGTAACGATACTTCTCCACTTCTATTTTTTTATTAGTCAAAACACCATGCACATCCATCAAATTTGAAGAGGAACAGAAAGTAATCAGAAAATTATCAGTTAATTTTCACCAAGATAAGACAAAAAGTTTCCCAAAAGATTGATATCCTTAATCAAGTATGTTGAGAAATGTACCATCAAACTCAAAAGGATTTGAACAGCAATTAGCTAATAAAAAAGAGGAAAGCATTTTGTTCCTAACAAACACCCCTCATTGCAAAATTTAGAAGAAGAGGATAAATGATGTTTTTGAAGAAAGAAAAAATATAGTCGATTACTTGCTCAAGAACCTTTGTGAAACATGCAAAGGAATTCACAAGGGGGCAAAAAAAAAAACAAAAAACACATTGCTGGCATTAGCATGTGTACAAATTTTAAAGCATAAGTATACTTGTTTGTGTATTACATATACAAAGATAGATATCAACAGCAGATGCAAGGAAGAATACTATGAATTTGATGAAACAAATTATGGCTGAGGAAGATAAAGCCACAGTTACCACAGTCAACACAAATATGCTTCAAGCATATTTGTGAAACAAATAAAATAACAAAAATGCACAAGACTCAATGCTTTGGGCTATACCAACTCCACATTTAAATAATGGCTCTGCCCTTGCATCAAGGATTTTTGGCCGAGTGTTACATAAAAAGTTGTTAAGCCATAGACATACAAGATAATGGGTAAAATGATCAGCTGCAGCAGCCATGTAAACATACTACAGGCTGATAAGCTTTATCCTTGCAGTAATTATAGCATACACATATATAAACCCTTATCTATCAAACTAATTTAAAGAAATCACAATAAAAATCATGAAAGCTCTGGCCACAACCATTATAATTTCGCCACCGCACATTAAAACACCCACACTGACCAAGATCAAATCTAATTCCCTGTAAGGCTGTAAATTGCTATCACTATTTAATCCACAACAACATGTGAAGTGCACAACTTAGCCCTAGCATATGTGTTTTGCAGAAGAAATGCTCATGAAGAAGCAAAATCAAGATGAGCTAACAAAGCACAAATAGCAAGGAACTTCTTTATGCATAGCCTTACATTTGAGAAACATTCATAACAAAGAAAAAAATATTTCCTTCAAATTGTTAGGCTTGAAAGTAAGGAATTATACATTTGGAAACAGAAAGAGAAACATCTGCTTATTGTATGCATTGCTCACCTCTGAAAATTCCTGATTTGAAATGCCATCAATTGGTATGACCTCCTTCTTGTCCAAATTTAATATTTCAAGCATAACATCAGTTGTTCTAGAGCCAACTTTATATGATTCAGCCACCTTGGTAGTACCTAAATTAAGAACCATTAAAATTGGACAACAAGCTAATGGTTTGAACACAATGTTCAAAGATATGTTTTGAAGAATTTATTGTTCTTCCATGAACTAAGAGACAAGGTCATAAGAATAATACCTACTACTTGCACAAGCCTATACATGTCTTGCTTTTGATCACCACCCAAAATCCTAATTCGCACAAATGACCCAACAACCTTTTCATGAAATTTCTCAATATCATCCATTAGATTTTCCATCAAATTACACTTTAGGTATAACAAGTTAATGTTGTGAACATCTATTGCTGCATATTCGTCTAGATTAAGATTGATTTGTGGCCCTCTCTCATCCATCTTCTTACGTGATTTACGCCTTTTATCACTACCCATAATCATTTGATTATCACTGCTTCCAGCAGCCTCTATTTGGCTACCGACTGCATCAGCAACTCCCAGCCTATCACTGTCATTAGCTGGAGACTTTTCTTTAATAAGAAAGTGATATTCAAGAAGCTTTAGCATTTCAAAATGCCCCACACGTGACTTCCCGAACAGATTTATGAGCCTTGAATCACAAATAATTTGACTTTTTTGGCAAGGATCACGAAGATTGTTTCTTTTTACATATTCTAGTAAAAGAGTTTGGACATCAAACTGATATAGCATAGATGTATCTCCATGTCTCATATGAGAAACAAACTCTAGGAGCTCCTTTGTTGCCCACGTTGTCCCTTCAGCCAAAGGTGTGACTTTGTCAACAGCTGATACTTCCACAACTGGAGAGTTCTGTTTATTGAGAACGTCTGTTTGATCATTAGTCTTTCTCCTCTTAGCCTGATTTGCTTCCACATTTCCATAACAGTTGTCTAAACAGGGGCCTTTATCATCAATACCATTATAAAGTTCACTTGAAAGTATCTCCTTGGAAGCAACGATGCTGCCAAACCCTTTCCAGGAATTTTTAGCTTTAGTTAGCTCATCTCCTTTCCATGGATTTTTAGCTTTAGTCAACTCATCTACTGTTAAAGATAGCTTAGCTTTCAAGAAAATCCAGTAGATTTTAAAGAGATACTCCCAGCTAGTTTTGTCATCAAAATCCACTTGCACCTGCAGATGTTTATATGCAAGAGAAAAGATATAACAATGAAAAAATTCACATGGGAAACAAATTACTAAGGCCTCGTTTAGTTACCAGAGACATTTTCCATTTTCATTTTCAGATTTACTTTTTCATTTCCTTGTTTTGTAACTTCTCATTTTTTTTAAATAGAAAAAATAAATAATAGATAATCGGTTGTTGTTGTTGGGATTTAATGTGTGGTTGAGCAAGTCGATATTGGAGCTCATCATTGTCCAAAAATGTATAATTTAAAATAGAATTGTAAAACTACTAAAATAAGTTTTCTACAAGTAGGTAAAAATTGGAAAAAGCTGGAAAACCGATTTAAGTTTTATATTTGAAAAATTTGCACTACCAAACATTAACTTTCCATTTTTCTTGAAGCAATTTCCTGGAGAACAGATAAAATTTTCCACAACTAAAGAGCCCTAGGTATTGATAAATTGCCTTCCAGCTCCAGCCTCCAAAAGGAATTTTGGAAAAAATATATATATATAGACAAAAGAAACAATAACAAACTGCAGGAAAGTCAGGTTCCAAAAAGAATACTAAGTTTTCTCTACTATGATGGGATTTTCATGACATTCACAAATGCAATTAAACTAAAAAAGCTAATTGGACACGCACAGGGTAAGAAGATAAAATACCGTTTCTGTATTTCCAGGTGTAATATTTTCAATAAGCATTATAGTTCTCATGCATGTTCCACAAAGTCCTTTATTCCCTCTAATACACACGTAATCAGCATCTTTGGTGCATCCTTTGCATAAGGAGTATGTACACGTATAGCACATATAATATGAAGACTTCTGACAACTGCTACATATATGCCACCCTGAAAGCATACCTTAAACAATTAGATGGCCTCTAGGTGTGAGCTCAAATTCAAAAATGGAAAGTTCACAATGACCAATCATCTCTAAAGTTAAAAAAAATAAAATAAAAAAAGCAAGCAAAGTATTGAATAGATAAATAAAGAAATCAGTAAGAAGTAGGAAAAAAGTGTTTAACCACATGCAGAATTAAGTTGTCATATTGCCATAATGTAATTAATTTTGATGCTATGGAATTCTATTAATAAATGCAGCTGGCAAATACCCAAAAACAGTATGCTAAAATTTAGGAAGATATCAAGTACTTTCATGCCATACATACCGCAATTCCATTTAGCCTTTGATCGAAAAAATGATTCATCTCTCTTAATACAAGACGGATGGTAAGCTTTAGGGCAACCCCTACAACAACATCAGCACCATGAAAAAAATCAGGTTCTTGATCCTGCCGAGCCTACCCAAAGGTTCAGGCCGGATTGTAGAAATTGGGCGATACGTTTTTAATAAAAATGCATAATCAGAAAAAAAAAACCTAAAAATCCATAATCAAATTACCTGCGATCACAAAGAACAAGACTGCCACCATCGAAACAAATAAAGCAAACATCTTCCTCATCATCAGCGGACTTCCTCTTTGGCGGAGGAGGCTGTGTACCCGCCGTCTTCCCCTGATTTCTAGGAGGACGGCCACGTTTCCGTTTGACCGTAGTCACATCCATAGGTTTAACTGCAGCTCTAACCTCAACATCAATCATACTATTAACATCCACCATGCCTCCTGAAACTACCGAACCAGAAGCAACAGCAGGAGTAGCAGTAGGAAGTCCTCCACCATGCTGCAAATCGTCTAATTCACGCATGGTTTCGCATTCATCGATGGTCATAAGCTCAGCGTCTTTTATAGAATTAGCAAAAAACCGCTGCCGCTGTTCGTTTTCTTGAATACTAGGCCTGTAGTCTCCTGGTTCTTGCTGTTGCCACTGTTGCTGTTCCTGTTCCATGAATTAATGGAAAAATAATAGAATTTGAATTCAAAATTTAGCAAATTGATGTCTACTGTAAGTGTATCTAAGTTACTGATTAGATTGAAATTGAAATTAAAGAAAGATGCAGATGAAACCCTAAGTTTAGGTTTAGGTTTTTTTTGTTGATATTGGGGAAGAAAGAAAGGAAGGAGGGAAAGGAAAGGAGGAGGAGGAGCAGGAGGTGGTAGTAGTAGTGGGGGCACATGGAAAATGGACTGGGTAAGGATGTGACAGGCCATTTCCCTTCTTTCCTTTTTTTTTCCTTGTGAGTCATGTATGTGCGTGTAATTCTTTTTTTTTTTTTTCTTTGTTGTTTTTCAAAGGAAAATATAGAGGGAAATCACCAAGCTCTGAGTGGTAATAAATGGTAACTAGTATGGTGGTAAATAGTAAATACACTTGCCTTGCTCTTCTTTTAAATATCGAGAAAAGTGAAGTGGTGCTCTAATGGTAAACTAAAAAATAAATAATATGGAAATTTTATTTTAGTGGATCGATGGATTATTTAATTTTTTTCTTAAAAAAGTTTTTAAAAAATCATATTTTTCTAGTTTTCATGATACAAATTTAAGGTATAAAAAAAAGTTGGTCCATAATAACTTGATTGAAAAAGAAAAAACAGAGAGAGTTATATATCTTTCATCTTCTTTTTTCATTGATGATGCTTATATTATTTTTTTATTCACCAAAATTATGTATTGTTATTTATTCGTATATTATTATGGAGCAATATAATAACTTATGAGTGCTATAAAAAAAAACTATAGAACAATAAATTAGAAAAAATTATATTTATGTACATTAGTCAAATTATTTAATTTTATTGATTTTTATGCTAAAAATATACAAAATTAGGATTATAATCTTTTATTTTCAATACTCATTTATGCATATTTCATGTCATTCTCATAGTCAAATTTGAAGAAAATGGTTTTTTTTCACTCTTATATTTGTATAATATTTCGAGAAGTTAATAATTAAAATAACATTAAAAATATACAAGTTTAGTTTGTATATAACAATTTAATACACGTTAACAATTACTTTAAACTTTGATCATCCGTCTGTTCTTTTTCTGAATTTGTGCAACTTAATTTTTTTTTTTTTTCCTTTTGATGTTACACTTGTAAAAATACGAAAAACCACCTTATCATTTTACTGTTTTAAAGTTTTAATTATAAGTTTTATTTTGTGAAAATTTATATTATGTGTTTTTGCCGTTTAATAATTTTTAATGTATGAGATTAATGCCGTTAAATGAGTGAAACATATAGATTGAAATTGTCAAACGATGACAAATACATTATCAAAATTGTCAAAAAAAAGTGAAATATATATTTAAAATTAAAAAATACTGAAATCATAAGTTAGTTTTTTATACTTTATCGTAATTGTTTTTAATTGGGTCGTACAATATTAAGCTTGTATATTGAAAATTGTCGAACGGTAACAAATACAAAATTAAATTTGTCACAAGATAATACACATACTTAAAATTTTAAAACCATAAAATCACAAAATGATTTTTTGTATTTTTCCCAAAAATATATCGTCAACTAAAAATTAATAACATTATCTAAGGATACTATTCGATTATTTTTAAACTGAAACATTTACTATAAAGAATATATTTATGAAATTTAAAAATATTTTATAAATTTTTTTTTTGAAGCAAAATAATTTTGTTATGTTTTAGGTTGCATATTAGGTCGTATTTATAATTTTTACATTGTGATATTTAAAATGACATTTATAATAAGTAATAGTAAATTACTTATTCTTTTTCTAAACTTATAACATGCAAAGGATAATATTTTACTCGATAATTATATTATAATATTGTTTATTGTAAATATCATTTTGAATAAAAATAAAATAACTTAAATGCTTCTTACATTATTACCTGATTTAGGTTAATATTTAGCTGTTTTCATAGGTTAATATTGTTAGTGACATGGTATGGACATGAGAGGATAGAAAATCCCCTAGAAAGTGGTATGAACCTATATTTTTTGAAATTGAGGGATTAGGTCGAAATTGGCATCACCAAAAAGAGAGGATGAGAAGGGGAAGTAAAAGAAGAGGACGAAATCCTAAAAGAGTGGCCACTGGGGAAGACGAATGAATCTAAAAAGGGCAAAGAAGCGTCAAACACGGCATTATTTTTTAATGAAAATTCTTTTGTTAATCCCCAGTGACTTTATTTGTAGTATTAATCTATTATTTTATATAATAAAAATGTATACGTATGAGAAGCACGTGGTCCAGCAGTGGGATTGGTATTGGATTGGATTGGTAAGTACCGAGAAAAGAAGATTGGACTTAGATTATAGTGAATAATAAATAAAGTGTATGAAGTAGGACCAAACCGCCTTTTTGGAAAAAATTTTCTTCTTCGTCCTCAAATGCTTAAAACATGACAACACTTCAAATTGTTCTTGTTGGATCCGCCAACTGTTTTTCTTTTTCATAATTTTAATTACAAAAAAGTTCCTTTGTTTTCCCTTCCAACATTATTTCTTCTTTTTTAAAATTAATATATTTAATTTCTAAAAATTGTTAAATTTTAATAAAATTAAAATTGAGTGGTTGTTTTAGCCCCTTGTATTTCAATTATATAAAACACTTTTACTTTTAATACTTTTACTTCTCTATCTTGATGATATATATATATATACAATTTTACTATTTGCAGGCGAGATGTGTTGTCTCAATTTAAATTAGAAATGCTCTTGAGCTTCTAAATGCTATTTCTCTCAATTGAAATCAGACATGCTCATGAGCTTCGAAACCCGATTCGACCATCCATGTTCGCCCACAATGGGACAGGGCTCGAGAAGAATTGAACAGGTGCAAGTCTGAGCCATGTCCGCCGAAATATTTTTTTATTATTCATAATTTTTTTTAAAAAAAAGTCCCTAATAATCTTAATTTTAAAAAGTATTGTATTCAATATTCACATACCAACCTTCGGAGATCCAATTAGAGATGTATACGAATAGAAATATAATCAATCTGAATTTTTAAAAGTTCAAGCTCAACTCGCAAAATAAACTCAAGTTGAGGTTGAGTTTTCAAAAGTTTGGTTCAAATTCACTATGAATCCGTGTTTGATGAGTTCAATCTGAACTCGCTAGTTAGACAAACTCAATAACATATTTTTATAATTACACATTATATTATTTGATAACCTCAAATTATATTTTTTTTTAATATTAAAATTGTTTATAATATTAAAATTATGTAGTTTTAATTTAAAATATGAACATTATTTAATATTATATTTATATTGAAAATTTATTATTTGTTATTGAAATGTTATGTTATTTCATTTAAAGTTAATGGTAAAATTATGTAATTTATAGATTAGAGAATTGGATCAAGAAAGTTGTTTATATTTACATCAAAATTTAAAAATACATAATTTTGACTTAAAACTATGTAGTTTTCTAATAATATAATACAAATTATAATTACAATTTATAATTTAAATTATATTTATCTATTACTTTAAATGTACATTATTTAATATTAATACTTACATATTACTTTAAAATTCAAATATTACATAATTTTTATTTGTTGAACAAATTTACTATTTACTATAAATTTAATTAGTATTGTATAATATTTACTTATTATAATATCAATGTTAATTTACATGCAAAAAAAAATTATATAATATTATCATGAGTACATAACATTGTCATATGTAATATTGTATATTAATTACTACTAATTTTAATTAATATTATCTTTGCTTAATATAAAATTAGTATTATATAATATTGGCTTACCAAATTAAATGATATTTATTTAATATTAATATTTAAATTAAATTATATCTATTTAATATCACCTAATATAACGCTCCTATTCATGAGCCTATAAATGAGCATGTAAAAGAGCTTATAAACGAGCCTATTGACAAACTAGCTCGCGAGTTGACGAACAAGTCTGTTTGTAAATTTTAACAAGTCGTACTTAATGAAGTTCGGATTTGTCTCGTTTAACTTACAAGTCTTAAAATTGAGTTTGGATTCGACTCATTTAACTTAACAAATGAACTTAAATGAGTTTTTTCTAAATCAAGCTCCGAACAAATCACGAACCGTTCAGCTCTATTACACTCATATATACAAGTCAAGTTGAACAAAACTTTAACTGGTTCAGATTTGGTTCATTTACAATTGAGGTAAATTTGCTATATCATTTAGTGTTCACAAATTGTTTACAAACTTAAATGAACCTAAAAAATTTTAGAAAATACAAACTACAAATTAAAAACTATTCATTAAAAATTTTAAAAAAAAATTATTTGCTAAATAAGTTATAATATATTTGCCTATTGTTATAAAAAAATCATAATTTTTTTTATCTTTTATATACTTATACCAAATTTTAAAATTTTACAAAACTAATCAAAACATGTCCATTGCAATTGCAATTTTAGCACAATTTGACATTCCAACTAAACTCAATTAATGTTCAAGTTTGGGTATAATGTTGTTTAACTTTTTCCATTAAATATTTTTTTAAACTTTAGTGTATACTTTATTTTTATATTCAATTATATTTTTTGTAATATTATATTTTCATTTTTTAAAATTTATTATATATTTTATCATCAAATTAAACTGTAAACTATTTCAATGAAATTATATATATATAAATTATTGTTCAAGTTTGGGTATAATGTTGTTTAACTTTTTCCATTAAATATTTTTTTAAACTTGAGTGTATAGTTTATTTTTATATTCAATTATATTTTTTGTAATATTATATTTTCATTTATTTAAATTTGTCATATATTTTATCATCAAATTAAACTGTAAACTATTTCAATGAAATTATATATATATATATAAACATATTTTATAACTTAATAAATAAATAAAAAATACAAAGTTATAATTCTCGCATTGTGCAGCTTATTATTAATTAATATAGTAAATAAGTTTAAAATGGTCTAAAATTTAGCATGTGGAATTTTTAGCAATTTAAATAATTTTGTTGGCTTCTAATTATAATTTTTTTAGAATAATGGCTTGTAATTATAGTTTGACGGTGGTATAGTACTAAACATTAAAATATAGCATTAAAATAATTTGGCTATAAAGTCTACTAAACAAGACGTGAAAAATGAGAATGCAAACACATAGAGTGTTAAACATTAAATCCGCACAACTACTCCAAGTGATAAAAAGGTAAAAATATTCTTAAGAAAAGTAGAATTTAAATTCCTCACTTTTTCTCTCTCTCCTTATGGTGTCAAGAATTAATTCTCTTTACTGGTTATTCAAAAAAAACATTAAATATACAATCACTCACTAATGTACTTAAATTATTCATTACATATAATGAAAATTATTTTCTCTCAATTAAATTGACAAATTAAGAGAATGAACCTTCTATTTTTTTTTACCAACCAAATTTCATTAAAGTAGGAGAGAAACTTACAAGCTTAAGAAGAACATCCAAAGAAGTCGGTCACTAATTTTACTTCTAATTACACAAGACCTAAATGTAGAAGGAAATAATTATGACTAACATAAGATAAGCCAAATAAAGAGATAAGCCTAACTTCCTAAGCTCTATTGGATGACACAAGTGGTTGAAAAATAGTGCCTTGAGAGGCTACCAATGGTGCAAAGCAAATTGGTTAAATGCCATAGAAAGTGAGTTGAATATATGTTAGGCTAGGAGCTTGATTCATACCCTCATTATTATTAGCCTCAGCTTTGGACTTGTTAAACGTTATTTTGGGCTGCCTATTATTACTTACCATTAGGCCCACTTGATTAAGCTCAATCAATGGAGAAAGTTCTACACATTGAGCATCATAATGAACTCTAACAAAAACTGTAGTTGAGCCAGTCAAGGTTCCTTCGATGAAGCTATCTTCTATAGCGCATTGAGGAGGTTTGCGTGACTCGCTTGAGTTGACACAATAGCTTCTTAAGCGATGATAACCATTGAAAGAATTGGAGTTGCTTCTAAGGCTAATTTTCTAGTTGCTCTTAAATATATCGGTGTTAGAAAGACGAGGGAGGCAAGGCAAAGATTCCTTATCTTCATCGGTTTCAAACAAATCTTTAACCAGATCCTTTGAAATCTAAAAATCATTAGCAAAGCTCCATACTTGGATTAGTATTTAAGATAGACTGCTTGTTGTATAGTTGGTAGGCAATAAGATTTGTCCCACAAAAAGGTCCTTGGAATTCTTTAGTTTCCTTGCTATGTAGATTATGAATCTACTCCTTAAGTTAACCACGAGAATAAAAAAAATGGAAAGGAAGAGAATAAGAAGATGGTGGCTATGACAGTTAGTATGAAGAGAAGGAAAAACTCACGGTAAGGAGACATGGTGAATATCGGAAGCTATTGAGAAACTATCCCATATCTATCAAAAGCTAGGGATTGATATTACAGTTACGAGTCCTACTCTATTAATGCATTCCTAATCTTCATTGATAGCATATAAAATCTCTTCCATATGGAATACAATACACAATATAATAGTGAATAAACCTTTCAAACAATACTGACATCATATGTTATTACTCATCAATTTATATAAACTATATGAAAGCTAAAGATATAGTCATACAAAATTTGTCACGTCATATTAATTGTGTCGTATGGCACCATCTTGCTTATATAGCTCTTTTTTCAAAAAAAAAATGTCACGACCCAAACTAGGAGTCATGACCGGCGCTAGGGAACGGGAATTCTTTCGAATCCGGAACCCGTAGCAAGCCTTAGAAAATAAAATCATACAATAATTATATAAAAGTACGACCAAATTAAAATTTTTCTGAATCAATATATAAAATAAATACTCCAAATCCTTTTATAAATGAATACATATTCGTACAATGTTCAAATACAAATTCTCAGAGTATTTAATATCCAAACAAAATAATACACTTCCAATATAGTGACACTACTACTGCAGTTTCTAGAATACAATTCAAAGTTTAGAATATACATTTATATAAAACAGCCGGGACTGAAGAACACCGGCGAGGAACTCTATAACTAAGGTCTGACGATATGGAATCTCCTGAAAAAAAATAATTGAGGGGGGTCAGACCTCACTGAGTGAATTATTATACTATATATACATGCAAACTAAACCATAACAATCAGGCATTCTTATATATATATATGTATAGACACACATTTCACACGAATGCCAAACTTTGCTTTTATAAATATACTAAATGTAGAAAACGTTTGTTTTAATTCATGAAGGATCCATAGAACCCTAAATAATAACAACCTCAAACAATCCCATCATCACTCTAGCCATACAGGCTCACTTGATTCCAAATAGAACACTTATTCCAATTTGGACAGCAGACTGGCCCCGAGACACTAAGTCGACCGAGCTCCAGCAGTCTGGCTGTCAGTGTGATTGGCCCCGAGACACTTGGTCAACCGAGCTCCAGCAATCACACTATCCATCACCTCACATCTCAATCAACCCAATAGATCATTCAATTCACTTATGGACAGTAGACTGGCCCCGAGACACTAAGTCAACCGAGCTCCAGCAGTCTGACTGTCAGTGTGATTGGCCCCGAGACACTTAGTCAACCGAGCTCCAGCAATCACACTATCTAACATACCATTAATCTTAGTCAAATCAATTAAATCAATTATAATCACCCAATTTTAACTCTCACTCAATCCTTATCTACCGTACCGGTACGTACACGGTCCTAGTGCTGCCCACTAGGAAGCACGTTCTATTGATATCCTTCACTTCGAATAAATCATTCATTCGAAAAAAATAATTAATGTAGAACCATATTCATAATAGTAAAACCAACCATATATATATATACCAAAAATATACCTAAAAAATACCCAGTATATTTCAGGTATATATATATATATATAGTCAAATAAAATATGAAATAAACTAAAGATAAATCATTAATATAGTTAAAACAATTTAAATGAGTAACAATAATATAACATGCATTATCTTAAAAATACACTTAAATATGCAAAAGATATACCCTAAGTACTCAAATCATTTAATAAACCATTTATGTATAAATATTCATTTAAATACGTGTTTGTGTTTAACATATATTCACAAATATACTAAAAATAAACCTAATTATCTAGCATGCATATATCAAAAATAAACCCTAAATATACCACTAATGTGTTAGGTTTAATTTAATAATAAAACATTTATTTATTCGGAAATAAATAAAAAAATATACCAAAAATAAACTTAAAAATAATTTAAGTGTAGGTTTATAATTTAACATGCAATTATTTAAGAATAAAACTAAAATCTACTGAAACTATACCTAAAGTATACTAATCATTTAATAAAATAATTATGTCTAAGTGTACATTTTAAAACAGGTGTATATTACTCAAATGTATTAAACCTAAACCTAATTGTTTAATGTGCATATATCAAACTAACATGCATAATTATTTAATATGCATATATATAAGAATGCAACCCTAGATATACCAAAAATATTATAATTTAAATCATTTTTTAAAACAAACAATGAAAATGAAAAATTCTAAATAATGCACCCTATATGCAGTGCATATATATACAGTATAATAACTCACATGTTAGCGCTCCACGAGACAAACTCGGCGGGCCTGATCCGTTAGGCCTCGGTCTCGGCACAGCTAGACAAACAAATGACAACATGAAATCATAATAAATTTAACAAAAATTCTAAAGACTCGATCTAGAATTTTAGACACAGCTTTAGAATAGAAATTTGACCAGACATCACGTTTTACGAGAATTCTACCGAAAATCCGGCAGAACCTCCCCTATAAAACGGACATCTCTCTACTCAAAGAGTAGAGCCGGTCCTGCAAAGAAATACACTTCGGAATAAACACAAGATTACAATCAAAATCCCTCGGTCGGACTCCAAACTACAATTCACCGACCGAGGTTCACAATTCATAGAATATTTATAAAATACCGAAAATGCCCTTATATAATAAAAATACATTTTATAAATTCAAATTACATAATTAACCCTAAAACATACTAAAAATCAATAAAAACCCATTTATTTAGAAAAATAGTATATTATATATAATTTGAAAATAATTTACGAAAAATAGTTTTAATTAGTTAAAAATACTAAAAATTTGCAGAAATCATTTTTATACCCTAAATAACTATTAAAACCAATTTAATTACATTTTTAACCAATTTAGTGTAAAATTACCAAAATACCCCTATATATATATATTCACTATAAATGTTCAAAAATTCACCAAAAATTATATAATTACTCAAAAATTAATTTCTCAGCATATAATTCAATAATATCAAAAAAATATACTCAATTTACTAATTTATTTCAATTAAACACATAATTAACCCTATTTTTCAAAATCACCTAAACTTAATAAATTCCAAATAAATACATAAAAATTCACAAAAATTACAAATAAATTTCTATAATTCATTTCAACTCCTATAATCACCATAAAACACAATTTCATAATTTAATTAATTAATTTTCGAAAATTAGAAAATAATAATAAAATAATCAAAAATTCACAAAAATTAAAAATAAATTCCAAAAATTCTAAAAAAATTACAGCGTGTAGATCAAGCTTCCAGGAACAAAGTTTGTGAAGGAAGTTTTCATGAATCAATCAAATTGAAGCTAAAAAAAATTCGAAACCCAAAATGGCTGATTTGAAGAAATTGAAACCTAAGCAATTCTAGACCAAATCAAGTGAAGCAAAGCTTGGAATCATACTTATCAGAGCTCAAGGAGAAGATAGAGACCGACGGCATCAAATTTGGTGGCCGGAAAGTGCTTGGTCGGAGTTAAGTTGAATTTTTGGCTCTTTGAAGAAAATCCGGCCAAAACTCACCGGAAAAGAGTGTTTTAGGTGGTGGAAATGGTTGGAGGTGGAAGAGGAAGGCTGAGAGGCATAGTAACAGGAAGAAAACCAGCTTGAAAGTGGCTGAAAATGGAAGAAAACGTTTTGGGAGGAAGAAGATGAAGGAGGGGAAAAACTGTAAATAAATGAAAGTTTTGGTTTTTTTGATAAAAATTTATGTATATATGTATATATATATATTTACACTATATATTATAATAATATAAAATTTCACACACATTAAATATACACCACACACATATTTTAATATGTTTAATAATTTATAAACTTAAAATTAATTAATACAAAAATTAAATAATAAAATTAAGGAAATTAATTAAGCTCTAATTAATTTAAATAAATACACATATATTCATTTTATTTTAGCACTTTAAAATTATATATGAGTTCATGCAAATTCATAAAACTAGTCAAAATAAATAGTATTAATTTATTTACGTGTCAATTTCTCCGAAAATATAATTTCCGGGAAAATTTTACGTAAAGTACTTAAAATAATATAAAATAATTAAAATTAGCTTTAAACAAACAACAAACTCATAAAATATCATAAATATATATACAAAAATTATTAACACTGCATATCCCGATGCAGTATAAAAATATTTAAAAATTCGGGTTATTACAGTCTTCTCCCCTTACAAGAATTCGTCCCCGAATTCCAAAAAGAAAATTACAAGATCAAGAAAGAAAGAGATACGGGTAAGAAGCTCGTATCTCAACTTCAGTCTTTTACGTAAGCTCTTTCACCTTGTTGCCACGTCACGGAACCTTGATCATCTGAATCTAATTCGAACATAACTATCGAGCTTGATAATTTACAATTACAACTGATTCCTTCTCAAACTTCAGGTCTTCATTCAGTTCTATATTGTTCAACTTGTCTCATCACACCACTTTTCGGAGACATCTTCAGAATTACAGTCTTCGATCTGAAACTCCATATCTCTGCATCTAGGATCCATATCGCTCTTCTGATCACAGCAACTTCTTCACTGTATTATGAACCATCTCATATCTAATTAAGACTTCTTTCCATAAAAGCTTCAGGTGGTGTCATTCCAATACTGCTATGGTAGTTGTTATTATAAGCGAATTCTATAAGTAGCATATAATCAACCTAGCTACCTTCTAGATCCAAAACACACATCTTCAACATACTGTTTAGTGTTTGGATCGTCCTCTCAGACTGTCATCTGTCTGAGGATGAAAAGCAGTATTGAAATCCAATCAGGTGTCTATTACTCTCCATAATCTCTGCCAAAATCGAAAGGTAAACACTGTACCTTTACCATATACAATGGACACAGGTAGTCCATGCAGGCACACAATATGCTTCATATGCAACTTAGCCCACTTAGCTACTGAATAAATCGCTTCCACTGGCCAAAAATTAGTTGACTTGGTCAATTTGTCTACAATCATTCCAACGGAATCATATTCACCCTTCGAACGAGGTAACCAACCACAAAAATTATCACAATTCTCTCTTATTTCCACCCAAATTCAAAAGAGATCAAAACTTCCCAGAAGACTTATGATATTCAGCTTTCACCGACTGGCAATTTTAACACTTAGAAATACAATCAGTCACATCCTTCTATAATCCAACCCACTAGTTCTGATCCTGAATACTGTGATAATTCTTGGTAACCATTTGGATGTACACTGCAAGTTCACTTCCACAGCTTATATAGAATCCCTTTCTCAAATTACAACATCAACCCTGTATCATTAACTTGGGCATCTCCTATCAGCAGATCATTCTATGGTGATATACTATGATGACATGCTATGATGAATGTCATGATGAGATGATCTAATGAAATATTATGATGAAATGCTAGAATGAAATGTCGTGATGAAATGCTGTAATGAGATGCTATGATGATATGATGAAATGCTGTAATGATATCAGGTCTTATCCTCTAAAGTTCACATAACCCTCAGATCAATCAGTCTTCTTCAGTACTTAGAAGCTGTTCTAACAAACATCTATTCACACAATCTTCCCATTCTTCTGAGTTATGAGGGTCATAGGAGCTGTAATTCTAGAGAATTCTATTCAGATTTCCTATGATACCCAATTAAACCCAGAAAATTACAGATCTCAATGGATTCAGTCAGTCTGGGCCACTCAGATGTTATATTGATCTTTTGTGGATCAACTCGAATTCTATCCTTAAACGCCATAATTCTAAGAAAAACAACACTCTCCACCCAATGATCACACTTCTTGAATTCAGTATAAAGCTGACATTCTCTTAGTGTCTGTAGTATAGTCCTCAAGTGATATGTGCCCTTTCATTCACTTCGAATACATTAATATATCATTAATGAAGACTACTACAAACTGATCCACAACTAATGATAACCCAACTTCAAATTAATTTTTGAAAAGAACTGTGCACTCTTTAGCTGATCAGACAGGTCATCTATCCTCAAAAGAGGATACTTGTCCTTCACTGTTACCCTGTTCATCTCTCTACAGTCAATGCATAGTTTCAAGGTACCATCATTCTTCCTTACAACAGGACTAGTGCACCCCGAAGAGAAATATAAGGTCTGACAAAACCTTGGTCATACAGCTCTCGTAATTGCTCCTACAGCTCTGCAAAAGTCATTTTGTAGGGCTACGTTGAAATAGGAGTTATATCAGGAACCATATCGATACATAATTCAATCTCTGTAAATTGGTAAACCTGGTAACTCACAGGCAATTAAAACATCTGGGAGAGACAACTTCTCCACTGAAGTATACTCAACTAGAGCCAGATATTCTTGACAACCCTTTCACATCTCATCAAGATTAATTACACCCAAAAGACTGAATTCATAATAACTCTCTGAGTCTTAATTCTCGATTTAGATGCCAATATATTACGCTTAATCCTATAACATATAATTCCACCAGTCTCCTCTTATACTGTATTACGTCTTCAGCATGACGTATCATATTAAAGAGTTTACAGGTAATCTTCTCAACTGATTGCTCTTCCCTTATTCTATGCAATAGCCGATATAGGTAATTATCCTTCCTTAAAGGTGGATGGAAGTATCTTAGAAATCCCCCTTTAACTCAAATTATGTGTTGCAGTCAGAACTGACAGCTTGCCATAAAGAGTACAAGAGTGCTTCGTCTTCATTAGACATTTTCCAATTCCCCCATCAAAGCATATTCAAACAACTGTCAAACTTGATTAAATGTTATCAAGCTTTTATTAATCTCGGCTATCCTGGCCACAATTGTTGCATGTTTAAGTCCAAAAGGAATGCTCGTACTACTTACAATGACTACCTTAACCCTTGAGTTATAGTTGCCTCTAACCTACCCCTATACTAGATAGGTGTAGTAGGGCTGGAACTATAACCACAACTAGAACTTGAAAAGACTGATTATCAATATTGTCTCTGGAGAAGAAACAATTCACATTCACTGCGCTGAAAAGATATAAAAATCAACAGAATTCAGAATATAGCATATACGCAGAATTGACATGTCTCAAGTTCTCGGTTAAAAAAGAAATTACATCTGCTGAACGATCGAAATATAAATGAGCTTAAAAATCATTAAGACGAGCGCGTTTGTAACACGTTTGTTGACATAAACAAAATGAGCTTATATGGACTAATTAAGTTTTGCAACGTGTCTCCCTATTTCTTATAATAAATGTTAAAAGAAACCAAGGAGTAAAGAAGTAATTTTCATTTTTAATAGCCAAATATAGAACTCTCATGTTCTTCTTTATTTTTCAATATATTATGTACCTAACAACTCTTAAAATTTTTTTTTTCACAACATTGCAAGTTTTGGTTTCGTTCAATTCCTCTCTCCCCTAACTCTTCACTACCATTGATGCTTCCTTTACTCAACTCCATTACTCCTTCCTTACACTAATATTTCAATTTTTATAAACCTTACCACATGTCTAAATATTCAATTTCCACTACAAGTCTTTGCTGTAAAAATTGTAATGAATCACCATCCATAACACCCTCGTCCTCTAGTGGCTTAAAAATTCACCTAATGCTTTTCGACAGACTTTAGTGAACTTTTTGTGATTTTTTAAGATTCTTAAATATTTATGAGCCATGAAACTTTTTTTTTTCTTCTCATTAACTTAATTTCATGAAATAAGTAAATTTTCATTTTTATTTTATTGTTGTATATACAGTGAATGTTACTAACAAAATGATTTCAAACACTTTTAGTCCTTAATAATTTTGTTGTTGTTAGTATTATTTGTTTTCTGCACTTTGGGTGTTCAAAATAATGCCTAAACAAAGTAATGTTTGGTTATTTTGGTAATAATAGTTTGAATTATTATTGTTGATGATGAATGGATTATCTAGAGGAGAGAATATCCAAAAGGGATATTGGTCATTTTGGTGTTTGAATTTTTCAAAAACTTACAATTGAGTATCCCAACTTTCATTTATTACAATTGAGTGTTTGAACTTGTTAATAAATTATAAGTTGATGTTTTTAGCAGGTCATCAACCATTACTCAGTTTCACTAGTACTAAGTTTGGTCATCCACAGTAACAATCGAGTGGGCCCCGTATATCGCCATGTTATGGTGTACCTGAAATAACACTAACTTGTAATTTATTAACAAGTTCAAACACTCAATTGTAATAAATGAAAGTTAGGTCACTCAATTGTAATTTTTTGAAAAGTTCAAACACCAAAATGATCAAAATCCCTATGCAAAATAACAATGGTAATAATGGTGGGATAATCATCTCCAGTTGGATTATTTATTTATTGTTTTTTGTATGTTCTTTTCTTTTTCTTGTTCATTATAAGAAATTTGCTGAAGAAAATATTGCTTAGATTGCAATTGGTGATGAAGATGGAATTTGGATGGCTATAGTGGTGGCAAGAATGATGATACTGTGTATAGAAAGAGGAAATTATTAAAGAAGATGGTATAAATGAAACAAGTATTTGTTTAACTATTTTTATTTTAGTCCCTCATTTATTTTCTATTAGTTTTAAGTACACATCAACATTCTTTTGACTCTTTACACGCCTAAGAGAGATTACATACACACATTTGTCTAACTTGGCACATTATGAATTAAACAAGAATAAAAAGTAAATGTTTAGAGGTTTAATGGGTTCAAAATAAAAGTTAAAGAGTTATATAGATAAAAATAAAAGTTGAGAAGTATAAAAGGATAATCTTGTAAAGATTAAGGGGTGAAACTATACATTTGACCAAAAAAGAAATGTTAAATAAGTGAAATAAAAAGTAATAGTAGTCGAGGCTATTGAATTTTGAATTTTTTTTTGCTTCATTTTTTATTTTTCATTTTCCAAAATTGAAAATGAAAATACAAAATTATGTTTCGTTCTCATAATTTTTATTTTTATAATAACTTTTTATTTAATGTAATAATAATTATTATGATTCATATAATAATATTTGATATCCCATATCAGTATCCTATTCTAATAAGAAATCTAAATCCTCAAATAGGAAGGAAGCTATGTCATTCTCGATTAGGAAGATTACTCTACAAAGGAACTCTACTTCTCTCCTAATCAAGATAATCCTACAAGTACAAGGAATCCTATAAGTACAAGGAATTATATTTCTAAGAGGTTTATGTATACTTTTTCCTATAAATACATCTCATGATATCTCAAGTCATTCATTCACTCATCTCCTCATTCTCATCATTCAAAATCATCGTATCATTCTACATCAAGACATTACTCCATACAAGCAATGATTCAATTTAGAGTTATTAATATTTAATATTAAATCTATTTGTTTTATAAAAATTTTAAATTATGCAAATCTAATTAATTTTAACAAAGTAACTTAAATATAGCTAAAGACATTTTTTTTGGCATTTCTTGCATTTGTATACACTGAGATAATTGAATAGTATGCAATGACATATAGAGCATGACCACTATTGGTAATTTGAAGCAGCATTTGTTCAGTTTCCATAAACCTTTTTTTCCATCTTCTTTATCCATTTCTCTACTTTATCCATGTTCTTTGTTTCATAAAACTTATTAATAAAAGAATTAAAAAAAAGTAATTTGGCCTCAGCCTTAAACTTTATATTCTCTCTATCATGGAAGTGACTTTGTTCATTTTCATATCTTACAATATCCCTTCACAATAGTTTTATATTAAATTATTAGGAACAAACCCATTGTCCATAAGTTTCTTTAAAATCCCCTCTGCCTTCTCAATTTTTCCTTCTTTATACAATTCATTGAACAATATGCTACTAGTATAATTATTGATCCTAGTTCGTTTCCTAATTGCTTGCTCATACAAACTCATAGCACCATTCCTATCACTAGAGTTAAATAATCTATTAAAAAGGATATTATGTAAACCCATCAGGCATAAAGCCATTCACTTTTATTTCCTTCAACACACTTCTTGCCTCCTTTATTCTTTTCTTCTTATAAAGTCTGCTAAGCAATGAGTTAAAAGTAATAATATTTGGCTCCACACTCTTCCTTTTCATCCTCTCATTCATTTTAAATGCTACATCCACCTCATCCACTTTACAATACCCATCAATAAAAGTATTGTAAGTGATAGTACTATCCATTAAATTTCTTTTACACATTTCAACAAATAGCTTCTCTACATCTCTTATTCTTTTTTCTCTATATAACACACCAATCAAAAGCATTGCAAACAAATACATAAGTTCTTACACCCCTATTTTTCATTGAACCCAACAACTCAATACCCTTCTTTACATCTTCCAATTTAATAGCAACATGCATTACCTCTTTTATATATACTAGTATCACATTTGAAACCTAACTTGTCAATCTCCTTAAACAAACTTAAAACCTTATCAAATTGTTTCTCATTACATCTCTCCTTGTAAATTCATACAATTCAATATTTTTTATAAGCATTTTTGACTCATAATAAATAAAAAGAAACATATATAAGAGTGTAATCCGTAATGGAAGTGAGCATGTAGAGAAATAAGAGATAAGATCAACTAATGAAGAACAAGTTGATTTTGCGAGAACAAGTGATTTGATAAGGTTGTAGGTGGGTTCATTGTAGTTTTGTTAAAGTAGAATTTTAAGTTGGTTAGCTTGTTCATAGCATTCATCACTGTTTTTGCTAATACTATTATGGTTATTGCTATTTAAAAGGATTTGGGTTTAATTAGAATCTCCTATAGGGATTTTAGAGAAAGAAAAAAAGATGGAATTTTTGGATTTTTTTACAGTAGGAAGAGGAATTTATTAGTAAGAAAATGAACTTGTTTAATAAAATAAAAATTATTAATGCAAAACTGCAAGTGCACAATATTGCTAAGTAGTGTAAAAAATATCATTCCCATGGAGACTCATTCTAATCACATATTAACCTAATTCTTTATTGTCTAAGGATTGCGAATAAGGAATTTTGGAATGAAATTTAAATAACAAATAAATTAACCTATAGAATAAAAATAATTTTCAAATCTAAGGAATAAACAATCAATAATTAAAACTTGTTAAGAATTAAATCACCTCATAAACACTAAGCTACCCAAATTTACTACTTAATTAGCTATGCATATCCCAAGTTGTTTTTAAAGTATCAATCAATCTTTTTCAAGTATCAATTAATTTAAATCCACAACTATTAGTCAAGGTAATAAAGACCTAATTCTCATTGCAATCCAAACACCTAAATATCAAAATAATGAATTATGAAGCACAACTCAATGGGAATTTAATTAACTTAATTTATCTCTAATTTTGATCTAAGTTAAACTTGTGTTTATAGGTCTATTAGAATTACCATCTCTCAATGTATAATCCCAATTAAAATCATGTTACTGGTTTCCAAACAATAACAAACATTATGATTAATGAACATAATATGCAATAACTAATGAGTTTATTAAATTGGAAGCTTAGATCATGTTTGGATCATCAATTCCTAACAAAGAAATATTTAGCCTAACATATTATAAATAATCTCCAAGAAATCACAAGAAAAACCCATAATAAAAATACAAGAAAGAGAAGAAGAATGAAATAATTATAATTAATCTTCAATCTTTAATCTCTTGCTCCTTCAATCTTCTACGGATTTTGTTTGTAACTTTGGTGTCTAGTCCCTAAAAATGACTCTCTTAACGTAGAGTTAAAATTATCTATTTATAGATAAAATATAATAAATTCGTCCAAGGACCAAAACAATAATTTTGCACTTTCTAAACCTCCTTCAATGAGAAAAATAACTCCATAAAATAGCTCCTCAATTATTAGCTTGAATCCTGGACTATTTAAGAAAACAAAATTCTTACAAAACATACCAAAAAATGCACAAATTAACTATGAAACTAAAAAGGAAATAAAACTAAGTTAATAAATTAAAATCCTAATAAAACACTAATTATAAATAATAAAATATAAAGAAATACAAAAAAATCCTATGGAAATTAAATAGAAAACTATGCAGTAATTTACACTAGCAAATTTCCCCACACTTAAACCTTTGTTTGTCCTCAAATAAAACACAAGAGAACACCTATCATGACAAAAATAAAAATAAATAAATAAAACAAAAGAACAAAGGGAAGGTAAAAGGAAACTCCCTTAATTGTGATGAGTGAGGTGATGAAGGGGATGACATCTCATAGCTTGATGTCGTGAAATATTTTTGGAGTTGACATTCTTAATTTGTTTGCCTTTGGGCTAACGTATTAATAAGACCTTGGAGTTCATTATCATCTTTGTTATGTCACTGAAAGTATGTAATGAGTGTGTGAAATTGAAAGGGAAATATAAAAATTAAGAGAATGAATAATGGGTGTAGTGGAAAGGGTGAAAAAGAAAAAGTAAGGATTTTTAAATTGAAAAGGAGAGGGGGAAATAAAATAAAGAAAAGAAAAGAAAAACAAAAGAGGAAAAGAAATATAGAATAAGAAGAAAGAAAAAAAATAAAAAGCATTTGAAGGGTAAAGAAAAAAATGTTTTGAAATTATTTAATTTTTTTTGAAAAAAGAATCTGGGTATTTTCAGGCTACTGTAGCAATAGAGAGTGCCCAAAAATCTAGGAAAAATTGCTACTATTGCAGCTACGGGTGCATCATGCCAAGCATGCAATGCTGCAATGGCAGCCTAAAGGAACTAGATAGAGAAAACAATAAACAAAAATATAATAAAACAAAAATGAATATGCAAATTATTAAAATTAAAATACTAACTAAAGCATCTAAAATTAAAATGAAAAATAAGTAGAAGCAACAAAAGATTTTCTTTTTAATAACAATTTAAAGCTATAATAAATTAAGAAAATAATAATGTAAAGATGCTAAAAGTGAGGGACAAATAAATTAAAAACACATACGCAAGCAATAAAAAACAAATGCTCCTACAAGAACAAAACTCAAAGAACATACAAAATAAAAATCAAAGAATGAAAGAAAAGAAAGAAAATAAAAAAAATCACATAATTAAAAAAAATAGTAGTTCTAATTTAAGGTCATTAGCTTAACCTATGTGCCCTTCACTATGGTGGGAGTAATGCGAGAAACTTTCACTCTTTTGGCACACATTAAATTGGACTTACCCACTTATTGTTAGAAATAATATATATAATGCAAGTATAAAAAAGTTTCACAATTTCTTTATTCAATACTTCTTTCATATTTAGGTTAAGTCGCCTTTGTCTCTCAATTGTAGGCCTATTCCCCTATTCCATATATCTTTTATCCATGACAATAGAGGAACTAATTCTCTTTATGTTAAAATTATGCTAACCTAAAGCTCGAACTCTACCCCTTACTACTTTACAAATTCTTTTTTCTTGCTCAATGGTCAATTCATTAGAGGTAATAAATAGGTAGTGTATTAGATTCTTCTATAGATGCATATCTTAAATGGTTAGGTAGTGGCTTAAGCTATAAGTTTAGAAGTTTTTCAAAGGAAGGGGGTGTGGGGCTATCACTTCCAACTAACAATTTAGGTTTGTTGAATGTGTAATCATGCTCTCCCATACTTTCTAATTTATTACTTAGTATCTCATCTCCCCCACTAGCATATAAAGAAAAATTAAATTTGTGAACACATTCATTATTGGCAATATTTGTTATGTATGATTCATCATCTAAAGGGTAATTCATTACTTTTGGCATTATAAAATCAACCTTTTCAACACCTACCCTTAATGTTAATTTTCTCTCATGCACATCAATAAAGGCTTTATTAGTGTTTAAGAATAGCCTACTTAAAATTAATGGACAAGTTTTATCTTCCTCAAAATCTAAAACCACAAAATCAATAAGGAAAAATAAATTTATCTACTTTTACCAAGACGCCTTCTATCACTCTATGAGGTTTTTTGATGGAATGATCTGTTAATTACAATAACATGTTGGTAGATGTCATGTCTCCTAATCCTAATTTTCTAAAAACAAAAAGAGGCATCAAATTAGTACTTGCACTTAAATCACACAAACATCTAGAAAATTCACTAGTACCAATAGTATAAGGAATTTTAAAACTCCATGGATCTTTTAATTTGGTTGGGATCTTTTGAGAAATAATTGAACTACAAGTCTCTATTAGAGGTATTATTTCATGAGCATCCCAACGCCACTTGTTTATGATAAGGTCCTTCAAGAACTTGGTTTATTTAGGAATTTGCACCATTACTTCAAAAAAGGAACAATAATTTACAGCTTCTTGAAAATTTTTAAGAATTTTGAGAATTCCTCTCCATCTTTCTACTTTTCAATCTTTGATGGAGTGGTAGCTTTGACATAAAAGAGGAAAGTGTAGATTTAGGAACTTCCTTTTGCTCTTTCTTACTCTCCTCTTTTACCTCATCCTCCACTATGATATATTGCTCTTCATCCTTCTTCTCATCCTCCTTGAAAATGTCAGCTTGTGTCTTCACTTCATTGCCACTCCTTAAAGTTATAGTCTTTAATTCCTTAGGATTTGACTCTGCAGTACTTGGAAGATTTTTTTATGCTTTTGTTCCTATGGCATTGGCAAGCTCTCTAAGTTGTACCTCAATATTATGAATTAAAGAGGAGTGATTCTTTACAATTTGATTAAACTTAGCCTCCATTCTCTATTGATTTGATAGCTTATTAGTAATGGGATTCAAAAATTTATCTAGCGTATTCTCCAAAGATGTCATTCTATCTTTTTATGGATGCTGAAATCCTAGTGGTGCTTGTTGCCTTTGCAAGTTGTTATTATTAGGGAAGCTAGGTGCAACCATGTTATTGGTGTTACTCTAAGAAAAATTTGGGTTATTTTGCCACCTCGAATTGTATGTATTAGAGTAAGGGTTATTAGCTTGCCTTTCTTAAAAATGATTTCCAACAAAATTGCATTGCTCTTGGTAACCTTTTCCCATCAAACCTGCATTATAAACACTAAAATCATTATTAGAATAATCCAAGAAATTGTAATTTTCACTTGAAAGGGCTAGACTATTTTTATTATAGGTGAGATTGCCAATTTTCTTTATAAGTGCAGCTAGCTGAGCTTAGAGGGCTATCACTATGTCAACTTCTAGCCTTCCCATTTTTTTTGGTGGATGAACTCTCTCCAAAGACCATAGGCAATTGTCAAGTGCCATCCTTTCTAAAATTTATGCAACCTCATCCATAGTTTTTCTCATTAAGAATCCACCATCCTTAGCATCATGGAATCCCTTGTGGAAATTGTGACTCCATTATAAAACATCCTTAAAAGTACATCTTTAGGCTTTCCATGATGTGGGTAGTTCCTCTGCAACTCTATGAACCTCTCCCAAGCTTCACTCAAGGATTTATGCTCAAATTATTGGAATGAAGTGATCTCTTTCACTACCTTAGCTATCTTAGATGGTGGAAAATATTTAGCTAGGAATGCCTTTCCCAAATCATCCTAATTAGTGAAAGAACCAAATTATTGAGATTTTAACCATGCTTTAGCCTTATCCTTTAAAGTGAATAAGAATAATCTCAACCTTAGTGCATCACTAGATATGCCATTGTACTTGAGCCGGTCATAAATCTCCAAAAAATTTACAATATGGTCATTTGGATCTTGATTTAGCATCCCATATAATTTAATGGTTGATTGGAGAATTTGCAGCAAGCTGGCTTGATCTCAAAATTGTTAGCTTCAATGTTCAGCCTTGTAGTGCTTTGCTTTATGCCTCCTAAACCAGGCATAGGTGTGTCCAACATCCTTGTATCAAATAGATTTTTATTGTTTGCCATTATGCTTAACTCTTTGACCATGCATCTTTGGTTTTCTTTCTCAAACCTAGTAAGCTTTGGTATGTGCTTGAATGGTTTCTTGCTGAATCTTCAGGTATTATGCATACATAAAAAAGAACTCTACAAAATTAAGGAAAAAAAAATAAAATAAGAAGAAATAAAATTAGTGCCTTAATTTAACAAAAATTGAATCAATTATGATGTTAGAACCAAGTCCTTAACAATGGTGCCAAAAACTAGTTTGTGTAAAACTGTAAGCTCATGGTATCGCTAAGTAGTATAAAAAAAATCATTCCTATGGAGACTCATTCTAATCACCTATTAACCTAATTCTTTATTATCTAAGGCTTGTGAAAAAGGAATTTTAGAATGAAATTTAAATAATAAATAAAATTAGCCTATAGAATAAAAAAAATTTCAAATCTAAGAAATAAACAATTAATAATAAAAACTTGGTAGGAATTAAATCACCTTACAATCACTAAGCTATCCAAATTTACTACTAAATTAGTTATGCATATCCTGAGATTTTCTAAAGTATCAATCAATATTTCTTAAGTATCAATTAATTTAAATTCACAACTATCAATTAAGGCAATAAAGACCTAATTCGCATTGCAATCCAAACACCTAAATATCAAAATAATGAATTATGAAGCATAACCCAATGGGAATTTAATCAACTCAATTTATTTTTAATTTTAAGCTAAGTTAAACTTGTGTTTATATGTCTATTAGAATTACCACCTCTCAATGTATAATCCTAATTAAAATCATGTTATTGGTGGCCAAACAATAACAAGCATTAAGATTAATAAACACAATATGCAACAGCTAATGAGTTTATTAAATTGGAAGATCAGATCATGTTTGGATCATCAATTTCTAACAAAGAAATATTTAGCCTAACATATTATCAATAATCTCGAAGAAATCATAAGAAAAACCCATAATAAAAATACAAGAAAGAGAAGAAGAATGAAATAATTATAATTAATCTTCAATCTTTAATTTTTTGCTCCTTCAATCTTATAAGGGTCTTGTTTATAACTTTAGTGTCTAATCCCCAAAAATGGCTCTCTTAAACTAGAGCTAAAATTCTCTATTTATAAAGAAAAATACCCTAAATAAAATATATTGTTTTTAATTATAGCACAATTTAACATATTATTTGTAATTTTAGCACAATTCTAATTTGATAATGAATTAATAGACAATATATATATATATATATATATAGGTGGTGTTTGAGATGAATTATCTAACATTTATCATTACAATCTCACATTCATATGAAGACTTAAACTAGGTAAGAAAGAAGGTGAATATAGTCTTTACAAATTAAATAAATTTTTCATTCCCATTTTTATATTTTCTTAAATTATTGAGATTGAATTTTAACTAACTATTATATATAGTTTTTAGATGATGTGGATGTGAAATTCATAAAAAAATAGAGACTATTTACTTAACCATGTATGTCATATATTAATCAAATTGCAATTATTATAAAATTGCAAATAATTTGGCAAATTGGGTTAGTTGACCAAGCTTTAAAGTTTGATATAAATTTGCAAAAGGTTCAAAATGTTATGATTTTTGGCATTAATATGCCTTTTTTTTTTCTATTTAAACTTTTTAAATCATTATAATAGTTCATATGAATTAGCTATTAGAATTTTATTTTTGAGTTCTGCATTTTTTTGAGTTTTGACAAGCCTTAAAATTCTAATTGATTTCAACTCTTCTAAACAAAATTGTGACTTTAAGATTATTTTCTTTGAACAATCAATATTATTAGAGAGAAAATGCCTTTGATGCTAATGTAAATAGTTTGCCCATCTTATGTTTCAAGATATCTTTTATTTTTCTAGATATGTGTTTCTTGAATTTCTATTTAACAAATTTGTTCAATCCTTAAGATCCGAACATGAAGAATGTCCATCTAAAGCCAAAAAATTAGCATGTATAGATTAATTTAAAAATTCATTCTTTTCCTTTTCTTTAGATCACCTGAAAAGGATGGATTTTTTTGCTCTTCTTTCTAATTTTTTCCTTTTTGTCCAATTTTTCTCAAACTCAAAGTTTTTTCTAGTATGTATAGATTATTAAGAGAAACACAATGGATATAACCATTCCAACATCTTTCTTTCCTTTTTTTTTAAATATTTTAATAATTTCTTAAGTCTATTTTGTGTAGGAAATTTTGTAAAAATTTGGTGAGCGATAATATTTATTTTTAATTGTCGATCAATAAAGTTGACATAGAGAATTGGTTGTTGCTTCTCTTTTACTTTTACATGAAATTTTATTTTAATTGGTAATTAGTAACTATTATCTCTATTTCATTAATTTTGTTTCCTCCATTTTGCTTTTATATAGAACTTTTATAAGGATTACTTATTATGTCATTGGATTAATACGGAAGGAGTGGTTAGATTATGTTTATGGTATTATATTAATCCTACTTTCTATACCTATATAGTTAATGACTAATACGTTGTTAATTTTTCATCTTTTTAGCTATACAGGAAGGTTCAAATCATCTATGAAGATAACCTATTAAGGGCACCATGGGATGCTATTAGTGTCATTTTTGCATTAGTTATTCTATTTAATTTTTATTGAATTTATTAGTATTTAGTTAGTGATAACTTGTTTGTGAATCCTTTGAATCTGCATGCATAAGTAGAGTTAGGCAAGCATCCATATGATCAAACCTTGTGTTGAGGTTTAATTCCACCAAGAACAGTTGTTCCAACCCAAGCTAATCCATTCTCCATTCCTTGGGCCATATGAGAAGAAGATTCCCCTCTAGCCCTTTTTCTTAGAATTATTGGTGGAGGAGGAATTTATTGACCTTACTCTTGTGGGGCTTCATCATCTCTTTCTTGATAAAGTTCATAGGTGCCTCTATGCTCAATTTCTTCTAAATCTTAAGCAAGTTGTTTATAAATGTCCTAATCTTCATCCTTCTATAACTAATTCTCTCCCACCTTCTTGAATTATTTGGAGTTTTTAGGAAAATTTTCCATAAAGAATGGTGTGGAAATAAAATCTTCGGTGGAGGTGTTGATGTGAAAGTGGTATGCTATTTTAGAGATGATCCCACCCATATACTCCCATTAATGCTATCACTCACTAACCAAAGCCTCTATTAAAGTCATCTTCCTAACTTAACACTGATGTTGTCTGTGATACAATGGAGAAGGAAGAAGTCATAAAAAAAGACAACTTCATTACTTAAGCCTCTATCATGAATGGAGTAGGTGATGAATTGATGGATTTACTACATGGCTTTGGAAGAAAGAGATAAGAATTTGGAGTGACCCATAATAAATGATTCAACTCTGAGTTTAGTGTTACTCAACCAAAAATTATAAAGAGACCATTGGGTGTTTTCTTAGAGAAGTCCCCCTTATTTAGACCCAAAAAGAGTATTAAAGTCTTAAGAGGTTAGAAACCTATCTCTACCCCCTAGTTTAAACCTCATGCTATTTAGTTGTGTTTGTCCATATATTGACTCTATAACAAAATAAGGAAAGGAATTCATAAATAAGGTTAAGGAGAGAAAGCAAAATCAAATAACATTGTGTGTTCAAGTTAAGCTCTAACTTGATTATAACACCCTAGTTTTTCTAAAGTAGGCCATGTACCTTTAGGGAATGATTGTTCTTATTGAAAAGTGATTTATCCTTTGATAAATTTTGCTCAAAGAATAGGAGGTAAAAGGAGTTTTCTTGGGGTGTTCCTTAGTAGGTTTCCTTGGTATGGAGGATAAAGAGGGAGCTTTTTGCCCTGAGGATCTCTTTAGAACCATTGGATATAAGAATAATTAAAGAGAAATAATTTCGATAAAATATAGAATGAAGAGATTTTGGAATAGACAGTGATTGAAAATTATGATCCTAGCAGGTATTTACAATGAAAAATAATCACCAATACCCTTAGGATTAAGTGAACATCAATAGTTAAAAAGATTTAGACATTTGGTTATAGGGAAGGATGGAAGATGCATTTAAAGATGAAAGAGCCATTCTAGATTTTGTTAGATCAATCCTCATGATCATGAGCAACACATCATGAGCGTGAGCATTGATTTTGAGTAGCGCAAAATCAATGCTCAAAAAGTGTCATGAATAATAGTTAGAAAGGTAATAATTATGAGCAAATTATTGTACCACCACTGAAGTTTTTAAAAAAAATTCAGTTTGTTCTAAAAATTTATTGAAATTTAGTCCTTTTGGTTAAAATTAGTAGATTTAAAAAATTTTAATTTAAAGGATTTTTGGCAATAAGAGGGCTTATTTTTCAAATCAATGTTGGTTATGTAAATGCTATTGGATCTTTATAGACTAATTAATGTTTAGAAGTTTAATAATCAATCTTATCAATTCATTTCAATGATTAATCATTAATTAGCATGAAAATTAAGTTAAATAAGGATAATCAAAGAAAGCACATATAAACGTTCAAGATCAAATTCAAATGAGCATCAATAATCAAGGAAGCAAATAGGCATTTTAAGAAGTTAACACAAGCTAGACCCACTAATTTCATGTTTAGTGAAATTTATTTTTTATTCATTTAGCAGTTTGGTGAAAATGTCCATTAATTAATTGTTGGTGTCTACAAATTCAAGCACAATATTGCCTTCTTAAACATTATATCTTAGAAAGTGATCTAATGTCTACAGGCTTGGTTCTCAAAAGTTGGATGAGATTTTTTCTATGATTAATATCACTTGTATTATCATATTTAATAGGAATGTGATAAAAATCAATGCCAAAGTCTTTTACTCGGCTTTGTGAGCAACACTTATGAGAAACAATAACTAGCTGCCACATACTCAACTTCAGTGATGGACAAGGCAATCGAAACTTTCTTCTTGCTAAACTAAAAAACTAGACATTGTTATAGAAATTGATAATTTTTGAAAGTGTTTTTCCTATTTAATAGGTGACTTGCAAAATCAGCATCTGAATAACTAATTAGAGTAAAAGTATGACTCCTATAGTACCATAGTCCTAAATGTAAAGTGCCAACTAAATACTTAAAAATTCTCTTAATGGCATTCAAATGAGACTCTTTATGATAAAATTGAAATCTAGCACACATGCATGTTACAAACATGATAACTAGTTTATTAACTATAAAATAAAGAAGGGATCTAATTATACCTCTATAGCAATTCTTATTAATCGACTTACCATTTTTATCCATGGAGAGTTTAGTAGTGGTGCTTATGGGAATTTCACTATCTTTGGTTCTTCTATACCGAATGTCTTGAGATGTCCTATATGTACTTGGCTTGGTTAATGAATATCCATTCTTGCATTACTTAATTTGAAGTTTAAGGAAGAATTTAATCTTACCCATCATGCTCATCTCAAATTCACCTTGCATCAACTTAGAGAATTCTTTGTATAAGCAATGGTTAGTAGCACCAAATATAATATCATCTATATAATTTTTCACAATGAGTAAGTCATTATTTAGTTTCTTTATGAAAAAAGTTGAATAAACTTTTTCTTTAGAGAATCCTTTCTCTAGTAGAAAGTTGCTTGACCTTTCATACCAAGCTCTAGGAGCTTATATCAAACCATATAATGCCTTAGTTAATTTAAATACTTGATTTGGAAATTCATAGTTCTCAAAATTTAGAGGTTGCTTAACATACACCTCCTCTTGAATGAAACCATTTAAAAATGCACTTTTAACATCCATTTAGAAAAACTTGAAATCCATGAAAGATGCAAATGCAATCAACATTCTAATGGCCTCTAATCTTGCAACTGAGGTAAAGGTTTCATTGTATCAATACATTCTTCTTGATTATATCTTTTGGCCATTAATTTAGCTTTATTCCTAGTAATGAACCTTGTTCATTGAGTTTATTCCTATAGACCTGTATGGTGCAAATAATAAAATGATTCTTAGGTCTTAGAACTAAGTTCCAAATCTTATTCCTCTTAAATTGATTGAGTTCTTCTTGCATGGCAATTGCTTAATACTCATCTTCCAAAGCCTTACTAGTAGACTTAGTTCAATTTAAGAAATGAAAGCTAAATTAACTAAAGGTCTAAGATAAGATATAGTTCTTAACCCATTCAATGTTTCACCAATGATGAACTTCTTTAGATGATATTTCTTGAAGTGCCAATCGTTTGGGAGATCTTCCTTCATTAAGAGTTGAGGCACCTCTTACACTTCCTTTTTGCTTGGTTTCGCTAACTTTAAAGGTTTAGGATTATCCTTTTCTTGAATGCTCATGTCCAAGAGTTCATCTATAAAATCATCATAATGATATCCTTTCTCAGATCAAGGGATTGGACTCATCAAAGACAATGTGCATAGATTCTTCAAAAACTAAGGTTATTTGTTAAAGACTTTATAAACCTAGCTAGGTTTGGAATACCTAAGAAAATGCCTTCATCGACCTTGAAATTAAATTTCACAAGGTTGCCTTTAGTTTTTAATATGAAGCATTTACAACCAAATAGTCTAAGATATGAAATCTTGGGCTTTAAATTGTTCTAAAGCTTATAAGAGGTTTTATTTAAGATTGGTCTTTTAAAAATACAATTTGAAATGTAACAAGTGGTGTTTGGCTTCTACCCAAATGTATAATGCTAAATTATACTTTTGAAGCATAGTTCTAACCATTTTCATCAATTTTTATTCTTCCTCTCAATTACCCCATTTGTTGAGGATTTTTAAGAGAAGAATAGGTGTGTAAAATACCATTTTTACAAAATATTTTAAGGTGCTCATTTTTAAATTTGGTTCCATGATTACTTATAATGCTAATTATACAAAAACCTTTTTCTTTTTCAATTTTTTTGCAAAACTTTTAAAAACATTAAAAACATCATTCTTATAAGCTAGAAAACACATCCAAGTAAATGTAAAGGAGTCATTAACAAGTATATATGTATTGTGCATTCCACTTAAACTAGTTACTCTTGTAGGTCAAAACAAATCCATATGAATGAGTTCTAATGGCTTAGAGGTGGATACTCTATTTTTTAGTTTGAAAGATGTTTTAACTTGTTTTCCTTTTTAATAAGCATCACAAGTCTTATCCTTAATGAACTTGAGTTTGGGCAACCCATCCATAAGTTTACTCTTACTAAGCACATCTAATAACTCAAGGTTAGCATGTCTTAATTTCCTATTCCAAGTCAAAGTGTCAAGGGAAATGAATATTAAACACTTAATGCATTTGTTGTCAACTTTATTCAAGTTAATAATGTAAACATTATTAACTCTTTCACCACTAAAACTACTTCACAATTATCTAATATACTCACAAAACAATTTTTAGGGGTAAAAGGTCACTTTGTTTCCTATGTCACGTAGTTGCCTTATACTAAGTAAATTATACTTCAAACCATTAATTATCAATACATGATGGATAGAGAGGGTTTAAAGATCATCTATTTTTCCAATTCCCATTATCTTCCCTTTGGCATTGTCTTTAAATGTCATTCTCCCTCCATTTTTTGCCTCAAGGGTAGTGAATTAGCCTCTATCCACATCATATGTCTTAAACATCCACTATCTAGATACTTTTGGCTTTTATCCTTGGTGGATATCAAGCACACCTATATAATAAGAAATTAACATTCTTTTGAACCCAAGTATTGTATGACTTGATGATAATGTGGAAGCTCTATTTAAGTATCCCAAGTCATATGTATTACCATAAAATCTTTATGGGTCTAAAAGAATATTGAGAGTATCTTTACCCTTTTTCAATTTAAAAATTGAAAATTTTAAATCCTAAATTTCTTATGAAAACTTTTCTTTCTCATGTCTAACTTTCTTAATTTCATTTTTCAAAGGAGTGGAATTTTTCAAATTATTTACAAGTTGTTCATTTGATAAAAAATTTTTTGCAAATTCATTTTTCAAACTTTCAAGTACTTTAGACATTTTTGAAAGCTCTTATTTATAGAGCTTTTTCTTTGAATGTAAGTTTTTACATTTAACATAAGTTTGCTTATCATAGAGCTCTCATCATCATCACCATCATTATCATCATCATAATTATTAATTAAAGCTATTATGTTCATCATAAGAAGAATGAGAAGTAGAAGGTACCTCATTGTTATCCTCATGTGCCATGAAGTAAAGGTAGGCCATCTTATGTTTCTCCTCTTCCTTTTTCTAGTTAGAGGAGTCATCCCATGTGGCTTTAAAGGCATTATTCTTATCCTTTGCTTCTTTGCTCTTGAATTTTAACTTGGGGTAATAACTTCTTATATGTCTTAGTTTCTTACATTTATAATAAGTAAACTCTTTACATTTCTTCCCATCATTCTTCTTATTATCTCTTTACCTTAAAAAGTTCTTTCTTTTTAATAGCATTTTGAAGCTTCTAGTGATTATAGCGATTTCATAATCTTCTTTACTAAAATTAACAAGGATCTCACCATCACTAGCTTTTTGAGAGGCTTTTGAGACAATTCCTTTCTTCTTCTTATCTTTTTTTTTGTTTTCATCTTCCCTTTACTTTAAGGTAAGCTCATGTGTTAATAACTTTCTAAATAGTATGTTTGTGGAAAGCTTTGACAAGTCATAAGCCTCTTATATGGGAGTGACTCTAGATTCCTAATCCTTTATAGGTAGGATTCTTAGAATCTCTATGTTCACTTCCTCCTTGGAGTAGTGTTTCTAAAGCTTCTTGAGGGTGTGAAGTGCATTAAGCCTATTGGTCATCTTGAAGCTTCATTTTGAAGAGTTCATACTCATAAACATAGATTTGAACCTTCTTACTTCTTACTTGAATGTTTCATTCATAATGGTTTTCAAGAGTCTTCTATATCTCTTTGGTGGATAAGCAATGTTGCACCTTTCCCCCTTCTTCCCTTGATATAGAGGCAAATAGGATAGTTATTGCCTTCTTATTCTTATGATTCTTTTCTTTTTGGTTTTAAGTCCATTGACTTCTATTAATGGTGAACTCAATTTTATATACTTTTTCCTTAGGAGTTTCCCAACCATCTAATACTATATCCCATAATCTAATTGGATCACTATTAAGATAATGCTTCATTTTAAATTTTCAATATGGGTAATCACTACCATCAAAGAAAGGTCTCAAAGAAGAGAAGTTTATAATTTCATTCCTTATGGTCATAAATTCTTACAATGAAGTTCCAAAAAGTTAAACTTTGATACAAAATAAAAAGCCCTAAGGGGGAATAGGGCTAAAAAGAAATTATAGGAGAACTAAAAGAGACTAAGAGTTCAGTAAGAGATTAAAACGATAGACATAAGGATTAAATGTTTTTTGTTGAACCTACATCTCTACCTAACTTCTTTTAAGATAGGATTTTCAACACCAACTCTAATTTATTCACTTAGATTGTGTTCACAATATGCATTTTATTGCTCAACTCAAACTAAATACAATCCTTGTGTTTTTATTAGCTTAGCTTAAAACCAAAACCAATTCTCAAGTGTTGGTTCACACTTCAACTAAATCCTCTAGATTATATATTCATTTTCCTTTTTAACCTAAAAAGAGATAAAGAAGACTTAATAATAGGAAACATAACCCACACTCAAAGGTTCTTAAGATAACTTAAAGAGAATAAGCACTGAGAGCTTGAATACAAGTGAATGCTAATCAATGAATTAGTTCAATAATGTTCTAACTCTTTAAATGAGCTTCTAGACTTATTTATATAGTTGAAGCTCAAAATATTACTATTAGTGTGCATTTAATTCGTCTTTAACCTCCCTCAATTTCATTTATTTGAATATTAATCTTTTTACTAAGAGAAGACCTCTCACGATCATGAGGGGCATGCTAACGATTATGAGGGGCATGTTCATGATTATGAGGAATGAAAACTAGTTGTTTAGGACCTTATGTATCCATTGGGGCTGAGGAAGGCATGCCTTACTATTATGATACACTGCCTAAGTGTTAGTGATATACTCTAGGCCAACTATGTAATGGCCATACTTTGACATTGTTATAAGCACCCAATTTCGGGATGCAATTGTGCACGTGTGTGACAAAGGCCCCTATGATGAAAATCTAATCAAGAATTGATCTCTAGTGTCGAGTTTCATGATTTAAAGGACTAAATTGCTACATTTTGTGGATTTAATTACAAAATTGATTTTTCAGGGATTTGAGGAACTTTTTTGTAATTTAATTAAAAAAATGATCGGTATACATTTAATGCCGATCGACATTACGTAATGCCAGTTGACATTAAGCAATGCCAATCGGTATTACAGGATAAAAATTGGCATTCCAAAGTGCTGATTGTCGCTAAAAATTGATTTTTTATGATGAAAATTTATTACTTTCGTCATTTCCTATTTTTTTTCATTGGTCTAGGACATCACATGTCCCTGTGTGTTTGAGTCTTTGATTTTTTCAAAACTCTATCGCCACTTATTATCTTGATTTTGAAAATTCAAAAATAAAAAAAATCAAGCGCAACTTCCCTATGTGATCACAAGGGTTGGAGGTTGCTAGGTGAGGCTTTAAAAGCTAGAAGGAAGTGATGTGGAAAGGATGAGAGTAAACCCTAGAGAAGTAGAGGCTGCAAAAAAAAAAACCGTAGTTATTTTCTTTATTGTGCAGAAAGCCATATACTTTAGCTCTTCATTTTTCATTTTCAAAACCTTTAGGAAATCAACAAAAATACGTGCTTTGCTTTTAAAGTTCAGAAAATCAAGAAAAAAAACAATAGAGTCAATCTTAAAACAGTGACAATCCCAATCTAACGGGCATTCAAACGATATTTGCATAACATCTCCTACTCTTTTTTTTTCTTTTTTTGATTTGATTTCTTTGTTTTATTTCTTAATTGAGTCATTATTGATTATTTTTTTTTTAATTTTGATTGGTGTTTTGTGGTGCTCTGGATATGAGGTTGGTGATATGAGATTTTGGCAATATTGAAAAATCTATGGGATGTCATGTACTGAATTTTGTGAAATACTTATAGAATTTAAGGTTAATTATTTTTTCTAGTATTTTGTTCATTGCATTTACTGGATTGTAATTAATTTTTTTTAAATTTTCTATACTGTAGTTTGTAATAGCCCCAATAGAGGGAAATTAGTGAAATTTTAATTCTCTGAACTAAAAATTGATTAATAATCTAGGCTCAATTTGATAAATTCAATTAAAATCAATGATCATAGTAGATTAATTTTAGGGTTACATGAAACTAAATTAGGGTTTTTTTAGAAAAATCACGTAAATTGTTGTTTTGATTTTTTTTTTGTTAAATTGGGTTTTGTTTTTGGTTGTCATGCCTTTTAGGCCTTAAGCCCATAGTAGGATCAACCCATTTAATAAATAGGCTTAAAAATGGTTTTTATTTTTTAATTAATTTAAAATTAATTTAGCCCTATTTAGGTTAATTAGATTTAGGCCCACTTTTAATTAATAAAATTAAATTAGACTTTAGTTCAACCCACTAAAGTATTTTTAATTCTTCTTTAAAATCTGTAAACAATAGGCCCATTTTCTTATTTAAATTAAAACAAGTAGATTTAGGCTCACTAATTCAATTAAAATATTGGCCCATCTTTAGTCCATTTTACTTGTAAATAAAATAAGTTGAATTAGCTAACTTTAATTAATAAAATTAATCTAGTTTAGACGTAGGGATGCTACCTTTTGCATGCATTTTTACATGTAATTTTATGACTTGTTACCTTTAGGTTAAATGGATGTTTAATTAAGGTTTAAATAAAATTGCATGTAATTAAAGAATAAGATAGTAATTCATAAAATAATTTTAAATGAACACGAGACTAAGAGAAGTTAGTTTTCCATTCCCAGAATCTTCAATTAAGTACCACTATTTCAATTTGTCCCAGTTATTACCCTGGGTGGCGACTCCTTATCTACATGCTATGTCTTTGTGATATAGTAGTGTGTTCCCTAGGGCCTTGAGCCCAAACAATGTCACGGTTGCTAAAATCTTGGGCATGCTCTAAACCCCGCTATCTATAGTGGTAACTCCACTGAGGATAAAAGATACTGATTCTACTTATGTTCTTTAGAATTATTTTATTAATTATTATTTTATTCTTGCATTCATTCTGCATGTCCCTATTAAACCGATGGCGTTAGTTTATGATTCCATTATTCCACTAGCTTTATGGAGTTATAAATTGGCTAACCATTACTCTTAGCCTTAACTTGATTCAAGAGAGATTATCAAACTCATTTGACCAGAGTCTGTAACCCAAGTCCTAAAGGGGGGTAATCTTCTCTCTAGTTTGCAAAGGATGCTAGGCCTCTCTGACCTGGGCCTTTACTCAAGTCTTAAAGGAGAGCATCTTATTAAGGGAACCTTGACTTTTCATCGGACCCTAACCACATATAATGGCTTAGTAACTTTTCCTAGGATTTACCCAAATTGCTTGTGTATGTTGCCATGAGGTATTTCTATCTATAAAAACCCAGGCCCATACTTTTGATGCCCACTTGGGCTAATGAAGATTAGACTAGACCTTTATACCTAAAAATGATGTTTCTATGCGTTTGCTACTTTAAGAGAGATGTGGCATGCACGTCAGTTCTTGATATCCTCTGTTGATATTAAAGCCAAGACCAAAAATCTTAGGAAAACAGACTCACCATTAAACATGTGTGTAGGAGGAATAAGGTTAGAAGGATGAATGTTGTACATTTGATTGATACTTACTATTCGTTACTTGTTGCATAGCACGTGCATCATGCTTAAATGCATACATGTATTTCATCCATCACACTAACACTTTGGTTTACAACCATCATAGATTCACCTAGGTCTTCTCGTATTTGGGGATGGAAAGGTGACAGACTAAGAAGGATATATTTGAGTCCTAAAGCCATAGTAGAAGAGATCTTGAACATACTGGAGAAGAGTCCTATCAATCTGCTTTACTTAGAAGCTGAAGCAACTACACCTGAACCTACAAAGATGGAACAACAACAAGGAGGGAACTGGACTTCAGAAGATATCAAGGGAGCTTTGATGGATGACATGAGGGCTATGATACAAGATGAATAGAGACAAGCATTGTCTGGACTGATGCAACCTACTGCTACTATCATACCACCACCTGTAATTGAGCAACCATATGCTACTGCAGCTATCCCACTTATTGTAGCTGCTCCACTTGCTGCCAATAATGTTGGGGGCCAACTTGTTACTAGAAACCCACTAGTTATTAATGTAAAGCTGGAGGATGTTGAGAAATACATGGTAGAGAAAGCAAAGAAAGAGTCACTCAAACTAGTGCAAGACCACGAGTCCAAGCAGATGCAAGCACTGACTGAGAAGATGTCCAAGATAGAGGAGCTAATTAGCAGACAAGGCATGGGATATTCATTTAACTTCGATGACATGCTACAAATGGAAGATGATAGGTTGCCTGATAAGTTTAAAATGTCGCAGCTGTAGAAATTTGATGGAAGAGGAGACCTAATGATTCATCTCAGTTAATACACAACCATTATAAGTAATACTAAAGCCAAATTAATAGTAATCACTAGGTTATTTGTGTTATCTTTAAAGGGTATGGCTATAAATTGGTATCATGGGCTGGAAAAATATATTAGGGTTGGCTGGAAAGAATTATATATTGCCTTTTTGAAACAATATAATTATAACACTAGATTGGAAGTGTCCATAAGAGATTTAGAATTGACAAAGTAGAAATTGAATGAATCCTTCTTTGATTTTCTTACTAGGTTCTTGAACAAAGCATGACTGATGAAGAATAAGCTCGTTAAGAAAGATTAGGTTAGGATGATAGTCCATAATGTATCACCTAAACTAGTTGAGAGATTGCAGATAATGAACCCCAAAATAGTCATAGACCTGCATGATGACGGTCTACAAGCTGAAGAGATTGAGAATGAAAAGAAGAAAAGCTATAGAGGCACCAAAACTTAAAATTACTCAACTGGGGTCACATAATAAGGAAGCATAGGCCAAGCTATGGAGGTGCGCATAGTTCAGCTGCCTAGGAAATTCTCCAACTTCAATTAACCACTCTCAAAAGTCCTAGACTGATTAATTTAGAAAGGCATACTCTGACCCTTAACCTTTTCCAAACGACCTAACCCAAATGTCCCTAGCTATGACCCTAACAACTATTGTAAGTTTCACCAAGTTGTTTGTCATTCCATAGATACCTGTATCTACCTCAAACATGAAATCTAAAACCTAATAGACGCTGAAAAAATCATAAACCTTAAAAAATCCAATCCTAACCCAAACACTAGAAACAATCCTTTGCCAAACTATTGAAATGTCCCACCACCAACCACCATGATGATCAACTCAGGAGTTAATGAGGAGGAAGTGCTAGACTCCTTTGAAAACCTAAACCTTACATACATAAAGGAATCTCTTGATGCCTCTAGTGGAGTTAAGGATTTCTTGGGACAACCCTCAGGCACATTTGATTACAAAGTGTTTTACTCCAAACCACCCTCTATTGATATCCATATTGAATTAATAATGCCTTTAGGATGGGGTGATGAGTTTGATAATGAGCCAACATAAGAAGAAAAAGAATACAAAACTCTAGAATAACCACGAAAAAGAGTTAAGGATTTGTTGGGGCAACCCTCAGGCAAATTTGATTTTAGAGTATTTATTCAAAACCAGCTTCTAGTGACATATCCGTTAAGGAGATTATGCCTATAGGATGCGGTAATGAGTTTAAAGAGAAGAGTAAAGGGTCCTTAACTCTTGAAAAAAGGATCGAGGAGCTACTGAGTAAGCATCTGAAAAAGTTTAACATGGAGGGAAAATAAATGTGAGCAATGGAAGTGTGGAAGAATTGAAAAAGGGACTAGATTATTGGGGTTGTAGACATATAGTATGACTCTAACGAGTAAAGTCCCGTTGGTCTTGACACATGGAGTGATAACCCTAATATGAATCATGTCACTAGGAGTGGGAGGAATTACATGGCAATAGAAAAGAAAATTGAGAGAGTCACAAAAGAAGAAGAAGTAGAGGATGCAGAAATAAAAGGAAGAGAAAAAGAAGACCTAATTTTAAAACAACTAAAGAAGGCTAAGGCAAATTTTAGAATTTTGGAGCTACTAATGCATTTAGGTAGTCATAGAAGAGCTCTTATCAAGGCTCTATTAAACATGAACATTGAAACATCAGCTGCACCTGAGGCTATGGTAGTAAAGGTTATGAAAAATAAACATGTGTTGATAACATTCTCAAATGATGATTTGCCTTTGGAAGGAGGAAATCATAATAAAGCATTATTTATCCTAGCTGAAGTAAAGGGGAAGCGAACCAACTTTACAATGGTTGATGATGGTTTTGCTATTAATGTGTGTCCATTGAAGATCCTGCCTAATTTGGGTTTGAAAGCTGATGACTTAATAGGTTCAAACTTGATAATCAGAGCCTATGATGACAACACTAGGAATATGGAAGGGACATTCCAAGCTCTGGTTAAAATAGGACTTGTGGGATCTATCGTTGAGTTCACTATATTAGATATCTCTATCTCCTATGCCTTATTACTAGGAAGGCCATGGTTCCATGCTCTAAGAGGAGTACCCTCAACTTTGCACTGGAAGATAAAATTCCCTTATGAAGGAGATATAGTGACTATAGAAGCAGGAACTGATGCAGCTGTGGCCGCTATATTGGAGAAACATAAGCAAGTGTGTGTTCCTCTTGGTTTTCAAGTTGCTAGGATATTTGACGAAACTGAAATGGACCTAAAGGTTGTGAAGATAATGGAGAGCATGAATTATCAAGCTAAACAAGGATTGGGAAATAATGAGTAAGGAAGCCCTAGGCTACCAGAGTTTAAGATTCATAGTGATACTAAGGGGTTAGGCTGATATAGAACCTGGTAGCAATACCAGAAGGAAGAAGGGAAAGGCTAAGATAGATAAGCCCTTAGGGAGAATTAGGCCGATAAGTGAGAATTTTATCACGCCAAGGGAAGGCAAGTACTATTTAGGTGCCGAGGAATCTATCAATGTTGGTGGAAATACATTCTGGGTTTAAGATCTTCAAAGAGCAAATTATGGAGAACCTAGTATAGGATAATAAAGAGGAAGTGATAAAGTAGGTAGCTAAGAGGATGGGTAATACTGTTGTTGAAGTTACACAAGCTAAGACCAGAGTGGACTGAGAAAATAAGAGAAGAGATTACTAAACAAATTCAAACTAACTTCTTGGAAGTAGTAGATTACCCCCAATGGCTAGCAAATATAGTCTCGGTACCCAAGAAAGATGGTAAAGTGCATATATGTGTCAATTTTAGAGATTTAAATAAAGCATGTCCAAAAGATGACTTTCCTTTACCCCACATCAATTTCGTAGTGGATAGTGTGGCATCAAGTGCTATGTATTCTTTCATGGATGGGTTCTCTGGGTATAATAAGATAATGATGGCAGTTATGGATAAGATCAAGATAGCTTTCACTACGGAATAGGGGACATATTGTTATAAAGTTATGCCTTTTAGGTTGAAAAATGCAGGTGCAACATACAAAGGATAACTACTGCTCTTTTCCATGACATGATGCATAAGGAAGTTGAGGTGTATGTAGATGACATAATGGTTAAGTCAGAAACAAGAGAGGGACACTTTGAAGCATTGGATAAGTTCTTAGAGAGCATTGATAGGTATAATCTGAGACTCAACCCAAAGAATTATATTTTTAGAGTTACTTCAAGGAAGCTGCTGGGTCATATAGTTAGTAGTAGAGGAATCAAAGTAGATCTGGATAAGTGAAAGCTATTCTGGAAATGCTAGCACCAAAGACAAATAAAGAAGTGAGAGGGTTTATTGGCAGGTTACAATATTAGTAGGTTCATTACAAAGCCTACTAATATTTGTGACCCAATCTTCAAGCTATTGAGAAAAGATCAATTTGTAGAGTGGAACGATGATTATTAGAAGGCCTTTGATAAGATAACAGAATATCTCACTAATCCACTTGTACTGAGACAATTGAGGCAAGGGAAACCATTGATTCTATATTTGGCTCTAGAGGAAAAGGTAATAGGGGCAATGTTAGCTCAAGAAGGACTGGATGGGATAGAGCATATATTGTATTACCTTAGCCAAAAGTTCTTAACATATGAAGAAAAGTATGATTTGGTGGAAAATACATGTTTTATAATGATCTGGGCAGCAAGAAAATTGAGGCATTACTTTTAGTCTTATAGGGTTCAGGCTATTTCAAAGATTGATCCCTTGAGATACTTACTGCAGAGACTTGCTTGGACTGTAAGGATGTCTTTATGGCTTGTACTCCTAATTGAATTTGATATAGAGTATATTACCATAAAGGTTATCAAAGGAAGGGCAATAGCGAAATTCCTAGCATATAATGCAGTAGAGGGTGATGAATTATGGAGCGTAGAATTTCCATATGAGAATCTAGCAATTGTAGAGCATCAAGAATCGAAGCTTTATTTTGATGGGGCTATAAACAAAAAAGGAGCTAGATTAGGAGTGATCTTTGTCATGCCAGAAGGAGAAACCATACCGATGGCCAAGAAACTGGATTTTAAAGTAACCAATAATATGGCTAAGTATAAGGCATGCATTCATGGAGTGGAAGCAGCAATAGTGGCTAGAGCAAACGAGTTATTAGTATATGGGGATTCGATGTTGGTTATTAGTCAAGCTAACAAAGAATGAGAAGTAAAGGAGGAAAAGCTAAAACCCTACATTTGCTATTTGAGGACTTTAATAAAGAACTTCACAAAATGTCTTTTTATCCATCTATCAAGAGACGAAAATCAAATGGTAGAAGCTTTAGCAATGCTCTCTTCAATGTGGCATAGTGTAACTGGATTGACCATAAAGCTGTTAGTGATCATGAAATCAAGAGCTCCATGTTATGGGGGTGAGAAAATTATGGGAATTCAAGTAGGGCCTAAAGAGAAGCCCTGGTTTTATGATGTTTAAAGGTTAGTTGAGGAAGGAAAATATCCAGATGAAGCCACTTCAAAAGAGAGTTATACCCTGTATGTTCTTACATGTAATTTTACAAGTCATGCTGGGGTGTTGTATAAGAGAATGCCAAATGGGATACAACTCAAATGTCTTAAAAAAAGAAGAAGCAGAAGAGGTGATAAAGGAGATTCACACGGGAGCTTATGCTTCTCACATGAATGGAATAATCCTAGCAAAGAAGATAATCAGACAAGGGTACTACTGGATGAGCATGGAAAGAGATTGCATTAAGATAGTAAAGCAATGCCATTAATGTTAGATCTATAGGAATCTCAACCACTTTCCTCCAATGGTGCTAAATAGTTTATCATCTCCTTGGCCTTTTGCAACGTGGGGGATTAATATCATAGGAAAAATAAGGTCAACAACATCAAATGGACATAAGTATATAGTTGTGGCAATTGATTACTTCTCTAGATGGGTAAAGGTTGAATCTTTTAATACTTTAAAGGCAAAGTAGATGGCCTGGTTCATTGAAAAGAATCTTATTTGTAAATATGGGGTTCCATATCACATTATGACGGAAAATGGGGTTTAGTTTCAAGCAGAGATGACATAATTGTTATAGAAATATGGGATTAAGCATCATAAGTCTTCACCGTATCGGACTTAGGCTAATGGAGCAGTAGAAGTAGCAAATAAGAATATCAAGAAAATCCTCTCTAAGATGGTCAAAACTTACAAAGACTAGTCTGAGTACTTTCCTTTTGCCTTGTGGGAATACAAAACTATGGCCAAAAATGCCATAGGCCAAACTCCGTTCTCTTTGGTGTATGGCTGTGAAGCAGTTTTGCCTATAAAAACTGAGATCAAGTCTCTAAGAGTGGTTATGGAGGCCAAAACGCCTGAGAGTGAATGGGCATAAAAGAGATATGATCATCTAGTATCTCTTGATGAGAGGAGGATGAATGCTTTGTTCATACTCAGATATATCAAAGGATGATAATAAGGTCATTTAACAAGAAAGTAAGGCCAGGGAAAATAATAGTTGGGGACATTGTGTTAAAATAGTCTAGAGCAATGGTGTTCAATTTGAGAGGAAAATTCAAACTGAATTGGGAAGGACCGTACTTAGTCAAGTCAATTCTGCCAAAGGGAGCTACCAAGATATATGATCTTGAAGGGAATGAGTTCATAGAGCCTGTTAATCTAGATCACCTTAAGAAATACTACCTGTAAAAATAAATAAAAGTAGTATAAAGAAAATGAAGTCTATGGACTAGAAAACCTTAAAAGGCTAGTCAGGAAAAAATTAGGACATTCCCATTGTTCAGAAAGCCTATAAAGGGCTGGCAGGCAAAAATTAGGGAATAAATAAAATAAAAATGTCCCATTGATTAGAAAACCCGCAAAGGGCTAGTTATGCAAAAGTTAGGGAAGTGAAATGTGAGCAAAAAATATTCAGTTAGAAAATCCGAAAGGACTAGCTAATAACAGGAGTTATGTCATGTAATATAGTAAATGTACTCATTTTGGCCTTACTTAATTTTATTGTAAAATTGCATGTTCTATCTTATTTATGACGCATAAGTACTAGAAAGGAAAACATAACATAAAAGCTTAAAATTAGCTTTATGATACCATTTTGCTTTAGTATATAAAAGAAGCCCGCTAAGTTGAAAACCCAAAAGGGCGGCTTAGACAAAAATTAAGGAAAAAAGATAAAAAAATAAAATTCACTTAGGACCATCTATTCATCCAAGACTAATTTCAAGAAAGGGAAATTTGAAATAGATCAGTACAAGAAGGCAGTCTAACATAACTATAAATCATAAATGAAGAGCTCCACTAGTAGGGCACAGGCTCCATCCTCTACTAGGGTCATCATGATGATAAGTATTTAGAGGTATGATAGATGAAGTACCAAAGCTGTAGGGGTCCATGCCTAAGTCCCTAAGCCGTTAGGAAGGGGGACATCGCCAAAAACAGCACCAGCAAAGGCTCCCTCACAACTAGTCCCAAAGTGTTGAGTATGTTGTGCATGACTAGGTCTAGGCCAGATAACTCAGGCACAATCTCAGGATCAGGAGCAGTCTTAACCCCCTGAGTAGTTCTGGCCTCCTCCTCCACCACCTCATCGACAGGGGAGCCAATCTCCTCAAACTGTGAGAAAAGTAAATAAGTGATTTGAACATTCCAGAAGAGAAATGATCATAAGTTACCTCAGCCTAGTCAGTAGGAACCTACTCTAAGAGGTTCTCTTGGATGAACTACTGGTAATGGCGAGATTGCTCATGAAAAATCATGTCATCATATTCCTATAATGCCTCTCTCAAATCTAAACCTGTTAGATGAAAACTATATAACATCAAGAGAGGAACATCAGAAGGAATATGACATCAGGAAGGTCTAAAAACCCACTCTCCCAAATGCCACATCTGGTAGCCATAACTAGGGAGCAGAATCCTCATGTCCTTGAGTCATACTATAGCAACCATGAAATTGTACCTCTGGATGTCATCCGCTCCCTCCAACCAATTAGATTTAATTTACAAAATCATGTTATTAAGTTTAACTTGCATTAAATTATAGAATGTTATTGATTTTATTTTCCTACCAAGTGCCACTTAATAGTGTTTAGTTGATCACGGTAAGTCTGCAAAGTGTTCCTAACACTCGCTAGATGGGAAGAGCCCCATCTCTACATTAGAGGGAAACTCCTATCATAAATGATAGCATCGAAGCCATAAATCAACCCAATCTCTAAACTCCAGATCTGGAAAGAGGAAATAAGTTACAAAAAAAGATGACTTATATGCAAAGCGTGCCAAAAGCCGCACATAGTGATAGCACCTCTACAAATAGTGTCCAGTCTATAATATAGATAAGCCAACACAGTAGATCCCTAATCAAGGGTGACAACTCGGTCTAAGTCTCGAAGAGGGCTGAGAAGGGCAATGCTGGCCTTATGACCAGTCTCACAAAAGAGGGTCATGCCAAGCAATATCAGAATGAGACACCTCGCCTTATGGGCAATCTGATAAGGAGTGGTGGTAGGAAGATGTATGAATCCCTTGATTAACAATGAAAGAAGAACATTCTACTGATTCTTCCATGTTGGAGTGAACCCAGTCAAATCTTGCACATACTAACTCTATGCATGCTCAGGGAGACTACAGTAGCTAATATCGAAGGAAATGGAGTCCCTCCGAAGGTAATCCCTATGATCACATAAAAACACATAGGTGAAATTGTCAACTCGCCTACACGAGTATGGAACGTATGGGTGGTGTCCATCCACTGCTCAATCAGTGTGAATAAAGAATGGCAATTGGACCTCCCTCGAGCTGTCGAAAGCCCAACAATAAATCGTCTAAACCTGGAGGCCCATACTAGTTGTGCCATATTTTTTAGTAGCCCATGAAATAATTCATGAGCTATATGAAAACAAGCCGTGAATTTCATTAGTCACTAGTAGAATTTCGAGGATAGAAATAATAATAATTAATTAAATGATTAAAAAAAATTTTGGACCAGTAAAGTAGAATGCTGATTGGCATTGCACAAATATCGACTGATTTCTAGACTTCTGACTCAGATTTTCAAACTTTCGATCGGCCATTCAATTGAAATCCTATATTCCTGGGTTAAATTTATTTTTTTCATATATTTTTTTGAGTAATTTTTAATCTAATTTCAATAATATACACAATCTAAAATTAATTCTAATTACTAATTGTGTGAATACATTTTTGTAGAAATGAACAGAAATGAGGAAGTGTTACCTCATTGCCTACATCTGTGCACCTTTGAAGGTGAAGGCAATCAAAGGAAGCACAGTAGAACCCTCTCGAAGTCCAAGGTTGTTCTGAGGAAAATGGAGAGGCATAATAGCTTGGTCACTAGAATCTCTGCTCCTCTGTGCAACCTGTGTTGTGGGTCAGCCATAGGATCTGACAGATCGTGAATCGAACTTCGGATGAGCAAAAAATCAAAAGAAGAAAATCCTAGAAAAAAAAAGAAATGAAGAGGGAAATGAAAGAATAGAATCAAAAAATAAGGAGGGAAGCTTCTTATAAATGGAAAATATCCATTTTGGTCCCTTGACTAAGCTTGCATTAAAGATTAAGTTTTTCTTTGTAATTTCATCCATAATTACATCTTGATTAGGATTTAATTCCTAATTAATTCATTTACTCATGTCATCAATTAATGAATTATTATTAATTGCATTTGTATTTAAATTTTAAATTTTTTGTCAAGTACAAAAGACGTAATATAATTACAGAATTCAGTTTTGCATTTTTACATGCATTATTTTACATCAAAAGATTTCAAAAGTCATTTCGTGCTACATAGTAGCTAAAACACAAATTTCAAAATTATGATGTTATGTGGTTGTTGCACAGTAGTCATAACACGAATTTCAAATTCATCATGTTATGTGCTTCAATAGCAGTTATAAAATGCAAATTTTCAAACCTTTTATCACTAAACACTACACAGTAGTTATAATATCATTGCTAAACGTTCCATATGAACTAGAACACATTTTTCAAATCACGAATCACTAAACATCCCCTAGGGAATATAGTGAAATTTTAAATCACAGATTGCTAGACGTTCTATAGGAACTATAACACTTTTTTTCAAATCAAGGCTCATTAGACATCCTACAAGAATATAGCGAGAATCATTGCATTCATTTCATTAAAACGTCCCACAGGGAATATAAAAAAATCCACTATCACTAGACATCCCAAAAGGAATATAGTGCAGTTTGCCAAATACTACACAGTAGTTATGGTATTATTGCTAGACGTTCCATAGGAACTATAACACTTTTTTCAAATCAAGGCTCACTAGATGTCCTACAAGGAATATTATGAGAATCATTGCATTCATTTCGTTAAACATCACACAAGGAATATAATGAAATTCATTGTCACTAGACATCCCAAAGGGAATATAGTGCAGTTCACCAAACACTACACAATACTTATGGTATTATTGCTAGACGTTCCATAGGAACTATAGTATGTTTTCAAATCACAAGTCGCTAGATGTCCCATAGGGAATATAGCAAAATGCATAAGTTTCACTAAATGTTCTATAGGAAATATAGTGAAACATATCAAACATAGCATCTTACTTAAAAATACTCAGTAATTTAAGTATCAACATGTCAAATAGGATATAATGAAGTACCCTAATTTTTTCTTTCGAAATTGTGTGCTAATGTTGCTTTGCCATAATTTGTCAGGCAAACAACAATAAAGGGGGGCAATTGTAAGCACTTAATTTCGGGATAGAATTGTGCACGCGTGCAATAAAAACCCGTATGATGAAAATCTAATGAGAATTGATCTCTAGTGTCGAGTTTCATGATTTAAAGGACTAAATTGCTACATTTTGTGGATTTAATTACAAAATTGTTTTTTCATGGATTTAATTGCAAAAATTAGAAACTTCTGAGGACCTTTTTTATAATTTAATTTAAAAAATGATCGACTGACATTTAATATTGATCAGCATTGTGCAATACCGACTGGCATTACATAATGCCAATTGGCATTACGGGATAAAAATCAGCATTTCAAAGTGCCAATTTTTGCTAAAAATTGGTTTTTTACGCTAAAAATTGATAAGCTCTATTTTTTGACACATCCTTACACCAAACTTTAACTGGATGGTAAAATAGGTTGTGATAGGATATAGAATGAGTTGTGTGAGAAATATGAGTGGTTAAGATGGAATTGTCTCTCAGTTATTTTGAGAAGATATTTGTTAGGCCCCTCAATGAGTTAGACTGAAGAGAAATGCATGACCATGCTAGAATGATAAAGAGTTATTAGTGTTACTCTATTTGGGATCGAGAAACAATATGATTGAACAATATAAGGATGATATAATCCATGCCTTATGTTCAATAAGGATATTATATGACAAAAGGACTATAGTACACACTGTGTATTAGGTTATGATGGATTATCGATCTTCACACAACTTTAGTAGTTAAATGTCTTGCTAGAGACCAATTATGACTTGTGGACTAAAATGGAATTTTAGGTCCACTGCCAATATTGTACGAACCTACAAGGTTGCACACTTAGAACAGACCCAAAGTAGACTTAGGTTAATTAGCCCAATAATTATCTCTATGGAAGATTAAGTAAATAAGTATATATATATATATATATGTATGTATGTATGTATGTATGTATGTATGTATGTATATATATAATATTTATTTATTTATTTCCTAATTTACTTTTGGTAAGAGCTATCTAAAATAAATACGAAATGATTCTAATTTAGAATTAGAATCAAAGTGGAAAAGGAATTCTAATCTTACCAAAACTTTTTTAGTAAGTGAAATCTTAGATATGATGTATATATAAACATCTCTTTCTCTAGGGTTTGCATAGTGATATTCTCATTCTTCCTCTACTACTTTTTATGAGAAAAACACATAGATAGAAATTGTGTTATGAGACAACAATGTTTCTAGCAAACTTACTTTGCTTTAGATTATCTTATTCGTGTGGATATCGTAAAGAGCATGATCTTTTGGTAACGTCTTAATTTTATAAGAAGACACGAAAAGCTCAAGGTAGGGTGTCACCGGAGTGAACACCACCCTCTCTTCCTTCCAATTATCTTGCCATTAGATTATCTTGGTGAGTGTTTGGAAACCCTCTTAATTAATCTAAGTCAAATTACATGGATCTAGGTTATTGGTTTTTATGGTTAAAAGTTTTGTTTTCCATTGCATTATGTATTATGAAACTTAACACTAAGATTATGAGTGGTCACCTCATGATTTGGAGTAGGGATCATGAGGGGCTTAGACTTTTCCCTTCTTTAGGATGCCTTTCATCATAATTGGGATAAGAGATTCATAATTATGATAAGAGATTCACGATCAAGACTAGACTGCTTATGATAATGGGGGAAGATCATAAAGGGTTTAAAAGTCTAACTTATTTTGGCTTCTTTTAGTCTTCAACTCGTGTGGTCGGGTCATGATCATGACTTGAGCTCATAAAGGGCAATTTAAGGCTTGAAGCTCCATTACTTTGGCCTTTAATAAGTCCTCTTTAGATTTATAACTTTTGGTAGGACTTTAATGGGCATGAATTGAGATCTTGAGGGCTTTAAATGAACTTCAATTATTGAGAACAATTTCAAGGATGCTAAAAAATGAGTTTTAAGATTTTATCAATTGTAATTTGCATCTAAATAGACTTAGAGAAAATGTTAGTACTTTTAAATTCTTTGTTATAGTAAAAAAACTTCAGGGATTAGTGATGCAAATGATCAATGTACATTGATGTTGAGCTTCTTATGAATTTGATAATTTATAGTGCTTATGAGTATTGAATTGAGCATGTGAACACATATAGTGCCGAGCATGTGTAGTACTAAGTATTGGACTAAGCACGTGTGGAGTGCTGGTGGGCACGCATAGTTTTGAACACTTGTAATGCTAAATATTATATCGAGCACATATACAGTGTTGGTGGGCACACGTAGTGCTAAGTATTAGACTGAGCACACATAGAGTACTAGTGAATGTTGAATTGAGCATGTGTAGAGTACTGATGAATATTAAACTGAGCACACATAAAGTGCTGGTGAATGTCAAACCAAGCATGCTTAGACTGTTGGTAAGGGCCTAGTTTTTGTTGTACGCTCATATGACGGGTACCTATAATGGATCATACTTTATAATAAATAACAAAGGAATGGAATTTTACCATCAATATAGCCTAGTGTGATGTTTTATGTTATATGATAGATCTGAGCATGGCTAGTGCAGTATTAATGTCAAAATTGAGCTTTATTAATGTTCTTTTAATGTTGAATAAGGCGATTGGAGTGTTTGAATATTCAAACTATAACTAATCAAGTGATGTAGGCCTAATAATGCACTCAAAATAGCATCCATACTTGTGGCTAATGAATGTACTTTCTATAATAATAGATAAACAAAGAAGAATAATTTTTTTTTTTTGGATTATTCGATTTCCTTTAGCAATGAATGGTGAGTCCTTAGTGTATTCACAAAGATATACAAATATGATTTAAGGAGCTGAATTAAAGAGCAAAAATCCTCATTGGTCAAGGATTTAAAGGAGAAACATAGCTAATTTGATCCTTCGATGAACTTTGTGAAGAATTTTGCTATAAAAAGGGAATTTTCACTTAAGCAAATTGGAGGAGAGGCAGCTACCAAAGAATTTGAGTGTGGGATTGAAGAACTTAAAGATGATAGAAGATTGAAGAATGCTTCACCAAGTTTTTTCTTTACTTATTTCTTCATCTATCTAATATACCATGCTTGATCTTTTTGTAGTATTTGAACAATTTATTATGAGTAGCTAAATTATTTAAGGTTTAGTTTTGGAGTAGCTAGTTTGACATGTTGAAATTTTTATTTCTTTATTACTGAATTAATTTTCAGTTAATTTTATAAATTGTGCTTAATATCTTGTATTCAATTATGGACTCGATTGATTGCATGTTTATGAATAGATTTCTATTGAAAGTTGAGTAATTTGCTAGCTTTCAACTCATAAGACTTAGAAAATTTGGCTATGAAAGTAGGTGAATCTTTTGAGGAGTACTAAACGATTAAAAAAGCTTAATGAACTTTGATTAATTGGTTAATTAGTAACCATGAAAATAAGTTAGTAACTAATCTTAGTATACGTGAATGATTTTGAAAGAGACTTTATTTAGAATAATTTACCATTAACAGTGATTAATGAAATAATTATGTAATTCAAGTTATAACAAGTGAAGCGAACCCAAACTCTACTATAGCTTATTGATTGAATTTTAGATTATTTGGATGTTAGTTAATTATTTAAATATTAGTTTTTGTTATTTTTTTATTTGAATATGAATTTGCTAGCTAAAGAAAATAATGAATAGTTGATATTTAGTAGGTTAATTCTTGTGGGACGATACTTTAGTTATAACTTTATTACTTATTACAATCCATATACTTATAGAGTTGAGATAATATATGCATTTGAAAAAATGAAATCATTACATAATTTTCATGGTCATAATGTTTCACAAATGATGCCTCCAAATACCTCATTGCACACATATGAGGTTAATGACAGTGATTCAAAGACAAATTTAGGATAAAGCTTTGAAACTGAGCTTTTCCTAGCAAAAAGGAGAATCCATCAATATTTAATTAGGGCATGTTGTGGCCATGAGATGATGGAATAATCAACTAGAGTGATGATGAAAAGTTTGAGTCATACGCAATGTGTATGATTTGATTAATTAATATTTATATTTTAGAAATTTTAATATTTTTCAATTGTATTTTACAAATATTTGTATATGTTATATCCAATTAAGTTTGACAACAGTTATATATTCATTTATCTATTTTAGATTTAACAATAAAAGATTATAAAAATTTATGTCTTTTGCACATAGCAAGGGTGAGCAAATAAGAGCAAAAAAAAAAAAATCATTCCACCAAAACCCAAAAATCAATTGAAATAAAGGTTAACCGAATTAGTAAGTTTATTTTTGAATCAGTTAACCAAACTGTTTTGATAAATAATGGTTCAGTTTAGATTTTTAATTTTATAAAATCATAGTTAACCGGACCAACTAAATATATTTAAAAATATTTTAATTATCAAAGTGCAGGTTAAAGCCTAATGTACTTAAATTTCTTATTAAGTACATTAATATTCTATCCAATATTTTTTTAAAATATCATTATTTTAGTTAATAATTAGATACAAATAGGTTATTTAATTTAATTTTTTAAAAAGCTTGAATAGAATATTTGAAAATCACAAAATTTCTATTTTAATTATATAACATAAATTTTATAAACTAGTTGTTAGAAAATTTATTATTACAGTTAATCATTAGATAAGAAATTAGTTAATTTAAATTTAATTATTTTCTTATTAAATTTTAGTAAACTTCTGAAAATAATATTAGCCCTATTTTACCTATATAGCAATCTAATATTATAAATTTAATAAACTTGTGATTCATTATAGTTTCAATACATGTTCTATTAAAACAACTAAATATTATTATTATTATTATTTGAATATTTTTTTTATGTTGATACTTTTATTTACTTTAAAAAAAATTAGACTTGATAAAACTTATAAAATTATATTATCTAATTCAATATATTGTAGATAAAATAAAAACTAACTTAATTATGATTATAGAAAAGATATTTGTTTCTAACAAAATTACGACTAAAATTTTAATTAATATAATTTTTGTTAAATTTGTAATAGAAATTAACTTAATGAAAATAGAAAACATACTTTCAATTGTCATACATCGAATTTTGACTGTCCTTAAAAAGGTCCAATGATGAAAACATCTTCCTGAATATGACAAGTTTTTATTTGTTCGTACTGCCTATAAAGCGTGCTAAAGTCTATAGAAAAAAAAATTTGAACTGAGTCTTCAAAGTGCAAATTGATACCAGTCACTAAGTTGTACTTCAAATTTGAGAATTATGAATTATCGGAATGATAAGTCACTCATTTTGAGAAATCATTGCTCAAAATGTGCAACTTGCTAGACCAATGTTCGTTTTGTAAGATCCGAGTTCAACTTAATGAAAAAATTGAAGCTGATTTTGACAAAACAGAGGTTGGAAATGCATCTGTAAGCCCTAAAAATCTTCAAAATGTCTTGGAAAAACCCGTGTAAACTTGAGAGAAAGCGTGTAAGCAAGTTGGTAGCGCATGACCACACCTGAACACATAATGCTTACACGTAAAGGTAGAAGTCGATTCGAACAAAATGGACGTTAAAAACACATTCAGAAGGTCCTAAAACCCTAAAAAGCATTATGCAAACCTGAAGAAGTGGTCCCGGAGTAGCTCGCGTAACAAGTGAAAGAGTTCGTGACCATATGGCCACATACCCCATAGCACGTGATTATGTGGTCAAGTGCATGGCCATGCGGTATTGCTTCCAGACATGCACTCTTAGATGCGTAAACACACATATATATGTATAGTCACACACTTTTAGGCACTTAGACAAGTGCAAAAAGCCATTTTTTCTTTATAAATACTAGTCTCCACCTCCTATTTCAAGGAGGGGGGGCTTCATACATAATAATTGAGAAATTGATTCAGCACCGGAAAAAATCTCTTAATTCCTCGTGGCTGGGCCAGCTTGGAAGCAAGCTACCTGTCGCGTATTGTGATTATGTGGTGAGACTGGCAATTTGCAAGCTAATTGAATAATCTTTGCTTTATTTTACGCATAATAAATTGTCATTTTGCATCCTTGAGCTATAAAATGTTAAAAATCATGAAAATATTATCATTATTGCATCAAGTATTCATTTTTATTTTTAAAAATACAAAATTTATCATTTTCATGTAATTTCTGCATATTTAACACATTTTTTTAATAAAAATAATATTTTTACACTGCAATCAGCATTTTCATATCATTTTCTACATCTCTATGTGAAAAATACCATTTTTCACATAAAGTATGTATTTTGCACCCAGTAAATATCAATCATCATTTTGCATAGTTCTCATACTTCCAATATGGAAATCATATTTCTAATATAAATTTTGTATTTTAAATATAAAAATCATACGTTTGCATCAAAACTGCATATTTGCATTGGAACTGCACTTTTCCATCTTCTAAAACATGAAATATTTTCCTCATTTTTGCATCAAAATGCATTTATAATATGAAAGTTCACATTCTTGAGCTAGGGCTTCCATTTCATGGTCCAATGATGTAACCATGCATTTTTTCTTACTTTTCTTCTATCATTTAGAAATGTTTTATAATAATTCCTACAAAAGCATAAACCATGTGTCTGGACATGTAGTTTGGCCTAACCTAAAATCAAAGCTCGATGATGAAATGAAATGAAATGAAATGAGCACTAAATGCAAATATTAGCTTTAAAACTCTTGAAAATGGATTAAAAAGTCCTCAATTTCCTTTGGAAGTGGATCATAGGCTAAAAAATGAGACTAAGAAGCCTAAAGACACCTATGAACCCTAAAGAATCCCATGAAGCCTAAAAGGGGAATGCGTCAATCCAAGCCAATGAGGTAATGCCTAACCAAAGAGGCATTACCTCTTTGGCAAAAATTTGATAAGGTGGCGCCACCTTTATTATTCTTTTTTTTTTTTAAAAAAAGGCATTAATGGCATTGAAATGCTAAAACATAACAGTCTGCATGTTGGCACATCCCTTGTAGTAATGAGGGACGTTACTAACTTTAAAAAGGAGAATAATATGTGCTTGAAGATTTAGAAAAGGGGGAGAAGAGAGAGGGAAAAAAAGGGGTTCTTTTAGGATTTTGGAAAAAAAAAAGAAAAATAAAGGAAAAAGAGAATAAAGGAAGAACATAACGGAAAAAAAGGGCTTTTTGACTTTGAAACTCAGAAGGGAGAAGGAAAATAAGGTATTAGAATTTCAATTTCAAGAGGAAAGAGGCCACCTTCACATTCAAATAGTGAAATAATCAAATTCAACTTCTGAGGGCCAAACAATTACAAATCAAATCAATTTAAATAGTAAGATTTCTTTATTTTGCATTGATTTTCATAACTCATAAGTTTATATCTTGTTTTGATAAACATTCATGTCTGAATTATTGTTTTTATAGGTTTATGTGTGAATAACTAATTAGTATTACCGGTTTAGAGGCTTTGATTTGGATTTGAAGGATAAGAATTAATTTCATTTCCATTATGTAACCTATTGCAAGGGTGATGCCTTATTGAAGAGGCATCACCTCTGCATGTTAAGGCGATATGTAGTAGCCTGAGTGTGTCAATGAGGCATCACCATATCGCCATTATTCTGTTTTTAATTTCATGCATTTTGTTCAAATTGTTAGTTATTTAATTTTGTTTTAATTCTTAAATATTCTGTGTGTATTCATTTCTATGTCTTGTGATTTTTTTAGCTTTGATTTTCTTTCAAAAATTAAAGTATGTATTTATTAAAATTTTAGGCTTGTTTTTATATATTGTTAAATCCATGTTTATTTTAATTTTGATTTTAATGTATATCTTCGTGCATCTTGTGTTTCTATTTATGTATTTTTAGTATTTATTTTGTTATTACTTTTATAATTATTAAGTAATTTTTTGTTTGTTCAATTTTCATTTTGAGGAATTAACTTGGTGCTTTTTTTGGGGACTAATTATTTCTAATTTTTAGGATAAATGAATTAGAGTGACAGTTAAATCACTATGCAAGTGAACTTTATTTTACACATTTTATATTTTTATTTGTTTTGCATTTTTATTCGATTAAGGGATGTAATTCATTTCTTCTCCCCCATTTATTTGCATGTATATTTTTATTTCATTTATTTTCATTTATTTTATTTATTTGCATGATTAAAAAGGTTGTAATTCATTTCTCCTCCCTCCTTTGTTTGCATGCAGATTTATTTATTTTATTGTGGATAAATGTTTTATCTATGTGATGAATGTTATGAATCATTATCAAATTGCATGAAGATTAATTTAATTCTAAACTTAGGCTTAACAATAAAATTGGAATTTTGCTTGGTGGAAATTACATTTGCATGTAATTAAGGAAATAATTAAATAATTCAAGGTAATAAAACACAAAACATAAATGGAGGCCAACCGTAAGGTTGGGTGAGCATTCCAAAAGCCTATGCCCAATTTCTAAACCCAATCTCTGAGGATGGCTATTGGGACCCTTTATGGATCAAGTTGCTTTAAAATGTGTTCCAAGTCTCATCCGTGGGGTGACTCCCATCTCTAATTTAGGCCACAAGCTCATTTTGTACTTCCTAGTGGGCCTTAAGCCCATATAATGCCTTGGGCACGCATTGAACCCTGTCGCCTACAATGTGCATCTCCATACTTGCTTGTAATGCATTGATTGAATATTTTATGTCTACTTACTATCTGAGTGCATGAGTGGATGAGATCACACATAGTTGTGCTAACCTTTGTCTTACAGATGTTTTCTAGATCTAGGGCTAGATTTATATTTTCGCACCTTTTTTTCCACTTTCAAATGTATTTGGTAAAGAAGCCTTGTAAATAATTGTAAATAATTATTAACTTTTCATCATTATTTACTATATTATGTGAATTTTCATATACAAATTGTCATTACCAAAACTAGAGCATTGTGGTAGCTATATATTAAATGTTGTGTAACGAGAAGTAGTCAACAAGTAGATGCGATCTTCTAAAGCATGGGATCTCTACTGGGGACGATACTAATTGAATGACCTAATGTTATCCTTTACATCTTTTCCTTATTTTCTAAAAATCAGGTGGTGACTCCATAAAACCAAAATGTCTTACATCTCCCAATGACTAAACATTGTCTTTATCTCATAAACGGAATGAATATCCCTTTTTTCAGTAAAGATGGCTCAAAAAATTAATTTAGTTGCTTATAGTGGTGACTCTATTGGGGATTCTAGTTTGAAAGATTAATTCAAAAATGACTATTTCTCATTACATAGCATTAAACTGCATGGAGCCCTTCGCTATTGCATTACACAATACTTCACACGTGCACTACTAGTCCCTATCAGCCAATGATAAAGGAAAGTGATCCACTATGGTTCTACTCGAGTCATGGGGTGATCGATTCAGACTTGTCACCTTTACTCTTGACTCTCACAAGTTATCAAAAGAATGGTAGACTCACTGACTAGAGTTTGTAACCTTAGTCATAGGGGGCATTCTTTATAAAGGAGCCCTTAGCCTTTTACCCTTGACTCAGCCCATATAAATAAGCCCATAGAAACTTCCATTAAGATTCCACTGAACTTCGCATGTAAGCCCTAATGTTGTCTGTTTGAATTAACATTAATAAATGCTATGGCATCCTTAGTTTCTATCCACGATTAACGTCATTATGCTCATTCTCATTAACTTTTCACACTCATACCAATATGATCCTTGTTTACCTCATGCAAGCATTATGCCCAGGGAATAATAAAAATATACACTTTAGTATGGATAGCTTATGAGAACTAGCAAGTAATGATATGATGGAACTTATGAAATGTCGTCCACTTGTCCTTGTGAAATCAAATGAATGGATTACGAATTTAACTAGATTGTAAATATTTATATTGAAGGGATCAAATTGTAAACTCTTGAATGATACTTTAATGTTGCCTAGTAAATATATTGAATATTGATGTGGGGATATGAACCTAGACCCCTTCTGTTGACTATAACCTCTGCACATTCATGCATGCATAAATCATAGATCCCATTTAAGACCTGATGACTGGTCCTTATATAGAGATTATATATTTACCTTGAGAACATCTTAGTGCCATTCCTTAGTTTGTCTTTTGATTCTAATCAATATAAAATTAAACAACCTAGTTAAAGAGCGGAACTATAGTCCCCTACTAACGATTATGTCAAAACCCTCCTAAGAAAGAGATTAAATGACCACATGAAGCAATAAGGTTGGAAGTGAGAGCTTGCTTGTGATTAGTTTGTTCCTTATGCAAGAAACACTAACCATCTTTTAGTCATGCATATATGACATATATATAGATGGCATACACTAACCATATTTTCTTGCAACCATTTACATTCATCATAATATGACTATACATGAGCACACCACATATACATGCTTACCTTTCTCTTTTATAGGCACACACCATGTATACATCATTCATCATTTATTTATTTCATCTCACTAATGTGCAGAACTACAACTCTTAACATGAGTGATTAAAAAGACACTTATTGTCAGCAATTTGAAGAAAGGCTAAAAGAGGCAATTCAGAAATTGCTCACTGATGGCACTATAGCTAAGATCCTCTAAGCCCAAATCAAAGCCACCAATACTCAAGCTAGAAACATTCATGAGGGGAATCTTGTCACTACTCCACTAAATGAAGCTTCAACATCTGTCCATCCAAAAATAAAAAGGCGTATGGGCATCCTCCACACTTATATGCAAGCTAACAATGATGATGAATATTACTATGCTTTCAAGAAAGTATCATAACCACAAGTTGCTAAAATTGCTAATATGACCAAGCCTGAATCAAAGGGGAGGTCAAACTATTGGCCAACATAATAGCTCAGCTAGAATTCACTTATGAATCTAAAAGGTCTTATGAATCTAAAAGCTTCACTGATCTGGCTCTTTTTAAAGATGAACCACTCCCTAATGACTTTAAATTGCCAAACTTTGCTAAGTTTAATGGAACTGGAGATCCGAGAGTCCATTTATAGCAATACACCACCTTTATAGTTGCTACTAAGCTCATTAAGTCACAAATCATTAGATTCTTTTTCACATCATTAGAAGAGGGACTAAGAGCTTAGTTCTTCATCCTTGAGGGTAAGATAAAAAATGACTAGCTATTGCTGACCTAGAAATTCATTAAATAGTATGAATACAATACTCAGCTAGATATAACCTGAAGAGATATGAAAACTACAAGATAAAAGTTTGGTGGGTCTTTCTCTAATTATGTTGCATGATGGCGGGCTAAAGTAGTTAAAAGGAGAAACTACCTTCCTGAGAATGAATAGATAAAGATGACAATTAAAGGTACACTACCCTGCTTTAGAAAACAAATGCTCTTTGCTCACTACCCTGATTTTTTAGCCCTCTATCAAGTTAAAGTTAGAATTAAAGATAAGGAATCCTAATAATCCTAAAACACCTTTTACCTAAATACTCACACCTAAAGCCAAAACACCTTCACTTAGGCTACAGAAATAAACCAAGTCTTACCAAATACCTATAGTCCACCATATGTCAATGTCATTAATAAACCACTAAGAAAATTCTCAAACTTCAACCTCCCATGATCTAAAGTCTTCCAAAGACTTCAACAAAAGAATCTCCTTTAACATCAAAAAGCAAAACCATTACCAAATTCCTCACAGATTAGCCAAAACTTATTATGTCACTTCCACTAGATGCCTAGCCATACTACTAACACTTATAGAACTCTCAAAATGCAATCTAAGACCTTATTGACTTAAAAAAAATTAATGACCATGAGAAACAACCCAATGTCAAAACCAACCCACTCCTAAACTACTACACCATGCCTCCACCCGTAATTAACATAATATCATCTAGCCTACCTGAAACCTTTATTGAGCAATCAATCCAAACCATCCGAGAAACCAAAGAGGAACAATAAGCTAGAGATGAAAAAGAATTCCTGATGATCCTAGAAGTTAAACTTTTAAACCTTATCTTTGATTATTGTGACTTTAGTGAAGATGAGTAAGACCCCTCAACTTTTGAGTACATTTCAATACTTGGGGCATTCACTCCTCACTCAATGATGGAAAGGAATGCCAGGGATATAGCCTTTCTGATGAATGGTGAAGCAATCAATTGGTCTTACTCATACGAGACAGATTCAGATGAAAGTCTCATGAACATGTAAAGCAAACCTAAAGTGTGGGATCTATTGGGCCAACCATCCCTAAAATTCGACTATAAGGTCAAATACAATGCACTTTTAAATTTTCACATCAATTTAGAAAATATAGTGCCCTTAAGTTAGGGGAGGAATTTGATGAAGAAGGCAGAATAATCAGGATTACCTTACCTCAAAGCTTGCAAGTTATGGGAATTGACATATGGTATGATTTTGATGAAAAAGTCAAAAAGAAGATAAGCACTAAAAAACATGATAACTCAAAAATCATCATCTGGAGTAAAAATAAAAATACAGACGCAATCAATCAAGAAATAACACAATCAAATGGTAAGAAGCAAGTAGCTAAGAATCCTCCACCCTTTGTCAATTATATGACACATAGTGGAAGAGTCCATCTGTCTCTTAAAAAGGAAAAGGATCTTCCTAAGGGGAAGGAAGTATCAAGCGATGCAATTCTAACTAAAGAAGAAGATGACATAATCCTCAAGCAGCTTAAGAGAACTCAGGCACAAGCTAGTATTTGGGATCTACTTATGGCTTCTAAGAAATATAGGGATGCTCTAGTCAGGGCACTTGATGATGCAAAAATCACCATTAGTGCCTCGCCTTGAGAAATGATAACTTCCTTGATGAAAGCCTTTTCCAATGCAATCATCTTCTCAAATGAAGATTTACCTCTTGAACGAAGGGTCAACAATCGGCCTCTGTTTATACAAGCCATATTTAGGTTTAAGAAGACTTCATGAGTCATGATGGATGACAGATCAGCCATCAATGTCTGCCCTCTCAGGCTACTACACAAGTTTAGAATAAATGTAGAAGAACTAGAAGAATCCAATGTGATTATTCAGGCTTATGATGACTTTAAGAAGCCAGTCATTGGGAATTTTAAAGTAGTAGTTACTATAGGAAATATCAAATTAGTAACAGAATTCACTATCCTGGACATTCCTCCAACTTTTGCCTTGTTGTTGGGAAGACCCTAGTTCCACCCGGTAAGGGGCACACCCTCTATTATGCATCAAAAGATCAAATTTTCATTCAATGGCAAAGTTATCACTATTCTAGCCAAAACTAATAACATCATCGCTTGCCTAAACATATTACCACCAAGCTTAAAAATCTTCATAATCCACGAAGATTGGGTAGACCCAAAAGTTGCTACAATGATGAAGAAGATATAGTACCTGCTTGGAACCAAACTGGGTAAAAGATACATTAGGGTTATAAAATTCCCTAATTTTTATAGATAGACAAGAAAACATAGTTTGGGATATGATCTTGAGAAGGATACTAAGGGCTAATAAATCCACTTCTTTCGTTGTTGAAAGCTCAATAGAAGTTTATAATGGATAAGTTGAAAAGTGGGAAAAAGATGGAATCGAGAAATCTAAGTTCAAAATCTTTAGTGATGTTGTTGACTCTACCAAAGGGAATCATCCACCACTACTAGACATGATCACTAAAGCTAATATTGGTGAATTGATAAAGAATTTGGGATTAGAATCCAAGATTGAGACTCTTAACTGTGCCAGATCATTACTATCCTTGAATCAAGCATCAATGACATTCTATTTAAAGACATTATTAAAGATGATCTCTTTACTTTTACTTTATTTGAAACTAATGATGTAATGAACTCTAAAGTTAAAGCAATGAATTGAAATTTTGCTTACTTATTCAATGTCTTTTCTGATGGTACTGTGCATTACGTTGATCAAAACACTAGCATATTTGACATTCATTCCATATACACTGAACCATTGAATATTGGCACAAAAAATGAACCATGCATTTTCCATATTTCAAAAGACATTATCCTTAAGGAGAGGAGAGAAATTGAAAAAATATTAGTAAAATATTCAAAAGTATTTGCTTAGATATATGAATACATCCCTGGCATCAATAAAGACATCGCTCAATACTACATTCCCACCAAAGAAGGGTACAAGCTAATAAAGTAGAAACTGAGAAGATTTAGACCAAAGTGGGCCTAACTAGTAAAATAGGACATTGAAAGACAAATCAAAGCCAACTTCCTAAAGGTAGTGGACTATCTGGAATGGTTAGCAAATGTCATACCAATGCCAAAGAAAGATGGAAGGATTAGAATTTATGTCGACTATAAGGATTTGAACAAAGCATGCCTAAAGGATGATTTTCCTTTACCTTACAAAGATGTGTTAATCGATAATACTGCCAATTGCATAATATATTCTTTCATGGATGGGTTCTCTGGGTATAATCAGATTTTAATGGCCATCATTGATAAAGCGAAGATAACTTTCATAATAGAATAGGGTACTTATTGCTATGGACTAATGCCTTTCGATCTAAAAAATGCAGGTGCAACCTATTAGAGAATGCCGATAGATATGACATGATTCACAAGGAAGTAGAGGTATATGTGGATGACATGATGATGAAATAAAAACTAGAGAAGGGCACCCAATTGATCTCAAGAAATTCCTCACAAGGGTCAAAAAGTATAATCTCAAGCTCAATCAAAAGAAATATGCATTTGGGGTCACCTCAGCCAAAAACTAAGGAACTTCCTGCTAGGTTGAAAACCCAAAAGGGTGGCCTAGGAAAAAATTAGGGAAACTGAGTGGAAAAATACTTAGAAAACCTAAAAAGGCTATCTAAGGACAAGGGTACTGTCAAGTTAAAATTTGCATAAATGCATATGTGCTTTTCTTAAATGTTATTATTAAATATGTGAACACTTGTTAAGTCATGAAAGTGCATTAATGAAAATATAGTTCATCATTATCATATAAACCTATCGAACATTCTAAGTAGAATTTGCATCCTTTCATTACATACTTTTAGTTCTCAATTGTTTCATAATTTTTTCATTAAATCGCAGACTGTCATCATCTAACCTTAAAAAAAACCCAGCTAAGTGCAAAAAGCTTTGAAAGGAGACACCTTAGGACACCTTAGGAAAAAAAAGGATATATAAAAATAAAAGGTAGATAAAATAAAGTAATCATTATCAAACAAAGTGATCATAACAATCACGAACGTTCTAGTCATCGTCAAAACAAATACATCAGCTAGTCAGAGGCACATGAAGTTATAATAGATATAACAGGATAAGCAAATCTTACAAAGTACAATATGTGGAACAGATGCCCTAAAGCATACATAACTAGAGTCCATCATCTTAGGAAAATAGTACAACAATAGACAACCATAATAAAAGGCCCACACCTAGCCTTATAAACAGACACACTAACCATGGTTATTACCAGAAGCAAGAGTTGAACTCACTCAAGCATTGCCGCCATCTGGCCTAGGCACCTCATCATTTGTAGCCATCTCAAAAGCTGTTAGTTGCATTTACAGCTGATTAATATGCTCGTGATAAAATGCCCACTCCTTTTCCCATTCTTAACTAGCAAGAATGCATTCAGTCTACATGAAATAAACATTATACATCATGCATAAAATAGGAAACATACATACTCTCTATTCACTAGTAAAGTCCATAAATCGCTGCCATGAAATCCTTGTAATAGTGTACTAAAGCTGAGATGCAGAAATAGGTACCTGCAAAGCAAGAATGAATAATGCAAAGAATCCATATGGTAAGTAAAATGGAGAAATAAAAAATCTAGCGTAAAGATAGAAAACTAATATGAGTAGTGTCTATAGGCATAATATCCATTAAGGGATACCCAGGCCTAGGCAAAGGAAAATATGCCTCAATTACAAAAATTGTCAACCCGGATAGTCCTAGAGTTATCATGTTCACCAAGTCTCAATGAACCTAGCTACTAGAAGCAATACCATTGACATAACCTGTTCTCTCAACCCTCAAAGTGTCCTCCCCATCAATATGAGAATCTTATTTCTTTTGACGAGATCCCCCTCATTATAGTTAAAATCTCAAAACTCATGTTTAATTCTTTTTCACTAATAAAAATTTGCTACATGTTTGTACATAAATAGGAAAAATAAGACTAAAAAGTATACTATATCAGAAGAAGACACTTTAGAAGCAGAATGACCTCGAGATGCCTTAGAAGTCCTAACTATTAAGCCTGAAGGCTAAACAGGATCTGCTTGAGGATGTGGGGGGTGGTGGAATAAAGCCATTAGCCATGACATCAACCAACTATGAAATAAAGACATTCACATAAGAAAAAGTCTATCCCTCTAAAAAATGTTCAGAGGGATACCCTCTCTCAGCTATAGCAACCTCATCCCTGAGGAGCTCTCAACTTGGAACATATCGCTAGGAGGTGTGATAGGAATTCTCCATATATTTGGTCCATCCCACTAATGATGAACTTGCTTACCTAAGTAGCATACTTTGTCGACAAGACTAGTTGATAGCACTCTCTGCTAAGTTAGAACTAGGCCACTGCCATCTCTAATGACTAGTCCCTCCTCATTAACCACCAACAGACATGAATTTGTGCAAAAAGGAATTAGCAAAGGCTGCCAAAAATGAAGATGATAAGAATCAAAGGAATCCATCATACTTGGTCAAAAGTCAAGGCACTCATATAATCCTTGGCCTACACTGGGCTCTCAATCAGATAAAAAAACTTTTGAATACACCATGGGTAGCATAGAAAACCACCTTAAAAAAATGCTCAATAAAAGGACAGAGGAGAATCTTGAATTCATAAGCCCAAAACTGTCAAAGAGAGTTGTCAGAGCATTTAACATTAATAAAACAATTGGCAAAGGAAGTTATACTCACATGTAGCACAAACAAGTAGCTTCATATCCTCAAACCACTTCTATAGGCCACATCTAAGCTAGAATACATATGAGAAAAGGTAGTCATTCCCAACTATACTTTGGCAGATCATCCAAATTCCTCAGCATAGGTAACAATTGTAAGGAACTAATGCATAAAGCATTTAGGAAGATGATGACACTGAGCAAGTAGAATAAGAAACATCAAGCTAATTGCTCTGAACTGACTACCCCGACATTATACTTTAACCTAACCTTAGTAATGAACTTTATATAATGGATAAAAGTAGAGCTACCCTTCTTTACAAGCACAATAATGCCGAGAAGCCTCATAGTGTAGCTATCTCTCACTATTGTAGAACTACATGCCTCATCACTTACAGGGACAGCCTCCTAAAGAAAATTAGCCTAATAATGGTAGTAAAGTCCAATGGAGTGATAGTCATCTCTCCAAAAGGAAAATGGAAAGTGTGGTAGTATCCATCTACCACTCGATGAGAGCATACAATATAACTTGGCTTGATGCATAAGAGCTATAATAGAGGGAAAAAATGATACCACCAAAGTCCTTACCAGCCACTAAATGCTTCACACATAATGGGAGACCTTAATAGTACAGGCTAACCCTATTGAAGCTCCTTTACAACATAGTAACAGACCTACGAGGCTACAACTAACAAGAAATTCATTTTGATAATACTTGCTAAATACCATAATATAAACATCCTCTTTTCTATGATTCATAGAAAAAAATGAATAAACAACATCAATAGCAAGAGATACACAAATGGCTAAAGCTAAAGATACAAATAGTAAGAGCTACATAAATGGCTAGAGCTAAAGATACAAACAGAAAGAGCTATACAAATAGTAAGAGTTACACAAATAGTAAGAGCTATGGAAATAGTAAGAGAAATATCAACATCAAGAGCTATACCAACGGTAAGAGCTAAGAAACAAACAATAAGAGCTATATAGATAGTAAGAGCTTCACCAACAACTATAAATAAATAAATAAAGGAAAAGCTAACAAAAAAATTATAGCTAGGGGTACCAACCTCAGATGAATGAGTGGTCCAAGCATGAGTCTCTAAACTATGGATGACAAGAATTGCACTGCCTCAACAGAGCCCTTAATGACTCTTAAAGAAATGGAAAGGAGCTTCGCTTCTACCTCATATAGTAGTCCTAGAGCTCTCTATAGCTCCTATAACAACAATCCTAGAAGTCCTTACACTAGTTCCTATAGCCCTTAAAGTAGCATCTGTTGTCTCTACATCAGCCCCCTAAACTCTATCTCATCAAAATTTGTAGACACATTATCAATATTGTTAGGAATTGCACTAAACATAAGGTATAGAGGAGGGTCCATAGCTTTCAAAAAGTAGAACATGTAATAGAATAGAAATAAAAAGAGAATAACACTTTAGAATGATCCACGGAGGGCTAGAGTAAAGGTAAGGACCTCTCCCATAAGCTAAAAAATGCATATTTATAACCAAGAGCATATGAGTTGGTTATGTAACCATACGCCCTAGAGCCTATGACCACATGATCAACTGTGTGATCATGCACTCCTTAGTGCGTGGTCACAAGCTCTCTCTCTCCTCATGTGCACTCCAAGGCACTTGCATGCGCACTTTAAGACCCCCTGTACAAGCACTTCTAGGGTCATGCACTTGCATTTTAGTATAAAAACACATGAAACACACAAACATGAGCATTGCATATTTTAGAACACTGCATTTAATATCACTATCTCAAATACTTATGCCATTATTTAAGGAGAAGAAAAAAAGTACAAACATAATAGTATGAACATGTTACAATAGGAACGACACTAACATCACAATAATTGATGACATCATTATTGCATTATCACTACTAGGAAGCATTTTTGCATTTTTTGTCTACTTAGTAGCATTTATTTATCTGCTTAGTAGCATATTTTCTATATGCTCAATAGTATTTTTATTTGCTTAATAGCATTCTTTATTAGCTCAGTAGCATTTTTTACTTGCTCGGTAGCATTTTTACTTGTATGACACCTAAAAATGTTATAGTTGCATTTTCATCTGTGTGACACCTAAGAAGGTTATAGTCACATCTTCATTTGCATTTTCATTAAAATGACACCTAAGAAGGTTATAGTCACATTTTCATTTTCATCTACATGATACCTAAGAAGGTTATAGTCACATTTTCAACTACGTGACACTTAAGAAGGTTATAGTCGCATTTTCATTTGTGTGACACCTAAGAAGGTTATAGTCACATCTTCATTTGCATTTTCATCAGTGTGATACCTAAGAAGGTTATAGTTGCATCTTCATTTTCATTTGCGTGACACCTAAGAAGGTTATAGATACATTGTCATATACATGACACCTAAAAAGGTTATTATTGTATTCTCATTTGTGTGACACCTAAGAAGGTTATAGTTGCATTGTCCTTTGCGTGACACCTGAGAAGCTTATAGTCATATTGTCCTTTACATGACACCTATGAAGGTTATAGTTACATTTTCATTTACATGACACCTAAAAAGGTTGTAGTCATATCTTCATTTGCATTTTCATCTGCGTGACACCTTAAAAGGTTATAGTTGCATCTTCATTTGCATTTTCATTAATGTGGCACCTAAGAAGGTTATAGTCATATTTTCATCTGCGTGACACCTAAGAAGGCTATAGTCACATGTTCATTTGCATTTTCATCTATGTGACACCAAAGAAGATTATAGTCTCATCTTCATTTGCATTTTTATTAGTGTGACACCTAGGAAGGTTATAGTCACTTCTTCATTTGTATTTTCATTTGTGTGACACGTAAGAAGGTTATAGTCATATTTCTATAGTTGCATATTCATTTGTGTTTTCATATGTGTGACGCCTAAGAAGGTTATAGTTGCATTTCTAATTGCATGACACCCAAGAAGGTTACAATAGCATTACCTTACTTGATGCCTGTGTAAGAGTCTGAACCACATCACATCATGCATCCTTACATCACTTACACTATCCTTAAGAGGAAAAAATTAATATAGATCATGATGAGCCCAACATATAAAGACCACACGACATGCTATTAAGGTAAGTACATCCTCTTAATAAACCCATTTTTTCATCTTTGCATTAATTTACATGTATTACCGCTAACATCAAAATGCTATAGAACACATACGAAGCAAGGGTGCAACTGTCATACATCAAATTTTGATTGTCCCTAAAAAGGTCCAATGATGAAAACATCTTTTTAAATATGACATGTGTTTATTCATTTGTAACACCTCTAAAGTGTGCTAAAGTCAAAAAAAGAGCCTGAACTGAGTCTCCAAAGCATAAAATCAATCACTAATTTATACATTGATTTTGTGAATTATGAATTATTGAAATGATAAGTAACTCACTTCGAGCAATTGTTGCTCAAAATGTGCAACTTGTCAGACCAGTGTTTGTCTCATAATATAGGAGTTCCACTTTATGAAAAATGAAAGCCAATTTTGAAAAAATGAGCATAAAAATGCATCTGTAAGCCCTAAAAACCTTTAAAAACAATCCCAAAAGGACCTGCGTAAACCTAAGAGAAAGTGTGTAGGCAAGTTGGTAACGCGTGACCACACTTGAACACATAGTGCTTATGCATAAAGATAGAAGTCGATTCAGACAAAATAGACATCATAAACATATCTGGAAGGTCCAAAAACCTTGAAAAGCACTATGTAAACTTGAAAAAATGGTCCTAGACTAGCTCGCGTAACGTATAAAAAAGCATGGGAACACGCGATCGAGCGTGTGACCACATGCCCCTTAGCGTATGACCACGCCCCTTAGTGCATGACCATGTACCCCCTAATGTATGACCATGTGGTCAATCATATGGCCACGCACTAAACCGCGTGGACACATGGTCTTGTGTGCAGAAGCGTGCTCCTAGACTTGTAAACACACGTATATACTAATAATCATGCACTACTAGGCATGTAGACACGTGAAAAAGCCATTTTTCTCTACAAATATAGATCTTTACCTCTCATTTTAGGGGGCCTTTACACATATTGAAACTCTATCAAATTAAAGACTCTAGACTCCTATTTTACACACTTTTAGCTTATTCATTGCCTTTTTTCTAGGAGTTTTAGACCAACTTGAACCAAACCCATCCATATCATTGTCAAAGCACGCTTCAAAGGTATACAAATTTACATTCTACACGTTATTTTCAACCTCTCGATAAGGATAGCTAAAAAATCCCATGAAGCTAAAGCTTCAAAAAACCTAAAATAAGCTCAATTGAATCTAAAGACCAAATAATCATTTTTGCATGCTTATTTGATTGTCTTATATTTTATTTTATTGCTGATTGTGTGGTGAGACTGGCAATTTACTTGCTGATAAATAATCTCGGGTTAAATATTTGAATGGGTAACCAACTTTTCACCTATTTCATTTTGGGTACTAAAGTTTAATCGATTTCATTTCAAGCATCCAACTTTGATTTAAGTCTCATCTGCCAGTGACTTGGTGGCACGATGATGATGTGGCAGCCGATAAGAGAATATTCACCATGTCATCCATACGTAGTCATCAATTTTTAGCACCCAATTCATAAGAGGGTACCAAACTTTATCTTTATTTCAATTTGGCTACCAAACTTTTAATTTGTAACTTTTTAGATAATAAACTTCAATTTAATTTCATAGCAATCATTTAAAGTTTTTTCTAGTACCTAAATAATCCATAATTACTATTTTAATTTAGAATTAAAGCTTTTTTTGTAAATAAGTCCATATTTTCTATACATTTATAGGAAATAAGGAAAAAATTGAAACTTATTTTGATTCTACCTAGTAAGAGCAGACTCATCTAGAGTGGTATTATAGCCTAGGAGAAGTAAACTTTCAAACTTTTTATAATTTTTGGATTAAATTGAAAAGATAAGGATATTGAGGGATTAAAATGGATTTTAAGAGAAATTTAGAAGACTACAAATTTGTAATAGCATCCTTTTTAAAACAAAATCAAAGTTAGGTAACCAAAAAGAAACAAAATCAAATTTGGGTGACCACCATTGCAATTAACCCTTAAAAATTGATGACTCGTATGGTGATATGGCAAATATTTCCTATTCTATTATCAGTTGCCACATCATCATCATGCCACCAGGTCATCAGCAGATGAGACTTAAATCAAAGTTGGGTACTTAAAATGAAATTGATTAAGCTTTAGTACCCAAAATGAAATAAGTGCAAAGTTGGGTACCCACCCAGATATTTAGTCATTTTGCATCCTCTAGCTCTAAAATATGAAATATCATGAAAATATTATCATTATTGCATTAAGTCTTTATTTTTATTTTTATTTTTAGAAATACAAAATTGATCATTTTCATGTAATTTCTGCATATTTAACACATTTGTTTTTATAAAAATCATATTTTTACACTATAATAAGCATTATCATATAATTTTCTATAGTTCTATGTGAAAAATCACCATTTTTCACATACAGCATGTATTTTGAACCTAGTAAATATCAATATCATCATCTTGTATAGTTCTCACACTTCTAATATGGAAATCATATTTCTAACATAAATTACGCATTTTCAACATAAAAATCATACCTTTGCATCAAAACTGTATATTTACATTAGAATTGTACTTTCCTATCTCTTAAAACATGAAAGTGAGTATTTTCCTCATTTTTGCATCAAAATGCATTTATAATGTGAAAGTTCACATTCTTGAGCTAGGGCTTCCATTTTATGGTTCAATGATGCAACCATGCATCTTTTCTTACTTTTCTTCTATCATTTAAAAATGTTTTATAATAATTCTTGCAAAAGCATAAACCATGTGCATCTACCTATTTACTTGCTATGCATTGATTGAATATCATATGTCTAGTTACTATCAAAGTGGATGGAATCGTACATAATTGTGCTAACCCCTGTCTTACAAATGTTTTCTAGATCTAGGGCTAGATTTACATTTTCACACCCTTTTTTCCTCTTTCAAATGTATTTGTTAAAGAATTCTTGTAAATTATTATAAATAATACTTTCCTTTCCACTATTATTTACTATATTGTGTGAATGTGGATATAAAAATTGTCATTACCAAAACTAGAGCATTGCGATAGCCATACATACATTAAATGTTGTGTAATAAGAAGTAGTTAAAAAGTATATGTGATCTTCTGAACCCTGAAATCTCTGCTAGGGACGATACTCATTGAGTGACCCAATGTTGTTCCTTACATCTTTTTTTTGATTTTTTTTAAAATTGGGTGGCAACTCCATGAACACAAAATGTCTCATATCCCCACAAGACTAAACATTGTCTCTATCATGTAAATGGAATGGATGTACCTTTTTTGATAAAGTTGCCTAAAAAAAACAATTCGGTCACTCACAACAATTAAATTAGAATCATGTTTTAATTAATTTCATTTTTTAGAGATAAAATAGAAGTTAACTTAATTAGAACAAAAAACATACATTTTAATTAATTTTATTTTATTTGATATAAGATAAAAGTTAACTTTATTAGAGATAAAATGGAAAATTCGCACTGAAGGTACCTAAGTTTTTTATTAAATCAAATTATAATACCTAACATTCATTTAGTCACTTAATACTTTCTAACCTTTAATTTTAATTTCATAAAAGTACCTAAAATTATTTTCTGGCTGATGATGATGACATGGAGCTTACATGCGACATACATGACAAATTTTTATTTTTATATTCATATGGTACGAATGACACTACATCAGCGCCATGTGTTCCGCTCATTTTTTTAATTTTAAAAATTAAATTTACTTCCTTCATCCATATGTGTGTGTGTGTGTGTATTAATGATAAAAAATTGTCATATAGATTGAATCAAAGCAGTCTAAGTCTTTGCTATATTGCTATTGCTATGGCATCCATCTCCAACTTTCCATACATTTATGCCTGTCTTATATAGCTCTAGCACTTGCGATTTCATCAATTTTTTAGCTTCATCTTAACTCCATTAATTTTATTTCTGATTATTGAAAATTGAATTTTTTCTATGTAAGATTGCAAGAAAACTATAATATTCTTTTTAACTATCTAGCTAGTTTAGTTTCATTTAAATTAGATAAATGACTTCCTTGAATTAAAAATTAATTTTTGGAAGAGATTGGGACTTTGGCTAAGGTTTTGACATTGATTTCTTGTTGTTTTTATTCTAAGTCTATTAATGGTCATATCATTAATTTTTTTTTGACATAGGGGAAAGGGGAGGGGGATTCGAACCCCTCCCCTTAGGTGCCACCCCATGGATGGGATGGTCTTTTGACTATCCCTCCCTAAGTGGGTTGGCCCATACCATTAATGGTTGAGTGAAGATTATATTTTTTTTTAAATTTTGGATAGAGATGTTTCTTGCTTGTTTAGATTATAGAATTTAAAATACTTGCTTTTGGCCTTAATGAATGGTTTAAAGGTAAAGCTAGATTATGGAGTAGTGCTTATGACTTTCATTTCTTAGAAGCCTTAAGCTACATCAGACTTCCTTGCCATCAACATCGATAATTAAGAAGGAAGTGAGTGTGGCTATGAGTGAGCGACGATGGTGGTTGCATCTTCATTTAGTTCTGGTTCTTGGATAGTGGCAGTAAAAGAATAAGGGTCTAATTAATAATAGGTCATTGTAATTTTGTTGTCACTCTTCCATGAGTCTTCATCTTTCCGAGAATTGGTAAGGAAGAGGAATTGGGGTGTTTGTCAACAAAAATTTGAATTTTTTTTAATTGGGGTGCTTGGTTGCCTATAAAATTTGAAAATGATAATAATAAAATAAATTTATTTTAAAAAAAATGAGTTGAAAATGTGGCACTGATGTGGTGCCACATGTCTTGATAGGTATTTTTTTTAAAAAAAAAATTGCCATGTATGATGCCATAAACTTCATGTCATCATCAATGGCCAAAAAATAATTATAGGTATTTTATAAAACTAAAGTTAAGAGTTTTTTTTTTATCAAATGAATGTTGAGTATTATAATTAGAAATAATGAAAATTTTGGATTCCACTAATGCAAATTACTAGAGAACCTAATTAGAATATGAGATGACTTTTTGATAAAATTAGAATTATATTTTAATCAAGGGTGGAGATTTTTGCACTCCACTCATTGATTTTTACACTTCATTTTGTTTTTTTATATATTTTGTAACTTGTAAAAACTCTAGATGAAGCCATCGGAGCTCCTTCCAGCGTCCAATGCCTTACCATCTTTAAATCAAGGTGGTGATTATGTCAGTCATTTAGACTTATTCTCAATAAAAGGTTTCCTTCCTCGCGGTATAGACAACATTATTTTCGTGAAAGCAATTCTTAATGCACCTATTCCTCGTAATTGAACTTTTGCTTCGGTAGTAGCAGTTGATGCAATTCTAATGAATTATACTACTACAATTGCATTTGACTCTTCATTGTTATTTTTTGTAAAACCAGTTCACATGAATGGAACTTTCCATGCTATTAAAATTAACTCAAAGGCCTATAAGCACCAAATTGAATTATGTCAACATTCCTTGATTGCTTGCATTGTCTTAGGTAAAGGGGAGGTGCCTTGGACTCTTTTGAAGTTAAAGGAAAAACTAGCTTCTACCTAGAACCTTAAATCATAGTGGTGTCTCATATCTTTAGGTAGAGGGTTTTACCATGTACTATTACATTATGTGGTTGTGAAAGATTTAGTTTAGAATAAAGGATCTTTTCCTTTAAAACCTGGCATCCTTCAGTTACAGCAATGGACTCTAGGCTTTAATCCATACAAATAGAAACTTACGACTACTTAATTATGGGTTAGGTTTTACAAACTCCCTTGGGAATTATGGGACCCCCAGATTTTATCGGACAATGCAAGACATATTAGCACACCTATATAGATTGACAAGGCTACTTTGGAAGGGGATCTAGGTCATTTTGCATGAGTTTTAGTAGGCATCGATCTCACTAATTCTTTGTAGCACCTCCTTATATTGGAATGTAATGGATCGCTCTTTGATATTGATGTGGTTTTTGAAAACATGCGGATTTTTATCGCTCCTACAATGCTATCAGACATGGAACAACTACTTGCAGACTTATGGAACCTTAGGAAATGCAGGTGACTACGCAAGACGACAATAGAAAATGCTAATCTAGAGGTTGATCTCATGCTCGTAAAGTATGGCGTCCTAAGCTTTCAACTAGCGTCCTAAGCTTACAACTAGTGTCCTTATGGAAAATGCTTTTAAGCATATACATGCTTTGATTCCTTGGGATCCATCTTTGCCAAAGGACAATGCACTATCTGCTCAAGTACCTGTGGATTGCTCCAAGGGAGACGTCAATGCACCCTTATCAATCCATCAGGTCCCTGTTGTTAAATATGTTATTGATCTTGATAACCAAGATAAATCTCTTATAGCATCAGTATCCCAAGATGACCCTCCAGATCCTATAACTTATAATTATTAGGTTGACATCTCAAGCTCTAATACTAATTTTGTGTCTCATATAATTGTGCAACATGAATTGTTGGTGGCCTCTACTTACTGGGTTGATATGGTTGAATAGGATTCTAAACCTTAGAAAGTGGCATCCAGCAATAAAAAGAAAAAAAGCAAGAAAAGTCTTCTACGACAGTTGTTCTTACTAGTAATCAACCTCAAACTAGGTTTGTTTCCTATACTTCTTCATGAAGATTTTCTATTGGAATTGCAGAGGGTTAGACAACCCCAAAATTCAATGGGTGTTATTTAATTTTTTTTCATATGTATAAACTGAATTTGGTTTGTATTGCTAAACCGAAAGTGGAGTTTGATTATATTCATGCTAGTTTCTGGCATTCTTTGAACATGTCTTTTCTCACTTCTAACTTAACTGCTTTCCCTAGCTTGTGGTTGTTTGTTTTTAATGATTTGGGTATAGGTAATGTTAATTATTTTCCAATTCTGCTTAGTAAATCATTATGGAATTTAAAGTACAATTATAGTCTCAATATGCTACCTATGTTTATGCTCATGTTTTAGGTTCCATTAAACGTCATCTCTGGACTGAATTAGAGTACGTAGCTTATCTCATTAACACGAAGTAGTTTTTAATCGGTGACTTTAATTTTTGTTTAGGAGCTCATGAGAAAATGGGTCATCCACTTTCTACTCATGCTTGTTAAGATTTTATTTCAGCTTTGGATAAATGTTTTTTGATTGGATTAGAAACCAAAGGATCCATTTATACATAGACTAATAATAGGAGGGGCCCTCATCATGTTGACATTCGATTAGATCGTGCTTTGTGCTTTAATACTTCTTTTCAGAATTGGAGTTACATTGAGTGCCATGCTCTTATGTGCCACTGTTTAGATCATAATCCCCTTCTTCTTTCTTGTCATCAAGGTTCCATTTTACCTAAGCCTTTTCATTTCTTATCCATATGGAATTCCTATGAAGACTTTCTCCCTATTATTGGTAATTTTTGGTGATCGCTTTCTATTACTAGCCATCCTATCTTTGTGATGATGACTAAATTGAAGTTGCTATACTCTTTGTTATGTCATTGGAATAAAAATACATTTGGACATATTGATTCTCTTATTTCTTAAACAAAGCATTCTTTGCTTTATATTCAATATAATATTGAGCTGTTTGGGTTTTCAGATGAGTTGTATCGATAAAAGCTTTAAGCTAATTGGACTTCACACTCCTATTTAACTAATAAGGAGATCCTTCTCAAAGATAAAAGTCAATTTAAATAGTTGAAGGATGAGGATCGTAACTCAAAATTTTTTCAAAGCCTTCTTGCACGTCGTCGGGCTAAGTCCATAGGTTCTTCCATTGCGATAAATAGGATTCTAGAGTTTGATGTTTCTACTATTAATAAGCATATTATTGATTATTTTTCCAAACTCTTTAGCTCGAATCGATCACCAAGGGGTTTTTCAAGTATTAAAAAAGTCATTCCACATTTAGTTACAGATGTTAAAAATGCTTTGCTTATGATGATGCCTTTTAATGATCTTATTCGACTAGTTTTTTTTACATGGATTCTCATAGTGCACCTGGTCTAGATATATTTACTAGTTAATTTTTTCGCTCCTATTGGAATATTGTGGGTTTTGATTTGTGTAATGTAATCAATAGTTTGTTTAGCTCTAGCACTCTTTATTTAGGATTAAATTCTAATTTGATGGTGCTTATCCTTAAAGTATTGGGTGTTAACTCAGTGGACAAGTTTTGGCCTATCATATTAAGTAATTTTCTTTTTAAGATAATTACTAAAATTTTAGCTGATTGTCTTGGTTATATGGCTTCCAAAATTATTTCTCCTAACCAATTCAGATTTATAAAAGGAAAAAACATAGAGGATTGTATAGTGGCTTCTTCATAATGTTTTAATATCATGAATTGCTCATGTCAAGGAGGGAATATGGCCATGAAGATTGACATAAAAAAAGCTTTTGACACAATGGAGTGGGATTTTATTTTTGCAGTGCTCTTTAGCTTCTACTTCTTTTAATGTTTTTGCAATTGGATTTGGAGCATTTTTTACTTAGCCAAATTATCAGTTATTATTAATGGGGGGGATTTCTAGTTATTTCCCCATGTCTCATGGTGTTTGTCAAGGGGATCCACTCTCACCTTTGCTTTTTGCTTGGTAAAGGACTTCCTAAGTTGTAAGGTTTCTCTAATCATAAGTAAAGGCCTTTTTATTCCCATGTTTGGTGGTCGTAACTTTACCTATCCTTCTCATTTTCTTTATACGGATGATGTTCTTATTTTTAGTAAAACTAGTCTTTCTAATATTAATGTGCTTGCCAATGTTTTTTATGAATATGGTTTGATTTTGGGTCAAGTTATGAATTGGGAGAAGTCTGACTTATTTTTAAATAAAGGTATTTCTCCCCATCATGCTTCTTCCTTATATGCTAGAGCTAATATGAGTGTGGGTTCCATCCCTTTTATTTATCTTGGAGTCCCTATTTTTCTTTATGCTCCAAAGGCTCACTAGTTAAAGCAATATGCTGAACGGGTTATTTCAAAAATGGAAGCTTGGAAGGGCCATACCCTTTCTTTTTCTAACTGTCTTATTTTGATTAAATCCAACATTTATGGATCTCTTCTTCACGAGTTTATGATTTATAAGTGTCCTGTTTTGCTTCTCAAACATTTGGAGAAGGCAATTAAGAACTTTTTATGGATAGGTTCAATTACTTCCAAAAAAATAATCACTGTCCAGTAGGATACTTGCTACTCTCTTATTGATGAAGGTGGACTGGGATTGCATTATCTATTTTGGCTTAACAAAGCTATGCTAGGTCGTGTTGCTTGGAAATTGTGTAGTAGTGCTTCTTTTGTGTTTGATTTTCTTCGTAAAAGGTTTCTTTGTAATGGCTACCCGAAAGATAATTTTCTTTGTTCTTCAGTTTGGCATTCTATTAAAGACACTTTCGATGACATGCAAAACTCTTCTCAATGGCTTCCGTCTAAGCATTCAAGGCTTAGCTTCTGGCACGCAAATTTTCTAGGGACTTCTATTACTAATAAAATTACATTCCTGCATTTGATCATCGCCACTTCATTACTTCAATTCAGGACTATTTTTGGAATGATCAATGGCATTTTTCAGAGTCATTCAAGCAATATTTCCCATCAATTATCTCAAAATTTCAATATGTTATTTTTTCAACTACTGAGGAGGATGTTTTTGCTTAGCGCTTCTCTTCTACAGGATCATATTCTTGTAAAGTAGCTAGTAATTTTTTCAGAGTGGCGGATCCTAAAGTGGCTTAAGGAAGAGATGTTTGGTGACATTACTTACCCCCCAGTCATTCTTCTCTTTGTTGGTATGCATTTCATTAACATTTACCAATGGATGATAACGTATATCGCAAAGGTTTGGTGCTTATTTCTAGGTGTCGATTATATTGTATGGAAAGTGAAACCACTAACCATGTTTTGGTTGATTGCCCCTATGCGATGGCATTATGGATAGCGTTACAAGACTTGTTTCAAGTCAAGTTTACAATTTCTGGTTCAGCTCTTAACCTCTTTAAAGTAGCTTCGGCTATTTCTTTTTCTTCCCAGCTTGTAGCTCTATAGAAGGTTGGATTTTATCATCGTTTTGGCATTTGTGGAAAGCAAGAAACCAAGCAACTTTCAGACATTATTTTATTCCTATAACAGTGACAATTTGCTCCATTCGTAAATTTATTAAGCAATATGAAGTTTTCAAGACAGGATTTATGCGCAATACACAATCCAATCTCCTTATTCTATAGCATCTTGGAATTGCTGGTAACCCTTAGCGAGTTATTTCACCTCAGGCTATTTGTTGGTTCCCTCTACCTCCTAGCTGGTTTAAGGTTAATATAGATGGTGCTACGAAAGGCTGTCTTGGATCTTCGAGTGCAGGTGGTATCTTAAGAATTTCTAATGGGTTTTCAATGGGTTCATTTGCTACTCCATTGGGTTCCAAGTTTACTTATGTAGCAAAATTATGGCTATTGTCATTGCTATGAAATTCGTTATTACTTTCAATTATTCTCCCTTATGGATTGAGAGTGACTCAGCATATGTAGCTAGGCTTATTCAATAGAGAAGCTCGACTGTTCCTTAGCATCTTCGTGAAGAGTGGAATCGATTTTTAGTCTCTCTTTTGACTATTCAGGTGCACGCTCCCATATGTATCGAGAGGGGAACTTTGTTGCTAATAAATTAGCAAATTTAGTAGTTAATCGTGTGGAAGAGAATTGGTGGCCGACATTTCCAACTGAGTGTCTTGATTTAATGCAAAATTATGCCATAGGATTGCATTCCTTTCGGTTTAGATAATTTTTTCAGTATTATTTCTTGTCTTGTTCTGCCTCTTTTGGTTGTATTGACTTTTTGTATTTTTTTTAACAATAATCCTAGGTCCGGTATATGAAGTAGGTGCTAAGGAGGTGTTAACCTAGCTGGGATGTCCAGAAACACTATTTGATACCTGATCTAAGAAACCTTTAAATTAAAAAAAAGAAAAAACTAATTACAACTAGTAAACTACTTGTTTTTTTTTTTCATTTTCCTTCCAAATTCATTGTTCGATGTTCAACATTTTAAAATTACTTGTAATTGATTTTTTTTTTTTTTGCGTTAATAAAATTTGATATAGTCAATTTTTTTTTATAAGCATTCTTTAACTTCAACTTATCTTGATTGTAAAATTTGCACCAATAATAGTAAATAACAAATCTTTTATTTTTTATGAAGAAGTTTTTTTAAATATCATATTCACATGATTTTATTTTTTATTTTATATTTTTAAAAATAATTTAAAACTCAAATTATGTGATTAAAAAAATCATTATAAAATTCAACAATGATTTATCATATAAAAAGTATTAATAAATTCAATGAATAGAGTTAAAATCAATTTACTTGTAATTTAAATCAAATATATCCCAACAAATATTTTAGGTAAATTATCTGCATAAAGTCCATTTAACAAAAAAAAAAAATTAACACTTATTTTTTTATTAATATATTATAACACTTGTTTTAAAATTTAAAATTACAATTTTTTTTATATAATGAATTTTCATTAAATTTTTATATTATATGTTTTTAATAATGTAATTTGAATTTTATATTATTTTTTAGAAACATTATGATAAGAATAAAAATAAAATAATGTGTATTAAATATTTTGAAAAAATTTGAACTTCACACTTATAAACAAAAATTGCCATAGCAGTCTCCGAATTTTTTTGTTTTTAAATATTGTCTCTGACTACGAAATTAAATGATAAAAATTAATGAACAGATATATGGACGGTGGAAAAGTGACAGCAATGCTATTCACATGGTTGCATGACTTTGTTTGACGAAAAATTACTAAAATTGCGGCCGCAGAACGATTCCTCTGTTCACATTTTTTAATTCATCGCTCCAGTTGTTCCCTTCCAATTGTTGGTTGCTCAATTTTAGTAATTTATTATTTATATTAAATAATAAATCTCCATTGCAGCCGCATTTCATGGAAATGCCGCACATAGCACCCGACTTTTTAACTTAGGCTCACTTTGCCTGTGGAAAATATTCTTTTCAAAAATATTTCTTACTGTATGAATAACTAAATAAAATAAGTTAAATGAAAATAAACTATTAGTTTACAGAAAATAATTTAAAAATAAAGGAATGTTAAATTATTTTGAAAATGTTAAATTATTTTGAAATAATCTATATTTTAATTTCAGTATTTTAATTTATTTTTTCTTAATTTACCCTCTTCATTTTTATTTATATAGATTAAATCCTCGCACTTTTATTTTTATTCACATTAAACTCTTTCACTTTTATTAATCCCTTCAATAAATATAATTTCAAAAATTTTAATCAACTATGTTATAATTTAATTATTTATATTTTATTTTTAATATAAAAATTATAAAAATACTATTAAGTGCCAAATACTTTTATTAAAATTACATGTAAATTATATAAGTGTAATTTATTGGTTAACAAAAATTGTATCTAAAATTATAAAAATAAAAACTTAAGTAAGATTCTACTAAATTTTATTTTAGTAGAATAAACTAAAATAAAATTTAGTAGAGTTTTACTTAAGTTTTTATTTTTATAATATTAAATAAAGAATTTTGTTAACCAATTAATTGCTATCATATAAATTAAATTTAAATAAAATAGTATTTTTATAATATTAAATAAAGAATTTTGTTAACCAATTAATTGCTATCATATAAATTAAATTTAAATAAAATAGTATTTTTATAATATTAAATAAAGAATTTTGTTAACCAATTAATTGCTATCATATAAATTAAATTTAAATAAAATAGTATTTTTATAATTTTTATATTAAAAATAAAATATAAGTAATTAAATTATAACACAATTGATGAAAAATTTTAGAATTATATTTATTGAAGGGGTTAATCTTGTTAAAATAAAAATAAAATGATTTAATGTTCATAAAAATAAAAGTATAAGTGGTTAATGTCAACAAATATAAAAGTGGAAGGAATAAATCAAGAAAAAATAAAAATGTAAGGACTCAATCTATACAAATAAAAATAGAGAGATAAATAAATAAAAAATAAAAATGCAAGAGATAAAATATGAATTATTCCAATTATTTTTCAATGTTTACAAATAAGAAAAATTTACATAAAATGCGAATCTACTTTATTTCTTACTTCAATTTTGCTTTTCTCATTTTTTCCTTCTCTTTTTTATTTCTACCTTATTCTTATTTTTTCTTTTTCTTCTTTTTTCTTTTTATTTTCTCTTTTTTCTCTTTTTATTTTTTAATTTTCTCCTTATTTTTTTTACTTTCTCTCCTTCTATTTATTTTCCATCTATTTTTATTTTTATTTTCTCTTTATTTTTTTACCTTCTCTCCTTCTTTTCTCTTTTCTATTTTATTTTTTCATCTGTCTTCTTGTCCCTTTTTTTCCTTTCAATCTTTTGTATAGATTAATTATCAAATAAACTTTGTACTAATATATTAGGTTTATTATAAAAAATAATTTGTAAAAATATACATTAGGACCATTACAAAGAGAGAATTTGAATAACAAAAGGTGTTGATGTCATAAAAGATTATATTTTCCAATTGTTTTCTAATATTGTAGTTAAATATCGAAAAATATTTTTCCAAGAAAAAATATTTTCTACAAATAAATGGAGCCTTAATATTTTTTGGCAAATTATAGAAAGCGACAAGTGTCCCTTTCTATAAGTTAATATTCATCTCCAAACACTTATGTGTTAAATTCTAAAAATTCACAATATTTTCTATTAAAAATATACTTTGAAAAATTTTAAGTGTTATAATTGAAATAAATTCTTTAAATTATTCTGAGTGTTATCATTGAAATAAAGTTCTTTAAATTTGAAGAGTTATTTATAAATTAAATAACTAATATTTTTATTATATATATCCTTTTTCCTCTCCAATATGGTTTTATTCTCTGTTAGTAGTTGAATTGTCTTTTTTTTTCCCATATTCTCGAATGAAAATGAGATCTTATGTAAACAACATACATTTTTTATTCTCACTTTTTAATGTTTTACATAATGATTGCTTGAAGTTGAAAATATTATTTTGTGAAATGACTTCTTAGTTTTTTTTTTGAAACTCAATCAATTTAAAGGTTTTTTTTTTTTTTTTCTTTTCACAGTGATAGCAAAACCTCCAAGTGTACTAAGGGCTTTGCGGTTTATAGTAATGATCCATTGTTCTTTATTTTCAATAATCTATGTTAAATTTTGTTCATTTAGACTTTCTAATTTATGTTTTCCCCTTCATTCTTTCAATACTCTTTGATGTCAATGTTATGTTTTCTAATTTATTTTTACATGAAATTTAAGGTTACAATGTAATTAATAATCTATTAGATTAGATTGATATATATTAGTCAATTTCATTCCACTTCTAAATTTTTCACATAAATTTTACTTTTATTTCAACTATTTTTTAAAATTCAGAAAAATCTTGAGGCATGCTTTTGCAATTACAAGTGAGATTATTAATTTTTTATATTTAAAAGTAATTATAAACAGCCCATGCAAGACTAGAAGTTGTTAAAAACAAAATTAGATGACAAAAAAAGTTATTTAAATTAAACAACAATATTGTCACTATATATATATATGAATTACCTATACCTATTTTTTTAATTAAATATGAAATGTAAAAAGTAACAAATGATTAATTTTTTTATAAATATAATTATTTTTATTTCATTTTGGAATTTGGTATATCTAAATATGAGAGTCTTTTCTATAAACATAATGAAAGGAAATAAATCCGTTCCAAAATGCACTGGTTAATAATTCTGGGTTTTTTGTCGAAATAGAATGTCCTCGCTTTTTTTTTTTAGTTATCATTAAGGGCAACTTCTTTACATATAGTATGTCCCATCTGAATCTTTTTTTGTTTTACACCCCTTAACTCTTCCTCAGTTAGGCATATATATATGGAAAGTTTAAAAATCATTATATAATAATCCAAAAATTGCAATAGAAAAGAAAATGGAGGTTTATGATGATTTTTAATTCTTTTATACTAGGTAATCTAGTATATAGAAACACAAACACTTCAATTAAAGTAATTAATTAAAGTAGATTTGTGATATGTAATATTTTTATAAAAAAAAATACAAAATTTGAAATTAAAAATATCTAATTAATATATTTAAGTTATTTTATTTTAAAATAATTAAAGAAAAATATGTTAATTTATACAAGAGATAATTTTTATTTTTAAAAACTATTGAACTAATGATAATTTTTATTTTAAAAAACTATTGAACTAATTTATAGCTTTTATGTTATTAAAAATAATTTTATTTATACATTTAAATGATTTTATTTTTTAAAATAATGACATACAACATATGTAACTATACAGTTCGCGCATTGCACGAATTCACGACTAGTTCTACTATAATATTTAAGATTCATTTCCTCCTTTTAAAACTCTTTAACATTTTGATTTAAATTTCATTAAACTACCTAATATTATTTTTTAGTGAATGATGATGACTTAGAGCCTATATCATTGTTGATGTGTCAATTGTTTCACATTACACTTGTACAAAAAAGTGACATATAGAGTTTTGACACACCCCGTAGAGAGAGCTACATAATCTTCTTCTTCTTCACAAAATGAATTTCAAATTACCTAAAGTAAATCCCTTATTTAAGAAAAAACACTGTAAATTCTTTTGTTTTTCTTTTTCATTTTTTAAATAGAGAATGAATCATATTATTTTGCTATTGCTAATTACAACAAAAGCTCCATGAATTTTAACCAAGCACTTGCATTTTACCATCTTTTTTAACTTCATTTGAAAATGATGATAAAGATAATGTCATTGCAGCTAAGCAACTTGTGCCTTCAATTGCTATCGCCACTGCCACTGCCACCGCCACCTTGAAGATTTTTTTTTTTTGCGCTGAGGAAAATGTTCCTCTTTGTTCAAACCTATAAATAAAAAAACAAACTCCATCAATCTCATGTATTGACAATGACCTTCCTTCTTGTACTAACATATAGTAGCAAAAATCAAATCACCGACCTAGATTCAGGTGACATTAACTCATGTATGACACTATGATTCCTTAAACTATAAAATTAAATTACAACTTTTGTTAATTTTAACCTCACTTTCTTTAATTGCTTCAATAAATAGACTCCCTTCCTTTAGGCAAATCTTAAATGCATTTGGCCATGTTCTTTAATCCTCGATTCTATACTTATTTTTTTGGTGAAATGATGATGCCTTTTCTTTACTCTTGTTTGTTGATATTTCTTCTATTCTCAATGGCTATTACTCTTCAATATTTTTGGCATCAAATACACACTAATAACTTAAGAAAAAGAGTGGTATGTCTGTGAGTCACCTAATTTGAGGTTTTATTTTATATGGCTTTTGCCTTTGGAGGAAATACTTTCCATTTTTGGGACATGGTCATGTTTAGTCTCGGGAGGATGCGAGACTTATAGTTTTATTATGGAGTCACCACCTAATTTCTCAGAAAAGTTAGGGACAATATCAGGTCACTCAATAAGTATCATTCTCATCAAAGATTCTAGGTCCGAAAGTTCATAACTATTTTCAGCTATTTCTCATTACATAATATTTGTCTTATAGCTACCGTATCGCCTTAGTTTTAGAATGATAATTATATACATATACACACACAAAACATAATAGACAGAAAGCAAAGAAATTAATTAAAATTATTTACATTGCTTACCTAGTAAATACATCAAAAGAGAAAAAATGCAGAAACAAAAATTATTCTTAATTTAATCAAAATTCACAATTCAATGGATTGTCACATGAAGATCCCATTAGCCACATAACAAGATTCTTGGAGTATTATTCTACATTTAGAATGAATGAGGTGCAACCTGAAGTTATAAGATTGATTTTTTTTTCTTTTTCACTCACTAATGGGGCAAAAAGATGATTCACAAGTGTGCCACCTAACTCTATCAATACTTGGCAAGTGTTGTACACTGTATTTTTTAATAAATATTTTTCACTTACTAAAGTTCTAAAAATAAAAAATGAGATCAATTCTTTTTGTTAGAGAGAAGATGAAATTTTTTATGAGCGTTAAGACATATTCAAAGATTTGCAAAGGCAATGTCCACCACATTTGATACTAGCTTGCAATTGAGCTCAATCCTTTTATTAGGGTGTCAATCCTTCAGTCAGAGTCAATATAGATGTAGCTACTAGAAAAACACATGAGGATGCCTTGGAGTTATTTAAAGAGATGGCAAATACATAGAGTCTATAGGCTAATAAAAGGGCTATACCAAGGAAGGGTATAACAATTGAGATAGATGGGTTGACTATGGTAAATGCAAAGCTAGATGCATTGACTAAGAGGATGGATAAAATAGGTTTTAATGCAATTTCTTCCTTAACAACATCAGTATATGAACATGGTCATAAAGGATATCTCACTATTGAATGTCAACTTATGCAATAATTGTCTATGGAAAATGTGAATTATATGAACAACTTCAATAAGGACCAATAATAAAATTCCATGCTTAGAAATAATTATAACTTGAGTTAAAGGAATCATTTTAATTTTTTATAGAGCAACAATAATAATAACTAAAGGAGACCTCAAGCACCATTATATTTTAGAGGAGAAAATATTCATTATTAGCAAAATCAATCTTAATTTTAGAAAGAAAGAGGTTCATCATCTTCATCTTCTTTAGAAAGTAAAATAGAGAAATTTATGGAGGTGATGACTGTAAAAATGAATAAGCAAGATGAGGCTACAAAAAGACTTAAAGGGAGATTTGAACAGATGCATTAAGATACTTAACTTATGTTCATAAATCATTCATCATCCATACATAATCTATAAATTCAAATGAAGTAGTTAGCTAATTCTTTATCCATAAGAAATCAAGGTACTCTTCTAGTAATACTGAAAAGAATCATAGGAGCATATTAAAACTATTACATTGAGGACTGGAACAAAACTACAACCACCAAAATAAAAGGTGAACACACAGGTTGAGGATGCAAATGAAAAAGAAAAAGAAGTTGATGAAGCACAAAAAAAGGAAGTAAAAGTGAAAAATAAGGAACATAAGATTGAAGTAAAGCCTTATGAGCCACCTGCTCAATTTCCCCAAAGACTTCAAAAGTAAGAACATGATAAAAAATTCACAAAGTTATTAGAGATGTTTAAGAAAAGCTACACATACATATACCATTGGTGGAGGTAATCACACAAATGCCTAAGTATGACAAATTCTTAAAGGAGCTTATTTATAGTAAAAAGAAGTTGTAAGAGTTTGAGACCATTACACTTAGTAAGGAGTGTAGTGTTATTGTTTCAAAAAAACTTCCACTTAAGTGTAAAAATCTAAGGAGTCTTAATATACCTTGTTCTATTAGTAATACAAATTTTTAAAAGGTTTTTGTAATTTAGTGCTTCTATTAATTTAATGCCTTTATTTATTTACAGGAAGCTTGGATTAGGGGAGCAAAAGCTACAATGTTTGTTTGTAACTTGTAGATAGAACGATAAAGAAACCTTAAAGGATTAATAGAAGATGTACTAGTCAAGGTAAGGAAATTCATATTTCTAATGGATTTTATTGTACTTGATTTTGAGGAAGATGAGGACATGCCTTTGATGTACATTAATATAACTATCATAGATGTTTATAAAGGATAATTATAAGTTTAATGTATACTAAGGTATAAAACACTCTTTTGATGTTAATAATTACATGCGAGTTAATGTAATAGATGACTATATTAATGAAGTTCAATGCTGGATGTTGTCAAAATCTTGTAATTTAGAGGATATTGAGAAGTGTTTCTAGGTTCAATTTTCTGAAAGATAGAAATCTCTTAATAAAAAAGAATCATTCATTCATTGTGCATTACCAACATTCATTGAACCTATACCACCTTTTGTAGTAAAGCCACATAAGTTAGACTTAAAACCATTACCTTTACACTTAAGATATACATTATTAGGAGCAAATGAGATATTATATATTATTATATCATAAAAAATTAATGAGGATCAAGAGAACTCACTAATACAATTGTTAAATAAAAGAATAAAAGCTCTAGGAAGACAAATTTTAGAAATCAAAAGTATTAGTCCTTTATATTACATGCATAAATATTAATGGAGGATGACCATAAAGTTACAATAAAAAGACAAAGAAGACTAAATCCTAATATACAATAAGTTATTAAGAAAGAAATTTATAAATTATTAGATGCATGAATTATATGTCATATTTCAGACAGTTTATGGGTCAGTCCTATACAATTTGTACCTAAGAAGGGTGGAATGACCATAATAAAAAATGATGACGGAGAATTAATTCTTACAAGAGTAGTTAGTTGTTGGAGAGTTTGCATTAATTATAGTAAATTTAACAAAGCCACTATGAAATATCATTTTCCACTTCCATTCATTAATCAAATGCTAGAAAGAATATTAGGGCAAGCATTTATTATTTTCTAGATGGATATTCAAGTTATAATCTAATAGCAATAGCTCCTAAAGATTAGGATAAAACAACATTCACTTATCCTTATGGTCCTTCACATATAAACAAATGTCATTTTGGCTTCTATAATGCACATGCTACATTTCAAAGGTGCATGATGGCTATTTTTGCCGATTTGATTGAAGAAGTAATGGAGGTATTCATGGATGATTTTTCTATTTATGGAAATTCTTTTAACCATTGTCTATTGAATTTAGATAAAGTTCTTGCAAGGTGTAAAGACATAAATTTAGTCTTAAATTGGGAAAAATGTCATTTCATGGTAGAAGAAGGTATTGTATTAGGCCATAAAATTTTGAAGGACAACATAGAGGTTGATAAAGCAAAAATTGACATTATAGAAAAGCTATAGTATCCAACGAATGTCAAAGGTGTGAGAAGTTTCTAGGGATAAGTAGGCTTTTATGGATGATTCATCAAGGACTTTTCTAAAATTTTAAAACCTTTATGTAAGTTACTTGAAAATGACACACCTTTTATATTTACTAATGAATGGAAAATTGCATTTGACAAATTAAAAAGAGCACTACTGTTAGCACCAATAGTGGTGGCCCCAAACTAGAGTCTATCTTTTGCATTAATGTGTGATCTCAATGACTATGCTATAGGAGCAGTTCTTGGACAAAGGAAAGATAAAATGCTACTTGTTTTCTACTATGTAAGTAGAACATTGACACATGTGCAGGTGAACTATGCTACCATAGAAAAGGAGATATAAAAGCAGTTCTTGGATGAAGGAAAGATAAAAAGCTACATGTTATCTACTATGCAAGCAGAACATTGACAAATGTACAGCTGAATTATGCTATAATCGAAAATGAGATGTTACTAGAAATATTTGCATTTGAAAAATTCATATCATATCTCCATGGTTTAAAAGTGGTAGTGTATACAGATCACTCAGCACTGAAATACTTATTAGTAAATAAGGATATATTGATACATAAATTTTGGTTGTTCCCCTAAAATTCAATTATGAAGGTTCCCATCATGAGACGGGGGGAAGGCTTCTTCGGAAGTCATCCTGAGCATGCTCAAACTGAGTAAAATACCTAAAAACCTAAAAAATACCAAAAAAAAAAACCTACTAATACATACCCGAGCTTAAAAAAAACCTAAAATGAACAAAAAAAAAAAGCCAAAATGGATGAAAATGGGCCTTGGAAGCTAGTGGGTCAGCTAACCTGCAATTGTGGATTAATGACCCACGACCATGGGTCAGTAACCCACACTTAAGGCCATGATCTATGATCGTGGGACAGTGACCCACGATCATGGATCATACGACCCTTGACTGTGGGTCAGGACCCTAAATCTATATACACCTTTTTTTCCCATTTTAAGGGGATTTTGAGGACATTTTTCATGAAAATACATAAAGAGATAAACCACTACTATCTTGGACTAATTTGACACCTTCTCTCTAAAAAACTCATAATTTGCAAAAGGGGACCCCATTTCCCAAACACTAAAAGTCCATTTCTCATTTCTTTTAGGATTGGTTTAACACTCCTTCTACCAACAAAGGATCTTCTTTGTTAAAGCACACTTCAATGGTAATCACTTAGTCCCTATGAGGATCTCTCAATTATTTTAAATAGAAAAATTTCTTGGCATATCATTTTCTTTTTCTTCTACACCTTTCTTGGATTTGTTCATCATTTTTGCACTTTATTTTATTTTGATTATTTATTATCTTGTAGTGAAGTTGTCATTTTGTGGTGATTTTGAAGTTTGGATATAAGATATGTAGAAGGAGTTGATAGTTTGGGTGATTCCACGAGTGTATGCATTCATTTTTGCATTTTCCATCATTTTTCTTTTCATATAAAAATGGGTATTTTGGTGCTAAAGTTAGCATTTTTATTATCATCTTTGCATTTTTATTAGTTTTGTTACTCCCTTTATTTTCTTTTTTTGATAAGTTTATTATTTTTATCATAAAGTTCATATTTTTTATGGTAAAAATAATACCTTTATCATTGTTATTATTCTATTTGCATTTTATCACTTTTATTATTTGTGTTGCCTTTTTTGGAAAATTTATTATTTTTATCATAAAGTTCATATTTTTGTGGGAAAAATAATATTTTTATCATTTTTATTATTTTCATTTTCATTTTCATCATCCCTTTTGTTTTCATTGTCTTTTTTTTTTATATAAATTTACTATTTTTATCATAAAGTTCACATTGTTATGGTAAAGATAGCATTTTCATTTTATTTTCATTTTATATTATCATTATTTTTATTCCCTTTTTTGGTAAATTTGTTATTTTTATCATAAAGTTCATATTTTTATGGTAAAGATTTCATGTCTTTTATCATTCTTATTACTTTTATTGCATTTCATTATTGTTATTATTGTTATTTTCTTTTTTTGATAAATTTGCCATTTTTATCATAAATTTTATATTTTTATGGTACAAATTGTATTTTTATCATTTTTATTATATTAATAACATTTTTATTATTTTTATTATATTAATTGCATTTTTATCATTGTCATTATTTTAATTGCATTTTCATCATTTTTATTATTTTAATTGCACTTCTATTATTTTTCTCATTCTTGTCATTTTATTCTTTTAATTTAATTCCCTCATATTATATTTATCATAAAATTCTATTTTTCTAATAAAAAAGGTAATTTTGCACCAAAATACCTAAATTCCAAAATCTTGCATCATGCATCTCCATTAGCATCCTTGTTTGTTTATTTGTTTTTTTTACTTTTGTTACTTTATTTGCTTTTCTTTTTTCTCTTATCATGAAAAATGAAATATATAAAATCATTCTTAATGTGATGCGTGCTTACACGTGTGTGAAAGTTAACCTTTGTTTTGCAGGTTTATTAGAATAAAAAATTTTCTTTTTTTTTCTATTTTGATGTAATTAATAGAATAGGAAATCTCTAAGGCAATGTAATCCTTAATCCTAATTCCTTTTTTTATTTTCTAATTTGGATGTGTTTATTAGAATAGACTTTTTTTTCAAGGGTTGTAATCTTTAATACCTTTCCTCAATTTTTTTTTTGCTTATTTGCTTATTTAGTTTGATTATTTCTTGCATGCTTGCTTGTGTGCTATATGTTATGTGCTATGTGCCTACTTCTTTGCATCATTACTTGCCTAATTGAAATGATTGAGGAATGTTTATTTATTATTTTATTTTGTGATGTATGCACACTAAACCTAATTATCTCACGTTCATTTCTAATGCGCTTTAAATTGATTAACAATCAAGTGTGGTAATTGCATCATTAAACCGAAACTAGGGTGAAGGAATGTGTAATTAGGAAAAGTATAATAAGGAACATGATAAGTAACTCCTCTCCCCCACCCCGAACCCCGAATCCCTGGTTAGGTTTAGACGGCGGGGTTTAGTGCATGTGCAAGTATATTGCAACTGCAACATTGTTTGGGCTCAAGGCTTTAAAGAACATACTACTATATCATAAACACATAGTGTGGAGACGAGGAGTTGCCACCCAGGGTAATAATTGGGACAACTGATGAGTAGTGGTAACTCAATTCTCTAAAAGAAAGTTAGCACCATAACTAGGAGATTCTAGATATGGAATACCAACTTCTCTTAGTCTTATGTTCATTTAAAATTAATTTATTAATTACTAAATTATTCTCTAATTATATGTAATTTCATATAAACCCTAATCTATCATTCATCTAACTCCAAAGCAACTAGTCATGAAAACACACATAAGAAATGCATTCACAAAAGGCGCAATGTCCTTAAATTAGTCTAATATATATTGATTTTAATTTAGTTAGCTCAATTTACATATTTTATTTATAAGTGAAATGGAAGCTAAAGGTGGGCCTAAATCTACTAATTAAAAAGGCTTTAATTTAATGGACCTAATTATAGTTAATTTTAATTAAATTAAGTGATCCTAAAGTCCACAAATTATGGAAGAATGCTTTAAAGGCCTTAGCTAATGTCTAAATCAATTTTAACTAAAAATAAAGTGGGCCTAAGTCTAAATTAACAAATGGGACTAAATTAACTTTTAATTATGAAATGACCCTTGAAAGAATAAAAAATTTATAATTAGGTCCCTAAAATTTACAATTAAGTCCTTAAAAATGCAATTAAGCCTTGAGATTGAAAAATCAAAATCTAAAGACCTATTTTTAACGAATTTTCATCTTGAAGTTCTCTGTCACATCCACACTCGACTATACTAAAATTGGGTGCTTTCATTAGGAAAGTGAATTTTAATTCACTTTTCCTAAAGAAAGTTAGGTGGCAACTTTAATCTACAAAGCCTATTTAGGCAGACCCTCTCACATCAATAACATTTGGTAGATGGTCACCTTAGCTTGTGTGCCTTGACATCATATAGATCCTATCCCGTTATGACCCTCACAGAAAGCTGCAATTGAAAAAAACAAGTTGCGTTACAAGTTTTTGATGACTCCACTGGGGACTACTAATTCGAGGGGTATGATTGAAAGACTATTTCTTATTATACGTAACTTATTTATTCTCCTTCACAAACAATATAACTGTATTTCATAATACTCACCACATGCACCTTTGGTCCTTGATCCTTCGATGATATTGAATAACATTACCACCATGATTCCATTTGAGTCATAAGGTGATGAGATTGATATTATCACCTTTAGCCTTTGCTTGATCAAGAAAAGCTGTAGGGCTTAAAGTGATGCGATTTGGCTCCCAAGTCCAAACTGGGGTACAATTTTTCTCATGTAGCTAAAAGAATGCTAGACTCACAAACTGGAGTCCATAACTATAGTTATAAAGGGGCATTCTCGTTAAAGGAACCCTTAGTTGTAAGCTTGACTTAACCCATATATATAAACCAATAGAAATCTCCCCTAGGATTCCACCTAGCTTTTGCATGATTATCCTCTCCTGATGCCATCCGTTTGACTTAAAATTTACAAATGATATGACATCCCTATTTTTTATAACCAATTATTATAATTATGTTAGTTCTTATATACTGCTAATGCTTAGACATATGTAATCCTTGTTTACCTCATGTAAGCCCGATGCATAAGTAATGATAAGAATCATATACCTTAGTTTGGATAGTCCATAAAAATCAATAAATAGTGGGATCTTTTGAGGATGGAACCTATGAGAAGTCATCCATTTATCCTTATTATATTAGATGGATGAATCATGAATTTAACTGGATTGTAGACATTAATGTTAGAAGAATCAAATTGTAAACTATGAAACAAAAATCTCATGTTTCTTGGTAAACATACTGAATGTCGATGAGGGAGACATGAAATTTGATCTCTCATGTTAACTATAGTTCTTGTGCTTGTGGGTGCGCATGAATTTTAGATGCCACTTATGACCCAACAAATGGGCCTTTCATTGACATTATATGTTTACCTTGAGTACATTTAAGTATTGGTCCCTAGCTTACCTTTTGGATCTAATCAATATGAATCAAAATAGCCTAATTAGAGAGTGGAACCATAATCCCCCGATGACTATGATTTGAAAACCCACCTAGGATAGAAGTTTCTTACAATGTGGAGTGAAAAAGTTGGAAGGAGCGATTGGTTATATTTAGTTTGTTCATTTTATAGTTTTTTTACGCTAACCCTATTTGTTCATTTTATTTTATTTTCTTTTTCCATGTATATATATATAAATACATGTCGGGGGAATTTTATCATGAACTAACCTAAGATTTCTTTGTAGCCATTTTTGCATCATCATTAGTAAAATTATAATTGTCACATCATGCATACACACTAACCCACTTATTTTATAAAACATGCCATGTCATGCATGCATGCATAATCTTTTCTCCATCATAACCATTATATTTATGTAAAAAGATAGCTTTTAAATCTCATAAGCTTAAGGTCTCTTACCCTTAAGGAGAGTTAGTAACGGTTAGGCTTGAAAATGGTTAAACAATTTAGGAATCAAAGCATTAGTGATCTACTGAAAGAGCATGTGAAATGATTCATGGCTGATGGTGGCTTAACTGACATCCTCTGAGATGATATCAAGACTATCCCTAAGACTGAAGTAAAGAACACTTTTAACTAAACTCCAAATGCCATGGATGAGGGAATTCTCTTAGGTGGCAATAGAAAAGGGGAACCTAGCCCTCCAAACCTTAAGATGAATGAAATAAAAGAAGATATGGGATACCTAGGGATGTTAATGGCAATTATAAGCTTTCTAAAGAGAGGCTTTTCACGTCCTTTCCCAAGTCAAATAGTACAATTGCATTTGAATTGGTAATGAAGATCCAAGAACTAGCCTACAAGATCACTTAGTTTGAGGTTCAAATGAAGTGTATGATCGCTCAACTTGAAGTCTTAGTGAAGGAAAATACTAACTCACAAATCAAAGGCTTCAATTAACTTTATGTACTCATGAATGGGCCCTCATAAGACCACTCTAATTAGCCCTATCGTACTAAGCTTGGCAAAACCTAAGGTCAAAGAATGGGTAACCAAAGTTCTGTGGATTATAATCCATTACCTCTAAGGTGTCCTGTAACTAATCACCATAGGAAATTTTTAAAGCTTGTCCAACCCTTCTTTAAAGTCTTTTAGGAACTTCAATAAAGAGGCCTCTTAAAGCCTATTTAACTAAAAGTATTTTCCAACCCTCCACTAACACACATCAATCCCAACCTTAACTACCACTCTCACCAAATGATTAGTCAGACAATTGACAACTACTACATCCTAAAGGACCTAATCCAAGACTTTATAGATTTTGGAAAAATTAAAGATTAAAAAAAAAACAACCTAATGTCAAAACTAACCCTTTACCCAACTAATAAATATGCTTGTAACCTATACCATCTATTCAAGATTCTATAAGGCTTTATGGAAAAATTTATCCAAAATGCTCCTAAGAGTGAAACAGAAAAGGTAAAAAGGGGAGAAAATGGACTCATGGCAAAACTAGTGGTAAATTTCTTAAATCCTATTTATGATTTGAGTGGTGATGAAATGGATCCTTCCATCTATGAATATCTATCTAAATTTGGGGATGAAAATGAGGAAGAACTAGAGAAGAAAAATGAAGTCTTGGACTAGTTGGACCATCCCTCTGGCAAGTTTAACTTCAAGATGAAACTGCCAGTTGCATGGACTCTTTGAATCTAGCATAGATGATATCCTGATTGATGACAAATCTATCTCTAATGTGTTTTTACTATTGGTTTATCTGAGTCTTTTGATGTATCAAACTTTAAATTTAATGCAATGATGTTTGACTTTTCTTATTTATGTGATACATATCTTAATAATGATGTGCATTTCATCTAATATCACATGAGCACCTTTAACATTCATTTCATTAACACTGAATAATTTAACATAGGCACGAGCATGAAATCTTTCATATTATATATTTCAAAAGATGCTACCCTTAAAAAAGTGAATGAAAGTCAAAGAAAAAAAGAACAATATGATAAAAAAAGAAAAAAGAAAAAAGAAATGAAAAAATACTTAGTTAGAAAACCTAAGAAGGCCAACTAAGAACAGGGGTACCTTCATTTTGAAGTACACGATGTGCATTCATGCCCTTGGTAAATGTATTCAGTGCAAATGGGAAGAAATTATCAAAGAGTCATGTGTAAAAAGGTAAATTTATGAATCAACATCTAGCATGCACAAAGGTAAAATTTACATTAATGCACCAATATAATAAATGAATAAAACCATAGAGATTTGAGAGAATAAGAAAGAATTAGAAAATATCAAAATGGGTCAAACAGCCAATGATATCATCAGAATGTGCAATAAGTGAAAGAAGGATCAACTTAAAAGCATCATTAGTACAATCAGTATAACATGTTAGAAGGAAGGGAAAATTAAGACTCGTCATCATCATCATCATCATCTGGGGGTCCTCTCTTACTGGGTCTAGCACTATAGATCCTCAGCTCCTCAAGTTTAGCCTGAAGCCTCTAAATCTCACTCTAGTAGAAGGTGTCCTCCTAATAACACACCATCTCCTCTTGCTGGTGAATTACCTCCTTTTACTGAAGCACTATTATTACATGCTCACATTGCATCATGATATACATGCATTAGCACATACATACCTTATAACACACATACACATATTATTGTATACTTGAATAGGAAAGGAAAAAGAATAAAAAAACTCACATAAGCCTCCACTAAGTGATAGACATGATAACCGATTAAGCTTGAAGTGCACTGGTACAAGTACTCTGCTATCTCCCATGACACTTTTATGCAAGATAGTTAGCAAACAACACACCTAAAAGAACATCAAAGAGGTAAAATGCAATGAGAACTTACATGGGTGGTGTCCTTAGGAACAAAGACAATAGGCTCTATAGAAGTAGAAACCATATGAGTCACCACACTTCCATGAAGATCATACCCCTAACCAAAGGAAGTAGAGGCATTATAGCTACTTCAGGAATTACATGAGCAGCCTCAGAAATAACACCAACAGCACCTACACCACTAAAGACCCCAGTAATATCTCCATCCCTAGTCCTCTTCGAATGCGACTGAAAATACACAAAAGAGCATATCAGAATAAAAACACATCCAACATGCGGCATAAGAGAATTAAGACTCACATGATGAGTTGTGGAACAAGAACCACCGACAGAAGAGGTCGGCACATAACCATTCATTATACCATTTTTCAGTCGAGGGATGATGGTCTCCATGTAAAAGTTATCTTTTGGCTCCAGATAAAGCTAACCTTTAAACCCATATAGTTCACTCTCTAAAGTGGGACCCATAATGTCCTTCCCCTATAACATATCAATAAGGAGAGGAAGGGGTATGTGATAAGTAGTAGGCCCTTTAATACAATCTATGATACACTTGTTTAAGTACCGAGCTTAGTCAATAGGGGTCATAAGCATGATCCTTTTGACAAAAATCCTTATGGATCCTTACATTGCTTATAAGAACTCTATAGGAAAATTGCGCCACCACTAATGAAAGTAAATCTATGAGAAGAACAAGCTGTCAAAAAAAGAATACAAAGCCTTAGAGAAAAATAAAGTAGAAAACAAAAACTGACCTTGTCAAATGTCAACTCTACAAAAGTAGTGTGAACCTCCTCTAAGGATTGTAAAGGACCCTTCCAACTCTAAGTAATCTAAATAGGGAAGCAAGGGAACTCATCACGTAACTAGGTGACTATGGTAAGAGGAGTTAGAATAAAAAACTCAAAAGCCTAAATATGCAAAAGAAAAGAAAATGTGTCATGAATAATGTATTCAAAAAGGAAAAGAAAAGAATAACAAGGCATTAAAAGTAACTCACATCAGCCACTAGAGGAATGTCGTAGATCCGAGACCCACATCTACACACATCATCCAAGCCGTGGAATAGGTAACCATTGGTAGGAGAGCCATAATCATACTCCTACAAGCTATTGAGATCCCATAAGAATGGAAGTAGCCACAAACCCCAGGTGTTGTTCCCGTTCAGGAACACTATTGTACTTATGAGGTAGAACATAAAGCACCTAGCCAGTCTCTCAACACCTATTAGCCCATCCACCACAACTACCTCGCAAGCATGTCAATGACAATTATATAAAATGAGACTGCTCTGGCCAACTCAGAACTCAGGATTACAATCGAATAACTTGATGCATAACATTATGGGATTGTCGGGGATATCAAATGGAATTCATTGCCTAAAAAATGAAAACCCTATAATCATAGTAAATTTGAGTGGTATGCCCTAAAGCAAAAATGGAAGGTGTGCGTACAATTAGACCACCTCTCAATCAAGGCAATCATAGCCACTTGATCGCTCTTCAACTCTCTTGGACCTAACAACAAACCCCTAATGAGGCCGTCAAAGACAAGCCCAAGTATCCAATCCTACACCCTTCTAGGAAGACTCTAATAGAACTTTTTCGCTCTAATAAAGCTATCGAGCACCACCAAGGATGTCACTATGGTCTAATGGGAAGGGAAGCCAGTCAAACATAATTCCTAACTAAAAATTTCATTTTAAATACAATGACATACACTAACTATCTGTTTATCGTTTACTTATAGATGATTCTAAGGAAAAGCTTTGTACACCAAATAAAGGGAAATCAATAAAAATAAAATTTATGATAAGAAATCTCATCTAAAAATAGCATAATAAATTCTAACTATTTTTTTTTTTTTTTTTGCTTATAGGAAAATTTCAAGAACTAATATGTATCCTAAAAGGAAAATTCCTGCAAAAATCCTAAAGTATCTAAGAAACATAATATGCAAAAATAAATAAGTAATAAAGTTCATCATAAATAAATAGGAGTATTATGCATAATAATTCTTGAAAAAAAACAATTCACTTATTAATCTATTTTACCATATCTTCACATGAGAAAATATGTAAGCATTGAACATAAAATAAAAGCAAGAAGCAAAAGTTCATGATACCAACTTGCTGGCAATGGAGCGTCCAAACATGCATTCCAAAATTTGAGACAAGAGGAATTATCCGACCTCAAATCACCCCGTGCCTAATTAGACAACTAAAATTGGTCTTCAACAAATAGTGCCACCCACCTCCATGTCTTCTACATTAACACTGACCTCCAGGTCTTCAACAAATAGTGCCACCCACCTCCATGTCTTCTACATTAACACTGACCTCCAGGTCAACCCTATTACAGTCCTCCAGATCAATACCACCCTTGGGATTGACATTGCCAAAGTCTCATTGTATGGTTATAGTATGGTAAAAAAAGTAAAACCCTAGAAATTCATAGGAAACTTAGGAGAAGAGAGAGAAATTCTTCATTTGCAAGTGGAGACTCATTTCCCAAACATCAAAAACCCAATTCTTATTTCTTTTAGGATTTATTTAGCACTCCTTTTGCCAACCAAGGATATTCTTTGTCGAGGAACGCTACAAGGGTAATCACCTAGTTCCTTTGAGGATCTCTCAACTATTTTAAATAAAAAAAAATTGCATGGCATGTCATTTTCTTCTTCTTCTACACTTATCTTGCATTTTTTCATCTTTTTTGCACTTTATTTTATTTTATTTTGATTATTTATTATATTTTGGTGAAGTTGTAATTTTGTGGTCTTTTTAAAGTTTGGATATAAGATATGTAGTAGGAGTGGGTAATTCGAGTGATTCCATGAGTGTTTGCATTCATTTTTGCATTTTCCATAATTTTTGCATCATTTTTCTTTTCATAAAAAAATGGGTATTTTGGTGTTAAAGTTAGTATTTTTATTATAATCTTTTCACTTTTATTAGTTTTGTTGCTTCCTCTATTTTTTTTTATAAATTTCTTATTTTTATCATAAAGTTCACATTTTATGGTAAAAATAATATATATATAATTTTTATTATTCTATTTGTATTTTTATCACTTTTATTATTTGTGTTGCCTTATTTGGTAAATTTATTATTTTTATCATAAAGTTCATATTTTTATGGTAAAAATAATATTTTTATCATTTTATTATTTTATTTGCATTTTCATCATCTTTATTGTTTTTATTGTCTTTTTTGATAAATTTACTATTTTTTTCATAAAGTTCAAATTCTTATGGTAAAGATAGCATTTTTATTATTTCTTTTGCATTTTATTATTATTATTTTGTTATTATCATTATATTTGTTTCCTTTTTTTGGTATATTTGCTATTTTTATCATAAAGTTCATATTTTTATAATAAGGATTGCATTTTAATCATTCTTATTACTTTTATTGTGTTTCAATATTTTTATTATTTTTATTTTCTTTTAGATAAATTTGCTATTTTTATCATAAATTTTATATTTTTATGGTAAAAATTGCATTTTTATCTTTTTTATATTTATCATATTTTTATCATATTAATTGCATTTTTATTATTTTAATTGCATTTTCATCATTTGTATTATTTTAATTGCACTTCTATTACTTTTCTCATTCTTGTCATTTTATTCTTTTATTTTAATTCCCTCATATTTTCTTTATCATAAAATTCTATTTTCCTAATAAAAATGGTAACTTTGCACTAAAATACCTAAATTCCAAAATCTTGCACCATGCATCTCCATTAGAATCCTTATTGGTTTATTTATTTGTTTAATTACTTTTGTTACTTTAATTGCTTTTCTTTTTTCTCTTATCATGAATGAATGATATGTATAAAATTGCTCTAAACATGATGCGTGCTTGCCTATGTGTGAAAGCTAACATTTGTTTTGAAGGTTTATTAGAATAGGAATTTTTCTTTTATTTTCTATTTTAATGTAATTAATAGAATAGGGAATCTTCAAGGCAATGTAATTCTTAATCCCAATCCCCGCTTTGTATTTTCTATTTTAGATGTGTTTATTAGAATATACTTTTTTCCAAGGGTTATAATCCTTAATCACTTTCCACGTTTTTATTTTGCTTCTTTGCTTGTTTATTTTGATTATTTCTTGCATGCTTGCTTTTGTGTTATGCGCCTACTTGTTTGCATCATTACTAGACTAATTGATGTGATTGATGAATGTTTATTTATTTACTTATTTTATGATGTATGTGCACTAAACCCAATTATCCCGCATTCAATTTTAATGCAATTTAAATTGACTTACAATCAAGTGTGGTAATTGCATCATTAAATCGAAACTAGGGTGAAGGAATGAGTAATTAAGCATTGTATAATAAGAAATAGTTTAAGGAACTCCTACCCCTTGCACCCGGAATCTTTGGTTAGGAAAGTGAGCATTTAATTAACTTTTCCCAATGAAAGTCGGGTGGTGACTCCAATCTTCAAAGCCTATTCAGGTAGACCCTCCCATATCAATAACATCTAGTAGATAGTGTTAGTGATATGCACTAGGTTAATCATGTATGACCATGTTTTAACTTTATCATTTTATTAATAAAAAGCCATTTTCATTATCATTTTATGTAATGATAATTACTTGAATAATCAATTCTTCCTAAGGTCATCAAGTATGTGACTTGATAGTAAAACCCTTAGATTAAATATAAGTTCTATTCAAATTATCCCTAGTCATAATAATGTATTAAGGCTAGTATGGTGTTGTCTAATGATTATGTTTTACTAATCATGAATATGAGATATTAAGTCAACTCATAAGTACTTATTTGAGAAATAATGTACTAGATTGACCCATTATGAGGATACTACATAGATAATTGTCATAAGTAATTCTCATCACAGTAATGTTGATTTAGTCCTCTTACTTTGAAATCACCATGGATTTCTCCATAACTATTTTATATTTTGACATAATCTAATATTGCCTTTAACAGGATAATAAAATAGATTGTTATTGGATATAAAATGAGTTATGTGAGGAATGTGAGTGATTGAAAAGGAATTTATCCCTTATTTAATCTGAGTAAGATATTAATACGCCCTTTAATAAGATAGACTGAAGAAAATGCATGGCTATGCTAAAGTGAATTGATAAAGAGTTATCATTCTCAGTCTACTTGGAATTAAGAAATTATATGATTGAATTGTATAAGGATCACATAAATTATGCCTTATATTCAATCAAGATATCATGTGACAAAGGGACTACAATATTCACTAAAAATTAGATTATGTCGGATTATCGACCTTCATATGACTTGGGTAGTCAAAATATCTTGCTAGAGGCCACTTATAACTTGTAGGCCTAAATAGGGATTTTAGGCCCATTACCAATGTCATATGAATCTACAGGGTCACACATTTAAAACAAACCCAAAATGAATATGGGTTTACCAAGCCAAAAAAAACTCTATAGAAATAAATAAATATATTCATGTGTGTGTGTGTGTGTGTGTGTGTATATATATATATATATATATATATATATATATATATATATATATATATATATTTGAGGTAATGTTATCTGAAATAAATAAAAAACTATTTCTGATTTGGTATTTGAATAAAATCATAATTGGAATAAATGGAATATACCAAAAATGTTTTAGTAAGTGAGAAATTACCAAAATTCATTTTGGTAAGTGAAACCTTAATTAAGAGGTCTATAAATATAACATATTCTCTACCACTTAAATTTCATTTTCTCTCTTTTAAGAAAATGAAACACATAGTTCTTTATTTCTTGAGTTATGAGACATTTAAGAAAAAGGGTGCTAGCACACATTCATTTTGATTAAAAGGCTATTCATATGGAGGACATACCCATATTGGAGACATCTAAATCCGACCAAGAAAACCAAAAGCTTGAGGTAAGGTGTTACCGGAGTGAACCCCTTCTCATTCTTCCATCATTCTTTCCCATTCTTTGCATTTGTAGTAAGGTATTTATAAACCCTAAATCAATCAATTAATTGAATTATATGGATCTTGGTTCGGGTTTGTGGTTAAAATTTTAAATTTCCACTGTGCTTTGAATCACATAACCCAACAGATGGTTGCCTTAGCCTGTATGCCCTGACATCACACTAATATTATCCCATTATAACCCTCTCAAAAAGTTAAAATCATAAAAAATGAGGTGCATATAGGATACTAAGCCCAAACTTATTAAATGGGTACTTTTATTACAAGAACTTGACATAGAGATAAAAGATAAGAAAGGGGGGTCAGAGAATATGGTAGCATATCACTTATAGAGATAAAAATCATATAGAATGATAAAGAGAATTATTGATTTAAGATTTTTGGGCCAAGAAGGTAGACTAAGCCTAAGTTTGGGCATGAGAGAACCCAAGAAATCAATATTGTTTTAGGTAGTCAGTTACAACTTGCTTGGAAATTTTTTGGGGAACTTTATAAGAGGTCCACCATTTTACTTTAAATTTCCTTTGGAGGACAGTAATATCTTCATGAACATAAAAATCAAGATACTGCTGAGTAATCTAAGGGATAAAGAATTTGGAACAATATAAGCAAAGAGAGGAAAATTTCTTCTTAGGAGGAGATTTTTTATAGTGGGTGGAAAAAAGATTATACCCTTGGCAAAAATCAGAAGGGAGGAAATCTGGGATAGGACCATATTTATGCCACCAACGAGTGAACCATACTAGAAATGTAGATATATCAGCACGATCACTTAAGAAGAATAGCCATGTATGGGTATATAGAGAATTTTGGATAAGAAAAGTATTAAACCACGCTTGTTCATAATCCCAATAGGAAAATCAACAGAAAAAGTCTAATTTTGAATTGAAGTTGATAAGGAAGGCTTTTGGTTTGGAAAGGTCTTATCCCTAATCAGCAAGGTGAAGGACATAGAGAATTTTGCAGGTAGAATAAAAAGGATGGGTATATTCTTTATGGTAAAAATGTTTGAATTCTGCAGAACTAGTATATTCCAAAATTTTTTGATAAAATCATTTGAGTAGTCACATGAGTTAAATCATTTTAAGAAAGGGTTTTTTTATAAGAAGATTCTCCTTTCTCAATTTTAGAAATAGGTTGAGGAGCCTTACCTAAGATGCCTTTGTTGGTGTCATTCTGAATAATAGCAGGAGGCTGAAGAGTATTATTTATTGCTTTAAGGAGTTCAGGAGATTGGGAGATAGAATCAATCCAAGCTGGATTTGAGATGCTTTATCAGAGTCTGCTATATTTTGATCTTGGTTAATTATATCGAACCATGACTTTATAGGTTTTTCAATAGAAAGAGGAGGAGGAATAGAAGATGTGTCCACTTTATCCTTATCCTTTTGTTTTTTGCAAACCATCTTTATTTGTTCTGTAAAAGTTCTCTCGTCATAAAATCTAGTAGAGATTTTTTATCTCCTTTAATCAATTCTATATCAAAATAAAAAAAATACTTAAAATATCATGCCATCTTGCAAAAATTTATTTTGAAGCAATATTTTGAACATCTTTTTGTATAAATTCTTTAGCAGATTTACAATCAATACAAAGTAAAAACTTTTGGTTACGTAAATCATATTGAAACTTTTAGATGCATATGACAATGAAAAGGGCTTCTTTTTTATAGTGGATTAATTTGTTTATGTATCATTCTAGTAACCCGAAGTATACTGAATAACTACTTCTTCATCATATGAAACTTATTTTAGAATGCCTCCATAACCTATATTAGTGGCATCAGTTTTGAAAATTTTTGGAAAGGATGGATCAGCTAGATAAAGGCAAGGAATTTCGATGATTTGTTTCTTTATGTACTAAACAACTCTAGTATGCTCATCAGTCTAAGGGACAAGGTTTTTCTTTAATCTATCATACAAAGGTTTGACGATCCTATTGATATTAGGATAGAAATCTAAGACATAATTTAGGCTTCCAAAGAACTGTTGTAACTGGATCTTATCAAGGAATTTGTTACCAAATTCTAAAGATCTCTCAATGGGAATTAAAGTACCATAACAAATATAATGTCCTAACAATCTGACTTTAGTCTGGAAAAAAGAAATCTTTTTAGCAGAGACTACAAGACCATTTTGCCTAACTGTATAGAGAAAAGTCTTTAAATGTTTGAAATGTTGTTCAATGGAGTTTGAAAAAATAAGCACGTCATCGATGTAAACAATGCAAAAATCAGAATAAGGATTGAATATATCATTCATTATTCTCTGAAATTCTGATGGTGCATTTTTCAAACCAAATGGTATAACATTCCATTCATATTGGCCAAAAGGGACAGTAAAAGCAGTTTTATACCGATGATCTTTATGGATGTGTATTTGCCAAAATCCAGATTTCATGTCAAATTTTGAAAATACAAATGCATAATGGAGTTTTTGAAGAAGATCTTTTTTGCTTAGAATAGGGTATCTAATCCATTTTAAAGCTTTATTCAAAGGCTTCTAATTAGTAATAAGCCTTGGAGCTCCTCTTTTTATTTTAAAAGCTTTATTGTCATAAAAAGCTGCACAACTCCATGGAAACCAAGATTTGGAGATTAATCCCTTGGATTCAAGATCCTAGATTTCTTCCTTACAGTGCTTTTCCAATTCAGCATTCATTTGAATTGGTCTAGCCTTGATAGGAATATTTTTCTCCTCAAATTCAGGCTCATAAGGCAGATAAACTATATGCTATTTTCTTTTCCAAAAATCTTTTAGTATATCAGAACATACTTCTTTTAACACAGAATCATGAAAATAAAAAATCTTTGACTTTACCAGCTCAGACTTTAGCTGTTATTTAATCTGTTAAAGATGAAAATTTTTTTAAATCATATAAGTCTATTTCCTTTCCCTTAATTAAAGCATTGATTTCATTCTTGTATTTAGAATGAGCTTTAATAAGGTTTAAGGATCTAGTTCTTGGCTTTGCCCAAAAAGGAAAAGAAATATGAACTTTTTCATCTTTATAATCAATAGAGTTATAGGTGGTTAGATAATGAGTTATTAAATTAATAAAAGGTGTTCCTTAAATCACCATATAACTTATATTAGAAACAAGAAGAAATGGAGTTTTTAAAAGAAATCCATTGTTAGAAATACTAGCCTCTGTTTTGCAGTCTATATGCATTTTGGAATTATTAACAGAGGAAAGCTTTTTTGTCATATGCTCTTGAAAATGTTATGGAACCACGCCAATTTTTATACAATTTAAATCAGCTCCAGTATCAAACAAAGCAATGGTATCCATTTGAAAATCTTTATTGAAAACGATAGTGATTTTTATAAGATATTTTCTTGAAGTAATTTGATTTAGAGCATAGAGAAAATCATGAGGTACTTTATCAAGATTAGCGAAGGATCCTGGTTCTAAGTCCTTACTATCATCATATTCACTAGACTCTTCAACTAGTTTGGTGACAAAAAATTATCTTAACTCATAATCTTTTTGCTATTTTTCTTTTAATTACTTTATTTCAAACTTTATTATTTTGATTTCTCCTTGAAGTTCTTGGATATCACCTAAGCGTTTTTTTATTGAGAATAGTACTTAGGTCATATATTCCTGTACTAGTAGAAGGTAACTCAGTATCTTTAGGTTTAGGTTCTTTTTTTAAAGACTGCCTAAGTTGTTCTAGATATTTTTTCTAAACATCAAGGTCGTTTATGTGCTAATAACATCTAGAATGAGGTTTTTTTCTTTAGTGAGGACATTAAGATGCTTTATTTCTATATCAAAATCTATACTGGACTCAGAAGAAAAAGAAAAGGACGTGGCAAGTTCATCAATTTGAGGAGTTATAAAACTTTCAGAATCAGATTCTGATGTTTCTATAAGAAGAGCTGTCAGTCTATGGAGGGTAGCTTCTTCTAATCCTAACTCATGGAGTTTTTTAGAGACTTTACAGTATTTAGAGATATGGCCTATTTTTCCACATTTAAAACAAGTAACATCTTTAAGGTCAGTTTTCTTAGCTTTATCAGGTTTGGGCTTTCTAACAATCTTTCTATAGGGTTTTTTGTAGTAAGCTTCTCCCTTATTATTTTTTTTGGAGGATTTCTTATATCTAGAGGAAAATTTCCTAGATGAAGGTTTTGATGATTTTTTACTACAATCTCCCTTACAGGAAGGGTTCTGGGTGATGCTATAGTCAAACTATTTACAGAAATATCATAGTTCTTGTCTTGTCTTTTTCAATTCTTTCTTAAGATGCTTTTGGAGTTTTAAATCCTAACAGATTTTAAGACCTTCATGTTGGGTAGTACTAATCAATTCACCATAGGTAAGCTAGTTGTAAGGAATGATATGAGTTTTAAAAAATTGTCTACTGGTATTCTTAACATGTTCTTTTAATAGGGTGGGCAGAACAGTAAGAAATTTTAGGTTTTGGGAAGGCCAATGAAGTTTAGCTATTTTTGGGTATTGTGTTAGAGAAATATTAGTTTCAGAAGAGAAGTTTATACCTTTGTCTAAGTCACTAACAGTTTGATTTACAGAAGGAGGAGTATCAGGGACAATTGGTTCTCTAGAACTTGAAGGATCAAGTCTGTTGAGTTGTTCTTTAATAGCATGTAAAAATTCTATGTGGTTACTCCTAATCTCTTGTTGTGCACTAGTAAAGATCTTATAAGGTTTGAACATGGGGTTTTTTAGTTTCTTATTAGATATGGCTACATTATTAGAGGATTCTACAACTTTATGGGACTAGTTTGCAAGCTTAGATAACTATTTACCTATGCTATGATGATGGACATTGGTAAAGTTATTCTGGGAGACTATATTTTTTAGGTTTTAGGAGTTACTATCCTGTGGCTACTTATAAGGATAAGCTTTGATGGTCTCATTACCAATAGAGATCTTAATGTTCCTAAGAGGATGATGTTCAAATTCTATTTTTTGACCATTTGATGTTTCCTAAATAGTTACCTTTTTTCTTATGGTGACAGGGTTTAAAACTTTGAAGGGATAAAAAATATCATTTTCTGATGCATATACTTCAAACCATTCAAAAAATAATATATTAACTTTATGTTTTTGGATGAAATTGTAAAATTGGTTTTGAAGATTATTTCGTTGTTCTAAGAAATGCTGGAAAAACTAATTTCTTTTCTCTTTATTATAAGGTGCATAAAAATCTTTATGTAAAAGAACTTTGTCAAGGGTGAATTCTTTATCCAAAACAGATAGTTCATGAGTCATATTTTCTGTTATAGCTGAAGTAGTAGGAGAAGTAGGAGGAGAAGGGTTTTCTTCTTATCTTAGTTCTATATAGACAGGTCTGGCTATATTTGTGCTATAATCTTCATTTCTTATCATCATCCTGATCATTCAAAATGGGATCTATTTGAACAACCATCAGGCAAATTTGACTTTTATGTCAAGTATTCACCTCCACCTACTACCTCAGTCCCTTTCTCTTCCATTTTACCACAAGGGTGGGATCCCACTTTCCACTATCAGGACTTGGTGGGGAGCCCTCTCCATAAAAGAGAAGACAAATAAAGATAGAGGCACTTAATTATTGACAGGATTCCAACTGCTCCACTTCCTGCTGTTTATGGCCCATCTACCCGTTGATTCCTGGACTTGCTCCCCTACATTCCTCTATAAAAGGAGCCTCTCACCTTCCTACTGGGATAGAATTTTTTTGGAGGAAAAATATAGCTCTTTCATTTATAGTTCTAAAATTTGCATCTCCAAGAAAAGATTTACTAGTTTTAAATATCGTCTTTCCTTTACTATTTTATGGAAACAGAACTTAACAAACCTTGCAATTTTCCTTTGCTTTTTTGGATGTAGAACTTGAACTTTGTAACCTTCCTTTACTTGGAATATAAAGAGAAAACTTCTTCTTCATAAGTTTTATGTTTAAAGTTTATTTAATTTCTTAGTAGCTTTCTTTATTTTCTGTAATTTTCTTTAAGTCTATTATCTTCATACCATATACAGTTTAAGTAGCAGTATGTATGCTCTGTGCTTGCCTAAGAAATTAGGATCCTACACATCAGAAACTCTGTGAAATCTCTACTGCACCTTGGCCCAATAACCTCCTAGTTTAGTCTGTAACTGGAGTGTGGCACTGTGATCTTTTATTTTGTTCTCATTTGTTTTATCATCTTTGCATCCATACTCATGAATAGTACACCTTAAGTCCTTTATTTAATGAATTTTAGCTTTTTGCATGAAGAAGGCTGCTCACGATCATGAGAGCATGCTCACTATCTTAAGCAGTTCAAGCTCTTAAAGGCTTCAGGAACTCTTTAGGACTCTAATTAATTACACTAGTCATAGTCCTATCATGAGCGAGATCATGGCCTGTAAGCAGTTCAAAGTGTTTATCCTTAGAAGAGTCTTAATCTTTATGAGCTAAAGGATATGATCATGGTCTATACTACTGGTCACGATCCACTCATGATCGTGAGAGCAGTCTATAAGGGGAACAGACTTCTTTTCACTATACAGTCTTTTCAACCTTTTAGATAATGAGTCTTGCTCTTAATCGTGAGGGCTACTTATGATGGATACTATCATGCTTGAATTTGACTTGAAATTGATATGGAATACCTTCCATTTGATTGTTATTTTTATTTATGTCTTAGGGAGCTTTGAGGATGAATTTGACCACTATTTAAGAAAGAATTAAATCTATGACACTTAGCAAACTTAATTCATAATATATATATATATACATATATATATATATTGGTTAAAGAGAGTTTAAAATTTTGATATATTATTAACTTAATTAAAATAAATAGCAATTCTACAATGGACAATTGTAAACCTTTTTCATTAAGGGTAAAAGGGACATTTACATTATAATTATTCTAGAAAACCCTAGAATCTTTCTAAGTTGTGGTCGAAGTGGATTTATAGCCACCTATGTGAAAAGAAGAAAATATTTGTTCTTAGGAAAGAAGAGAGAAAGGAAGAGAGCATTTCTAAATCCTACTTCTTGGTGAGGATTTCTCAAGTGGATTTTGAAGATCTAAAGCATTTTTAAGGCTATGATATTTACTCTAAAAATCATGGTGATTGATTTGGTAAGTAATTTTAATGTAAATGGTTGATTTAGGTTAGATTTTACAATTGACAAAATTCAGGTCTAATTTTCTAGGTTTATTAGTCTTAGTGCTTTGATCATAATTTGAGTTAGAAAACTCCAAATAAAGAGTAGTTTGATTTTCAAAACTTTGAAGAGTCTTCTAAAACTTACTAATTTTGAGTAAGGACTGATTTCACTTGTATGATAGTAAATTGAAGTAATACTTTTTACTGCCCAAACTGTCAAAGTGATTGACCTTATGGTGTTCAGACATCCATAACTCCTTTTGTGGTTGTCCAAATGTAATGAAATTTTTATAGTAGGTAGTTCAAATAAGATCTAAGTCTAATAAAAATTTTGGATAGAAATTCCTTTCTTACAAGTTGCAGTAATTTTTTGAAGTTTGCCATAAAAATAGCCCTTTTAGGATGTATGAACTTGATTTATAGGAATGAGTTTATTTGTGTATTTTGCATATAATTTGGGGGGGTTGCATGGTTAGAATAATATATAGGATTTTTATATTAGTGATTTATAGATAATATTACTTATTGTTAGGTGCTAGAAGAAGTAAAAAAGGTGTTGGTGGAAACTAGAAAGTTGGTGAAGAAGGTTGTGTGTGTTTATAAACTATTTTGGTGAGTAAATGTTCAATTCCTTTAAATATTTTTATATCAGCAATAAAGCGAGCTTTTAAAGGATGTTTTGAGAATCTAAATTAATGTATAATAATTTTTTCAACCTGGCTTTATTATTATTTGAATTACTTGAATTGTTCAAGCATTGAAACCACAAAAAGGTTTTCAGTTCACAAGTTAAAGGTGTTGTAAATCATGTTTTATCTTACCACATGATTGAGATTTCTTTAGTTACTTGATAATTTAAGTGAGCTTGCAATAAACTTGATTATAATGAGAAGTGGTTTGATTTTAGATACTCTATTGAATTATAAATGTGATGAAATTATTTTGATTAATTACTTGATGAAATGGTATTTTGTTTTATGTATTACCACCCTATTGAGATGTGAATGTTCTGAGGCATTATATGCGCATTTGATATTTTTTTTAGGTTGTTATTATGCAATATAAAATAGGGCACCTAACTACAGGATGATGAAGGGTGAAGGGTCATTCCGTGCTAATGTAGTCAAAGGGTTAGCCTTCAAATGCGTCTAGAGAGTGAGTTGGTGATGGCCTATCATTATGCTTGAGTTGTGATATTTGTTACAAGGTTGGTTAATACACATGGAAGTTTGTATTGATATTGTAAAAGCAAGTGTCTGACTTGGTTGAGTTACATAAATTTAAAAGCAAGTATTGATTTAATGTTTTAAGTGAATAATATTTTGATTTTAAATGCTCTAATATTTAATTTGAGAATTTGTTGTAATTTAACTAAACTATTTTTTTTGCTTGAAATGTCTATTCACTGAGTATTTCTATACTCATTATGTTCTTGTTTTTCTAAACCATTTCAGATGGCAGGACTTATTAAAGGTAATCTACACCGAGTGATTGTAAATAGAACTAAAAAGTAAGGTTGGCTAACAATATCCTTATTAGAGAAGCCTTACACTTTATTTTTTATCTTTGTTTTATATAAGTATTGTAAAAGATTATATTCTGAAGTTAAATCATGGTGATTAGACTTTATGAAAAGCAAGTATATGAAAACATGTTTCATATTGTTTAAATGATGTTTATTTCCAGTATATGAATACTAATATTAATTAAGCTTAAAATGTGAATTCTGATGATATTCAATTACCTTATCCTATAGTGAATTGTATACTTAAACTTATCAGATTATCAAAAACTCATTTAATTGCTAGTAATTATTTTGGTTGTTTTTTTTTTTGGTTATTGCTATATTGTTGCTTGGTTGATGTGGTATTATTGTTGAGTAATTGAATCATATAATTGCTAATAGTTATTGAGGATTTTAATACATATTTTTAATAATAAATATTATATATCTTTTTATATTCTAATTACATTATTTGAATTATGTTAAATTTTTCCAAGATCTTGATTTCTATTTTAAATGATGAATATAATTTAAAAATATAATACAATTGGATTTAATTAAGTGGTTTGCAATATGGTTGGTTTTAGTGTCCATCTCGGGCTATATGAGATGAGATAAGATACTAACAATCCACCTTTGGGCTACATGAGATGAGGTGTGACACAAATTGTTTATCAAAGTCAAAATAGTGGGATTGATCATGCATAAGGTCACAATCTCCCCATTTTTAATTATGACAACCAATTTGATAAACATTTGTGTATAAACGATGTGTTAACTGTGTAGCTCCTGCTTAATGTTCTACTTAGTGAATTTTTGCAAGAGATTATGTGTGTGTACTCCCCCTTAAAGTGTGAAAGTGTGATGATAGTGTAAATAAGATCAAATTTCAAGCATTATACTAACATTATGATTTATATGTAAACATTATGCACAAATGACTATATTTTCTCCCCCTTTGTCAAAGATCAAAAAGAAGGGAGAATAAAAGACAAGGAAATAGGCAAGAAATAAGTAAATTTAGAATAATAATTTCATTAATAGAAAAGCAATACAAATGATACAAAAATATGGTCCATCAAAATAAAAACTAAATAAAAACATAAAAAAAATAGAGTTAAAAAAAGGAAACATAAAACATAACTCCTAATATAAAAGACTAATTGCTAGGATCTTGAGGATCATGTTGATGGTCTCTTTCTTGAGAATCCACAAATGGATGGCTTTGAGAAGGGTTAGGAGGAGGAGGAGGAGGCCAAGAGCATTGGATGTTGTGGTATGCATAGAGTTGGTGAATGTCATACTCAATATGGCCCATGTGATGATTGAAATTATCAAGTCTAGCATCCACTTGATCAAATTGATTATTGAAGTTAGTTTTCATAATAGACATCCTATTAAAGAAATTCCCATTTCATCAGAGTTCTTCATCCATATTTTGAGAAGTGGAGGGGCCTCTAAGTCCTTTAAGTCTCTTTCTTTAAGGCATTGGAAGAGCTTGTGCTTATGCTTGTGTTTAAGCTTAAGGCTCTTTTCTTTTCTCTTCACTAAGTCCTACACCTTTAAGCCCCAAATTTCCAATTTGCTCAATATCTTTAAGATCTTAAGCAAGTTCCTCATCCACCTCTTCTTCCTCATCTTTCTATAACCATTATTTATCCACTTTCTTAAACTTTTTTAAGTTTTTGAAAAATATCTCATCAAGAAGGGAGTAGGGAATTGGATATTAAGGTTTATAGTTAAGGTGAAAGTGGTTAATAATTCTAAAAACAATTCCTTAAATGTATATGCTTCCACTTACACTATCAGTCACTAGTTAAAGCCTTCATTGTAACCATGTACCTAATTCTACTTCTAAGTTGTCAAAGATGCAATGGAGAAGGAATAAGTCCTCAAAAGGAATAGTTTCATTACTATGCCCTCTAGCATGAAAAGTATAAGTGATGAAATGATGGATATACCATATGTCTTTAGAGGATAAAGAGGAGGACCTAGAGTGACCGATAATTAATGGTTCAATGTTAAGCTTAAGGAGGACCTAGAGTAACTAATAATGAATGGTTCAATATTAAGCTTGACATTAAAAACCTAAAAGGAGTGAGAGGTTCAAAGGGTGTTGGATTATTAAAGGCCTTTTTAAGGAAACCAAGGAGGCAATTAAAGTCCTCTCTAATAAGAAACCTATCCTTCCCCTTAATTTGAACCTCCTAATATACCAAGAGTTTTGCTCATCAATATGGTGAGTTTGAAGATAAAGAGAAAAGAGGAACTCACACACAAGAGAAGGAGAGGTATTGAAAGGAGTAAAAGAGAAATCATACATACCAATTTTTTTAAGGAGGGTCTTCGCTTGATCATAGCATCTAAGGGATTCAAGTGTTACCTTTAACATATATTGAGAGGGAATGAAATTTCTTCTTAAAAAGGCATTAGAATAGTTCTGGATTTTGATTGATAAGTAAGACAAAGGATGGGTCTTCTAAGGTTTATCATTGGTGGCTCTTCTTGCTTGGGAAAAGGAAGGTGCTTCTTGGGTAGTTCTTTGGCTTCATGTGTTTTTTTAAGAGCCATTGACAAAAAAAATCGAAGATAAAAACAAGGATAGTGAGGAAAGAGGGGAAGAGTGATTGAGAGGAAGTATATGAGAATAAAGTGAATATTAAGAATTTATGGGCAAAGTGTGAAAAGGTAATGAAAATATAAGTATTTATAGATGAAAAGAGTCAATTTTAGCCATTAGATGAGTAAAAAATCAATGGTTAAGATTTTAGAGTCATTAGATTAAAGATGAGTTACAATCATGAAAAAGTACAAAAACCATTTTTCTAGGTCTGTTAAGACTCCGCTTGCGATCGTAAGGAGTCCATTATGATCATAAGAAACCCCAGTGACACCATCTCATGGTTATAGGTAGAGACTGTGAGCATCTCAGGATATAAGCATTATATGTGTCATGATCCTTATTAATGATAGTAATGACAGTGAGCAAAGTTTAGATTAGTCCTTGAACTTTTAAAACTTTTACTATCATGTCTAAAAAACTTCTAAACAAAATTGACAAAATAAAAAGTAACAAAAGAGGTAATTTTTGAACCTAAGAGAGGAATATTTACAATTAATTTTGATCATGCAAAGGTCAAGAATAATTGATGGACTTTTTAATATTTGCATGATTAATAATTAATCATTTGAATTAATTTCAAAGATTAAATATTAATTTGCAAGGTTAATTAAAAGAAATAAGTAGGAATAAGAGCATACCATTAAGTATAAGATTAAAACATATAGCAATTCAATTTTATTGAATAATTTCTAAATAAAAACAATCATTAGTTCAAATTAGATTAATTTAACATACCAAGTTCTTGCTTGATGTAATTCAACCTCTCCTCATTGAGAGGTTTGGTGAATATATCCACAAGTTAATTATTAGTGTCAATAAACAAAAAGGATATATCACCCTTTTGAACATGATCACGCAATAAATGGAGCCTAACGTTTATGTGTTTAGTTCTAGAATGTTAGATGGGGTTTTTGTTAAGATTAATAGCACTAGTATTGTCATATTTCATAGGAATATGATTAACCTCAATGCTAAAGTCCTTTAGCTATTTTTTTTGCCATAAGACTTGTAAGCAACAATAATTAGCCACCATATACTCGACTTCGGTCATGGAAAAGGCAATCAAAACTTGTTTCTTGCTAAACTAAGAAACTTAGAAATGTCCTAAAAATTGATAAGTTTTGGAATTTCTCTTTCTATCTAGTAAGCTACTAGTAAAGTCAACATCTAAATAGTCAATAAGATCAAATGAGTTACTCTTGGTTCCTATTAGGTACTTAAAATTTTTTTTAACTATATTCAAATGAGACTCCTTAGGAAAACATTAAAATCTAGCACATAGATAAGTAGTAAACATAATATCATGTCTACTTATGGTAAGATAAAGAAGGGATTCGATCATACCTTTAAAGTGCTTTTCATCAACCAGATTTCCCCTCTTATCCTTATAAAGCTTAGTGGTGGTGCTCATTGGAGTCATGCTCGCTTTAGCTCCATCTATTCCAAACTTTTTAAAGATGTCCCTTATGTTCTTAGCTTGATTGATAAAGATCCATCTTCTCCTTGCTTAATTTAGAGATTAAGAATGAACTTGAGTTCTTCCATCAAGCTCATCTCAAATTCACCTTGCATGAGCTTAGAAAATTCCTCATATAATAAGTGATTAGTAGCACCAAAAATAATATCATGAACATATATTTGAATAATTAATAAGTAATTTTTAGATTTTTATGAAGAGTGTTGTATCAAGTTTGCCTTTAGAGAACCCCTTCTCTAAAAGAAAGTTGCTCAACCTTTCATACCAAGCTCTAGGAACTTACTTTAATCCATACAAGGTTTTTAAAAGTTTAAAAATATGAATAGGAAATTCAAAGCTTTCAAGACTCGGAGGTTGTTCAACATGCACCTCCTTTTGTATAAAACCATTTAATAAGGCACTTTTCACATTCATTTAATAAAGCTTAAAATTCATATGAGATGCAAGTGCAAGCAACATCCTAATAGCTTTTAACCTTACAACGGGAGCAAAGGATTTGTAATAATCAATGCCTTCCACTTGATTATAACCTTTAGCTACTAACTTGGCTTTATTCCTAGTTATGATACCTTGTTCAATCATTTTATTTCTAAACATCCATTTAATGCCCATAATAGGATGATGTTTAGGTCTAGGAACTAAATTTTGTACTTTATTTCTCTAAAAGGGTGTTTGGTTTATACTCTAGAATCGAAATCAAAATCAGAATCAGAATGGAAAGGAATGGGAAGAGGAATTGATATGAACCCTAAAAGGGATTAAAAGTGTAAGCATGGAGCTGAATATGAAGAATTCAAGCTAATTAGCTTAATTTCCTATTCTAAAATTAATTAGCTTGATATGGATGAATTTTGAATTATTTTCCTATTTTAGAGTCAATAATGAAGATTCAAGAAGATTCTAAAAGATGTGAGAAGATTCAAGGATATTCCAAGTCAAAGTCAATAAGTCAACATATGACATGGCATGTTTCAATGCTTAGTTGTCATGAGTTGTAATTTTTCTTAGTTGTCATGAGTTGTAATGAATTTTCAATTTTGACTTTTTAAATATGAGTTGTCATTAGTTGTTATATTTTGAAGGAAATCTCCTTAATTAAGGATTTTCCTATATAAGTATCTTTGGGAATAAGGAAGAAAACCTTTTCCTTTAAGGATTATGTTATTTACATGCCTTAAGTATTATGCTTATACAATATAAAATGAATTAAAAGTATTGAAATATTAAAAAGTGAGGTCTTTCCTTAAACTTTGTTCTTTTGAAACTTTGTAAGTTTACTTGAATTGTTTCACATCTACCTTTCATTACAATTACTAGGTTAGATTAGACTTAGAATTGTGTGATTGTTCATCTTTTAATAGTTAAGTATCTTGCTTCAATTTAATAAGCAAGGGGTTTAGCTCCATCAACACAACCTATCCTTGATGATCCTTGGGTTAATATTCAAAGTTGGATGTGCATTCTATCTCTGTTATAGGTAGGGTTCATATCAATTTGGTATCAGAGCCAAACTTCAAGGTTTGGTTACATATCCTTTAATTTTCATATATTATCTATTCTTTTCTTCTTCTTAATTCTTCATTATTAAAAAAAATAAAAAAAATTTTGAGTTAAACACGAGAGCATTCACATCCTTGAGTGTAAACACGTAAGGGAGTGTTTTATGAGGATTTCTTTTCTATTTTTTTCTAAATTATCTTTGTGTATGGTTATTATGGACATGCCTTATTTTCTTGGTGGGGATGATCCTTATATTTATTTGGAATGGGTGTAACAAATGGAGGAGATATTTGATTCTCTTTAATTAAGTGATTTCCAAAAGTGTAAACTTGCTTCTCGTAAATTTTTGGGTCATACTGTTATATAGTGGGAAGATTTGATGGCATCGTGGAGTATGAATAAGCATAGTGAGATTAAAAATTGGGAGATAATGAAGAGGTTAATGACTAGACATGTTATTCCTTTTGAAGTTAGGGATAAATTTCATTTTAAATTACAAAGGCTTAAACAAGGTGATGAATTATATGTTGATGATGATGTTAAAAAGTTTAAGTTATTTGTAATTGCAACTGATATAGGTGAATTCAAAAGGAGGAAAGTTACAAAATTCATCAGTGGACTTATGTGTGAGATTGCTAAGAGATTGAAGAAAGAAGTGTAATTAGAACCTTCTATCTCTTTGAAGCTTGTAATTGAACTTGCTTTAGAGTATGAAAAGCAAGTGGGTTCTTATGAGGAGACAATGACAGTGTGTGATTCCAAGGAATATGAAGGTGTTAAAGTTACTAAAATTTGTTGAACAACAAGTTGAGGGGAAGAGTAGGGAGGAAGAGTATTGAATTGTAACTACACCTCCAAAGATAACTTTTGAAGACATGTGGATCAATAAAAAAAGTGAAGAGTTTCCATCTTCATTAAGGAATGCTTTAGGGAGGGGAACCTAAGAAGTTGAGAGAAAAGAAAAAAGCGAGCTAAGTGTTACAAATGAGTTAAGTGAGGAAAGTGAGGACAATGGGAAACACTTGGTGAGAGAAAATGAGCAAGGGATGAGCGTAAAGGATTAAGAGCATAATGAAAGATCAAAAGTTGGTTATTCATTATGATTATACTAACAAATTTAATCTTTCTTTTCCTAGTGTTTTAAAAGTTATTTTATAGGCTTATATGCCATACAAAGATCCATTTACTAGTGTTAATGAAGTTCCTTATGTCCATAATGCAATCTATGGAGTCTTCGCTTATACGAATAAAACTTGAGATATTCATGTTTCAAGTTTAGAAGTAAGCAACACAAATACAATCCTTACAAGTTCATGGAAAAGATTTCTATGTTCGATCAAGTTCAAGTTATATTGAAGCTACTTCTGTGGATTCTTACTTCAAAGGAGAGGCTTTCACTAGTTTGTATTTAACCCTAGAGGATTCATGAATTTATCAACTTTAGAAGATGCCTATGATTTGAGGGCGAATCATCTTCAAGAAGGAGGGAATAATATGAACCCTAAAAGGGATTAAAAGTGTAAGCATGGAGCTGAATATGAAGAATTCAAACAAATTAGCTTAATTTCCTATTCTGAAATTAATTAGCTTGATATGGATGAATTTTGAATTATTTTCCTATTTTAAAGTCAATAAGGAAGATGTGAGAAGATTCTAGAAGATGTCAGAAGATTCTAGAAGATGTCAGAAGATTCAAGGATATTCCAAGTTAAAGTCAATAAGTCAAAGTCAAATAGTCAACAAGTCAAAGTCAAGGGTCAATGGTCAACATATGACATGGCATGCTTTAATGCTAAGTTTTCATGAGTTGTCATTTTGCTTAATTGTCACGAGTTGTAATGAGTTGTCAATTTTGACTTTTCAAAGATGAGTTGTCATTAATTGTCATATTTTGAAGGAAATCTCCTTAATTAAGGATTTTCCTATATAGGTATCTTTGGGAATAAGGAAGAAAACCTTTTCCTTCAAGGATTAGGTTATTTACATGCTTATATAAGGGCTTATACAATGTAAAACGAATTAAAAGCATTGAAATATTAAAAAGTGAGGTTTTTCCTTAAACTTTGTTCTTTTGAAATTTTGCAAGTTTACTTAAATTATTTCACGTCTACCTTTCATTACAATTTCAAGGTTAGATTAGACTTAAAATTGTATGATTGTTCATCTTTTAATAGCTAAATATCTTACTTTAATTTAATAAGCAAGGGGTTTAGCTCCATTAACACAACCTATCCTCGATGATCCTTGGGCTAATATTCAAAGTTGGATGCGCGTTCTATCTCTGTTATAGGTAGGGTTCATATCAGGAATGGAAATTTGAATAAGGTGTTTGGTTTTAATAGGAAATGGTAATGAGAATGATAATCAAATATCATTTCACAACTAAAATTTCTTTTGTGAAAAAATATTTTTGTAATTATTTTTTATATATAAAAATTAACATTATAATTATTTTTATATATTAAAAATTTATATTATAATTATGTATTATAAAATATTTATTTATAAAAATATTATTATAATTTTTTATAAAAATTATTTACTTTTGATAAATATTTTTAATGCATATTTTTATAATTTATATGTTTCATTTATACATTTTAAAAATAAATGTTAATGTTTAAATATTTGATCAATTTATAATTTATTTGACTAGATTCTCAGGGGAATCAAAAGTCATTCCCTAAGAAAAGGGAATGGTGATTCCCATTGATGGGGGAATCACATTCCCATTCCCACGTCAATTTTAGTCAACCAAACACTAGGAATTAGAATCGTTCATTCTGATTTTGATTCTCATCCTCATTTTTTATCAAACAAATGCCCTCTAAAATTTATTGAGCTCTTCTTGCATAGTAAGGCCCAAAATTCATCACACAAAGCATCATCAACATTCGTAGGCTTAATTTGAGAGATGAAGGCTAAATTAACTAAGTATTTAAGGTGAAGTGTTACCAATAATGAGATCTTTTAGGTGAGCTTTCTTAAATTGATACTCCTTTAGCAGTTCATCCTTCAAGGTAGGTTGAGTTATCTTATCATCCTGCTCCTTGTTAGGTTCATTAATCTCCGAAGGTTTGTTGGCATCTTCTTCTTGAATGTTCATCTCCATAAAATCCTCTACAATATTGTCAACACTAACAAAATCCTTTTTAAGATTTAATGGGTTAGATTCATCAAAAAGAACATGCATGGACTCTTCAACCATTAGAGTTCTTTTGTTAAACATTCTATAAGCTTTGCTTGAGGTGGCATAACCTAGAAAGATTCCTTCATTAGCTTTGTGAACTTTAATTACACCTATAAACAACACATTTAAACACCTTTTTGAACTTAAACCTTCATTTTTCTATATTGGTTATTCTCAAAATAGTCTAAAGGAAGTAATTGCAAGTGTAATATCCTATAGAAGCACACATCACTAATTTGATTTTGGTTAGGAAATAAAAGCATTCAACATTTGCAAATCTATATCTTCTAAGTGAATAATCATGTCTACCATTGGAATGTTGTGCATATCTTCTAAATTGTGTACAAAATTTTTATGGATGCATTCTAGATTGATTGTGTGTTTTAGAATGCATATGAGACATACAATCACAATGATGAGGAATATAGGATTGAGGAGCATGCTTTGCGACTTTTCTTTTAGTGTACATACAGGCATGCTTAGATTAAGGTCTTTTAGTTTAAACCTTGGACCTTTGAGTTAATAATTATTGAGTCTTAGGAGACTTGACATTAACTCTTGATGCTTAAGACTTTTTAACTTTGAGAGCTTGAGTCTTAATAGGTTTAGAAGTAGAAGGGGAAGAGTCATAAGTAGCTTTAACAAATTTGACGTGTGATGATGATGACGAAGAAGCTCCATTTAAGTATCCAAGTCCACAGGTATTCCTATAATGTCTTTGGGATTCCAAAAGACTATCTAGTGTCTCTTTCCCCTTTTTGAATTTAGAAATAGAATTCTTTAAATCCAACACTTCTCTTGAAAAACTTTTGATTTTCATCATTAGCTTTCTTAGGTTCCACCTTCATAAAAGTGGAGTTTTTCAAATTGTTAACAAGTTTTTCATTTGATAAAACAAGTTTTGAAAAACCATTTTTTAAGGTTTCAAATTCTTTAAATAAATTTAAAAGCTCATGCTTGTAGAGCTTTTTCATACAAAGTAACCTCTTACATTTAAGCATGAGTTTACTCATAATAGAGCTATTATTATCATCATCATCACAATTATTATAAGAAGAGTGGGAAGTAGATGGTACATCATTGTTGTCCTTAAATGCCATGAAGTAAAGGTTGGCCACTTCTTATTGCTCCTCTTCCTTTTTTTATTCGAATGAGTCATCTTATGAAGCTTTGAATGTCTTCTTCTTATCCCTTGCTCCCTTACTCTTGAACTTCAACCTTGGGCACTCATTTCAAATGTGTCCTAGTTTCTTACATTCAAAGCAAGTTACTTACTTGTTCTTCTTATTTTTAAACTTATTGTTGTCTCTTTGCTTTGAGAAGCTCTTTCTCTTCAATAATTTCTTCAATCCTCCAATGCTCATAGGTATTAAGTGATCATAGGTATTACATCATCATCTTTACTAGAGTCAACAAGACTTTCTTCATCACTAGCTTCTTATATAGCCTTTAGGTTACACTACTCAAAGGGTAAGGATACTGAACCAAGCGAACTCCTTTAAGGGCTGGCTAGAGATTCTATTTGTTAAGGGCACTAAAGAGGATTGTTGTATGAATGTCATGATATATTAAAGTATTTGGTATAACAAAAATAATATCATTTGGAATAATAAGTTCTCTACGTCAAATCACATTCTTAATAATGCAAGTAATGCTCTTTATCAATGGAAGTTAGTGCGGGACCATGAGTCTAATATGAGTTATTGGAATGGATTTGGAAATAATAAGGCTATTTATTGGTAAGTCCCATAAATAGGTTGGCTAAAAGACAATGTAGATGCTACTTATATTCAAAAAAGCAAAGAGAACTAGGTTTGGTTGTGTTATCCAAAATAACAGAGGTGAACTTGTTGCTATGTACAAGAATCTTGGCTTGCTCTTAAATCACCTAAAGAAGTAAAGATTCTGAGAGTTAAAAAAAGTTCTAATTTGGTTACAAAAGCTAAAGATCACCAAGGTGGAACTAGAAATGGTTGCTTTAGAGGTGTATAAAGCCTTGATTGGTGACAGCACTTTGAATTTGCTGGCAGAACTTCTGATTAAAAACTGCAAGTGTTTAGCTTCTAAGTTTGAAATGATCCAATTTCATTTTGTAAGAAGGATAGCGAATAGAGCCACTCACATACTTGCAATAGCCTCTATTTCATTGATTGATTTAGTGGAGTAGCAAACGACTCCTCCAAGTTTCTTAATTAATGTACTTCTTTCTTATTTAAGTTAATTTATCTTTTCAAAAAAAAATTAATATTAATATAAATACAAACATATATTTAATTTTAATAACACTCTTGGTTATTGATTATGTGATTATATTTTATCTTTGAAATAATTTATTAATTAGATTGATGTATTTTAGTTTTAAATAAATAATATATATTTAAATGATAAGTGATTTAATATTAGAAAATCTTACATATTTAATAATAAAATGCAATATGTTTACAAAAAGCAAGATAATTATGCTAAAAATAAGAATTAGGACAAATATCCTATAAATTGGAAATGTTTGATCTTTTTATATAAATATAAAGTTTATGTGCATTAGAACCCACATCAATGGTGCTACTTAGGATGTCACGTCAACACCTCCATATTCAATTTTGGTCAAACTTAATTATAAGATATAATTGTCATACAATTGCCAAATTGGAACATTTATATTAAGATTTTAAAATGGACTAAAATTACAACAAAGAAAAAAATATTAATTTTTAAGGCCAATGGGCCGCTATAAAAAGCATTTAATTTAGAGAAGGAAAACACTAACAAATTAAATTAGTCCAATTGATATATTATAGACCGTTTGCAATATGGACTAGGAGTTAGGGGTAGCCATGGTTTAGAACTAGACAATTTTGGTTCAAAGGTTTATAGAACTGAACTTGAACTGTATACAGGACGGTTCAAAGTTGGTTTGGAATAAGCTGTTTTAGTACCGGTTCCGGTTCCAAACCAAAATCCAATTTAGAACCGATTAGTTCTAGTTCCGATTCTAAACTTTTTTTATTATTTTTTAATTTTATAATTATATTTAAATAATTTAAAATATTGTAATAATTTTTAAAATAATTTAATTAAGTAAAAGACACTAATGCAATTAAAAATTGAAGTGAATAAATTTTAAATAATAAATGAATTAAAATTAATAATGAAAAAAATTAAAGGGCTTGAACTTAATTTTCTTATCTAAAATTAAGTTGCCTACGTATCCTCTTGGGGTTTAGAGGAATCAAAGCCAATGTAGTTCTCTTACATTTGAAAAAAAAATTGATACCCCTTTACCTTATTAATTTAGTTGCTACCAATATCAGAAGTTGACGTTCCCTCAGTTCCAGTAGTTGTCATTTCTAAAAATTCATCGTCGTCACCATCCCTTTTAATTTCTTGATCCTGTATAGTTGCTCTTATCCAATCAACAACACATGTTTGAACTTTAAGTGATCTGAGAGTCATGTTTGAGCATGTTTTATCCAAAATATTCCTTCCCGTACTAAAAGCTTACTCAACAACAATTGTTGAGACAAGACAAGCTAAAATATATTTAGAAATTTTGGCCAATGTTGGGTATATATTTTGATGTTGACTCCACCCTTCAATAACTGGAAATTCTTTACCTATTTTGCTATCACCAAACTCAAAAAAAGTCATTAGATAAATGTCAAGTTCATGTGCTCCAATTGATCCTTAAGGTTTTTTCTATTATTCAAGTAATATACGATCATCCATACTAAGTTACTGGTTTCAACACTTTGAACTTGACATTTAGGTTGAGAAAAAGGTGAAACATCACCATATTGCATTTTATACGCATTAAATAATTCTCGTAAAACTCTACTAACATCATTAATAATATTATAAATATCAATTTCAAATTGATCAATATTTAAACATCCATAATACATACTTCAATAATCAGTTAAACCATCTATTTTAATTCTTAGATCAAAAACACATGCAATAAGATTAATTAGTGGAATCGTTTTAAAATAATTTAACCATTTATTTTTCATTAATAATATTGATTCTTTTAAAACTAAGTCAGTCTCATTCTCTTGCATAGCACCAACAATATTAATACATTCAATTCATAATAAATGAGATGTTGCATAATAAACTCCACTTAATGTGCATGTTGCATCATTAAAAACTTTTAAAAGATCTAAAATTTTTTGACAAACTTCCCAATTTTGTGAAAATAAATTAACTTGTGAAACATTATTATTGATACACATACACAATAATTATTTATATGAAAAGACTCATTTAATAATTCATATGTTGAATTCCAACTAGTCGAAACATCTCTTGGAAATCTTTTTGGTTTTTTTTTTTCATTTTCTCTACAAAATTTTGCCCACATTTTCAGTACTTGTTGATGTGTCCATAAAAATGCAATTGCTTTTTTTATTAGTTGTAAACATACATTCAATGACCTTAAATCATCTTGTACACATAAATTTAAAACATAGCAAACACATTTAATATGAAAAAAATTTCCTCCAATATTTGGTTGACAAATATTTTTTAGTTCAACTATAGATGCAGTATTTACAATTGCATTATCAAAACCTACATAAAATATATTTTTCTATCAAACCATATTCTTGTAAAATATTTTGAATAATTCTAAAAATATTTTTGGCAATATGCCAATCATCAAAAACTCGAAATGCAATAATTATTTTTTGTATTTGTCATTCATGGTTAATCCAATGGCAAATTATTCCCATATATGAGTGCTTTTACCAATGATTACTCCATATATTGGAACAAATTGATACACGTCCATCCAAATTTAAAAATAATTTATGCAATTCTTTTTTTTTCTTTAGAATATAATTTATAAAGAGTACATTTTAAATTATTTCTAGGTATGCCTTTTGCACATGGATTTAATGCATTTTAACAATAATTAACAAATCCTACTTTCTTACCAAAATTAAAGGATAAATGTTCCATAAAAATCATTTTAGTTAATTCAATTTTATTAGTTTCATCTGAATATTTAAATAATTGAGATGGAATAGAAGAAGAACTTGTGTACTTGGAAATTTGTGTTTATTATTTTTCCACTCTAATTTGGTATGGATGCTTGGCAATTAAATGTCGTCGCAACATTCCGTACCCACCTCGAGCTTTGATTGGGTTTTTTTAGGCAATGGTTACAAGTTACTTTACGAATGTCATTTTTTATTTAATTATTAAGGTTTCTTGAAATTCACTTGAAAAATATCAGATCCTCGTCGTCCTTGACCTCCATTATTAATTTGTGAGGGTTGCACTTGTTCTTGTGAATTAATATTGGTGGCTATTTCTTCCACCAAATTTTCTTCGATGTCCATAAAATCTTCTTCTAAATGATCTATCATATTGTCTAAATTAACAATAGATGGTTAATTCTCAAATTCACTTCTTCTTCTTCGACTTGAACTTGCCATTTGATTTACGAAGAAAATAAAAAAAAATTTAATAAAAAAATTGAAGAAATAATAATAATAATAATAATAATAATAATAATAATAATAATAATAATAATAATAATAATATATTTAGCTTTCCTTAGTTTTCTTTGTTTGCACATTTTTTGAAAATGATTTTTTTTTAATTTAGTTTTTCCTTACATTTATGTTATAGTCGCCAATAATGATGTGTGCTACTGACAAGCAAAGAACTCTAAGGTGGGTGTTTTCCTATTATGTCGTTCACCCATTTCAATTGTGTCCTATGGTGGGAATCATGAATTGAATTTTTTTTTTTTGTTGAATGTTCATTTTTATTGACATTTTTTCCCTTATTATCATTCTCTATCTTAACATTCATTAAAGCTCTCAAATTCTTAAATATTCACTCATTGTTTATAACTCTTATGAGAGTTGGTTGTGTGTTATAAATAGAATTTCTCTTCATCTTAAATCTTGGGATAGATTAGTAAGGAAGTGAGATTTATTTCTAGAGGAATTGGTTTAAGTGTTGTCCATTGAAATGCTTAGGATTTGGTTTTTTGAGTGAGCAATGAAAAATCATGTTGTAAGGTTGTAAGAGTGAGCCATAAAACTCTTGTGTAATCTCAATCTTGTGAATAAGATTGTGGGTGATTGAAAATCCTAACTCAGTGATAAGTTAGGTGGAGACTTAGGATTATTATTGAATCCGAACTCCTTAAATCATTGTGTTATTCATTCTTCCTTCTCAAAATTATTTCAATTCTTGTAAAGAATTATTTTTTTAATTCTAATTTTTATTTAATAGCCCTATTCACTACCACCCCCGCCTTTAGGGCTTTTACAATTAGTATTAAAGCTCGAATTCCAGGAACTTTATTGCTAGAATATAAGATCATGGGGAGTGAATCACAAAATATTTATCCACTTAGACCATTCTTCGATGATAGTGACTATCCTCATTGGAAGTTCAAAATGGAGCTATACCTTGATTATGATTCCATCAAACTTTAGGATATTGTCCTAAAAGGTTGGGAACCACTTACAACTACTTTTGATGGAATGGTAACTACTATAGTAAGAAGTTAATGTAACAACGAGTAAAAGGAAGAAAATCATAAAAATAAAAAGGTGATGATCACCCTAGTCTCTTTTATGATAAGGGAAGAAGGAGGCAAGCTTCAGCATTACATGTCGGCCAAGGAAATGTGAAAGACCTTGGAAAATCATTATGAAGGTAACATGTAATTTAGAAGTAAGAAGGTTTAACTTCACGTGTATGAATATGAAATTTTCAAGATGAAGCCTCATGAGTCAATCATGGAGATGACAAATTAACTTAATGCTCTTATCATGACCCTCAAGAAACTTGGAAAGCATTTCTCTAAGGAAGAAGTAAACAACAAGATTCTAAGAATCCTACCTAAAAAGGATTGGGAATCTTAGGTTACTTCAATTGAGGAAACTTAAGACCTCTTAACTCTCTCTACCGACGTGCTTATCGGAAAGCTCTTAACACATGAGTTAACAATTAAGCAAAGAGGTGAAGAGAAAGAAGAAAAGGAAGAGAAGAAGAAGATAATTGCCTTGAAAGCTTCACAAAATAATAGTGAATAAGAAAATATTAAAGGTTCTAGTAATGAAGATCATGAAATTACCATGCTCACTAGAAACTTCAAGAAGTTCTTAAAAAAGAAACATTCATCAAGAAGAAGAGACTTCAACAAGAAGAATGAAGGATAAGGTAAAAAGAAAACCAAAGACATTACTTGCTATGAATGCAAGAAACTAGGTCATATCCGAAGTGAGTGTCCTAAACTCAAAAACAAGTGCAAAGGAACAAAAGAGAAAAGGAGGGCTTATAAGGCAACTTAGGATGACTCCTCCAAATCAGAAATGGAAGAGGAACAACAAGAAGTAGCCAACCTTTGTTTCATGGCTCTTAAAAGTGAGAAAGAGGTACCATTTATATCTAATTCTTCTTGTGATGATGATTATTATGATGATAATGATAAATATGATGATGATGATGATGATGATAATGATATTAAAAGCTCTATAGTATGGAAACTCTTGCTTAAATGCAAAAACTTATAATCTAAGAAGAAGCATTATAAGCATGAGTTATCGAACCTAACTAAGGAATTAGAAAAATTGAAAAATGAATTTTCTAATCTAGTTAAATCAAATGATAAATTGTCTAATGATTTGAAAACTTCAAATTCCTTAGAATATGAACTTAAGAAAGAAAATGATGAAAATCAAAAGATTTCTAAGGAAGTCTTATAGTTGAAAAATTCCATTGAGAAACTCATGAAGGGAAAATCTTTGAATAATATTCGTAACTCTTAAAAATTCCATAGAGATATACATGGAATTGGATGGAATAGGTTCCTTATCATCATCACATATTAATTTTGTTAAAGCCTCAGATAATTCTGCTCCTTCTACCTCAAAATAAAGTAAGACTCAAGTTTTCAAAGCTAAAAGATCTCATGTGTCAAACACTTAAGGAAATTCTTATAAGACTCAACCTTATATGACACAAAGAGGTAAGCATCATGCTAGGAAAACACAACCTAAACATGCTTACATATACACTAGACACAATACTCATAAGCATGTTGCACAATATAATGCACCTAGACATATTGCATAAACCTATCAAAATACACATTTTCATTGCAAATGCATGTCTCACACTATGACTCAAAAGAACTTTAGGAGACACACACCACAACATCAATAAAGGCATGGTTCACAAATTAGGAATGCACATCCTCCTAAGAGAAATAAGTTTGTAAATGTTGAATGTTCATATTGCATGATCAAAAGACATACCAATAATGTGTGCTTCTATAGAAGCCTACATATAAACTTGCTTCCTACGGACGATCTTGAAACTAACCAACCTAGACCAATAAAGGTTTGGGTTTAAAACAATGCTTAAATTGTCTTGTATAAGTGTGCTTGAAGTCCACAAGATCAAAAAGTAAATAGTATCTTAATAGTGGATGCTAAAGGTATATAATGGGAGATAAGGAATAATTCAACAAGCTTTATATTAAGGATGGAGGATATATTACTTTCGAGGACAATGCAAAAGGAAAGATTATTAGCATTAGAAAAATTGGTAATCCTCAATCCTTAACTATACACTATGTGTTGCTCGTTGATGGTCTTAAACATAACTTGCTTAGTATAAGTCAATTATGTGATATGGGAAATAAGGTCACTTTCTATCCTAAGAATTGCTTTGTTAGTAGTCTTGATAAAGACAAAGTAATTTTTAGTGGTAAAAGAGTTAATAAATTTATGTTATTGATTTGAAAAAGATTAATAACAAAGATATTAAATGCTTAATGTCAATTTCACATGACACATGGACATGGTATAAAAGGTTAAGACATCCAAATTTTGAGCTATTAAATGATTTTTGTACACATGAACTTGTAATTGGTTTACCTAAGCTTGAATTCACTAAGAACAAACCTTATGATGCTTGCCAAAAGGGAAAACAATCAAAGCCCTCATTTAAGCTAAAAAATATAGTGTCCACTTTTAAGCCACTTAAACTTATACATATAGATTGATTTGAACCAATTAGAGTTGCTTGTCTCAATGGTATGCACTAAGTATATGTATTGGTTGATGATTACTCTAGATTTACTTAGATATGTTTCCTTACTCATAAGAATAATGCATTTAAAGCTTTTAAAAAGTTTGCAAAAAGAGTTCAAAAAGAAAAAGGCTTTTGGATTTCTTCTATTAGAAGTGATCATGGAATCAAGTTTGAAAATGAATTTTCAAAACCTTTTCTGATGAAAATGGTATTTCATATACATTCTCTTTACCTAGAACTCCTTAATAAAATGGAGTGGTTAAAAGGAAAAATAAAACTAAAATAGAAATTAATGGCTAAAACAATGTTTTATGAGTATAATTTACCTCTATAATTTTGGGCAAAAGTCGTTAACATGTCTTGCTTTAACATGTCTTGCTACATTTTAAATAGATTTTTCAAAAGACCAATTTTGAATGAAACTTCTTATGAGCTATGGAACAATAAAAAAACTCAAAATCTCATATCTAAGAGTATTTGGATGTAAGTGCCTTATATTAAACACCAAGGATAACCTTGAAAAATTTAATTCTAAATCTGATGAAGGAATTTTCCTAGGCTATTTTATTTATAGTAAAGCATATAGAGTTTTTAATAAGAGAACTCTAGTAGTTGAAGAGTCTATGTATGTTGTATTTGATGAATCAAACTCACTTAATCCTAGAAAAGATATTTGTAGTGTTGATGATCTTGTAGGTAATTATAAGATTATGGGAATTCAAGAAGAAAATGCTAGTAAGCCTTTGGAACTTAAAAGTCCAAGCAAGGAGGACAATGAGGAAACGTCTTAACCTTCCTTGAAGGATGAACTTCCAAAGGATTGATAATTCAAAAAAGATTATCCTCAAGACCTCATTATAGATGACACTACAAAATGGGTAACTACTAGATCTCAATTAAAGTATATTATTAATTTAGCCTTCATTTCTTAAATTGAACCCAAAAATATTAATGATGCTTTATGTGATGAATTTTAGGTCCTTGCTATGTAAGAAGAGTTAAATCAATTTAAGAGAAACAAGGTTTGGACCTTGGTTCCTAGATTGAAACATCATCCTATTATAAGTGCCAAATGGGTGTTTAGAAATAAGATGAATGAACAAGGTGTCATAACTAATAATAAAGCTAGACTAGTAGCTAAATGATATAATTAAAAGGAAGGCATTAATTATGATGAAACCTATGTCGTCGTTGCAAGGTTAGAAGCTATTAGAATGCTACTTGCATTTGTATCATTCATGGATTTCAAACTTTATTAAATGGATGATAAAAGTGCATTTTTAAATAGTTTTATTAAAGAAGAGGTGTATGTTGAACAACCTCCAGGTTTTGAAAGCTTTGATTTTCCAAATCTTGTATTCAAACTTTCCAAAGCATTATATGGATTGAAACAAGCTCCTAGAGCTTGGTATGAAAGATTAAGCAACTTCTTATTAGAGAAAGGTTTCTCTAAAGGAAAACTTGATACAACTCTTTTCATAAAGAAATTCAAGCATGATTTATTAATTGTTCAAATATATGTTGATGACATTATATTCGGTCCTATTAACCACTGCTTGTGTGAGGAATTCTCTAATTTAATGCAAGGAGAATTTGAGATGAGTATGATAGTTGAACTCAACTTCTTTCTTAGACTACAAATCAAGCAATGCAAAAATGGGATTTTCATTAATTAAAACAAGTATGCAAGAGACGTTCTCAAGAAGTTTGGCATGGATAGAGCTAAGATAAGTAAAACTCTAATCAGCACCACAACCAAACTTAACAAAGATGTGAATGGCAAACTAGTTGATGAAAAGCGATTTAAAGGTATGATCGAATCCCTTCTTTATTTAACTACTAGTAGACCCGGTATGATGTTTAATACTTGCTTATGTGCTAGATTTCAATCTAGTCCTAGAGAGTCTCATTTGAATGCTATCAAAAGAATTTTCAAATATCTTTGTGGTATAATGAATTTAGGACTTTAGTATCATAGGAGTTCATCCTTTGACTTAATTAGTTATTCTGATGCGGACTTTGCTGGTAGTTTACTAGATAGAATAAGCACTTTTGAAACTTATTAATATTTAGGACAATGTTTAGTTTCTTGGTTTAGCAAGAAATAAGTTTCATTTGCCTTGTCCACTATTAAAGCTGAATATATTATAGCAAGTGTTTATTGTTCATAAGTTTTGTAGCAAAAACAACAGTTGTTAGACTATGGTGTAAAACTTGATCACATTCCAATTAAATGTGACAATACAAGTACTATCAACCTTTGCAAAAATCTCTGCATTCTAGAACTAAGCATATAGACATTAGACACCATTTCTTGAATGGTCATGTTCAAATTGGTGATATCTCACTTGAATTTAATGATGCAAATAATCAACTGGCAAATATCTTCACCAAACCTCTCAATGAAGAGAGGTTAAATTTCATTAAGCATGAACTTGGCATGATTGATGGTTCTAATTTATCTTAATTTTATGTTTAATTGATGATTGAACTATTTTTGTGTGATATCATATTGTGCTTATTGATTACTTTGATTGATAAATATTTTGATTTTGATCTTAAAATTTTTTATAGTCGTTAGTTTATATTTAGTTTATCTTTTTAAATTTCCTTTCGAATTTTATCAAAGGCAAAGAAATAATTTGATTTTGCATGTGTACCTAGTAAATTTTTTTTAACATGTGTACTTTTTTTAATTTTAAAAATCCCTTAAAAATATGTTCATGTTAGTGACATATTATATTTTTGTTTGATATAGGGGGAGAAAATTTTTTTTTAATTTTTGCATACATATTAACATTGTAAGTATGGCTAATTTTGTCATACATCATCTTTGACAAAATGCCTTATTTTGCTTACTTTGTTTATATATGACATAGATTTTATAAAGATTTTGTGTATCTTTGTTTTCATTTCCCTTTATATCTCTCTCTTTTCTTTTTTTTTTTTGACAAAGGGGGAGAAATATATTTGAATTTGTTATTTGTTACTATATATGTGTATAATATTTTATTATTATGTTTATACATGCATAATTCATGTATAATTTCTTCTTAGGAATTATTTTGATCTTTGATAAGGCATGAATATTTTTACAAAGATTTGGTGCTTCGTTCCTATAGAAATTTTGGTCCCTGTAGGTTCATTTCCCCTTATATCTCTTTCTTTTCCTTTTTCCTTTGTACAAAGAGAGGAAAATATGTTATGGATAATTTGTGTTTATTTTTTTTATATGTTAAGTGTTACATGATTGATTAGCTAGCTAAGTTGTATATGATCATGTGATAGTTAAGCTCGTCTAGCATCAACATTATTGTTATATGTACTATTTTTATGATGCATTTTAGTGGCACTATATGTATATATGTTTGAAATTATTTTCTCACATTGCCTGACATTTATTTAAATGATCATGTTATCATATTTTATGTTTTTAGTACATTTGTCATAAGAATGCCATATTTGTATCCCTCTTAATATAGTTTATGTTGTTTTTATTTTTCTATCAAGGCAATAATCTATATATTTATATTTCTTATCGTGTCCATATTCATAGGGGGAGAAATAAAGAAATATATTTTATTTCATTTGGTATCATTATTATCACAAATATTATCACACACTTTACTTTATATTATTTTTTATCAAATTCAAAATAAGTTTGTCAAAATCAAAAAGGGGGAGATTGTTGACCTTAACAATAATTAATCTTAATTTTGATCTTAACAAACTTAATTTTGAGCAATTAATTTGTTTGTTTAAGTGTGTATAAGTTAGGATTTTATTGGAAGTTAAAATGAAGTATGAATATCTTGAGCTACAGAAGTCCAATTAAGGTGATTCAAAATGATATGGAAAGCTAAGTCAAATATCTATAACTTTTATGAATAAAGTCTGGGTAAATTCAAATGTCTCTAATATAAAATCATGGTTTCGACTCGTACATAACTGTCTGACAGTAGTCTACATTTTAGATTGCATAGCTCTTAGTATTTTAAACATATCTTGAGCTAAAAAAGTCCAATTTAGATTATTCAAAATTATATGGAAATCTAAGTCAAATATCTACAACTTTTATGAAGAAATTATGGGCAAATTCAAATGTCTCCAATAGAAAATCATGATTTGAACTCGTGCACAGTTGTCTGACAATAGTCTGCATTTTAGATTGCATACCTCTTAGTATTTTGGACATATCTTAAGCTACAAAAGTTAAATTGAGATGATTTAAAATGATATGGAAAGCTAAGTCAAATATCTACAATTTCTATAAAGAAAGTATGGGAAAATTTAAACGTCTCTAGTATCCAATCATGGTTTTAATCCATGCACAGCAGTCTGATAGTATTATTTTAAATAATTCAAAATTATAAATGTTGGATTCAAAATACAGATGTTGGATACATTATTGCACCTCCAAAAACTATATTTTTAAATTTTTATCTATAAAAACACCTCTAGAGCTGAATGGATGTTAAGGCATTTTTGCTTATTATCATTCTCTATCTTAACATTCATTAAAGCTCTCAAATTCTCAAATATTCACTCTTTGTTTATAACTCTTATGAGAGTTGGTTGTGTCTTAGAAATAGAATTTCTATTCATCTTAAATCTTGGAATAGATTAGTAAGGAAGTAAGATTTATTTCTAAAGCAATTTGTTTAAGTGTTGTCCATTAAAATATTTAGGATTTGGTTTTTTGAGTGAGCCTTAAAAACTCATGTTGTAAGGTTGTAAAAGTGAGCCATAAAACTCTTGTATAATCTCAATTTTGTGAATGATTGAAAATCCTAACTTGAGGATAAGTTAGGTGGAGACGTAAGATTATTGTTGAATCTGAACTCCTTAAATCATTGTATTTTTCATTCTCAACATTCTTTCAATTCTTGCAAAGAATTATTTTTTAAATATGATTTTTATTTAATATCCCTATTCACCCCCCCCCCCTCTAGGGATTTTTCAGTCTATAAATCCTTGAATAGGATCAACCATTATTATTGTTAATTATCTTATGTAGTTTTTTCTTGCTTTGCATCTTTTTTTTCCCTCAATCAGCTATTTACTTTTCTTGCTACTCCTTTGCTATGACTACTGTACTTTTGTGCTTATGGACTAAGTGAACTAAAAAAATTAGTGTAAATAGCAAGTATTGTATTAAATTTACTTCTCTACTGGGTTTATGAGCTTCACATTTAATATCTTTAACTTAACAACTTTAATTCTCCTAGTTAAACAAATGGGAAAAAATTGTATTTTAATTCTCCCAGTTAAACGAAAGGAAAAAAATTGTAATCTTCCTGTTGTGATTTCCGCTAATTACAACTGTAAAATTCAAGATTAAAACACATTTTAAAAAAAATGGACAATTAAAAAGAGAGAACTCATGGTCTACCCACTTAAAAAAAACTCATATGGCTTGCCATTTCAAAAATATTATTTATACAATATAAATAATATTTTAGGTGAAATTACTAAGGTGCTACTTTATAACTACAATTATAATTAGCGAGAAGTTTTGAAATATACTAAATGTTAGATTCTAAATATACACAATTTAAATAAAAAAAAGTATTGTATGAAATATAATAAATATACATAGTTTAAAAAAACTATTATACAAAAGAAGAAAGTAGAAATGTTAGATAGTGGGTGATAAGTGCAAGAATTGCATTATTTTAAGCATTCAATGTGTTAGGATTAAATGTCTTTTCAATGGCATATGTGTGCTTTATGTTCAATTTTTACTTAGTTAAGTACTTATTGCATGATTTGTGTGCTTATTTATTTCTAGTATTTTTTGGTTTATTTTTAGTTAAATTTTTTGCATTTAGGAAGTCAAAGAATAGTGGAGGAAAGTTGCATGGGAGTCAAGGATATCCTAGAAGAGTCAAATGAGCAATTAAAGCTAAGGGAGTATATTTTTGGAAAAAAAAAGGTTGTGTACAGCCGCACAAAAAATGTGCATGGCCTCATGACTTGCTGATGGCAGATACAAACTTCAATTTAATTGCTGAAATACGAAGGACATAAAGGGGATTTCATAAGACAATAAACCTAGGGTTGGAGGTTAGGGTTTTATATATATGTGTAGCCTCCAGAAAGAACAAAGGGATGAGGAGATTAGGTCATGATTTTATTTTTCATATTACATTCTTCTTTTATCAAATTTAGAGAACAATGGTGTTTGGCTTATTTATAATTGTTTTGAAGATTGAGTAAGAGAATTAAAGATTAATAGGTTGTTATTCCAAAGGGTTTCTCTTGTGATTTTGGATATTGTTCATTCATATTTTGAATTAATAATGATGTCTATTTTCTTTATTTCTTTTGCTTTTTCTTCTATGATTAACATGAGTATCTAAATTCTTTATTAGGGTTCTTATTACAATTCAACCATGTGAATATTGCAATTAAACCTAAGTCATTAATCTAAATCCTTTGGTTGTTGTTGAACTTAACGTCTTTATAGGATTGATCACCCTTTAATTGAATTCATATAATAAAACTGATTTGAGAGATAGGTTGAATTGGATTAAAGCAATAACCTCTTAGGTACTTTATTAGTTGAGAAACATTTAAGCATCTAATATTGATTACGGGTTAGTGCTTACACTGGGTTAACCAAACACTTAGTATGCAAGAGCTATAAATCTAAGGATGTCAAATTACTTGGTTAGTTATAGAAGTTGTCTAGGAGAAACGTCTATAATTCTTTAGATACCCTCAAATTAGATTAAGGTTAGGTATGGCTTAGGAGTTAATTAATCTTTAGTAACGATTGAATTGGTAATAAAACCCTAGCACTTTAAATTGATTATTATTTCATTCAAATTATTATGTTTTATTTTAGTTTAATTAAAAAGACATTTTTTCGTTGTTTAAACAAATCTACATAACTAGTATAACAGTAGTCAATCTTTAATCTCTGTGGGATTGATATTTAATTACTACTTGTATGATTCCGTATACTTACAGAAACATCATTAGTGGGTGGCATTACTAAGGTGTAAGAGAAGTCTATATAGTAAGTACTTGTCACGACCCAAACGGGGGGCCATGACCGGCACTAGGGAATGGGAATTCTTTCAAATCTGAAACCTGTAGCAAGCCTTAAAATAATAAAAACATACAATAAGTATAATAAAATATATATAACATAATTAAAACCTCAATTTAATATGATAAAATAAAACTTCTTCATATCATGAAATGTATTAATACAATATTCATAATAAATATATGAATTAAAACCTCATACAGCAAAATAAAATAAAACTCACTACTAATACAAATACAACTACTACAGTTTTCTAGAGTAAAATATAAAATAATTAAGTAGATGGTTTACATAATAGAGCAAGAGCGGAAGAAATTTGGCAGATAGGCCTACTGCTGAGGTCTGAAGAAGAAGACTCTCATGTAAAAATATTAACTAAGGGGAGTCAAAACTCACTGAGTGAATTATTTTAATATATATACACCCATTATTACATATCAAATGCAAACAATAATTTGTATATAATACATAAATATACAAGCATGAGCACATAGATGCTGAAAATCGTTTAATTTCATAATACTAAAAAATATATGTTTTGAAGGATCAGATAGAACCCTAATGATCGCAACCTCAACTAACAATAGAAATCACTCTAGTCATACTAGCTCACTTAATTCCAATTAAATTCACTTAATCCAACTAGACAGTAGACTGGCCCCGAGACACTAAGTCGACTGAGCTCCAGCAGTCTAACTATCAGTGTGATTGGCCCCGAGACACTTGGTCAACCGAGCTCCAACAATCACACCCTCAATCACATCACACATCAATCAAGTCATGATCCCACAAATAAGTTAGTAATTTAACCTACAATCTATCGCACCGGTACGTACTCGGTCCTAATGCTGCCCACTATGAAGCACGTTCTATCGATATCCTTCATTTAAAAATAAAACATACATTCAAAAATAAATAATGTAAAATGGCATTCAAAATGATCAAATAAACCATATATATACTAAAAATATACCTAAAATAAACTAAGTTTATTTCAAGTACATATATGTAAAATAAATTCAAGTAAGTCATGAAATATACTCAAAATAAACCAATAATATACTTAAAAATAATTTGAATATAAATCAAAAGTAAAACACACATTTATTTCAAAATATACCAAGAATATACTAAAAATATACTTTAAGCATTTAATAAAATAATTATGCAAAATTATGCATTTAAAACATATAATTCTAAAACATGCAACCTAAACACAATATATATATATATAAAATAACAACTCACAGGGATGCGCTCCGCGAGACTGGTCCGACAGGCCTAGTCCGCTAGGCCTCAATCACGATGTAACTAAACAATAAAAATGATCACGAAATCAAAATACATCTAACTTAACTTCTAGAGACTCAATCTAAGATTCCTAAACATAAACAGACACAAAATTAACCCGATGTCACATTTTACGAGAATTCTATCAAAAATTCGGTAGAACCTCCTCTGTAAAATGGGCATTTCTCTACTAATAAGTTGAGTCAGTCCTGCAAGAAAAATACACTTCGAATATAGAAATTCTCACAACCCTCGGTTGGGATCCCGAATTACAAAATTCCCCCAATCGAGGTCCACAATTCACCAAAATTCATATAATATAATAAAATATATTAAAAACCAAATATTACCGTAAATACCCTCAAAATATAGTATATCATTAAAACACCAAAATAATTATTTTTCCAATAATTACTTAAAAACCCTAAATAATAATATAATATTATAAAAATCAAATTTTTTCGATAATTTAATATAATTTAATAAAAACTCACTTTACTAATCCAAATAGCTTAATTAGTCTAAATACATATTAAAAATTACTAAAAATCCATTTTATTACAAAAATAGTATATAATATATTATTTAAAAATAATTTTCAAAAATTAGTATTAATTAATTAAAAATAGTAAATAATTTGTAAAAATCATTTTTATACCTCAAATAATATTAAAACCAATTAAACATAATATTTAACTAAAATTATCACCAAATTACACAATTAACCCTAATATTCACAAATACACATAAAATACTAATAATGCTCAAAAATTGAATAAAAATTATATAAATACACAAAAATTATTTTCTCAACATATATCTCAATAATATCAACAAAAACATATAATTAACCAATTATTTCTAAAAAAAATAATATTTACATAGAAAATTATAATTAAACATAAAATAATAGATATTAACCAAAACATAATAAAATAATCAATTATAATTTTAGATTTTATTAACACTGCATATCCTATTTTAAAATAAAATAATTTAAAAACTAGGATCATTACAGTACTAAGGTGTAAAAAAAGTCAAGAAAAGTACTAGTACTAATATATAAAAAGTCTAGATAAAATAAATGTGAAATAAAGAAAGAAGTATGTAGAACCTTTAGATATTTTAATACTTGAATAACTAAGATCCGGTTATCACAAGTCTAGTTTTCTATAAATAGCAATGTAAGTTTGTAATAAAGAATAATGAAAAAATATATGAATAAAAATCTTATGAGTTCTAAATATATTTGTGAGTAGAAAGTTATTTCTTTGTAAGTTCTCTCACTCTTTTTATATTTTGATTCATGGTTTGAATGTTTACATGATTTAATTATTCACAGTTATGTTGTGTGAAATTTTAATTTATACGGTGAATTTTGATAGTTTATTTATCATTAAACAATTTGTCTATTTTTCATGCATGCATCCTTATTATGGTATCATAACAGTTATGGCTTAATATCCTCACCCTTTAAAAGGTGCCAGATCTATGAGGAGTTCTCATTGTATGACAGTGGTGATGAAGCACAGGCTCTTATCCCCAAGATGGCATATCTGGATAGGGTCCAGATATGGGTTGTAGTTGTCGAGAGGCAACAAGCTTAAAAAGATGCCCTAAGATATCATTTCATGTCATGACCAGCTCAATACGCTAAGCACTCTAGTGAAAATAAGTATCAAAGTAGTTATGGCTTAATATCCTTGCCCTTGAAAAGGTGCCAAACCTAGGAGGAGTTCTCACTATATGACAGTGATAATGAAGTATAGGCTCTCATCCCCAAAATGGCCTGTCTGGGTAGGCTCCAAAAATAGGTTGTAGTTATCGAGAGGCAACAAGCATAAAAAGCTACCCTCAGGTATTGTTTCATGTCATGGCCAGCGCAATAAGCTGAGCACTCTCGGAGGTCGAGCCAGGGTAGCTACAGCTGAGATTCCTGATCAGCAACCAGTCGAGCCTGAAGCCCCAGCTGTTGACCCTACAGACTTTGCAGCTGGACTGGCAGGGATTAATCAGGTTCTAGCAGCATTGAATCAGGCGATGCCCCTTGTACAGCAGATGCTTCAGCAAAGGAACCAGGGGATGTCAGACACTGAAGCAGCCCTCCTTTACTCTCGGATTGGTAGAGTTTCTTTCGACGGTACGGGTGATGCCTTAGACTTCATTAATGCGATTGAGGCACGCACCAGGACTGGACATACGGATTATCAAAGGATTATGATTATGGAGTTGTCGGTACAGGCAGTCGCTCAGGATTGGTTTATGCAGTCGATTCAGCCATCGATGCACGAGTTGACTTGGCCAAAGTTTAAGGACCGCTTTTTAAGATTTTTCTATCCTCCAGCCACCAGAGATGCCTACAGGTGGCAGCTACTCCACATCACTAAAGGCGATAGGTCAGTGGAGGATTATACCAGAGAGTTTAATAGACTGTCCCGACATGCAGAAGATATCAGGAGAGACCCTTACAGAGCAGTGGAGCTGTATGTTACTGGACTAGGACCCGCTTTTATGGGTATGCGTACTGAGGACCGCACCCTAGAGAGTGTGATTGAGGAGGCCCGTTTGATTGAGAGGCGACATATCCGCCAGGGCACCATGATGGATCCTTATATGATCGGGGGCAATGGTCATGGTGTAGCTCCCGGGTACCAGTAGCCAGCATTTCACATCGGCAGTTCGAGTCAGTAGGCTGCAGGTAATTCTCAGCAGAGTGGTAGGAGGTCCAGGACTCATAGAGTGGGCCGACATAGATATGCCTCAAACAGGAGAACTGGCAGGAGTCACAGATTCGGTGCAGGAGTTAGTAGCAGCAGTAGTGGGCAGAGTTCCAGGCAGAGTAGTTCTGGGTCTGGAGCTTGTGCGAGTTGTGGATGATTTCATCAGGGCCCGTGTCATATGTTGACGGGCGCTTGCTTTAGGTGTAGGCAAGTTGGACACCTTGCCAGAGCTTGTCCCCACTCCGGATACTAGCCACAGTACGTTCAGGGTTCGTCTTCCTCAGTGGCTCAGCCCTACTATCCGATGCCTCAATAGTATCGAGCACCCATACAGCCACAGCAGAGACCACCTCAGCCTATGAGTCAGCAGGGTCGAGGTTCAGTTGGTAGACCTAGCGGACGTGGTTTTGCGCAGCCTTCGACTTCTCAGCAGGCAGGTCGTGGTCAGGCTCGAGTGTTCACTTTGACACCACAGGATGCTCAGACTTCGAATGCAGTGGTAGCAGGTATTCTCTCATTCTGTGCATGCGATGCTAGAGTGTTGTTTGATCCCGGTGCTTCACATTCCTTCATTTCTCCTGTGTTCGCTTCGAGAATAGAGTGGCAGCCTTCTAGGTTGTCCTTTCCTCTATCTATTTCGACTCCTCTTAGTGACGAGTTGGAGACAGATGTTTTCTTTCCTTCATGTCCGATGACAGTTGATGGTAGAGAACTATTGGCGGACTTAGTATTGCTCAACGTACTGGAATTTGATGTCATTTTGGGCATCGATTGGTTGTCGAAGTATTATGCCCTTATGAATTGTAGAGAGAAAGAAGTGGTGTTCAGGATTCCAGGTGAAGAAGAATTTTATTTCAAAGGTGAAAAGAGCTCCATGCCTCATAATTTTATTTCTGTCATTACAGCTCGAAAGATGCTTAGAAGGGGTTGTCAGGGATACTTGGCAATGGTAAGAGATGTTGAGAAGGAGAATGTGGCAATTGAATAGGTGCCAGTGGTGTGTGAATTTTTGGATGTCTTTCCTGAAGAATTACCAGGATTACCACCAGACAGAGAGATAGAGTTCTGTATCGATGTCATACAAGGTACGGATCCTATTTCTATGCCACCTTACAGAATGGCACCAGCTGAACTGCAGGAGCTGAAAGAGCAGTTGCAGGAGTTGCTTGATAAGGGTTTCATCAGACCCAGTACATCACCTTGGGGTGCTCCGGTGTTGTTCATGAAGAAGAAAGATGGTAGCCTTCGACTTTGTATCGACTACAGGCAGTTGAATAAAGTCACCATCAAGAACAAGTACCCACTTCCGAGGATCGATGATCTGTTTGATCAACTTCAAGGTGCTACATGCTTCTCTAAAATAGATTTGAGATCTGGGTATCATCAGTTGAGAATCAGAAGAGGTGATGAGTCCAAGACAGCTTTTCGAACAAGATATGGCCATTATGAGTTTTTAGTAATGTCCTTTGGGTTGACTAACGCTCCAGCAACCTTTATGGACTTGATGAATCGGGTATTCAGGCCATACTTGGATCGATTTATGATAGTTTTCATTGACGATATCTTGGTTTATTCCAAGAGTGAAGCTGAACATGTGATGCATTTGAGAAGAATACTTCAGACTTTAAGGGAGCACAGGTTGTATGCCAAATTCTCAAAGTGCGAGTTCTGGTTGTATCAAGTGGCATTTCTAGGCCATGTGGTTTCTCGAGATGGCATATAGGTGGACCCTAAGAAGATAGAGGCTATTACAGAGTGGTCAAGGCCGACTACAGTTAAGGAAGTACGGAGTTTCCTGGGTCTAGTAGGTTATTACAAAAGATTTGTGAAGGACTTCTCTAGAATTGCTGCACCTTTGACAAGGTTGACCCAGAAGAATGTTAAGTTTGTATGGACGGACAAATGCGAAGAGCATTTTCAATTATTGAAGAATTTGTTGACGTCGACACCAATTCTAACTTTACCCTCTGGGAATGAAGGCTATACAGTGTATTGTGATGCTTCCAGAGTAGGATTGGGTTGTGTGTTAATGCAACATGGCCAAGTGATTGCTTATGCTTCAAGGCAGTTGAAAAAGCACGAACAGAACTATCCTACTCACGACTTAGAGATGGCAGTCATGGTATTTGCTTTGAAAATATGGAGGCATTACTTGTACGGAGTGACGTGTGAGATATACACAGATCATAAGAGCTTGAAATATATTTTCCAGCAGAGGGACTTGAATTTGAGGCAGAGGAGATGGATGGAACTCCTTAAGGATTATGATTGCTCCATTTTATACTATCCAAGAAAGGCGAATGTTGTTGTGGATACCTTGAGTAGAAAATCTGCAGGCAGCCTTGCCCATATTACCATAGAGAGGAAGCCCATTATTAAAGAGTTACATGGATTGTTTGACCAGGGGTTGCAGATGGAAGTTACCCGAAAGTGCCTTTTAGCTCAATTCAGTGTACGATCAGTATACGTGGATCAGGTTAAGGCAGCTCAGAGCAGAGACCCCCAGTTACAGAGAATCATGTATGAAGTGCAACAAGGGCAGTCACGGGACTTTGTAATTGACAGGGAAGGTATATTGCGGTTGGGCACTAGGATTTGTGTGCCAGATGTTGATGACTTGAGGAAGGAGATTATGGAGAAGCATATTTTTTTGCATATAGTGTTCATCCAGGTTCTACCAAGATGTATCATAACTTGAAGGATACATACTAGTGGAATGGAATGAAGAAGGATATTGCAGATTTTGTATCCAGGTGCTTGACTTGCCAACAAGTAAAGCTTGAACATCAGAGACCCTTGGGACTATTGCAACCTATGCCAATTCCTGAATGGAAATGGGATATGATAGTCATGGATTTCGTGACTGGACTACCTCGAACTACTGGAGGTTATGACGCTATTTGGGTGATTGTTGACAGGTTGACTAAGTCAACACACTTTCTACCTATAAAGAAGACGTACTCTACTGATAAACTGGAAAGACTTTATGTCAATAGGATTGTTTGTCTATATGGAGTACCTGTGAGCATAGTGTCGGATAGAGGAGCCACCTTTACCTCAGTCTTTTGGCAAGAATTACACAAGGCCTTGGGTACCAGATTGGATTTCAGTACGGCCTTCCATCCTCAGACAGATGGTCAGTCAGAGAGAACCATCCAGACGTTAAAAGATATGCTGAGGATGTGTGTAATGGATTTTGGAGGACAATGGGATTTCCACTTGCCACTGATTGAGTTTGCTTATAATAATAGCTATCATGCTAGCATTGAGATGGCTCCGTATGAGGCACTATATGGTAGGAAGTGTAGATCACCTTTGTGTTGGGAGATTGGTGAGAGGCAATTATCGGGACCAGAGTTAGTGTAGATCACTTCAGAGAAAGTCCCCATTATACAGCAGCGATTGAAGATAGCCTTTAGTAGACAGAAGAGCTATGCTGACCCCAGGAGGAAGGATGTATCCTTCATGGTTGGAGACATGGTGTTCCTGAAGGTGTCTCCAATGAAAGGAGTTATGAGATTTGGCAAGAAGGGTAAGCTAGCTCCTAGATACATTGGACCGTTTGAGATTCGGTCTAGAGTGGGTGAAGTGGCATATAGGCTAGTGTTACCACCAGAGCTATCGAGAATCCATCCTGTGTTTCATGTGTCCATGTTAAGGAAATACGTCCCTGATCCGTCTCACGTGTTGCGACCTCAAGCCGTAGAGCTTAGCGATGATTTAACTTATGAGGAGTACCCAGTGGCGATTGTGGATCGCCAAATTCGACAGCTGCGGACTAAGGAGATACCGATGGTGAAGGTGTTATGGAGTAACCATTCTGCAGAGGATTGTACCTGGGAAACTGAAGCTGAGATGCGAGTTTTGTTCCCGTATCTCTTTTCTTCTTAGCTTTGTAATTCCTCTTTTCTTTCTTTTCTTGAATTCGAGAACGAATTCATATAAGGAGGAGAGACTGTAATACCCTACATACATATAATTATTTTAATATAAAGGGACACATTTTTCTCGAGAAGTACTAGTAATAGTTAATTTGCATTATATTAAAGTATAATTTTTTTAAACATTATATTTTAGGTTAAATATTAATTTAAATGTGCATATTAATTCACATGTGTATATAATATAGTATAAGGTATAATTATATACATGTGTATATATATGTATACGTTTTCATGTAGTATATGGTTGCATACATATACATAAATATATATATATATATAAGTATATATATATATATATACATAGGTACACTATTATACTTGAATATACATTGTGTATATATATATGTATATTTATATATGATATATATATATATATATAGTATATATGTATATAGTCATAATGTAGTATAATAAGTATAGTATATAAATATATATATACGTATATATATGTATACATTAGTTTATAATATAGTATATATATGTATATATATATAAGTATATGTATATTTTGGAGAGGAAGAAGACAGAACCGAGCTCCCTCCTTCCCACCTTCGCGAAACCTTTGACCACTACCATCACTGTGCCTCCCCCACCTCCGGCCGCCATCTACTACTCCCTCTTCCTTCTCCCTCGCCTCCGGCCACCTGCAGAGCCGCTGGAAGCTGCTACAAAGGAGAAGCCGAGAGTTTTGCTCTAAACTCACCCAAGCTTCGTCCGGCCACCATTATCCTCCATTCCGGTGCCAATCTCCTCCCCTTGCACCGGTGAGGCTCAATCTAAGCTTTGTTTAAGCTTTGATCATGAATTGATTGAGTTTTGGTTGATTTTCAGTTTGTGAACTCTAGGGTTTCAAAATTTTTTTAACTTAATCTAGCTTGATTCATGCAAACTCCCTTTACAAATGTGATTCCTAGTAGCTCAATCTACCTCTAGGAATTTTTGTATAATTTTTGGAATTTATTTTGATTTTTGGTGAATTTTGGATATTTAAATAATATTTTAGGAATTTTCGGGAATTAATTATAAAAATAGCAAATAATAATGATAATTGACATTTTGGTGATATTAAGTGTTGAAATTAATTTTAGGGTAAGGTAGATAATTTTAAGAAGATTATACAATTTTTTAGGAATTTTTATACCTTATGTCAAAATTAAATAATTAGGCTAATTTTTGAAATTTTGGTTAAAAAGGTTATGAAACTTGATAAATGAGGTTATTAGTGAAAAATATGAATTTTAGAACTCAAATCATAATTTTTGAGATTTTTATACTATTTTTATAAATATATTTGAGTTTATGCCAAAAATTGATTTTTAGTTAAATAATACTTTTGGGAAAAATATTGTTGGTTGATTAAATATTTTTATGATATTGGGAGGAATTATCTTGAGAAAAAATTAGCTTTAGATGATTGGATAATTTTAAGGAAAATTTTGTGTATATATATAGCATTATGTAATTTATATATATACTAGGGGTAAAAATGTAATTTTACACTAAATATGATAAATATATTTTTTAATTAGTTTTATTAGTATTTAAAGGGTTTAGATAAATTTTATAAATTAATTGATATAATTTCCTAAGTAGTGTAAAATTTTAAATGTCCAATTTTCAATATATATATATATTCATGTAATATATTACAAAGGTTTTCATTTGGATAATAATTATAATTATACTATTAGTAATGGAAAACAAATTTAATTGTTTAATTTTGAATAATTGAGATTTTACACAATTTTATTTATTTTAGTATGTGTGTAAATGGAGAAATAAATATTATTAATTTTGATACTTTTGAGTTGTGATCTCGGTCGGGGCAAATTGTAGTCTTGGGAGCCCGACTCGAGTGTGAATGGTTGTGTATTTTGGAAGTGCATTTTCTATGCAGGTCTGGCTCTACCTTTGGTAGAGAGATGTCCTTTTTACAGAGGAGACTCTGCCAAAATTTCGGTAGATTTTCTCGTAAAACGTGATATCCGTAAAATTCCTACCGTTAGTTAGGTTAAATCCTGTCTGTCGAGTCTCGTCCGGTTTTCATCGAGTCAGTCTGGAATTTTATTATTTTGTTGATTCCTGATTTCGATTCCTTAGTCATGTTTTAAAGAGTCGATTCATTGTTTTCTTTTTGAGCATATCGGAGCAGAAGCTGTGAGACCGAGGCAGACGCGTGGTCGTCAGCCTTCACATTCATCCTGTAAGTCGATAAAATGATCTGTGTGTGTGTTTGTTTAAAGAATGCATGCGCTCGTATTTCTATTATATTGATTATATGATTTATTTAATTTAGTGCTATCATTTACGATTTAAATGCAAATTATTTATTTAAAATCGATTTGAGAAATTTTGGTAGAACGAGCTACCTAGTGGGCCTCACCAGGACTATGTGCACATGGTAGAAATTGAGAGATGGATCCGAAAACTTTATGATTGATGAATGTTAAACTGGGACGGGTGCCTCGGTAGAAGCCTTTGCTCTCGGGGACCGCCAGTGATTGGAAAGTCAATAATGGACTGGGATGGGTGCCTCGGTTGATGCCTTTGCTCTCGGGAACCGCCAGTGCCATATATTTGGATTAAGTGAATGACTACGGCTTGGTGCCTCGATTGATGCCCTTGCTCTCGGGGACCGGTAGTCTAGTTGGAATAAGTGGGCCCAGTTGGCCGTTTAGACTTGGGTTTAGGGTTCTACCTAGATTTTCCAAAAGCTATACTTATATATTATTAATTATTTTCACTATAAATATATATAGTTTTCAAAAAGGTTTTCAAACCGTACAGCTCTTTTATTGACTTACTCAGTGAGGTCTGATTCCCCTCAATTTATTTTTTTCAGGAGCTTGGGAGTTCGACCTCAAACTACCTCTACGCCGGATTTCTTTTTCACCGGCTATTTTATGTAGGTCATTATAAGCTGTACTGTGTACTAATCTAGGTTGCTGCAGTAGTATATATATTAAAGATTTGTATGGTTTAAACATAATTATGTAATTTATTTGTGTAAACCACGCTTGCGTATAAGATTCAATCTGATTTATAATATGAGATGTTGAAATACATTATTATTTAAGCAGTTGAATTTGTGTATTCTGAGAAAAATCAGTTTGATAATGTGTTTTGTTTTAAAGTAAAGTTTAATATGTGAATGGTTTTATTTTCTTTTTCCTTTAGGCTTACTACGGGTTTCGGGGGCCTTATGCTTACCCATTCCCTAGTGCCGGTCACGTGCCCTCGGGTTCGGGTCGTGACATTGATAAACTTATTATTGGGCAGTTTTTCTATCAAATTTACATGCATATTCACTTGTAAAAAATAAATAATTTAGAAGGAGAAAACCCCTTAGAAAAATAGGAAAAACACATAACAATTATACCAATAAGAATTAAGGAAGAAAGAAAGAATAAAATTATAAAAGAAAAACAAATACAAGCAACACAAATAACATTAAAAGAATATGAAATTCACAATCAAGAAATGTTAGAAAAAGGATTTTGTAATCTCTATACTAGTCAATATAGTTGCAGTGCCTTTATAATAAATAAACACTCTAAACAAAAAAAAAAAAAAAAACTAGATTAGTCATAAATTATAAACCACTTATTAATATGTAATAAATATTCTTACACAATACCAAATAAACATGTATTATTTAGAAAATTAGAAAATAAAAATTATTTTTCCACTTTTGATTTAAAATCAAGATTTTATTATTATAAATTAGAAGAACAAGAAAAATATTGGATAGTATAAGGGTGGAATCTTTTTACAAATTTCTTTTATCTTTTTTTTTTACTAATAATTCATCTTTTTCTATCCAATCTAACTTCTCATTCTTTTTTAATTTTTTATTAAAACTAGTCAAAATATAAGATAAATTTGGAATAGATTCTCATAATTAATAATAAAAGAATTAAATTACAACCTCACATAGCCAACAAATTATTAGAATCTCCTTAAAAAATAATAGAAAAAAGACAATTACAATCATTATTAAGATTATTAAATGTGTGGTGTGATGCTTGTCATAATTAATAAATTAGCTATGTATATAACACAGTATCAAAATATAGAAAGAGTGAAAAAACTTACAAAGAAATAGTTTTCTACTCACAAATATATTTAGAACTCATAAGATTTTTATTCATATGTTTTTTTGTTGTTCTTTATTAGAAACTTACATAGTTATTTATAGAAAACTAGACTTATGATAAGTGGATACTGGTTATTCTAAGTCTTAAAATATATAAAAGTTCTACATACTTCTTTCTTTATTTCACATTTATTTTTCAAGACTTTTTACACATTAGTACTAGTACTATCTTGACTTCCTTTGCATCTTAGTACTTACTATCTTGACTTTTCTTACTCCTTAGTACTATTACAATATCACTTACTATCTTACATTTCTACTTTCTCTTTTTGTACAATACGTTTTTTTTTGTACGACATGATTAAATTACAACCTATAAGAATATATTAAAGAATTAAGCATCATTTCATGGATAAGCAAGCTAATTAGTATAAAAATAAAAATTTTATACGCATTTATTACTAAGCATGAAATTTATAATAATAAAATATTAATCAATTATGATGTACCACCAATATTTAAAAATTTAATAAAATATAGACTAGAGAGATATGAGTAGAAAATTTGCAAATAATTACTATGAAATACCACATTTTGGAATTACTATATAAATATAGAATTACTATATATTTTTCTACTTTTTTATTTTTCTCATTTCTTAATGATATCATTATTAAAATTCATAGTTGAAACAAATTCAAAAATTTGTAATTATAATTGTATATTTAATTAAAGGAAGTGAAGATAGTACTAGTGCTAATGTGTAAAAAGTCTAGATAAAATAAATATGAAATAAAGATAGAAGCATGTAGAAACTTTAGATATTTTAAGACTTGAATAACCAGTATCCAGTTCTCACAAATCTAATTTTCTATAAATATCCATGTAAGTTTGTAATAAAGAACAACGAAAAAATATATGAATAAAAATCTTATGAATTCTAAATACATTTGTAAGTAGAAAGTTATTTCTCTGTAAGTTCTCTCACTCTTTTTATATTTTGATCTATGGTTTGAATACTTGTATCATTTAATTATTCATAGTTATGTTATATGAAATTTAAAATTATATTGTGAATTTTGATAGTTTATCTATCATTAGGCAGTTTATCTGGCATGTTCAATTTAGTTCATTCCTTTTTCTTCCAAAATGTGGTATAATTCACTTTGATATATAGAAGAATTACTATATAACCTTTTAATTATATTATGAGTTCTAAATTATAATAATTAAAATAAATAAATTATGTGAATAAAAATCTTATACTTACAAATTACCTTATATCAATCGATAATGCTAATTTTGTACATCACATGGGACGATATTCGTAGGAAAAAAAAAATTTGACAACTAGTTTTATTGTCATGAATGTACTTGGATATTGGTATTTCCCATTTTTAGACATGTCCAATATCCTTCCATGTTACTGTTAGATTTCCTATATTTAGCCCCTTTTAATGAAGTTATTTTATTTCAAAAAACAAATAATCTCTTCTTATGAGGAAATAATATATTTCATTTTTCATACAAATTTTTAGTTTATCCTTTTAAAAAAATAATAAATTCCAATCAACAACATTTTTAAATATAAGTTGTTATATTAAAAAAAACTTATCTAGACATTGTTTTTATAAGAATAACCACCTTTATTATTTTGTAATGAGAATGTAAATAATTTTGTTATTATGAAATGCCAATTCTATTCCTTATTCAGTTAAAAAAAATTAGCTAAGCACGTCTTCTTATGGAATTGGAAAAAAATATTTTTTTTTATTTCCTACTGAAAAAAGACAACATTGTACTTTAATTGTCTACTAGTTCTTTTATCCTATGCATAGACATACAAATTTGATGATCCAGGATTAGCTATCAAATTTCTTAGATTTTCTCCAAAAGTATTGATGTAAACAGAATTAGAACTTGATTTTTAGTGAATATTAAAAAAAAAAAAATTGATGTAGAAGGTAAGAGATTCTTTTCTATATGTTTGCATTGATTCTTCTTTCCCTCCGCCTTAATAGCTATATGGAACGTGATGTCTGATTCTGATGATTTATTGTTAAATGCTTCTAAATTATTTGATATATTTGGAGATGTTGAAGAACATAACCAAGGTACCTATTGTTAAATTTAAGATTTTACTTTCCTGAATATTGAGGAACATGTAAAAAAACTCATGCAAATATAAATCATGTAGGTTTTTTTAAAATTTAACATAGACTTCTTTCTTTTCTTTTAGAATCAAATGTTCATATAAGGAGCAATTTCTCAATCCATAATGATTTTTCTGTTCGGCATGCCAATTTGGCTGAACCTTCTTCGAGGGCTTTTAAAATTTTAATAGATGTTCAAGTGACAAGTATATGCATCAACAATTTTCAGCATTTCTTCTTTCATTTATGTTTTTTTTCTTTTGAAATTCTTAATTAATAAATGGAACAAAAAATTACACTTCAATGAAGAGAAACATTGTTGATTGTTGTCAAATAAAAGGAGGCGATCTCTTACTTTCCCTCAAAACAAAGATCTAGAAAGCGGTCAATAACCCACTCCTTTTGTTGATAAATTTCGCAAAAAACAACATATATAACTCAAACTTTTTTTAAAAATAACTAATTTTAAGTTTTTAAATTATTTTAACTATACAAGCCAATGTTTCTTTTTTTTTTTTTTTCTATAGGGCCTTACATGTAAAAATCTGATATAGTATCACCGAATAATAAATGCTCACATTATGTGGCTTTGTATTAGGATGTGGAGACTGTTAGAAGCTCATCAACTAATAAAAATAAATATGTGCTTTGTTGCAAAAAAGGTCAAGTTAAGCTTTTATTGCTACGGTCTCCACCACCATTCCTTGATATTTGTTATTAAATAATAAAAGTCCATTTTCAAAGCACTTTAAAGAAAATATTAGACTTTACAATTTCATGTTTGCTTTTTCATCAACGGGAGGTAAAATTGATTATGAAATTAATAAAAAAAAACTAAGCCTATATATTTTTAGAATATGTGGGCAAAATCACCAAATGATTGGTTCTTTATTGCTTATTGATGGTCAAAATCCTAAATTTGCCCAATTATACATTTATGACACAGAAAATGAACTAAACAATCGACTTTCTTTTATTTTTATTCTATATCTTCTAATAATATGAAAACATTAATAGTAGATGGATTAATTAAAATGTTCGATGATGTTAACATCATTGCAAAATCATTTAGAATAGTTAGAGATAGATTTAAAGAAACTAATTTTGTTTCCAATAAATTAAATTTATTAGGGAAGAGGCATAAAGATAGTTTACAATATACTGATATTTCATGTTCTAAGATAGCTAGTTTATGACTTTAGAGTATATGATAAAAATCGTTATATCATTGTTGAGTATAAGACAATCTAGTTTAAAATGAATTAGTGTTTTACATTCAAGTCTTATGGCAATACAATACCCTATTCTCTTTTCTTATGGAGAAAATGGTTATATAATTGACATTGAATATGCATCTCTTAGTTATTTAAATAGTTTTTTAAGAAAATTTATCACAATGCAAAAGTATTACACATATAGAATTCAACAAAGATTGCATGGCCCTTCTGCTCTTTTAAGAGGTGGTCGTTTATTTAGTAAGATTTTATTAATGCATTTTCATGTGTTGAAGAGGAACGACTTGACCTCATTAGACGTAATAAAAGAGAATTATAAAAATGGTGTTCATAAAGGCAGTCATAATTCTAATGATATTGGTAAGTTAGTTATTATACTACCATCTAGCTACATAAGTAGTCCACATTACATGATTGAACATTATCATGATACTATGACAATTTGTAGATCATATGGTCATCTTGACTTATTTATAACATTTACATATAATCCATTATGGTCTGAAATTCAACATATGCTTGACTATATTAGTGACCAAAGACCTGATGATCGACCTGACATTATTAGTCATGTCTTTAGAGTGAAGTTAGTTTAATTAATTGATGATGTTAAAAAAATGAACATTTTGGTAAAACAACAGCATTGATATACATAATTAAGTTTCAAAAGAGAGGATTACCATACGTGCATTGTTTAGTTTAGTTACACAAAATTAGTAAACCAAGGTACTATAAGATATTGATTCTATTATATATGCTGAGCTTCCATCTTTTGAAAATGAATATGAACTTCACTATTTAGTTTCTAAATTTATAATTCATGGACCATATGGTCCTATTAACTTACTATCTCCTTGTATGAAAAATAACAAATGTTCCAAGTATTATCTAAAAAAGTATATTTCAAAAACATACATCAATTCAAACGGTTTTGTCGTATATAGGTGAAGAAACAACAATGATTTTACATTAAAAAATAATTTAAAGATTGATAATCATTTTGTTATACCTCATAACAAAGGACTTATTTATAAATATGATGCTCATATTTGTGTTGAGTATTGTTGTCAAACAACAATGATTAAATATTTATTTAAATACACTAATAAAGGGATTGATAGAATTCATATTGTTATTCATAATTATGAAAAAGATATAACAGAATCTAATAATAATCCTAAAAATAATATTAATGAAATAAAAGAATCTTTAAACTATCGATATATTTTCCCATGTGAAGCAATTTGGCATCTTTTTAAATTTCCTATACATTGTAGAGAACCTGTTATTGAAAAGTTAGTTGTGCAATTAGAAATTATGAACCAAATTCTATTTCAACACTAATAACTCAAAATGCATCACTAATGTTTTCACTTATACATGCACTATGTTTATTGAATGGATGAATGCGAATAGGATATATGAAGATGTTAGAGTACTGACTTATATTGAATTTCTAACTAAATGGATATGGCAATCTAAATAAAAAATATGGACTAATTAAAAACAACATAAGGAGAATAACATATATACATATGAGTTCTGGTGAATTTTATTATTTAAGAATGCTTTTGAATATTATTAAAGGACCCAGATCGTATGAAGATATTATAAGAGTTAATGGTGTTTTGCATCAAACATTTCAATCTACATGTAATGCTCATGGTTTATTAGGCAATGACACATGATATATTAGTGCACTTAAAGAAGCCACTTTGCATGCTACTTCTTATTAATTACGTCATTTATTCACTATGTTAATTCATTTTTGTGAAGTTGGTAATCCATGAAAGCTTTTTGATATATTTTGGAAGAGTTGTATTGATGACATCATGCATGAATTAACAAGCACATTAGGAATCCCAAGTGCAACTAGTTATTAACATTATTTTAAAAATAAAGTTTTAATTGAATTAGAAAAGATTTTCAAAAAAAATTGTTCTTCATTAGCAAACTTTGACCTTCCACAACCAAACAATTTCCTTGATGATGATATTAATAATAGGTTATCGTTTAAGGAATCAAATTATAACATTCATGCATTAGAATAAAAACATGCATCTTTATTAAAATCATTAATTATTGAACAATGAAAAATTAATGATGATGTGATTAGTGCTGCCATCCATGGAAAAGGACAACTATTTTTTATTTATATATATGGAGGTACAGGCAAAACATATTTATACAAAACTATTATATCGTATTTGCAATCTAAAGGTAAAATTTTTTTAGTGGTTATTTCATTTGGAATTGCATCATTATTATTATCGACTAGAAGAACCTCACATTCTCGATTTAGAATACATTTGAATATTAATGAACATTCAACATATGATATTAAAAAAGGAACTCAACTTGCTAAATTAATAGAAGAAACATGTTCAGTTATATGGGACGAAGCTCCCATGTGTCATAGATATTACTTTGAGGCATTAGATAGGACATTTAGAGATATTTTATCCTATTTAAATTGTGATGCACTAAGTAATCCATTTGGGGTTAAAACAATTTTATGAGGAGGTAATATTAGACAAATTTTGCTCATTGTTTTAAATGCTAGAAAGGAAGACATTATAGATGCATCAATAACATGATCTAAATTGTGGAAGTTCTTTAAGGTTTCTAAACTAATAGTGAACATGCGATTATCAATAATTAGTGATTCAGTATATGAAAAATATGAGTTGCCCACTTTTTTTGAATGGTTATTGTCAATTGGTAATGGAACAAGTCAAATAAAAAAATAGAGGGTTATAGCGAAAAAGATAATTTTATTCAAATTCCTTATAAATTGCTTATTAAGCATTATGAGAATCCAATACAAGCAACAATAGATGAAACATATCCTAATTTTTTAAAGAAATATAACGATTATAATTACATAAGGGAAAGGACAATTATAACTCTAACTAATGAAATCGTCAATGTTATAAACATGGAAATTCTTAAATCTGTTAGTGAAGAAGAGAGAGTTCATTATAGTTTTGATTCAATGTGCAAAGCATTCTCTAAATATGAAAAATTAGATGTTTTATATCCTATTGAATTTTTAAATTCTTTGAATTTTAATGGTTTCCCGCAGAATGAATTGTGACTTAAGAAAAATATTCTAGTAATATTGCTTGGAAATATAAATCCAACTATGGGACTATGCAATGGAACAAGGCTTATAATTTTACAACTGGGCATAAAAGTCATTGAAGCTATTATTATAACTGGTTCTCATTATGGCAAAAAAGTTTTCATTCCTAGAATTGTATTAATATATCAAGATAAAAAAAAAAGTGGCCATTTATTTTGAAAAGAAGGTAATTTCCTATTAGAATTTGTTGTTTTATGATGATAAATAAAAGTCAAGGGCAAACATTAAGACAAATTGGCTTATATTTGCAAGATGATATTTTTTCTTATGGCCAATTATTTGTAGCATTATCAAAAGTTACTTCTTATACGGGTATTAAAATCTTGATAGGAAAGAAATCTACTGTTAGTCATGAATATGAAATTACACAAGAACCATTGTATACTATGAAATATTGGATGAATTGTCATAAAATAATTTATATACCTTATTTATTTATATTATTAACTAGTTGCATGCTTATTTAGAAATGCTTATGATTTTTTTTAATTTTTTTAAAAATTATTGATTAATTATAGCTATACCAATGTTGTATATGTTTTTCTCAAATATCAATGACGGAAGTCACAATATTCGAACCAAAGCATGTGTTGTATGCATCTGGGAGTTTGCTAATATTAGCAATCTGAATGATGTATACAATTTGGAGTTTTAAATGCTTGTTAAGAAGGTTCAATAGATATTTTCTAATTTAATATTTTATATGTTTTTTTTTAAATGTTTTTTTTATCATTTTAAAGGCTGATTCCATGTAGGGAACAATTCCCAAATAGTTAATTAAGCATTTTAAGAAAATGTTAATTAAAGGGGAAGTATACCACATGTCTGAATTTATAGTTGTGCCCGCACAATTTAATTATAAAATTAGCAACCATCCTTTCCGAATTCGATTGTTGAAAAATACTTTCATTAAAGCTTTCAATGACAAAAATTATTCCATACCTTTTGACAGATTTGAATTCTAAAGCAAGAGTTAGAGATAAGAGATTTTTAACAAGTTATCTTTCTCTTTCACAACATGTATTTATTTATGCAAGTGTGTGGACAATTATTTGTGCATTTTTTTCCTTTTTTAAAAATGGGATAACAACATTTATAATCCTAAAAGTTATATTCTTTTTACAATTAAGTCCTAAATGCTTAATTTGTAATAATTAAGTACTACAAGTATTTAAAAATTTAATCGTTCTCATTAATTATAATAGATTAAGCATACATGGCACAAATTTCACCCATATGGCATTCATGCAATCACCACACTAGCCATATCAACTGCCTATATCAATTCCTTCTTCTTCCTTTTTAATTTATCATTTACTTATTTGTTAAAATTCTCCAAAGAAAAAAAATTGAATTATGGTAGTCCCATTAGGTGTTGGCAAGTTTTATGGTAATAGCCTCTCTTGTCCTCACAACTACACAAATGTTAAGTTCAACTCAAATCGCATCGACCCACTTGTGCTAATGATATATCCATTACTTTCTTGGGCATAAGAAATTTATTGATCAATGAGTGGTATTAACTATTAATGTCTCCATCTACAAGACCGAATCAAGGGCAGTGTTAATAAACTCCTACAGAAAGAAGCAAAATAGCAAGTAAGAAATAGTTCGAAAGATTAGAAAGGATCTGCTTTAAGTTGATTTGATGGTAAAAAGAATGATGATGGGAAAAGGGCCTGCTCTATTTTCCTACCTCCCACTCTTAAGGTGTCAAAGAGAATGAGATATATGGATTTATTTGATGAGGAAAGTGAAGATGATGGAGAGGAGCATGAGGTTGTGAAGAAGATGAAGATGAAGAGAAGTGATAAGAAGAAGAAATCAGTAAGGAAGTTGGTTAGGGATTTTGAAAAAGTGGCAATATAGAACGTAGTTAATGATACTAAAGTTATTGCTGGTAGACGGCGGGGTTTAGCGCGCGTCCAAAATTTTAGCAACCGCGACACTGTTTAAGCTCAGGGCTCTAGAGAACACACTAACCACTGTCATAAAGACATGGCGTGGAGATGAGGAGTCGCCACCCAGGGTAATAACTGGGACAATTTGAAAACGTGGTACTCGATTCCCTAAAAGAAAGCTAGCACCACAATCAGGAGATTTTAAATACGGAATACCAACTTCTTTCAGTCTTGTGTTCGTTTAGGATTACCTTATGAATTACTATCTTATCCTCTATTCACATGCAATTTCATATAAACCCAAAAACAATAAACTCCAAGGCAAACTAGTCATGAAATATATAAGTAAATAATGCATTCAATCATATAACCCCTAAGTTAGTCTAATCTACATGGATTTTAAATAAATGAGCTAAAGTCTACATGTTTTAGATTATAAGTGAACCTAAAGACCTAATTCCTTTTTATTTTAATTAAATGAACCTAAGCCTACTAATTTTAATTCTAAAAATTGGGCCTAATTCTACATGTTATGAAGGTATTTAAATTAATGAGCTTAATTCTACATGTTTTAATTAAATAATGATCTTAAATCTACAAATTATAAAAAAGACTTAAATTAAGTGGGCTAAGTCTAAATTAATAAATTAAATTAAGTGGGCCTACGTCTAATTAACTAAATGGGCCTAAAGGCATTTCTAACCTAAAATCTAATTAATTATGGAGCTAAAATATATTTTAATTAATTAAACCTAATTAATTATTAAATTAAATGGGCCAAAAATAAACAAATAAAAATCTGAAATGGGCTTAAAGCCCAAAACATGCAAAAATAATAAATAAGCTCAAAAACAAATAAAAAACATAAAAAAATAATTAAATAAGATCAAATAAATAATTAAATTAATCTTGACTAAAATCCTAATTGTTATTAACATGCAACCTAAATTAATTTACTTCCTTCATTAATTTTAAATAATTACCCAATTAGAAACCTAATTTTACTAACCAGTTTAATAAAAATAAACATGCAACCATACACATACTTTTATTACTATTCCCACTATTGGGGCTATTACATTAATTCATAAAATAATTAATAAAAATAAAACATAAAGAATAAAATAAAAATAAAGACAATAAAAATAAAAAAATAAAACCCTAAAAACTAAGTCTCTATGGGCTTGGTTCATAATCTTCTGCAATCTTCTAATAAAATTCATCTCCCTCACATGATCACCATGCGTTTTCCTCCATAATCACCACAAAACATAAAATAAAATAATAATTAATGAATAAAGTATGATAAAATAATAATAATAATAAATAAAAGAATAATAGAAGAATAGAAGAATATGATATACTTATGGATGATTTAGGGTGCTCCTCATATTTATAGTTCACCGTTCTTGACAAATCTTCGAATCTTTCTCCTTAACAATTCTTCACGAGTCTTGAATTGATTGTTGAATCAAAAGAATATTGTAAAAAACAAATAAGAAGAATAAAATCTCGTTTTTCTTCCTTCTCTTCTCCTTCTTTTTTTTTCCTTTCTACGCTCTCCTTTTTTTTTCTCTTCTTTTCTCCCCCATTTTCTACTACTCCTTCCTTCCTTTTTATAGTAGAACAGGAGGCCTAACCCTAATCCTATTGTGATTCTAATTCCTAAAGTGTATTCTGAAATTTTAAACTAATTAAGAATGAATTAATTAGGAAGTTTAAACCAATTTAGATTGAATTAATTAGGAAGTTTAAACCAATTAGAACACTAAATTAGAAGCAATTTAGAAATAGGAAAATAGAAGAATTCAATTTTGACCAGTATTGTGTAATTCCGATCGGAATTATACAATCCCGATCGGAATTGTTGTAATTTTGATCGGAATTGTTGTAATTTCGATCGAAATTACATAATTCCGATCGGAATTACATAATTCCTGTTGGAATTATGGAATTATGACGCACTTTTTTTTTAACATTTAATTACAAAAAAGCTCCCAAAAAAATTTAAATTTTGCAATTAGGTCCTAAAAAGAATTTTGCGATTTAGTCCCTGAAAATATTAAATCCTTCCTTTAAAAGCCCCTAGAATTTTTTAAGGATTAAATTTTGAAGACATTTTCATTACTGGAGTCCTTTGTTACATCCATAACATATCATCCTGAAATTGAGTGTCTACATGGTGCAGGAGCTCCTACTAGTGCTATTGGGATCAGGAGGAGTAGTTAGGGTGTTGGTATATGGTGGTGAAGGTTTTTAAAAAGATAAATAAAGAGATTTCTACTAGAAAGAAAGTGAACAAAAGAAAAATGGTTAAAGACCATTTTCACCTCTCTTAATGGTTTTAATGTTCATGAGAATATAAGTGTTTCACCTCTCTTAAATGTACATTTTCTATTAACTTTATCATAACTTTAATTTAAAGCATCCTGAAATCTTATCACAACGACAATTGATTACAAACAAACAAAATCTATAATCTAACATGCACCCTCTTTAAGCTTCAATCCACACATCTCTCACAATAACATCTTGAAAGTAGATTTTAACAGATGTGTGTATAGATATAATTTTTGTTGCAATATACTTATACTAACCCACTCTAGTATGAATTATATAATTTATAAGAGAATGAATGTGTTTATCATTTTTATAAAATTAGGAAGAAGAAAAAGAAGAAGAAGAAGACGACGATAAAAGAAGATGCAGTTGATATGGGTAGTTGATGTGGCTACTAAGGTGATTACATGGATGCCACATGGGCAAAATTAGTGCCACATATGCTCAATCTATTAGAATTACTAGGATAAGACTAATGATTAAATTTTTCAATACTCATAAAACTTAATTGTTACAAATTGAGCATTCATGACTTAATTGTAAAAAGTATATAACTTTTAGGATTGCAAATATTATTATCCCTTTAAAAATTGTTTCCTTTTATAAACAAGTTCAAATAAATTAATAGTTTGAAAAATAAGGAAGATGTTCGAATTGCTAGTCAAATTACAAAAAAAAAAAAAGAACATTTCAATAAAAAAAATGAAGAGTACGTAGTTTCTTATCTACTATATGTGTGTGTGTATTTGTTTGTTAGGCTCACAAAATGTATAATTTATCTAATTTTTTTTTATAAAAACTTTCCATTAGGGGTGAAATGCTTAACATTACTTTATGGGATAAAGTTATTGATGTTTTTCTTGAATTTGAGGTTTTGGATGAAGATATTAATGGTCCTATTATCATGGCTATCTTATCCACATCAATTCAAAAATACAATGGTAGCTTATATTATTAAACACATTTTGTTATATATTTTGCATATATTTTGCCATCAATTTTTTATGATCAATTTGTTGTTCAAATCAATACTTATAGTTTACTTTATCAATGTTCTAGGATCTGACTTTTTTTTTTAAAAAATGACTTTTTTTAATTAACAAAGAAAATTACAGCTAATAATATGTCAGTAACTAACTTTTTCATGAATCTTGATATTCCTCAATTTATTTCGCTTAGACAGAGGTAGTTCTTAAAGTATTTTTCCCTTTACTTACTTTTCCATGAAAAAAATCCTATATTAAGCATTTTTTTTTCCAGTTTACACAAGTCCCATAAAAAAAATTATCAAAATTACATTATCATCCCAATCATCTCAAGATATTGAATATGATAAGGATGTGAACAAAAAAAACAATTATTGAGTTGTTATCTCTTGATGTTCATAGTAATAAGGTAACTGTCTACTAATTTTTATTTCTAAGAAATATATATCCTTAAAAGGTTTAATATTCTAATTTTTTCAAAAAAATTGCAACAAATCGGATGTTAAATTCACATGTAGAGTAGTTATCAAATATGTTTAGTCAAATATTGGTTGGTGGTACAGAGCATGCCCACACTGTAAAAGCATTATTCAAATTTACAATGAGCAATCATGGTGCAACAATTTTGAAGTCTTGAATGATCCTCCTATTCATTAGTGATGCATATGAAATTTCTTATTTAAAATCATAATTCCCTAATGTTCATTGAACATTAAGAAAAAATTGAGCGAATATATGCCTATCTTCGACTTTCAATATTGAAACTAATTTTTCTAATTATGTTTTTACTTTTAGGTACAAATTAAATACAATTGTTAAAGTCGAAACAGGATCTGCTTCTTTTCTTATATTTGGAAGACTTGATGCTTATTTGATTGGCTTACCAGCAAGCACCTTGGCCAATAGTTATAAAGATTGATTCACAATTCCACCACTTATGACAAGAATTTACGAGATGGAATGCATTTTTCAAGTAATCATAAGTAGTCAAATTAAGGATCCCTACAATTTGTCTTTTAAAGTTCTACATATTTTTAAAACATAATGATATTTTAAGTCGAGTAATCAACAAAAAAAACCAAATTAAATTCATCTAGCTCCACTTTACTTCACAAGCCTCTGTCTGACAACACATCAAGAACTATTTAAAGGACTTTTGATCTTGGTGAATGTAGTGTGGCTGAAGATGTTTCTAAGCCTAATGAACCACAAGTTGTTGAACTTCTTGTAATAACTATATCAATTGGTCAAATCCAAGTTGATTTGTTCCCTGAAGAATCACCTCTAAAGAAAACCGGGTGACTTTTTCCTATTTAATTTTATCATATGCATTGTGTTAAAACTAATATGTAAAAAATTTTATTTGTTCTAAAAAATATATTATTTCATATTTTTCATGATTGAAGATTTAGGTGAATAGTCGTTGAACAATGTTTCCTCAATTAAACAATGATCTTTATGCAACTATTCATAAGGCCAATAGGGTAGTGCACTATGTAGCAAAACGTGGGAATTATTTTTTGTACTGCCAAGCTTGGATTGTTAATCCTCCTTATTATCTTATTATGTTCCTAAGCTTTGATGTATTAGTTTTTTGGTTTAATAGTTAATAGTCAATTAGTTTATTCAAAAAAAGGCATATGTTTTATCTTTTCTTTTTTTGAAAAGTATTATGTGAACTATTTTTTCTTTGTATATATTTTTTCCCCGCTGCATACTGCAGGTTAATTTTCTAATATATATATATATATATATATATATATATATATATATATATATATATATATATATATATATATATATATATATATATACATACTAGCTGGTGGCCCGCGCGATGTGCGAAAGAGTAATTTTTGAAAATAATATTTTATTGTAAAATATGAAATAAAGTTATGTATAATAAGAATTAATTGGTTTTTTTGAATTTGAAACTGTTTTCCAAATTTTTTGATGCATTGTGCAGACATGGAAATTGTTTTTCTCTTAAGAAGAAAATTAGGAAAGCATTTCAATAAGGTTATAAATGACCAAAATCTCATTCAATCAAACAAAAAATGCTTCTTGTAAAATTTGCAAGATTTGCAATTTCAATCAGTTAAAAACATATTCCAATTGATTGAAAGTTGCAATAAAATATAGGAAGATATTTTCCTCAAACGAAATATGTTCCATAGAATAAACAAATCCTTAAGTAACACGTGCGAGTAGTAGTAGTCAAACTTGTCAAATGACCAACAACACATGTTTTTAAGTCAAATTTACAATCTTTTAGCATCGTTTCACATTTCCAAACTTATGATGATCTTACAAAATTAACACATAGAGCTAAAAATATAGCAATCCAATAGGCCTAACTAACAAGGTCATAATTGCTTTGTTTAGCAATTTCAGTTACATTTGCATCATAATTACTCCTACAAATGAGAAGGACTTATACATCTAAGAATAATAAAAAGGGAGACAAAAGGTAAGTGTTACAAACAAAAGACATAATTGAGAATCCAACTAATCTTGAAAATGAGAGAGAATAGAAGTTATTGTGCTAAACATAGTAAAAAGGAAGCATAATCTAAGTACAGAATAAAGGAGGTTATGCATGGGAGAGGGATAAAAAAAACTTGCAACAAAAGCATTATAGAAAATTTTAAAAATCTCTAAATGCCAAAGATAAAAGGTGTTTTTAAGTAACTACAACTACAAGTTATTGCTCACTCAAAGGCCTTACCCTTTTGTTACTTCAAAACTAACCAAAAGGCAGTAAGAGAAATCAGAACCTTATCTTACGAAACCATACAAAAAAAAAATATATTCTTTTCCAGATCATGGATCTTCTTAAAGCCATTCATTAGTGAATAATAGGAGAAGTTATCTTCACAAACTTTGTTTCCAATGAATTTGGCAATAAATGATACCTCATTTTAGTATCCTTATTTTAAGGGAGATACTCATCACCAGATCTCTAACTATAATTCTCATTCCTTGCAAAAAACAAATGGCTAATCATTCTACCAATGATGATTAAAAGTTCCTTGGGATGGACTAATTAACCATATAAAACGTGAAAAAAAAAAGCAAATTTGTCACTATCTAAATCATACATCCAAACATGACTAAGTTGCAGCAGTTGTAGACATTTTGTTCATATTTGTTACTATAAATATATTATAACCCTAAACCCAAATAGAAAAGATAAGCTTTGATCAAATAAAAATTTTGTCATATCATATGATATGGATTGAAATATTTTAGTTGAGGATGTATAGTCCAGCAAAGCATAAACCCTCTTTGAAGAGAAGTTATCTTATTCCTCCCTAATTTTACAATATTCTATCTAAAAATAGAAAGGGGAAATAAACTTAAACAACCTGTGTTGATTCTGTATTGTTTGCTATTGAACCATACAAAAAAAGGTCATCCCTACTGACCATATTTTGCAAACCATCAAAAGACGACCTCTTTAATCACTTTGCTGAAGGAATATCACCTTCAATATCTCCAACCTGCAGCAATAGATTTTCCACCATGTGAATGTGATTGTAAATACATTATATAAATCTACATAAAAAGAATCTTAACATATTCACCAATTCATTGTTCCAAGATGATGGAGAAGAACCCACATCAGATTTCTAGCAAAAAAGAAAAAGAAAAAGAAAAAATTGGAAACAACATTTGTTTCAGGATTGTGAAGAAAACAAGGGAATTAATGATAATAATCATCACTATGATCAAAATAGATCAGGAAAGAAAAAAAAAAGCAAAAAAATATGATTGCCTTATGGCAAAAGTTGCTAAATACAAAAGAAGGGGAAAAAAAAAAAGAAAAATAAGATAAAAAGAAAGGAGAGGTAATTAAGGGCCTCATTGCTTTTGGGTTTTCTTCAAAATAATTTCACATAGACACAAAAATACGAGTCAAAATCTTAAGAAAGAGTTTTTTAAGAACAGAGGTGAAAAAAATAACCCTTCGAAATAGCAAAATGAATAAATAAATAAATGAAAAAGGGAAAAGAACAGACAATAAGAATACATACTCAATGTCATAAACATCATTTCTCACTTCAAACAAATCTCTTTCCCCTCTCATGTCTTTATCATATCTCCCAAATACTGCCTACAAAGACAAATTTACAAACTCATCATTCAATAGCTGAAAAAAGCACAGTACTAAAACTCAGATTTCAAAAACCTCTAAAATTGAATATAACTTCACCATCACACCAATTGAGCACCCAATATAGAGAAAGCTGGATGAAATGATACTTTTGAAAATGCTGATTTTCAGTATCAATTGCTAGATGAATTTAGTGACAGTCAAAGAAAGGAATCAACACATCGTAAAGAGTCATAGGAAAAGGAAATTGAAGAGAAGACAAAATGAAAAGGAAAAATAAAAAACCAAAGGCCGTCAAAGGCATGAAGCATGAAAAAGAGAAAAATATATAATAAAAAAATATAAAAGCCTAATCAGCCACATGTCACTGTACTATATAAGTTATCTTAGTAAGAAATTTTCAAAGTGCCACGAGGCATCAAAAGCATGACATGGCAAACTTAGTGTCCTTGGTTATTATTTATTTTACAAAGATGTAGAGTCTGAGCATGAGAACTGGGATCCAAACAAATTGACATTACGTGCATTGTTTGGCAACCAACACAACACAAAACCGCAAACCACCCAACAAAAGTTTTCCTCTCTAAAACACCGCAGAGCGGAGCCAGTGTCCTCAACAATTTCACATAGCTTCGATCTTCACAAAGTGTTAGCAAATGTTACAGCACCAACCTCACCGTCCTCGTCGACGATGCGAGGGCACTGCGATGGGCGCCATCGTCCTCGATCTCCGGCCTGGCCTGGGCATCGGTCCTTTCTCTCTAGGTAATTAATTCTCTGTTCTAATTCTCCTTTCAATTGCTACTTTTTTATTCATTTTTATTTTTTTCTGAATTCGTGTTTCGATTTTGTTCGGTTTTCAGGTATGCCAATTTGTGAAGCTTTTGCCCAAATTGAGCAGCAACCTAATATATACGACGTCGTACACGTCAAGTACTACGATGAGGTTAGTCTGCTAATTCTATCAACTTTGATGAAATTTTGGATTCACATAGTTATTAATTTTTATTATAAATTTAATCATACGCAGGAGCCGCTTAAACTTGATATTGTTATTAGCTTTCCTGATCATGGTTTTCACCTTCGTTTTGATCCGTGGTCTCAGGTAATTACATTTCATTTCCACTTCTTTTTTTATGGGATTTTTTGTTGGTTTCATATAATTCTAATCAGAAAGTAACTATGTTTTCTTTTTAGTTGCTCTTTTGCTCTGAATTTTGAGATTATTCAATTGAATTTTGTTAGAGACTACGCTTGATTGAAATTTATGATGTCAAACGTCTTCAAATGCGCTACGCTACTTCGCTTATTGGGTATGATATTGCCCTGTCTTTTTGCTTTTTCCTTTTTGTTATATGATTGCTGACTGCTGTTGTTTTAATCATTAGGGGACCCTCGACTCTTGCTACATTTGTGGCTGTATATGCTCTTTTTGGCCCAACATTTCCTGGAATTTATGACAAAGATAGAGGAGTCTACACTCTTTTCTACCCAGTATGCTTATCGAGAACTTTATATTTACGATACTTTTATTTCTTGTGCCGGGTGTAAGTTTTGTAGTACGTTGTTTATTCTTTTTTTTTTTTTTATTTTGTACAGGGCCTATCCTTTGCATTTCCAATTCCTAGCCAATACACAGAGTGCTGCCATGACGGAGAAGGTAATGCAATATATTTCACTGATACATACTTGTTTATGCAGTTTTTATATTTTAATTAATTTTACATACTTGTTTATGCAGTTTTTATATTTTAATTAATTTTATCTTTTAATTAATTTTATCTTTTCTGGCAGCGGAACTTCCATTGGAGTTTCCAGATGGCACTACACCGGTGACTTGTCGGGTCTCTATATATGACAGTTCTACTGACAAGAAAGTTGGTGTCGGATCTTTGATGGATAAGGCTTCTTCTCCGCCATTACCTGCTGGCAGCCTGTACATGGAAGAGGTGTATGTTAAGGTTTGACACTTTCTTTATCAGCCCTGGCCTTTTTTTCCTCAAGTTGTCTAGTTGATGATTCGATTATTTATCTGATCTCTAGTGAGTGAGTGACTATATTGTTTCTATCAGCATCAAGTTTGCATGGCAATATCGTGATGTGGTGTCATTGTTCTTATTTTTAAGATGATAGAGCTTTATTTTCTTAATTTTTTCCCTCTTGGATATGTTTCTCTAATTCTATATTGATGTCTGCAGCTTGCTGAGGAGTTGTACTTTTCAACAGGTGGACAGCATATCCCTTTTGGTGCATCACCGCAGGTATTTTTTTTTTTTTTTAGTGGTTGAGCTCTAATATTATCTCGTAGTGTATATGGTTCATTTGTATTTCCAATACAGGAAAATGTTATTTCAGTATCCACTGCCCATTTGTGATGTTTCTTCTTATGAAGTTTGTGGACCCTTAACATATCAGATAAAAATAAATTGTTTGTGGATCAGTGGAAAATGCAGGTTTGGTATTTTGATTATTTTAGTACTGCCTTAATTTGGTATTGATCTATGCTGGTGAAGAATTGAGTTCTCCCAGGGAAAACTTTATTATTTTCTCAGATTTTATTCTCTTTCAATGAAAGAATCAAGTTTCTTGGTGCGCAGGCACATACAATCAAATATGGTATCACATCACAATGCTATCAACATGTTACTTACACTTTCCTATGACCTTTCCTTTTAAATGCAGGATGTTTGGACAGAATTAGGTCGTCCTTGTGGAATTCATCAGAAGCAGGTAGTAAAAACTTATCACTACTGTTGCACATGCAATATTTATTCTGTTATTGTCTATTAGTTCTAATGGGGAAATTTGTACTAAATAGCTGATTAGAAAATGGAGTTCACTGACCTAATAAACAGTATTAATGAACTTGACAGTTTGACTTAAGTATAACACGTACATGGCTATAAAGTTATGAAAAATTTTATGCATTGGTGTTTGATCATTAAGGCTACTGATGAATTTATCTGAATTATCAAAATCATTAAATTTCATTTGCTAGATAATATAAATTCACAGAAGCCTATGTCTTTAAATTCACCCAAATATGTTTTGGCGTGTATGAATACAGGTAGACCAAATGGTTATTCACTCTGCCTCAGACCCTCGTCCACGGACAACACTTTGTGGAGATTACTTCTATAACTATTTCACTCGTGGTTTGGACATCTTGTTTGATGGACAGGTGTTATTTTCTCTCTAAATCATTCCCCCACTCCTCCCTGTCTGTCCTTCCTTCCACCTTCCACTTCCTTCATATTTGCAATTTTTGGAACATGGGGTTGTTTGGAAGGATTACAGCATGATATTGTGTAGTAGTACTAGTAACTTTTGTTGACGGAAGTATACTCTTAAATTATTTTGGTCTTGCAGACTCATAAGATCAAGAAGTTCGTTTTGCACACAAACTATCCTGGTCATGCGGATTTTAATTCGTACATTAAATGCAACTTTGTTATTCAAGGTGATGACTGTTCTTTTTGTGTTCTTAGAACAATTTTTTTGACACTAAAAACTGATAAACTATTTTTCATTCCATGCTTGCATTTGTGACTTTGCTGAAGTAAATAACTCAAAACATATTACACCAAGCACAAAATGGGACCAAGTTAAGGTAAGTTTTTCAACACTACTTGTTTTGATTTTAATTTGAATTTTTTCCGTTCAAGTAAATTGTCATTAGGTAATCATTGAGAAAACAACTTACCTATAACGATAAAAATTTCTTGACACCATATCATTGATTATGTAGTCTGATTTTTTTTTTTTTTTTGGTGCGGGGTTTTGAAGTTTCATTTTTATTTCTCTTTTTAACGAAAAAGTTTTGAGAACCTGGCATATGTTTTAGTTTTATACGCCTCATTTTCATACTGAACTTTTGGCATTAGAAAATTTTTTCTTACATTTTCCTGCACTGGAAAAGGATTCTTGTTAATGGGATATCATTTATTTGTTTTAGGAAATCCTTGGGGACTGTGGCCGGGCAGCTATCCAAACTCAGGGTTCTACTAGTAATCCTTTTGGATCCACATTTGTATATGGCTACCAAAATATTGCCTTTGAGGTGAGCTCAACAGAAGTGTGTGATTTAATGTTAAGTTCTTGATCAAAGTGGAGCTGTTTTTTTTAGTTTTTATTTTTTTCTGACCCACAAATTTTGTAAGTTCATACTTTCCATATTTTATATCAGTGTAGTTCAGTCTATAACTCTTTGATGTTAACAGGTTATGAAAAATGGTTATATTGCAACTATAACCCTCTTCCAATCATGATTATTTTCTTCTCTGGTATGTGTCTATTTCCTTTTTTCTTTTTTATTTGCAATGTTATGTGCTTTTGTTTGGATATTTAGTCCACTTCAAAATCATCCAAAATAAGGAATTCAGTTCAGTCAAACTGTATTTCGCCTAATTTTTGTGTTTGAACCTCAGCTTGTAGATTTCAAAGTTACATAGGAAAGAAAAAGAGAGTATTGTTTGGATAGCAAATCTGAATATAACTAGTTGATGTGGCATTATGTGATTTACTTGTCTTAATAATGATGAGAACATGGTCAAATATTGTAAGAGCCTTTCAAATTGCCTTTTATCTTGTAATCAATAGAGTTATTATATGAATTAGATATATATGGCTCATTTTGTTTCTTATATTTTCTGAAAAAGTAAATGCCTTTGATTGTTATTTTGAAATATATTTTGAATTACAAGAACAATTGAATTGAATTCTCGTAAAGGTTTTTTTGAAAGGTCTCTGATTTAATGTGAAGGACATTATATTTAAATGACTCAGTAAGGTCCAAATTTTCTTTTATTTGGTAGGTTGGTGAATATTGGTTGTGCATATCCAAAACTGAAGATGAAATTCATGTACCTGCATGAGAATCCTATTAGAACGTTGGAAATTCTAAAATTTGGTTGAAGCATTTTTTTGTTTCTCCTATGCAAAACCCATATTCATAATCTTAATTAAACATCAAATTCAGACTCTTGTATTTCAAATTTTATGTGGTGTGACCTAACCCTATAGAGGTTGCATTTCAATATAATTCACTTCAAATTGTTCAAGTAGAGAAAATAAAATTAGTAGATGTTGTGGAAGTGAATTTGAAAGTTACGCCTCTTTTTAATGGGCACTTCAAAATTTCCCATGAACATATTTTCTTCTACATTTGTCAACTTCAGCATCATTCATTCACTGACTCTATTTAACTAGAGAAAGTTTACATCTCAGAAGCACTAAAACAAGTGTGAAATTTGAGTCTGTCATGTCAATCATCGCCTATAACTAGAATTCATAATTCAAGTCTGACATTTCAATCATCGCCTATAACTAGAATTCATAATTCAAGTCTGACATTTCAATCATCGCCTATAACTAGAATTCATGTAAATTCAACTGTATGAATGATTCCAATTGGTTACCTGTGTTTTCTATGCTATTTGCAGAGTTATTTTCATATTTAGAGATGATAGTTCTTTATCCTATGGTTATATAATCTTGTATGTGCTGGTGTTATCTGATTTCTCCTCATTTCTTTTTTGGTGTTGGTCCAATGCCTATTCACAGTTGTTGCTGATTACCAACACTTTGTCACAATGCTAAAGTTCTGTATTTGTGCAAGAATTCGTTTTTGTTGCTTTAATAGTACTTGTCTGTGTCTTGATTCTGATTGGTTTTGTTGCTTAGATTGGATGCTGCCGCTTGCTTGGAGTGGGTGGATATTGTACAGCCTATTTAGTAGAAAGCATCATGAATAATTCAAATAATATCATAATGCAGAGAAGCAATGCTGGAATTGTAAATAAGTGTATTAATTATATGGTTAGTTTGTACATGTAATATCATCTGTGTTCTGTAATTGTTAAGTAACTGATGCAATGCTATGCGCTTAGCAACTCTGATTCAAGTTGAAGTACTTGCTTTCTCATTGGTGTTCGCTGGTCTAATTGTTCAAATCATGTTTCTTACATGCCAGAATTTCTAACAATTCGAGTAATAAATATTGGTGTCATTAAATAAGATGGCATTACTTTTATAATTTTCTTTTGACATTGATGCGCGTTGGAGCACAACTGGAGAAATCATGGCCTGGGAAGCCAGTCATAGCCGTCAATGAAATCGATTGAAATAAATGGCTGGGCTTCTTGGTCGGTGAGCTCCCTGGACCATGACACCCTTCCTCCAAACTGAGCCCCTGGCCCCGAGCATTTGTACTGCCCGTAGAATACAGTCCTGCAAGATGTTTTCATCACAAGTAAGTTTGCTCATCCTTGCATAAGACATTCACTTCGGGTGTAAATGAGTTGAGAGGTTCATAAATTATTTGGAACGTGATTCAAAAGGAATTTGTTTGAGATAGTCTATTTGGTCAAACAAGCTGAGCTCAACCTCTAGGTTGGAGCTCATTCAATAAACGAGTTGAGATTTGGCTCATTCTTGTTCTTTAACTAACTCATTTATAAAATTTTCCAAATTAGCTCATGCTTGTAATTTATTTATTTAACGTAAATAAAGTAACTTGAGCTACTTAGAAAGTTCGTAAAAGTTTATTTCATGTAAACTCAGCTCAAGTTTCGACTTTGATAATTTTTCAAGCCTGAGCAGAGCTTGGCTTTGCTTGAGCTCTAAGTTTGATTTTTTTTTTCAAGCTCGAACTCGCTTAACTTTACAAGCTGAGCTTGAGTTTTTAAAAATTAGGCTGGACTCAGCTTGTTTGTACCTTATCAGTCAATTAAAGAGAGAGAGAAGGGGCAGACTTACATTTCCCTATTTTTATCTCCCCAGTCATACCATCCTGTAGGAGTAATAATCTTGTCCATGTAAGTGTAAGCAAAGACAACCCTAGAGAAAGTGCCCCATGCTCTACCCAAGTAGAGGGCACCTGACCCTGTAACCTTGCAATTGATAAAGGAGAAGCCTGTTTCCTCGAGCATGCTTTCTCTTTTTTGTGCTGTGAGTGCTCCAAAACTATTTGTATTGGCATGCAAATGGCAATCCTGATAAAGCGAGAGCCCATTTCCGAATATGAAGTCCACAGAACCTTCAATATAGCATTCTTTGAAGTAATGTCTGCCAATATGATCATAAAGGGTGTCCTGTCCGCCGATGAATTTGCAGCCTATAAACGCTGCAGTATCAGCTGACATCCGGAGTGCGACTGCCTGCTTTCCCAGAGCTCCTGAAGGTGGAGATGGGGCCTTGTTCTGCAGTGAAGAATTTGAAATTTGTGTTAGATTATCCATCCTTGCAATGCTTGAAACAAAAAAAGTCAGTCCTTGAGATAATAATAATACCATACAAAAGAAACAGCAGGTATTACAATGAGTCAAAATAGTACGGAAAGTGACCTTGAATGTGATGTTTTTGGCAATGAAATAAGGAGAATTGATAGCAAATGTTGCAGAGCCATAGGTACCCAAGAGATGTCCTCCCTGGCCATGTTTGTCTGCTGTGTCATCCCACTCAATGATGGTCTTGTCTGCACCTGCACCCTCTAATGTAATGTAAGCCATGCTTGCAGGAATCTCAATCTTCTCCCTGCATTTTCAGTCCATACAACAACATTAAACGTTAAAGTTAGCTTCAATCCAATAACTTGGAGCCAAAAGAATACAATGCGTATAAATCCAAGAAATTCCAAGACAAACTTGAAGTGTTTACCTGTAAGTCCCTGCACTAATGGAGATAACCGCCCTACAGTTGTTGATAACTGGTATAGAATTGATGGCCTTTGTCAGTGTAGCAAAACCCCCTGACTTTGATTTTTTATCAACTTTTATAGTTAAACAAGGCCTGAACTTGTTCCTTGCTTTCTGAAAGAGAGCATGCTTGTAAGAACCCATTTCTTTAGCTTTCAGCCATTGCAAGTAAGCTTCTTCATTTACAACAAAACCATTAGAACTAGAACCATTTGGTGTAAACCCAGAAGCTGCATTCTTCCAGAACAAAAACATAAAAAACAACGGTTTCAGTAACACCATTATATGTTTTGGCAAAGAAGAAATTGAGGACCCTTTTTTTTTGTATTCTATTATTATACTGAAAACTATCAACTATAAGAAGATAAGGTGACTATAGTAAGAATTTTTTTTTTTTTTCAAACCTAAGAAGAATAGAGAAATGACAGGGGAATCTGACATAGAATGGCTATATGTGCATTGTCTGTTTGTCAATACCATGCCCAATTACACATTAGACCTAGCAGTGACTTTCTATTCAAGTTGGGTACTTCTTGTTGTCTATTACTGGTTTGTCAGGAAGTCAAGAAACTGAAAACTGCAATAACAAAATGTTATTACATATAATAGAATTGCATTAGTGTTTCTGTCCCACAATTTTGGTCATAAAATAATATGGAATCTGTAATTATTTTCCATTGACTCCGCCAGTGGTGGGTACTAGGTTGCAGTACCAGCTTGCAGTGTACATATGTAGCTATATGCACTCCAAGATTAACAGTAACAAAACAATTTCTTGTAAGATGACCCATTAGGTTTCTTTCTTCTTTTTGCGCATTTCCAATTTTGTTTTGTGGTTCTTGCTTTTTTCAATTAAAATGCATGTTGGTCACTTGATGGTCATTTTTTATTTTATTTTTACACCCGGATGCCAATGTGTGCTTGATAAATTTTTACTAAATATTATTGGATCAGGAGAATCAAACTCGAGTCCTTTTCTGCTATTTACCTTAATTATAATATAAAAGATAATTAAACTATATCTAATTGACTGATTTTTATTGTTATGATTGTTATTATTTTATTTTAATGTTGAGGCCAGATGCAATATAATGTTTCTCTGAATCGGTCAATAATTGTTGAACCAACAACATTAGCCTCTAAGTAAAGAGTAGTGCTTGGTGGGTCAACTCAGCTGAAATTTAAATAGTAAAAAAAAGACACCAAAGTATAATATTAACAAATTAATATTATTTTAAAATTAATTATTAATTATTTTTATATTTTTAAGCTATTTAACACTTAGTTTAAATCAATTGAGGTATTAATTAACTTTATTCAATTTTGATTAATAATAATTTTTGTCTCCAGCCATGTCCAATTATAATCTAAATAATATTAGCAGAATTTGCATAAACCCACAAGAAACTCGTAGTGGACTTCTCCATTGTCAACAGTATTAATTAGTAACTTGAGAAATTGATTTCAAGGAGCCAAAAGCATTTGTAAGCACCTGTATAAATCAAACGAGCGGCTAGTGACCAATTTGATGTTCAGTTGGATAAAAACTTATTTAATAATTGAACTGAATTTAAGTTATATAAAACTCGACTCGTAAAATTTACGAACAACTTTGAATAGAAACTTATAAGTCTAACTCATAATTTTAATATTTAGTTATTTAATTATATATATATATATATATATATATATATATATATATATATTGAAAAATATTTTAAAAAATATATTATTAAAATAAAATTATAATTTTTATAAAATATATTGTAATTTATTTAATAAATAATTTATTTTAATTTATAGTTTATATTTTTTAAAAACTTATTTAAATTCACCAACAGCTAATAAATATGACAAAACTTGACTCCCATTACACTCCTAGAATTAAATGGGAAATAGAGGTTTCTTTTATATATGCACATGTTGCATCTACATCATGATCATGATTTATCAACACCACCATTTGACATCTTCTACGTACCACGCCTCCGCCCAAAGTTGCTTTTGTTCTTTTGTACAGCATCTGAGTTGTTTTGATATATACACACACATTTTTTATTGTAAAAAATTAATTTAAAAAATAAGAGTTTAACTAATATTTTATTTTTTAAAAAATAATTTGACTTTTTATATTTAGAAAGTTGATTTCACTTTTTATTTTTATTTTCATTTTCATTTCAATTCATAAAACATAAATGTTCATATATTATATTTATTAATTTGATAATTTTTATTAGGTGTGATCTCTTTATTTATTTAAAAATTAAAATCACATAGAAATTAAAAATAAAAATTTATTAAATTTGAATAAAATTTTCACCCTTTATATAGTAAAATTAATGAAAAAGCATTATAATGTAAAAAATACTTTTTAAAATCAAAAGAAATTACCATAGATATACTTTTCAAAAAAAATTATCAAAGGCAGCTAGCACTGCAAAAGAGAGAAAAAAAAAATTATATTATAATTTTTAAAAAAAAATTATCAACCCATTATACTATAAAGGCGCAATTTTCCAGTCAATTAAATTCTCTTAGGACCAATTAATATCTGACACATGCTCAACTACTACTAAGCCAAGTGCTAATAAAAGAATCCACTATAAAATTAAGAAAAAATCACCCTTTAGTGTATGTTTTTTAGTCATTTCCACACATTTTTAGACATTCTCTCTTTCTCACTTCTCAGCCTATTTTGGGAGCCAAAAGGTAACCATAAATAATAATAAAGATAATAATGCATTTCCAAGAATAAGCTAACTACCTACTGTGTTACAGAATTGCTTTGCTTCTTCATTTATCACCTACTCAAATATGCATCCGTCCCATTTATCACGTGCATGTGCTCATCATGAAAACAACCCATACTATGAGAGATAATAACATTTTTACTCCTATAATTTATATAGTTTTTTCAATTAAATTTTGTAAGTAATTTTTTTTACAACCAACTTTTATAAGTATTAAAAAGTATTTTTATTAGTTCTATCCGTTAGTTAATATAATTTTTTGTTACTCAACTTTTAAAATTAAACTTTTCTTTTACATTTCAATCCTAAAATTTTTAAAAGATTTCATTTTTATATTTTAAATAAATATTATTTATTTATAATTTGTTTTATTATTTAACTTGCATGATAATTATATAACTCGCTAAAATAATATCATAAAATAAAATTTTAAAATATTTTTTCTTAAATTATTAGTTTAATAAGCAACATTAAATAAAATTAATTAAATATTTGTAATATTTTTAAATATATAATTTCAATTAATATATCATAAATGAACAAATTTTTTATATGAATAAAACTCAATCAATTTTGACAATGTTATAATTTATGTCATATTTTAAATAATTTTTAAACTAAACTGAATTTAAAATAGACAAATTTTTTTAAAAAAATATTTCCTTAATATAGACTCTTTTAAAATAAATATTTGAGCAATTAAATAAGTGAACATACTTTTTTTATAAAATAGCTTAATGTAAAGATATATATATATATATATATATTGAAAATATCTAATTCAAATATAATTGAATTCAATAGATATTTGAAATCTAACATAAATTATAATATTATTAACAAAATTAATCGAATTTATCTCAAGGGAAAAGATCCAATTTGCATCCTAAGTTTTTTACCTAAGAGCACTTTTTTTTTATGCCCAATTGGAACTTCTATTTTAGAAATCTAGATATACTGGAACTAAACTGATTACAATCAAATCTTTTAATTTTTTTTAGTACAATTAAGTTCAATAAACTAATAAAAAATTAATTTTAACGGATACTAACAAATAAAATTGTTACTTTTTTTTAGAAATATATATAACCTAATTATTAAAGTTTTAAAGTTTTTTAAAAAATTTTCTTAAATTTTTGAAATTAAGTGATATAAATTTCAAATGTAAATAGCAAATTGATAATTGACCTAAAATTTAAATTTGAAAAGAGTCCTAGAGGGGGGTGAACAGGACTATCAAATAAAAATGAGAAATTAAAAGAATTCCTTGCAAGAATTAAATAGAAGTTGAGAAGGAAGAATGAAGAACACCAAGATTTAAAGAGTTCGGATTCAACAACAATCCTACGTCTTCACCTAACTTATCCCCAAGTTAGGATTTTCAATTACCCACAATCTTATTCACAAGATTGAGATTATACAAGAGTTTTATGACTCACTCTTATAACCTTACAACATAAGTTTTCAAGGCTTACTTAAAAAATCAAAACGTAAGTGTTTTAATGGACAACACTTAAACCAATTCCTTTAGAAATAAATCTCACTTCCCTTTTAATCTAACCCAAGATTTAAGATGAAAAGAAATTCTACTTCTAACACTCACCCAACTCTCACAAGAGTTATACAAATAAAGAAGAGAATTTGAGAGCTAAATGAATGCTTAAGAAATAATGAATGATAAATAAATTTCTTAACTTTCATTCAGCTCTAGAGGTATTTATATTAAAAAATATAGCTGTTGGAGGTGCAAATGATGTGTCCAACGTCTATATTTTGAATCATTGAGAGTGATGTTGTCAAACATCTATTCATGGATTGAAACCATGATTAGCTCCTTAAGACGTTTGAATTTTTCCACACTTTTTTCATACAAGCTGTAGATATTTGAATTAGCTTTTCATATCAATTTGAATCACCTAAATTTGACTTTTGTAGATCACGATATGTCCAAAATACTAAAGGTTGTGCAATCTATAATGCAGACTACGGTCAAACAGCTATACCCAAATTAAAGCCATGATTTGCTCCTGAATAAATTTGAATTTGCCCATAATTTCTTCATGAAAGATGTAGATATTTGAATTATCTTTCCATATCATTTTGAATCACCTAAATTGGACTTTTTTAGCTCAGGATATGTCTAAAATACTAAAAGCTATGCAATTTGAAATGCAGAATACTGTCAGACAGTTATACACAAGTTGAAGCCGTGATTTGCTCCTGAAGAAATTTGAATTTGCCCATAATTTCTTATAAAATTGTAAATATTTGACTTATCTTTTTATATCATTTTGAATCACCTTAATTGGACTTCTGTAGCTCAAGATATGTCCAGAATATTAAGAGATATGCAATTTGAGATGACAGACGTATACATGGATTTTGACTCAAAATTTGCATAACCAAATGAACTTGGATTTTGACAAATAAGCTCAATTCAGAAAGCTCAAAATATCTACTTCAAATGTGAAGAAGCTCATTTTCTCATTTAAGAGCTATAAAGATGTCAAAATCCTTCTTAAATCTCAGAGGTTCAATTTGCTCGAAAAGTCACTATTTATCCAAAAGTATATATGTTTGGTATAAATTCCCTACACACTTAATTGAAATTATTAGTACAAAAATTATTTGTCAAAGTCCAAAATTTGAAGTTTGATCATGCAAATGGTTAACAAAATTTAATGATTAAATAAAATTTTTCAAAATTTATTCATTAGTTTAAATTTTTAAATCTACACAATAATTTTTAAATCTACACAATAATTGATGAATAATTTTTTTTTATTCAGCTATTAAATTAAATTTTAGGTCAATTATCAATTCACTATTTATATTAATGAATAAATTTGAAAATTTGTTTTGAAATTTATAACACTTGATTTTAAAAATTTTAAAAATTAATAAATAGGTTTTATATATATATATATATATATAATCAATTTTATTTGTTAGTACCCGTTAAAATTAGTTTTTTATTAGTTTTATATGACTTAATTGTACTAAAAAAAGTTAAAGGATTTGATTGCAATTAATAAAATTTCAATATTTCTAGATTTCCAAAATATAAGTTCTGATTAGGCAAAAAAAAAAAAAAAAGACTCCAATATGCTCCTAGGTCAAAAGCTCAAAGTGCAAATTGGACATTTTCCCTTCATCTCAATATAAAATTATTAATTAAAATAATACTTGATTAATTTTATTGGTCATTGTTAATGCAACTAATAATTTAAGAAAGAAATATTTTAAATTTTAATTTTAATTTTTTGATATTATTTTTAATGAGTTAATATAGTTATTATGAAAATTAAATAATATCATAAATTATAAATAAAAATAAAAATTATTTATTTAATATATAAAATTTTCAAATTTTAAGACTAAAATATAAAAAATAAGTTTAATTTTAATGGTTGATTAATGGAAAATTGGTTTGACTAATGATAAGATTAACAGAAAAATTTTTTAAAATTTATTAGAACTTAATTGTAAAAAAAAATTATTATAAAACTTAATTAAAAAAATTATATAAGTTATAGTACTAAAAATACTATTATCCCATACCATAATAAACAAGATGGCATGATAGACTTTCCTCGCAGAAAATTTTCTCAAAATAGAGAGATTTACAAGAGCAAACTTTTGGGAAAATAAAGTTTTGATGGAATGAGAGTCATTCCTTTTATCATTCATCATAAAAATTAATTCTATATTTTGAAATAACTAAAATACACTTTTATTATTTTTTTTTTTAAATATTTTTTTTATTTTTTAACCAAAATTAAAAATTAACTTAAATTTAAGATTTATATTAAACATAATATAATAAAATATGAAATTCATTTGAAATGAAATATACAAACTATTCATTTAAATCAAACATATTTTATTAATAAAAATTCTTTTGAAATTAAATTTTATTTGAAATTTATTTGAAAATGAAATTCAACTAAACATAATGTTAGCTCCTACCCAGTTTTCAATTCACAAATTATAAAAGTTTGCTTCCGTTGAAACATTATTTTTTATTTTCAAAAATAAAAATCATTTTAGAAAATTATTTTATTGTTAGCACATAGTTTAGCCGAGTCCACGAGCAGAGTCTCAATGACAAAAAGACCAAACAAACAAGGCCTAGGGAGCACAGAAGCCCAGCTTTTCTTTCTCTGTTGGGTCAAATTCTCATTAAAGTTTTGACAGCCACTCTTTGGCGTCGCTGTAGTGGTATGAATCTGTTTCAAAAAATATGTATGTTGCCTGTATCTTGCAACAGTTGATATGGCTTCTGAAAATATCAAAAGTTGTTGAAATCAAAGGGAGAAGAAAAGGGAAACTACCTAGATGCAGGGGTGTAATCGAGTATAATTTTTAACTTCTGAAAATAACAAAAGTTGTTGCCATCAAAGAGAGAAGAAAAGAGAAACTACCTAGATGTAGGGGTATAATTGAGCTGAACTTTTGGCTTCTGAAAATAACAAAAGTTATTACCATCAAAAGGAGAAGAAAAGGTAAACTATCTGGATGTAGGGGTGTAATCGAGTCGAGTTTTGGCTAGCTCGAACTTGGTTCATTATGGTTTGTTTATAATCAAGTCAAGCTGACTATACTACTTGGTGTTCATGAGTCTAAAGAAATTTTTAAAAATACAAACTATAAATTAAAATTTTACATTAAAAATAAATTATTTACTAAATAAATTATAATATATTTAATAAAAATTATGATTTTATTCTAATAATATATTTTTTAAATATTTTTTATAATAAAAATTTATATATTATATATCTAAAATAAAATTATTAAACATTAAAATTACGAGCTACCTTAAAAGCTTATATTCGAGCTTGTTCGCAAGTTTTACAAGCCAAGTTTTGTATAGTTTAAACTCGACTCATTTATTAAAAGAACTTAAATATACGAACTCGAACAAATTTTTATCAAGTTGAACACTTAGCCGCTCGTGAGTGTCTCAATTTGTCTACAACCCTACTTAGAGGATTAGAAGGGAGTGGTTAGTGTTTGGTTTAAAAAGGAGAAAATCAAGAAAGGAGGAGTTAGCAATACTAATAAAAAAAATTCAAAAAGAAACAATGAGAGAAAAATGAGTAAAAAAAGATACTAAAAGAGAGGAAAAAACAATATCAACCGAGATAATGATTTAGAACTAAAAAAAATAAAAAGAAAGGGGAAGAGTAGTTCATTTAAGAAGGATCAAACTTTGTTTAGGTGGAGTTGCTGACTAAAAATTGTTGGTCAAAAGGAGAAAGAGGGGGCTATCTCTTTCACTTGCTGGGACTTTGTTGTACTCAATTCTTGATCAATCTTAAAAGACAAAACAGAGAGCCAAACACTACATTTAAATAGTAAAGTTTTTAGTTTTAAATTTTGTTATCATTTTGGTGGATTTTCTTTTTCTTTAACATTTTCAATATAATAATCCTTTTGAAGTATGAAATCATTATTTATGTTCGTTATGTAATATGGTTCCTACTTGAACATGCTCATTTATGCTTTATGAAATATTGATTTTTGTCATCTGGCTCTTTTTTACATTTTGTGTTTATTAAGGAATTAGAGTGTACTAAGGTGATACCTTATCAATAATAAGCAGTGCCTTAAAGCAAAGGTGTTCATAATAACAAGCTACTTAGAGACCGTCGATTGAGTTTGGTCTTGCAAGGTAAGAGAGGAAGTGTTAGGTGGTTGTTGGTGGTGGTCAGTGACAAGGCCACTCTAACACTCAAGTCAATAGGAGTTTGACTTTGCAGAGAATGAAGTTACATAATATATGGCAGTAGAGTATTCATGATCCTTTACCTCTCTTTACCTATTCCTTTTATATAGTAGTTTAGCTTACTCACCAAGTTCTGTTTAGGAGACCATTCCTTAGGTGGAATGCCTGGCAGGTCAACACCTGCAGCTTTTGTTAGAGGTAAGATGTTAGCTAATGCACGCCTTTTGGGCCATTTACTGTAGGTGAGGTCATTCTCGAGGGCTGTGTCTGGCTTTCCCGCCTAATGGGAGATCAGGTTATCACAATAGACCGAGTGAAGATCGAGTTAGTCTTCAATCTTAGATTTATCCTCGGTCTTCTAGTTACAGTGCTAACTAACTAGTGTGGTGTACTAGTCATTGGGTCTCTACTATCATAGCTCCCCCTAAAAAAGTTTAGACATATATGTCCAAAAGAAGTGTATCTTAAGGTTTTGTCATCGTTCATTTATAGGGCATGAGTGGCTTTTTGAAATTTAAATAGTATCTCATCTTCCTTAACTTCAAAAGAGAATGAACAATAGTGACAAAGTAGGTCAACAACAATGTTAAAATAAAGATTAAGGGGTCATAAACTATAAAGCTTGTAAACCGAAGACCACCCAACAGTCAACACCTTGAAAGTAAAACAAGTATACTAATCCCATTATTATTGCCAATACAATCTCTATGAGATGCTATTTAAATTTTAAAAAGTCACCAATTCTATAGAAATGTACGATGACAAAACCTTGAGATACACTTTTATTGGACATAAATGTCCAAAATTTTTCAGGGGGAAACTATAATGATAGAGAGACCTAGGATAACTAGTATACTCGAGTGGATGATTAACCAAGCAACCAACAACCCATAATAAATCCACAAAGAAGATTGAATTAGGCCTAATCGAGTCAACTGAAATGACCCAATCTTTAATTAAGTGGGAAAGCCAAACACAGTCCTCAAGAATGACCTCACCTACAGTAAATGATCTAGAAGGCATGCACTCATCCCATTATTATTGCCAATACAATCTCTGTGAGATGCTATTTAAATTTTAAAAAGTCACCCATTCTCTAGAAATGCGCGATGATAAAACCTTGAGATACACTTTTATTAGACATAAATGTCCAAACTTTTTCAGGGGGGAACTATGATGATAAAGAGATCTAGGATAACCGGTAGACTCGAGTGGATGATTAACCAAGTGACCAACAACCCATAATAAATCCATAAAGAAAATTAAATTAGGCCCAACCGGGTCGACTGAAATTACCCAATCTTCAATTAAGTGAGAAAGCCAAACACAATCCTCGAGAATGACCTCACCTACAGTAAATGATCTAGAAGTCATGCATTAGTTGACATTTTACCTCTAACAACAGCTACTATCATTGATCTACCAGGCATTCCACCTGAGGAATGGAACTTAGTGAGCAAGCTAAGCTACCATATAAAAGGAACAAGTAGAGAGAGGTAAGACATCATGAATACTTTACTATCACATACTTTGTAACTTCTTTCTTTACAAAGTCGGACTCCTATTGACTTGAGAGTCGGAGTGGCCCTGTCGACGACCACCTAACGCTTCCTTTCTTACCTTGCAGGACTAAGCTCAATCGATAGTCTCTCAACAGCCTATCATTAATTCATATTAATGAGTTCAGGCAACGCTTTAGCGTTAAGGTGTCATTTTTATATGGTTAGCATTTTTTGTAGCAGAATCACATTTTCTTTTTATAGTAGTTATGTTTCACTTTGTAATATGTTGTTATTTATTTTATTATGGTGATTGAGTCAGTACTTGGATGTTTGTTGTGACACTTGTTAAAGATGTCAAACATACATTGTATGCATGTGACTAATAAATAATATATCCATTAAAATTAAATTTTAGTTCATGAGTTAATATATATACAAGACTATTTATATAAATAGCACATAACACATACCATAAAGGCTCACAACGTCAAACAGTTCACATCTTTCCTTATGTTATTTATATATAATACATTGGCCTTAATACAAAATATGAAAATTTACTAAGCATGTTATATTCTATAAAACTTAAGACGACCTCCTACTGACCTACCTGACATAATGCTAGTGTAATTGATGCATATGTTTCTTTAAGACAGACTACAATTCTTCTAGTCCTAAAAAATAATGCACATGAGTGAGCTTGCAACTCAGCAAATGAATAACATAATATTCTATGAAAAATAACACATTCAAACATATAGTATTATCAATTATCAATCCATTCAATGTTTAACTATAATTTAATAGTATGTATACAGTCATAGTAGTATAGTATGTATAACATATTTCTTTAGTCTTTATACAGATTATCAAAGGGATTCCATAACGCACACAGCATTGCCATAATCATAGTGTTTTCTTTTGGACAACAATGAACTTATTATATGTACAAAAATTGTAATAGCATAGTATTTTGTTCTGGATAGCAATGTACTTGTGAATTATATATAATTCAATTTTTTTATTTATAGATCCCTATACGCACACAGCCTTGCCATAATCTTTTGCCAATTTTATTAGCCATTTTACAGCATATAAAATGGATTCTATATCGCACACAACCCTGCCTCATTCACAAGTAGCATTGCGTCCTCATATTCATCCGTTCATATTTCTTATATTTATATACACATCAAGAGTTCACCACATTGTCACAACACTTTATTTAACTCATCATTAATTAAATACATCATATATCACTCCATAAAGCAATTAATTTCTCCCCCACAATATATAAAAAAATAATAATATACCATAAATGTACTAAAATATACTATATTTTAACATTGCAGAATTGACAATGAAAATAAAAAAATCAGTATTATTATAAGTCTAGATTAATTTGCAACTGATTTCACATCAATTGGATATATATAGAAGGGGAACATAAAAAACTTTTCACCATGGTCAATCTGTCATCAAAGACTAAGCTACATAAAGTATTGCAAAAAATTGGTAATCAAAACAGAAAAATTAAGCTTCCTTTATTTCTATAAATTTTGTAAATAACATCTCAATGTTTTCATAAGAACAAACAACACCCTATTTGGAGTTATTAAACTCTAGATATGACTTCAACAAGTATTATGTTCTCGCCCATACAGGACGCCTGAATTCAGCAACCATTATTCATATATACAATCTCATTCATATATAAAGTTTAATCTTAAGTAAAATCAATCATCAACACAATAATAAAAAAATAGCATTTATCAATTAGAACACATATATTTCTCTTATCCAATCATCTTAATAAATAAATTTATAATTATTTATTTTAAGTGTTATATTCACATAGAACATTAAGTTATTCACCTACATTTATTATTTCCTTACTTTTGCTTGAATTTTCTTATGTGATAGCCTCTTTTCCAATTTATTTAGCTAAAATAGATCATAATTTAATTTTCTTAAACACTTAATAATAATAGAACTTCATCTAGCATTATAACATCATTAAATTACTTAAGCATGTAAGACTACCAACTATAACAGAGTTAATAGGCTGAATTTAAAAATTTCCCAAAAATTCTATACAATGAATCTTCAAATAAAACTTTTCATATCACTAGACCTATGTGTCTAAAGTAATTTAAAATTGATTTTGTTTCAATTAGAGGTGTATATAGGAAGAACCCTAAGAAATAATCTACCATTCTCAAATCAGCAACAAAAACTGAGTAATAAAATGTTCAGCCAAAAATAACTATAGAAACAACAGAAATATTTCCATTATTTTCTGTAAATTTTCTAGTAAACATCTTAAATTTTCTTTAGGAGCAAACGACACCCAATTTGGAATTACAAAACTCAAAATATAGATTAAATAATATTATTGTTCATACCTGATTCGAACTTCAAACTCCTCTCCTCCTTTCTTCCCACTTTTTTTTATGTATACGTTTTCTATTTTTTTTTATTTGATGGCTGCCACCTAGCCCAATTCTAGTACCTTCTATTTCTTATTACATATTTGTTTATTTATTTCTATTTTATTTCTATTTATTATTTTTTTCCTTTGCCAAATAATCAAATTCTAGGAAAATCTTTGTATATATATACATATATGTATATATATTTTATTTAATTTTTTTAATCAACATAATCAATTTAATATATATATATATATATATATATATATATATATATATATATTTTCCAATAATCAATTTAAACCCTTCATAATTCTTGTTATGAACTTAATTGTAACATTTATATTCTTCTCCTATTTAACATTGGAATTATTATCACACATGTCTCATGCATTTCTCATGTCTATGTTATACATGTTATGCAAATAAATGCAATGCATTAGGTGAGCATTACATTTCTCCACAACTTAGGAAATTTCGTCCCCAAAAATAAATGTGACTCACCAAACTCAGGAAATAAATAAGAGTATTGAACTCTTATGTCCTTTTTCTACCTCCTATGTATCTTCTTTTGGTGAATGCCGACTCCAATTTACATTTACTATTGGATTTTTTTTTGCGCAATTTTTTTTTATCTACATATCAAGATTTTTAACTAGTTCTTCTTTATAATTTAAATCTTTTGTCAACTGTATTTCTCACTCTTATACTACATGGCTAGTATCATATATATATATATATATATATATATATATATCTTCTTAAGATATAGATTAAATAATATTATTGTTCATACCTAATTCGAACTTCAAACTCTTCTCCTCCTCCTTTTTTTTTCCTTCTTTCTTCCCACTTCTTTTTTATGTGTAAAATTTCTATTTTTTTAATTTGATGGCTGCCACTTAGCCCAATTTTAGCACCTTCTATTTCCTATCACATATTTTTTTTTATTTCTATTTTGTTTTTATTTTTTATTTTTTTTCCTTTGCCACATAATCAAAATCTAGGAAAATCTTTGTATATATATACATATATGTATATATATTTTATTTAATTTTTTTTAATAAACATAACCAATTTAACTCATATATATATATATATATATATATATATAATCAATTTAAACCCTTAACTTCCTAATTCTTGTTATGGACTTAATTGTAACATTTATATTCTTCTCCTATTTAACATTGAAATTATTATCACACATATCTCATATATTTCTCATGTCTATATGTTATGCAAATAAATGCAATGCATTAGGTGAGCATTACATTTCTCCCTACCTTAGGAAATTTTGTCCCCAAAAATAAATGTGACTCACCAAACTCGAAAAATAAATAAGAGTATTGAACTCTCATGTCCCTTTTCTACCTCCTATATATCTTCTTTTGGTGAATGCCGACTCCAATTTACATTTACTATTGGAATTTTTTTTTTGCGCAATTTTTTTTTTATCTACCTATCAAGATTTTCAACTAGTTCTTCCTTATAATTTAAATCTTTTATCAACTGTATTTCTGACTCTTATACTACATGGCTAGGATCATATACATATCTTTTTAACATTGAAATATGGAAATTATGTGGAGTCTCACCACATTTAGTCTATAATGAAAATCATCAATGTTAAATATTGTTATCTCATATTTTTCTTTTTTTTATGCCAATTCTTTTAAGCCACTTTAATTATGAAAATCATTTTGTTACACAATACATTCTGATACACAATACATTCTGATGTTTAACTATGTAGTCCTTATACACATTCTTACATGCTACATTCTATAAAACTCCATAAAGTAATATAAACAATTATTACTGCATTTATAAGAATAACTTCCAAAAATTATTCCTTATGAGGTTTGACAACATTTATGATTCTGAAGTCTTCACCATGGTTGTCACCACGAACTTTGCCAATAAAGTAATCTTAGTTTTGTTGATCCCTACCTCAAAATAAGTCAAATTTTTAACTCTAAACCATGCGATGATAAATCCAAGAACATTAACTATGTAATACATCAATATTTTCAGCCCATAGAATATTAAATATCAACTATTGTTCATAAAATTTCTATTTCCTTCAAAGTGGAATACCCTTGAAATATTATATAGACTTTGAAAATGACATTTTAGAATATCACTTTTAGCTAGATCTCTCTTTTTTTTTTTGTTATCATGTTTGAAGTCCTATACTATAAAAGAAAATTTTACTATACCATTAAATATATATAATTTCATCCACAATATATATGGAGTTTCAAGTAGACTCAGTATTGTCTTCAATATCTTTCAACTATATTCTTAACTAGCCTTAAAATCTCAATCATAATGTCTCTAAGAATAATCAATATTTAAATATTACTTATATTCTCATAAGTTATATTTTTATAAATCATTTATACTAACACTTTATCTTTCATCACAATTCATTTATATATTTTAGAATGTAATAAATCAAATATTACACCATTAAATAAAAATTTCACTCATTTCTCTTTTGCTTTCCTGAAATTTTATCTTTCTATGAAATTCATCAAATTTTCTTATATACTTCTTTCACAATAATTTTTTTCTTAATAATAATTCTACCCTTAGTATGACTAGCATCTTTTTAAATTATGTTATCGTTCCATAAGATCAATAAGTTAAATTCTCCATTTAACTTTTTAAGACTATACATTTAGTTTACTTAACCTAAACAACTCCAACTATAGATTTGAATCTCAAACTTTGTTTCTTATTCGACATGCTTGTCTGTGCATATATCATTTTACTATGCATATATCTCGTATAATCTATAAATTTTATACTTACTACTACATAACAGATCTTTTTACTCTTTGGTACCAACAAGTAACATTAATTTTTTCTATTTTTTTGTTTTTTACATTTGATTACACCATGTGATAAGTTCAAGCTTTCTAGTGTGCTTCATTTCCTATCCAACTTTTCATACATTCATTTTTCTCTTGATAAAATACACTCTCTTAATATATATATATATATAATTCCTATAAATGAAATTTGGATAAACAACTTCTAGTTTGACAACATTCTTTATCATAGCTTAACTCTTATATCCTTAGATGACATAAATTAATATGTTGCTTTATTAAATAAAAATTCAACTCACCACAAGAAGGAAGTTCTTATATTTCCATTACCACTCATAAAATTTATCAACTATAACCATATTTTGACTTCAAATCCTTAAATCATCAATTTCTCGAATATTATTCTATTTCTAAATATATTTTTTTCTTATTTCATAAATTATATTTCTATAAATTATTCCTACTGACATTTCAACCTTCACAGTAAACCATCCATGTATGCGAGATGGAATAAGTCAAATTCAACTCTATTAAATACAAATTTTGTTCCTAACATGCACACTACTCCATAGACTCATTATTAATCCCAGATTTTAAACCATAATTCTATTAAGATCTCATATCCTTATTACCAAATTTTCTAAGATAACCAATCTTTTTAGCATTCTTTCATCCTCATTTTATAAATACCTTACAATCAATCAAACCTAAGCTTTGATATAAGGGTGTCATTTGATATGGTGCAATTGACATTGGTGTCATCCCTGGTATAGTTTCTATCTTAAAATTAGTCTCTCATTATAGAGGTAAACCTAGTAGATCTTCTAGAAATACATTTGCAAATTCCTTCATTATTGAAACACCCATTACTTTTAGACTGAATTTAGATACATCCACCACATTAGCCAAATAAGATTCACACCCTTTTTTAATCAAATGGAAAGTGGCAGTAATTGAAATCAAAAAGAAATTCACCTCAAAATCTCATAGAATATATACATTGCAAATCAAACTATATCACATCCATCACATGTTTACACCCATCTCAATCACACAATTTCACCCAAGAATTTAATCGGTACTTATACTTAACTTTTAGTTGTTAATCACTCTGTGGACAACTTGTATTACCTTCTTAAGCTTTACTAATGTTTTGAGATCCTAAAATATGATATATATTTGATTAAGAATATACCTATAATGAGTGTTTATGCTTAGTATGTAACTAGGATATATTCTATATATATGTAAGCCTAACATTTATATATATATTTTTAACAGCTTGGCCTTGCTAGACCTGAGAGTGAATAACTCTTACCATATAATTTTAAATTACTTGATTTTTTTCTATAAAACTAGATATGTAAGGCTATAACATATCCAAAAATTAGCATAGTATAGGCTCTGTATAATTAATAGTGAAATTTTGAATCCAAACATGTGTTTTGTACAAAAATAGCTTGAGCATGTCACTTTCATTTTAGAATTTCTTAAGTTATACAAACCCAATTGCAAACCCTATTTCTAAAACTTCACTAACACATAACGAAACAACTTTCATATTTTATGCTTTATTTAATCTAGCCTTTAAGGCCCTCATATTATCTAAGAAAGATCAGATTGCCTACAGACAGAACAAGCAGAATCAAACCCACTCCAAGGATGATTTCTCATTACTCACATATTAATTCATTAAACTAAATCATAGGGTATTAGATAACATATAAAGGAACAAAACTCATGTTTAATAATTTTTCTAATTCAGCCTCTAAGTGTAATACCCTACATATATATATATATAATTATTTAAATAAAAAGGGACATAATTTTTCTCAAATAGTACTAGAAATAGTTAAATTGTATTATATTATAGTATGATTATGTTAACATTTTATTTTAGGTTATATGTTGGTTTAAATGTGTATATTTATTCATATGTATACATAAATATGCACATAAATGCATATATATTATAGTATAAAGGATAACTATATACATTTTCAGGTAATGTATGTTTACATACATATACATATATAACACCTATACATATATATATATATATATATATATATGTAACAATATATATACATATGTATACTATTATACTTGAGTACATATTGTGTGTGTATATATATATATATATATATATATATATGAAGCAACAGCCCCCTCTACCCCTCCTTCCCCGTCCGTCACCCTGCTGCTCCCTACCCTCCCTGTGCCGCCCTCGCCTTTGACCGGAAGACTCCATCTTCGTCGTGCTTCAGGAGCTCCCCAAGCCTGGCAGCTGCTGCTGCACTACTTCTTCTTCTTCCTCCTCCGTCTGGCAGCAAGCTCCCTCCCTACGCGAGATAGCATCTTCCTGCCAGTGATCCTCAGCTTGTCGTTGCTGTTGCTGTTCATCTTGTCTGTGCTGCTTCTTCTCCCCTTCTCCTTCCCGGCGACAGCAAGCTCATCTTCCCATCTTCTTCGGCCTGCAGGTAATGAGCAACACTCACCCTATTCCTCCCTTCCTTCCTTCAATTTTCTGCCCGATCTTGGCAATCCTAGGGTGATTAGTGTTGGTTAACATGCATTTGAGTTGATTTAAATTTTCTTGAAATTTTTGTAATTAAATTGAATTTCCAAAATTTATTTAATGTTTATTTTGTTTATTTGGATATTTATTTAGCTATAATTAGTAATTAGGGAGATTATTATTAATTATTTTGAGCAAAAATAAAATTTATTGAAATTTTTGATATTATTTTAGGAATTTTTATACTTTATGTCAAATTAAATAATTAGGCTAATTTTTGGAATTTTGGCTAAAAAGGTTATGAAACTTGATAAATGAGGTTATTAGTGAAAAATATGAATTTTAGAACTCAAATCATAATTTTTGAGATTTTTATACTATTTTTATAAATATATTTGAGTTTATGCCAAAATCGATTTTTTAGTTAAAAATATTTTTTGGGAGAAAATTTGTTGGCTAATTAAATGTTTTAATTATATTAAGAAAAAAAAATTATTATCTTGAGAAAATGAAATTATGGCATGATTAAATAATTTTAAGGAATTATTTTTTTTATTAAAAGCTCATTATGTAAATTATGTATTTTAGGGAGGTAAAAATGTAATTTTACACTAAATATGATAAATATATATATATTTTAATTAGTTTTATTAATAATTAAAGGGTTTAGATAATTTTTATAAATTAATTGACATAATTTCCTAGGTAATGTAAATTTTGATTATCAAATTCCCAATATATATATATATATACATATAATACATTGCACTAGTTTTAATTTGGGCTATAATTATAATTTTAATATGGTTGGAATACAAATTTAATTGCTCAATTTTGAATAATGGAGATTTTGTATAATTTTTATCTATTCTAGTATGTATGTATGCGATATATGTATTTAAGGAACACATATTATTAATTTTTGATATTGTATTTGAGTTGTGATCTCGGTCGGGGCAAATTGTGTTTTGGGAGCCCGACTCGAGTGTGAATGGTTTTGGAAATTAGAAGTGCATTTTCTATGCAGGTCTGGCTCTACCTTTGGTAGAGAGATATCCGTTTTACAGAGGAGACTCTGCCGAAATTTCGGTAGATTTTCTCGTAAAACGTGATATCTGTAAAATTCCTACCGTTAGTTAGGTTAACTCCTGTCTGTCGAGTCTCGTTCGGTTTTCATCGAGTCAGTCTGGAATTTTATTATTTTGCTGATTCCTGATTTCGATTCCTTAGTCATGTTTTAAAAAGTCGATTCATTGTTTTCTTTTAGAGCATATCGGAGCAGAAGCCGTGAGGCCGAGGCAGACGCGTGGTCGTCAGCCTTCACATTCATCCTGTAAGTCAGTAGAACGATCTGTGCGTGTGTTTATGTAAAAATGCATGCGCTCATATTTTATTACATTGATCACATGATTTATTTAATTTAATGCTATTATTTAAGATTTAAACACATTTTATTTATTTAAAATCGATTTTGAGAAGTTTTGGTAGAACGGGCTACCTGGTGGGTTTCACCAGGACTATGTGCACATGGTAGAGATTGAGAGATGGATCCGTGATATATATGATTGATGAATGTTAAACTGGGACGGGTGCCTCGGTGGAAGCCATTGCTCTCGGGGACCGCCAGTGATTGTAAGGTTATTAATGGACTGGGATGGGTGCCTCGATCGATGCCTTTGCTCTCGGGGACCGCCAGTGCCATATATTAGGATTAAGTGAATGACTACGGCTTGGTGCCTCGGTTGATGCCCTTGCTCTCGGGGACCAGTAGTCTAGTTGGAATAAGTGGGCCCAGTTGGCCGTTTAGACTTGGGTTTAGGGTTCTACCGAGATTTCCAAAAGCTATACTTATATATTATAAATTATTTTCACTATAAATATATATAGTTTTCAAAAAGGTTTTCAAACCGTACAGCTCTTTTATTGACTTACTCAGTGAGGTCTGATTGCCCTCAATTTATTTTTTTTCAGGAGCTTGGGAGTTCGACCTCAGACTACCTCTACGCCGGATTTCTTCTTCACCGGCAATTTTATGTAGGTCGTTGTAAGCTGTACTGTGTATTAATCTAGGATGCTGCAGTAGTATATGTATTGAGAATTTGCATGGCTTAACCAAATTATGTAATTTATTTACGTAAACCACGCTTGCGTATAAGATTCAATCTGATTTATAATATGAGATGTTGAAATACATTATTATTTAAGCAGTTGAATTTGTGTATTCTGAGAAAAATCAGTTTGATAATGTGTTTTGTTTTAAAGTAAAGTTTAATATATGAATGGTTTTATTTTCTTTTTCCTTTAGGCTTACTACGGGTTTCGGGGGCCTTATGCTTACCCATTTCCTAGTGTCGGTCACGTGCCCTTGGGTTCAGGTCGTGACAAAGTTGGTATCAGAGCCTAAGTTCGATTAATTGTCCATGTCTGTCTTTCGGTGTAACTACTGCAGCCTTAGGATTGATAATTGTCTTAAGATGAATGGTTTCTAATTCCGCGTTGCTTTAAATATTCTTACCTCGTTTTGAATTCAATTTTTCTTGTCTTCCTTTTAGAATGAGGCGTGTGCGTACCGACCCAGATGCTGATCCGACCCTTAGGCTAGATGAGCAGTCTGTGCATGATGAGGCTCCCCTTCCTGCTCCACGTCGTAGGGGCAGAGGTAGAGGTAGAGGTCGAGCCAGGGCGGCTGCGGCTGAGATTCCTGATCAGCAGCCAGTCGAGCCTGAAGCCCCAGCTGTTGACCCTATAGCCTTTGCAGTTGGACTGGCAGGGATTAATCAAGGTCCAGCAGCATTGAATCAGGCGATGCCCCTTGTACAGCAAATGCTTCAGCAGAGGAACCAGGGTATGTCAGACACTGAAGCAGCCCTTCTTTACTCTCGGATCGGTAGAGTTTCTTTCGACGGTACGGGTGATGCCTTAGACTTCATTAATGCGATTGAGGCACGCACCAGGACTGGGCACACGGATTATCAGAGGATTATGATTGTGGAGTTATCGGTACAGGCGACTGCTCAGGATTGGTTTATGCAGTCGATTCAGCCATCGATGCACGAGCTGACTTGGCCAGAATTTAAGGACCGCTTTTTGAGATTTTTCTGTCCTCCAGCCACCAGAGATGCCTACAGGTGGCAGCTACTCCACATCACTAGAGGCGATAGGTCAGTGGAGGATTATACCAGAGAGTTTAATAGACTGTCCCGACATGCAGAAGATATCAGGAGGGACCCTTACAGAGCAGTAGAGCTGTATGTTACTGGATTAGGACCCGCTTTTATTGGTATGCGTACCGAGGACCGTACCTTGGAGAGTGTGATTGAGGAGGCCCGTCTGATAGAGAGGCGACATATCCGCCAGGGCACCATGATAGATCCTTATATGATCGGGGGCAGTGGTCATGGTGTAGCTCCCGGGTACCAGCAGCCAGCATTTCACATCGGCAGTTCGAGTCAGCAGGCTGCGGGTAGTTCTCAGCAGAGTGGTAGGAGGTCCAGGACTCACCGAGTTGGCCGACATGGGTATGCTTCAAACAGGAGAACCGGCAGGAGTCACAAATTCGGTGCAGGAGTTAGTAGTAGCAGTAGTGGGCAGAGTTCCGGGCAGAGTAGTTCTGGGTCTGGAGCTAGTGCTTGTGCGAGTTGTGGACGATTTCATCAGGGCCTGTGTCATGTGTTGACGGGCGCTTGCTTTAGGTGTGGGCAGGTTGGACACCTTGCCAGAGCTTGTCCCCACTCTGGATACCAGCCACAGTACGTTCAGGGTTCGTCTTCCTCAGTGGCTCAGCCCTACTATCCGATGCCTCAGTAGTATCGAGCACCCATACAGCCACAGCAGAGATCGCCTCAGCCTATGAGTCAGCAGGGTAGAGGTTCAGTTGGTAGACCTAGCGGACGTGGTTTTGCGTAGCCTTCAACTTCTCAGCAGGCAGGTCGTGGTCAGGCTCGAGTGTTCACTTTAACACCACAGGATGCTCAGACTTCAAATGCAGTGGTAGCAGGTATTCTCTCAGTCTGTACATGCGATGCTAGAGTGTTGTTTGATCCCGGTGCTTCACATTCCTTCATTTCTCCTGTGTTCGCTTTGAGAATCGAGTGGCAGCCTTCTAGGTTGTCCTTTCCTCTATCTGTTTCGACTCCTCTTAGTGACGAGTTGGAGACAGATGTTTTCTTTCCTTCGTGTCCGGTGTCAGTTGATGGTAGAGAACTATTGGCGGACTTAGTATTGCTCGACGTACTGGAATTTGATGTCATTCTGGGCATGGATTGGTTGTCAAAGTATTATGCCCTTGTGAATTGTAGAGAGAAAGAAGTGGTGTTCAGGATTCCAGGAGAAGAAGAATTTTATTTCAAAGGTGAAAAGAGCTCCATGCCTCACAATCTTATTTCTATCATTACAGCTTGAAAGATGCTTAGAAGGGGTTGTCAGGGATACTTGGCAATGGTAAGAGATGTTGAGAAGGAGAATGGGGCAATTGAACAGGTGCCAGTGGTGTGTGAATTTCTGGATGTCTTTCCTGAAGAATTACCAGGATTACCACCAGACAGAGAGATAGAGTTCTGTATCGATGTCATACATGGTATGAATCCTATTTCTATGCCACCTTACAGAATGGCACCAGCTGAACTGCAGGAGCTGAAAGAGCAGTTGCAGGAATTGCTTGATAAGGGTTTCATCAGACCCAGTACATCGCCTTGGGGTGCTCCGGTGTTGTTCGTGAAGAAGAAAGATGGTAGCCTTCGACTTTGTATCGACTATAGGCAGTTGAATAAGGTCACCATCAAGAACAAGTACCCACTTCCGAGGATCGATGATCTGTTTGATCAACTTCAAGGTGCTACATGCTTCTCTAAAATAGATCTGAGATCTGGGTATCATCAGTTGAGAATCAGAAGAGGTGATGAGCCCAAGACAGCCTTTCGAACAAGATATGGCCATTATGAGTTTTTAGTAATGTCCTTTGGACTCACTAACGCTCCAGCAGCCTTTATGGACTTGATGAATCAGGTATTCAGGCCATACTTGGATAGGTTTGTGATAGTTTTCATTGATGACATTTTGGTTTATTCTAAGAGTGAGGCTGAGCATGTGATGCATCTGAGAAGGGTACTTCAGACCTTAAGAGAGCATAGATTGTATGCCAAATTCTCAAAGTGCGAAATTCTGGTTGTATCAAGTGGCATTTCTAGGCCACGTGGTTTCTCGAGATGGCATACAGGTGGACCCTAAGAAGATAGAGGCTATTACAGAATGGCCAAGGCCGACTACAGTTAGGGAAGTACGGAGTTTCCTGGGTCTGGCAGGCTATTACAGAAGATTTGTGAAGGACTTCTCTAGAATTGCTGCACCTTTGACAAGGTTGACCCAGAAGAATGTTAAGTTTGTATGGACGGACAAATGCGAAGAGCATTTTCAGTTACTGAAGGGATTGTTGACATCGGCTCCAATTCTAACTTTGCCCTCTGGGAATGAAGGTTATACAGTGTATTGTGATGCTTCCAGAGTAGGATTAGGCTGTGTGTTGATGCAAAATGGCTAAGTGATTGCTTATGCTTCGAGGCAGTTGAAGAAGCACGAGCAGAACTATCCTACTCACGACTTAGAGATGGCAGCCGTGGTGTTTGCTTTGAAAATATGGAGACATTACTTGTACGGAGTGACGTGTGAGATATACACTGATCACAAGAGCTTAAAATATATTTTCCAGCAGAGGGACTTGAATTTGAGGCAGAGGAGATGGATGGAACTCCTTAAGGATTATGATTGCTCCATTTTATACCATCCAGGCAAGGCGAATGTTGTTACGGATGCCTTGAGTAGAAAATCAGCAGGCAGCCTTGCCCATATTAGCACAGAGAGAAGGCCCATTATCAAGGAGTTGCATGGACTGATTGATCGGGGATTGCAGATGAAAGTTACTCGAAAGTGCCTTTTAGCTCAATTCAGTGTACGATCAGTATACTTGGATCGGGTTAAGACAACTCAAAGCAGAGACCCCCAGTTACAGAGAATCATGTATGAAGTGCAACAAGGGCAGTCACGGGACTTTGTAATTGACAAGGAAGGTATATTGCGGTTGGGCACTAGGATTTGTGTGCCAGATGTTGATGACTTGAGAAAGGAGATCATGGAGGAAGCACATTATTCTGCATATAGTGTTCATCCGGGTTCTACCAAGATGTATCATAATCTGAAAGATACGTATTGGTGGGGTGGAATGAAGAAGGACATTGCAGAGTTTGTATCTAGGTGCCTGACTTGCCAGCAAGTAAAGCTTGAACATCAGAGACCCTCGGGACTGTTGCAACCCATGCCAATTCTTGAATGGAAATAGGATATGATAGCCATGGATTTCGTGACTGGACTACCTCGAGCTACTGGAGGTTATGACGCTATATGGGTGATTGTTGACAGGTTGACTAAGTCAGCACACTTTCTACCTATAAAGAAGACGTACTCTACTGATAGACTGGCAAGACTTTATGTCAATAGAATCGTTTGTCTATATGGGGTACCTGTGAGCATAGTGTCGGATAGAGGAGCCACCTTTACCTCAGTCTTTTGGCAAGAATTACACAAGGCCTTGGGTACCAGATTGGACTTCAGTACGGCTTTCCACCCTCAGACAGATGGTCAGTCAGAGAGGACCATCCAAACGTTAGAAGATATGTTGAGGATGTGTGTAATGGATTTTGGAGGACAATGGGATTCACACTTGCCACTGATTGAGTTTGCTTATAACAACAGCTATCATGCTAGCATTGAGATGGCTCCATATGAGGCACTATATGGTAGGAAGTGTAGATCACCTTTGTGTTGGGAGATTAGAGAGAGGCAGTTAACGGGACCAGAATTGGTGCAGATCACTTCAGAGAAAGTCCCCATTATACAGCAGCGATTGAAGATAGCCTTTAGTAGACAGAAGAGCTACGCTGACCCTAGAAGGAAGGATGTATCCTTTATGGTTGGAGACATGGTGTTCCTGAAGGTGTCTCCAATGAAAGGAGTTATGAGATTTGGCAAGAAGGGTAAGCTAGCTCCTAGATTCATTGGACCGTTTGAGATTCGGTCTAAAGTGGGTGAAGTGGCGTACAGGCTAATGTTACCACCAGAGCTATCGAGAATCCATCCTGTATTTCATGTTTCCATGTTGAGAAAATACGTCCCTGATCCGTCTCACGTGTTGCGACCTCAAGCCATAGAGCTTAGCGACGATTTGACTTACGAGGAGTACCCGGTGGCGATTGTGGATTGCCAAATCTGACAGCTGCGGACTAAGGAGATACCGATGGTGAAAGTGTTATGGAGTAACCATTCTGCAGAAGATTGCACTTGGGAAACTGAAGCCGAGATGCGAGTTTCCTTCCCGTATCTTTTTTCTTCTTAGCTTTGTAGTTCCTCTTTTCTTTCTTTTCTTGAATTCGTGGACGAATTCATATAAGGAGGGGAGACTGTAATACCCTACATATATATATATAATTATTTAAATAAAAAGGGACATAATTTTTCTCAAATAGTACTAGAAATAGTTAAATTGTATTATATTATAGTATGATTATGTTAACATTTTATTTTAGGTTATATGTTGGTTTAAATGTGTATATTTATTCATATGTATACATAAATATGCACATAAATGCATATATATTATAGTATAAAGGATAACTATATACATTTTCAGGTAATGTATGTTTACATACATATACATACGTATACTATTATACTTGAGTACATATTGTGTATATATATATATATATATATATATATATATATATATATATATATATATATATTTATATTTATATACGGTATATGTATATAGTATATATAGTATAATATAGTTCTAACATAGTATATTAGTAGTTATAACATAGTATATATATATATATATATATATATATATATATATGTTTAGTTAGAATTAGAAGGAAGAAAACCGAAGCAACAGCCCCCTCTACCCCTCCTTCCCCGTCCGTCACCCTGCTGCTCCCTACCCTCCCTGTGTCGCCCTCGCCTTTGACCGGAAGACTCCATCTCCGCCGTGCTTCAGGAGCTCCCCAAGCCTGGCAGCTACTGCTGCACTACATCTTCTTCTTCCTCCTCCGTCTGGCAGCAAGCTCCCTCCCTACGCGAGACAGCATCTTCCTGCCAGTGATCCTCAGCTTGTCGTTGTTGTTGCTGTTCATCTTGTCTGTGCTGCTTCTTCTCCCCTTCTCCTTCCCGGCGACAGCAAGCTCATCTTCCCATCTTCTTCGGCCTGCAGGTAATGAGCAACACTCACCCTATTCCTCCCTTCCTTCCTTCAATTTTCTGCCCGATCTTGGCAATCCTAGGGTGATTAGTGTTGGTTAACATGCATTTGAGTTGATTTAAATTTTCTTGAAATTTTTGTAATTAAATTGAATTTCCAGAATTTATTTAATGTTTATTTTGTTTATTTGGATATTTATTTAGCTATAATTAGTAATTAGGGAGATTATTATTAATTATTTTGAGCAAAAATAAAATTTATTGAAATTTTTGATATTATTTTAGGAATTTTTATACTTTATGTCAAATTAAATAATTAGGCTAATTTTTGGAATTTTGGCTAAAAAGGTTATGAAACTTGATAAATGAGGTTATTAGTGAAAAATATGAATTTTAGAACTCAAATCATAATTTTTGAGATTTTTATACTATTTTTATAAATATATTTGAGTTTATGCCAAAATCGATTTTTTAGTTAAAAATATTTTTTGGGAGAAAATTTGTTGGCTAATTAAATGTTTTAATTATATTAAGAAAAAAAAATTATTATCTTGAGAAAATGAAATTATGGCATGATTAAATAATTTTAAGGAATTATTTTTTTTATTAAAAGCTCATTATGTAAATTATGTATTTTAGGGAGGTAAAAATGTAATTTTACACTAAATATGATAAATATATATATATTTTAATTAGTTTTATTAATAATTAAAGGGTTTAGATAATTTTTATAAATTAATTGACATAATTTCCTAGGTAATGTAAATTTTGATTATCAAATTCCCAATATATATATATATATACATATAATACATTGCACTAGTTTTAATTTGGGCTATAATTATAATTTTAATATGGTTGGAATACAAATTTAATTGCTCAATTTTGAATAATGGAGATTTTGTATAATTTTTATCTATTCTAGTATGTATGTATGCGATATATGTATTTAAGGAACACATATTATTAATTTTTGATATTGTATTTGAGTTGTGATCTCGGTCGGGGCAAATTATGTTTTGGGAGCCCGACTCGAGTGTGAATGGTTTTGGAAATTAGAAGTGCATTTTCTATGCAGGTCTGGCTCTACCTTTGGTAGAGAGATATCCGTTTTACAGAAGAGACTCTGTCGAAATTTTGGTAGATTTTCTCGTAAAACGTGATATCTGTAAAATTCCTACCGTTAGTTAGGTTAACTCCTGTCTGTCGAGTCTCGTTCGGTTTTCATCGAGTCAGTCTGGAATTTTATTATTTTGCTGATTCCTGATTTCGATTCCTTAGTCATGTTTTAAAAAGTCGATTCATTGTTTTCTTTTAGAGCATATCGGAGCAGAAGCCGTGAGGCCGAGGCAGACGCGTGGTCGTCAGCCTTCACATTCATCCTGTAAGTCAGTAGAACGATCTGTGCGTGTGTTTATGTAAAAATGCATGCGCTCGTATTTTATTACATTGATCACATGATTTATTTAATTTAATGCTATTATTTAAGATTTAAACGCATTTTATTTATTTAAAATCGATTTTGAGAAGTTTTGGTAGAATGGGCTACCTAGTGGGTTTCACCAGGACTATGTGCACATGGTAGAGATTGAGAGATGGATCCGTGATATATATGATTGATGAATGTTAAACTGGGATGGGTGCCTCGGTGGAAGCCATTGCTCTCGGGGACCGCCAGTGATTGTAAGGTTATTAATGGACTGGGATGGGTGCCTCGGTCGATGCCTTTGCTCTCGGGGACCGCCAGTGCCATATATTAGGATTAAGTGAATGACTACGGCTTGGTGCCTCGGTTGATGCCCTTGCTCTCGGGGACCGGTAGTCTAGTTGGAATAAGTGGGCCCAGTTGGCCGTTTAGACTTGGGTTTAGGGTTCTACCGAGATTTCCAAAAGCTATACTTATATATTATAAATTATTTTCACTATAAATATATATAGTTTTCAAAAAGGTTTTCAAACCGTACAGCTCTTTTATTGACTTACTCAGTGAGGTCTGATTCCCCTCAATTTATTTTTTTTCAGGAGCTTGGGAGTTCGACCTCAGACTACCTCTACGCCGGATTTCTTCTTCACCGGCAATTTTATGTAGGTCGTTGTAAGTTGTACTGTGTATTAATCTAGGATGCTGCAGTAGTATATGTATTGAGAATTTGCATGGCTTAACCAAATTATGTAATTTATTTGCGTAAACCACGCTTGCGTATAAGATTCAATCTGATTTATAATATGAGATGTTGAAATACATTATTATTTAAGCAGTTGAATTTGTGTATTCTGAGAAAAATCAGTTTGATAATGTGTTTTGTTTTAAAGTAAAGTTTAATATGTGAATGATTTTATTTTCTTTTTCCTTTAGGCTTACTACGGGTTTCGGGGGCCTTATGCTCACCCATTTCCTAGTGTCGGTCACGTGCCCTTGGGTTCGGGTCGTGACACTAAGGGTCTCATATTTATTAGGTAAGAGAAAGCTACATGCAGCAAATACAATCTAAGCCAGTCCCAATCAAAAGAAGAATTTCTTGTCACACACACCAAAACCTCATAATAAAACTTTATAAGCATGTAGATAAGACATAAATTTACAAGTTTTATGTTTTGTATTTCTCCTAATCCTTCTTCTATGGCTATAAAAGCAAGAGTGTAAAAATTCTGCTCTAAAATAGAATTCAAAAGCTATAAAATCATTTTCACACTATCACCACATAATTTCAAATATAATTTAGAAGAAAAATAATTACTTATCAAATTAGGAGTTAAAATTATCAAGATTCAAGTTTAGAAGTTTGAGAGAAAAAGAAAGGAATTAGTTTTTTTCTTTATGGCAAAAGAATTATGGCTTATGGTTGAGAAAGAGTAGAGCTTTCTAGTTTCCTATAGGACAAAGACAATCCCATAAATATCCACTATCATATAACTATCAACCCAAAAGTTCAAATCAATCCATATAATCAAGTCAACTAGATTTAATTCCCTACATATTTATTTATGGACTAAACGTTCAATTTTATAATACCCCCAAATACATCCTATATTACACATACTCAAATATACCATTGAAATACACTTTGGAAAATACAAAACAAATGAAAGGATGTGGAATTCACATAGTTAAATGGAATGATTCAAGATGCATATGTTTAAGTGAATTATATCTATTATTGGTGATAATTCCTTAGCTGATTGTGGTGGTGCATTTGTATGTTCAACCCATGCATAACCTCTGACTCACTTGGGTCAGCAGAATCTTCGGTCGGACCTTCCCTACTCATCCTATTCAAAATACAAACACTTAGACTTAATTCTTAATATTAATATGTATTCCTAACATGTACATGCATTCACATTTTTATCCAAAGAGATTCTAAACAATGCTCTGATACCACTAAATGTGACACCTGTTAAGGATGTCAAACATACATTGTATACATGTGACTAATAAATAATATATCCATTAAAATTAAATTTTAGGTTATGAGTCAATATATATATAAGACTATTTATATAATTAGCACATAACACATACCACAAAGGCTCACAATGTCAAATAGTTTACATATTTCCTTATGTTAGTTACATACAATATACTGGCCTCAATACAAAATATGAAAATTTACTAAGCATATTATATTCTATAAAACTGAAGATGACCTCATACTGACCCAGCTGACACAATGCTAGTACAATTGATGCAAATGTTCATTTAAGACAGACTACAGTTCTTCTAGTCCTGAAAAATAATGCATAAGAGTGAGCCTGCAACTCAGCAAATGAATAACATAATATTCTATGAAAAACAACACATTCAAACATGTAGTATTATCAATTATCAATACATTCAATGTTTAACTATAATTTAATAGTATGTACATAGTCATAGTAGCATAGTATGTACAACATTTCTTTAGTTTTTATACGGCTTATTAAAGGGATTTCATAATGCACATAACATTGTCATCATCATTGTGTTTTCTTTTGGACAACAATGAACTCATAGTATGTACAAAAATCATAATAGCATAATATTTTCTTTTGGATAGCCATGTACTTGTGAATTATGTGTAATTTAATTTTTTTTATTCTTGGATCCCTATACTCACACAACCCTGCCATAATCTTTTGCCAATTGTATATTTTTTTATTAGTTATTTTATGGCATATAAAGAGGATTCCATATCACATACATCCCTACCTCATTCATAAGTAGCACTGCATCCTCATATTCATTCGTTCATATTTCTTATGTTTACATATACATCAAGAGTTCACCATATTGTCATAGCATTTTAATTAACTCATCATTAATTAAATATATCACATATCACTGCAAAAAGTCAATTAATATCTCCCCCATAATATATAAGAAAATAATAATATACCACAAATATATCGAAATATACCATATTTTAACATGGCAGAATTGACAGTGCAAATTCAAAAAAAATTCCAAAAATTCCATGTTATGAATATCAAAGCCATATTCTTTAGATTAATAGTATTATAAATCTAGATTAATTTAAAACTAATTTCACAGCAATTGGATAAATATAGAAGGAGAAACATAAAAAACATTCCACCATGATCAATCTATCATCAAAGACTAAGCTATATAAAATATTGCCAAAAATTGGCAATCAAAATAGAAAAATTAAGCTTCCTCTATTTCTATAAATTTTGTAGATAACATCTCAAAGTTTTCAGAAGAACAAATGACACCCCATTTGCAGTTATAAATGTCATGACCCGAACCCAGGGGCACGTGACCAGCACTAGGGAATGAGAAAGCATAAAACTGTCGAAACCCATAGTAAGCCTTAAAAGAAAAATCGTGAAATATTTAAACTTTGAAACCTTACAATAAATAATAAAATCACAATGCACATTATCAAACTAATTTTTCTCAATATAATTTAAACCATAATATCAGTGCATAAAATAAATAAACATTAGTTATACAAATTGTATCTCAGTACATAAATTATAAATACATGAAATCCCAAATAAAGTATGCAGTTATAAAATTTTCTTTACTGTAGTACACGAAAGTAAATACAACACAAATAAGTAGACCTACATAGAATAGCCAGTGACGAAGCTACACAGTGAAAAGAAGTAGGCCTAACAGAAAACTCCCAAACTCCTGAAAAAATTAAATTGAGGGGAGTCAGAACTCACTGAGTAAGTTAATAAAGAAATGAATGTGATTTGAAAACTTCATTAAAAATAAATTTTTATGGAAATATAATATAATATAATTTTATTCAAACCATTTGATATACATATAATAAATCTATTTTTAAAATAAAATAAATAAATATTTAAATATCTTTTTAAAAATTTTCAATATAAAAATTTGGTTGAACCCAATTTATAAATTTTTAACAGTCATATGACTCACTTATATCCAAGACTGCCGGATCCCAAGAGCAAGGTATCACCAGGATACATAGCCGCAGTCATATCACTTAATCCAATATCACTGACAATGTTCGAGAGCAAAGCATCACCAAACCATCGGCCCCAGTGATTTAATAAATATTAATCAAAATTATACTAGCGGTGTCTGAGAGCAAAGCATCACCAGACTTTCGGCCCCAGTATTCATTAAATAAACAAATATTATACTACTAGCGGTGTCCGAGAGCAAAGCATCACCAGACCATCGGCCCAAGTAATATAATTAATAATCACATATTTTATCGATGCGCACACGATCCTGTGAAACCCATCAGGTAGCTCGTTCTATCGTGGTTTATTTAAAATAATTCTAAATAAATAAAATAGGAAAAATTGCAACAAATAACAATAAAATAAATCAACTATAAATTAAATCATGCAATATCATATGAAGAATGCAGTCTAGAATCTCATAAAATTAAATTCATCAGAATTTAATATGTTTTTAATTTAAAAATCCGACACTCAAATCAAATATTAACTTACAGGATAAAGGCGCTCCTCTGGCACGTCGTGTTCGACCTCGATTGGTAGACGCGACTGGAGGGGCGGCTAAAAGACAGAAAAAGAAATGACAATTAGAAAATAGAAACCTAACTTCTAGAGTTTTCTAAGGAAGACTCGATTCGAACTCAGAATAACAATTTTAGGATTGACCTGGTGTCACGTTTTATGAGAAATCTACCAAAAATTTGACAGAGTTTTTTCTATAAAACGGACATCCCTGTACTGAAGTAGAGTCAATCCTGCAAATAAATACACTTCAAAATTTCACAGTGACACAACACCTCGGGTTGGGATCCCAAACTACACAATTTCCAACCAAGGTTCACCAAAAATACAATTAAGCAAATATTAAATATTAATATAGTAAATCACCAAAAACTATAAAAAATAATAATAAATCATAATATAATTTATTTAATTTTTAAAACACGAAATAAAATTATTTTCCACCATAATTTAATAAAATTTCAAATAATAATATAATATTAATAACAATCCAACTTTCTAAATATTCAACATAATATAGTCAAATTCAAACTATAATTGCCCAAATAGTTTAAATATACTATAATATTAATTAAAAACTCATTCAAACCATAAAACAATAAATAATTTAATTTTGAATAAATTTTCAAAAATAGTTAGTATTAATTAACTAAAAATAATAAATAATTTATAAAAATTATTTTAATACCACATTTTATCTCAAAATTAACTAAAACATAGTATTTAATTATAATATCAACAAAAACACACCATTTACCTATTATTTCAAAATTTACATAATAATAATAATTTCTAAAAAAAATATTAAATATATTATCAAAAATTATTTTATCACTACTAAAATTACTAACATAATATACTAACACTAATTAACTCAAATATTCAACCAAAAATAATTAATTAACCACATTAACAAAATATACATAAAGCTTAAAATACCTAAATAAATATACAAAAATTCCATAAAAATCAATTTAATTAATCTAAATTAATTTTGATATACTCTTAACCAAAATTAACCCCAATTAATTTAGATCCACTAATATAAATATAGATCAACTCAAAAATTAACCACATAATGAAAATAAAATTCTGGGTAATTAGTAAATATAATAAAAATCAACAAAAATATTAAATCAACACAAAATCAACTAACAACAGCCCTAAACAACTAAAAATTAACCTGACAACTAACTAAAATCAACTAGAAACTAACTAAAATCAACCAGAAATCATTTACAATAATTCTAACTAACTAACCTAAAACTCACTTACAACAGAAATCTAAGATAAGGAGGGCTGTTGTTGTCTTTGATGTTGTTGTCCTTGTTGTTGTTGATGTTGTTCTTGCTGTTGTTGTTGTCGTCGTTACTGTCGTTGATGTTGTTGTAGTTGAGACAATAAGAAGAAAAAGAAACAGATGGTGATGAAGATGAAGTGAGGTGATGAGGATGCTGCTGGTTGATGGCTATGTGAGGAAGGGGACAAGGAAACAACATGGGAAAGAAAAGAAGGGAATAGGTAGAGTAAAAAAAAAAGTTTGACCGGATGGTTGGTGAGTTTTTTTTTATACTAATATAATAATAATAATAATAATAATAATAATAATAATAATAATAATAATAATAATAATTTAAAAATTCAGGTTATTACAATAAAACTCCATATATGGCTTCAACAAGTATTATGTTCTCACTAAAATAAGACACCCGAATTCAGCAACCATTATTCATATATATAATCTCATTCATATGTAGAGTCTAATTTCAAGTACAATCAATCATCAACACAATAATAAAAAATTAGCATTTATCAATTAGAACACATATATTTCTATTATCCAATCATCTTAACAAATAAATTAATAATTATTTATTTTAAGTGTTATATTCACATAAAACGTTAAGTTATTCACTTACCTTTATTATTTCCTTGCTTTTGCTTGAATTTTCTTATGTGATAGCCTTTTTTTCAATTTGTTTAGCTGAAAAATTTTCCTTACTTTTCTTAAACACTGAATAATAATAGAACTCATCCAGCATTATAACATCATTAAATTACTTAAGCATGTAAAACTACTAACTATAACAAATTTAATAGGCTGAATTTAAAATTTTTCTAAAAATTCTATACAATGAATCTTAAAATAAAAATTTTTCGATCACTAGAACTATGTGTCTAAAGTAAGATTTTGTTTCAATTGGAAGTGTATAAAGGAAGAACGCTAAAAAATAATCTACCATACTCAAACTAGCGATGGAAACTGAGTAATAAAATGTTTAGCCAAATATAACCATAGATTTCCACTATTTATGTAAGTTTTGTAGTAGACATCTCAAATTTTCTTTAGGCGCAAACAACACCCAATTTGGAATTACAAAACTCAAGATATAAATTAAATAATATTATTGTTCATACCTGATTCGAACTTCAAACTACTCTCCTCCTTTTTTTTTCCTCCTTTCTTCCCACTTCTTTGTTATGTGTAAATTTTTTATTTTTTTTTATTTGATGGCTGCCACCTAACGCAATTCTAGCACCTTTTGTTTCTTATCACATATTTGTTTATTTATTTACATTTATTTTTTTTCCTTTGCCACATAATCAAATTATAGGAAAATCTTTGTGTGTGTGTGTGTGTATATATATATATATATATAAATGTATGTATATATTTTTTGTTTTATTTTTTAATCAACTTAACCAATTTAAGTCATATATATATATATATATATATATATGCCAATAATCAATTTAAACCTTTAACTTCCTAATTCTTGTTATTAAATTAATTGTAACATTTATATTCTTCTCCTATTTACCATTAGAATTATTATCACACATATCTCATGCATTTCTCATGTCTATATGTTATGTAAATAAATGCAATGCATTAAGTGGACGTTACATTCATGGACTCACTTCTGTTTCATTTTGATTTTGTTTTCTAAATTTATTGCTTTTCTTAAATTCAACTTTTATTTCATTTCTATTTTATTAATCTATTTTAGAAAATCTTATTTTAATCTTCATCTACAAGTCTTTTTTTTTTTTGTTTCTTTATGTAGATGAGTTTTATTTTCGTGATTGTTATTCATTTTTATAGCAATTTAATTTTAATTCAAAATTGAATTGAATTTATTTTTTGATTAAATAAGATGGTTTAGATAAACCTTTTTTTTTTTAAAACATTTCGGGTATTCTAATTTTGATTTTTTATAATATGTATCTAATTTAATTAGTTTTTTTTTTAATTATTATGGTTACTATTATTATTTTATGTTATATTTTGAACTAACACCATATTTTGTAGGCTATTTATTTTCATATATTTTGGAGGAGTAATTTTGAAATATGATTTCAAGATATGAATATGATGGTGGCTTGTAGCTACTATTATTTTAGCTTTATTATTTTCATTTTATTTATTTATTTTAATGTGTTTAAAAAGTTGTATCTTTACTCCTCTCTCCATTCTTTTTGCATGCATTTATTTTTATTTATTTATTTGTTATTATTAATGGATATAATTTGTGATTGATGTTGTAAATCATATCAAAATTGCACGAAAATGAAAGTAATTGCAAACTTGGATTTAATTATAAAATTAAAATTGATTTGGAAAAATTACAATTTTACATGTTAATAAGGAAATAATTAAATAATTAAAAATAATAAAATACAAAATAAAAATGGAGACCGACGAGTGAACATTCAAAAAAACCCATACCCAGATTTTAAACTCAATCTATGAGGATGGCCGTTGAGTCCTTCCATGAGATCCAATTGTAAAGTGTGTTTCGGGTTTCATTCAGGTGGTGATTCCCATTTTTTATCTAGGTTTTACAACATAGTTCATGGCCCTAAGCTCTATAGTGTCGTAGTCACAAAACATTTGGGTATGCATTGAACCTCACTGCCTATAATAATGACTCTATTTGGAACAGATCTAGAAATTGGTTTCAATGTTTTGTGTTTTCTTATTTTTAATTATTTTGTTATTTCTTTTGCATTTGAAAACACCTATCACATACTGTGCACTCAATTCTGAATAACCCAATTATAGTCATTACTTTATTGTTTATGTTTCATTTAAACATGGTGGTGGAGTATATGACTATTGTCACTTATAGCGTGTACTAATTTCACATCGCATAAACCCTTGAATAGGGAGACATGATAGAGGTATCTCATCGTGGAAGTATAAGTCTTTCACCTAAAAGTCAATCCATATAGTGATTTAGCAATTTCCTCGAGATTCTTACAAAAAATGCACATATTTGATACTATATAATATTTTTATTCATAAAATTTAAGCCCAATAATAATAGACTATTTTAAAATAATGCATGAAATTTAATGTTTGATCACTAGTGTTAGAAAATGCTTTTTAAAATATATTGTAGAGAAGGTTAATATTATTGCTAATGGGTCATCTAATAATCATTTTATGGGTCAATGTAAAGGTAAATTTGATGGTTTGAGAAGAGAATTGAGGTAGCTGCATGTAACATGTAACTGACATGATGTCTTCTAGTTTGATTAGGTTAATTATATCGACAGTACTCAAAATTATTTCAAATTTTCATTAAAAGATTCAAAATTTATTTTATCACTTAAAACCTTCTAAGTATTCGCTTAGATCTTACAAAAGTGCATCTTCACACAAAATGCATTCTAATTGAATCTATAAAATAGTATGCAAAACTGACTAAATAAAAAAAAATCTGCTTCATCTGCATTTTACAATGTCAAAATACATATTTCATGTGCAAATCCATTTTGTTTGAGGATACACTTTTGTGGGATCTCAAGCGAACACTTAAGAGGTTTAAAATGATAAAATAAAATTAGAATCTTTTAATAAAAATTTATGATAATTTAAGATATCGTAGTTTGAGAAGTTACCTTTAATAAAAACATTTACCCTTGCAACTCGGAATCCGTTGTAGTCTAGTCGGTTAGGATATTCGGCTCTCACCCGAAAGACCCGGGTTCGATTCCCGGCAACGGAATTTTTTGAGCTGTTCCGGCTAAACCAAAACGGTACCGTATTCTGCTGATAACAAAAAACAAGTAGCGACAGGGTTTAGTGTTCTTCTCTTTTCAAAGCCCTTTCTCTTGCTCTCCTCATCTACTGCAACGCCAATCACTCTCTACAGCTCTAATCATTTGTAGTTTCCCAGTGCCTCCACGTTATTTTCATCAGGTAGCTTTCTTTTCTTTTTCTAAATAATTTTCCCAACTCCAATTAACTTCACATTCTCAGTGCTGGATATTCCATTACTTAATTTTTCTTCCTTTAAGTTGTCCAATTTTTAGAATTTTCTTATAGATTTATGATTCTCTGTCATTTTTGAATTCTGGGTATTTATGGGTTTTAATTTTTTTATTGATTTGTGCTTAAGAGATGGTTGCTTTTGTTTGTTCCTTTTTTTTTTTTTTCCTTTAGTGATAGTTCTGTTGTCATCTAAGAGGGGAAAGTAGAAATTTTCAATAGTATGAATGATTAGTTATTCTAATTCCAATTCATAATTTTTTGTTGCAGTTGATTTCGATTGAAGAGTTTCTCTTAATTGATTGCTGACATTGGACTTTTCTGTTCATTTTATTGTAAAAACTGTTATTCTCGTTGCGGTCGTGAGGATGTCTGTATCTGGACTCACAGGTAGTCCTTCAAGGTGCTGTCTGCGAATACCTGTAAATAGCCCAGTGTCATTTTGGAAGCGAGTTTCAGCTTTTCCTTGTTCTGGGGAACCTAAAGAAAGGATAAACTTTCTTCGTATAAATAGGTACTTATTACAATCGGTGTTTTTAATATTTAAATTCTGCATCAGGAAATGAGCTTAATTTACTTTGTTATCTTTGCCTTACTGGAATTAAACTGATTTCATTGTGTTGTTTTACTGTGAAGATGTAATGTAATGAAAACTCACCTAATCAAGTGTGCCATGGATGCTTCCTGTGGTGGTGATATGTCAAATAATCAACCTGGTAATGCTTACTTTCTTGCTTAGCTGATTGTTTGCATCTGTGATTGTGTTAGTGTAATTTTTTAACTGGAAAGGATGGTTTTCTAAATATTAATGTGGTTTCTTGTTGATCAGAGAACCTTTTCATTAATAATGAAATTATAAATGCATCACTGACCATCCTAATTTGGTTCTGTCCTAGAAAGATGATGAATATGGTGTTGAAAGGGTGGTTTTTTAAATGTGAATCTGTTTCCTTGTTGATTGGGGAATTTTTTGATTTATAATAAAATTTGAAATGTACTCACCATCCTAATTTTGTTCTATCCTGAGGAGATGGTGAATATGGTGGTGGAACATTGATATTTGCCTTGTTCACATGTAACCTTGATCTCCTCAGGCTAAGGAAAACCAATGAGGCATTCCTCTAGATTACATCCATGAAATCATGTTGTTCTTAACGGTGAGTAGTGAGAAGGGAATAACTGTGATATAAAACATATAGAATGTTTGGAGAGTTTGTAAACTTCACCTCTAGCAAGGTTTCTTTGAGCCATTAGTCTTCTTTTTTTTTTTTTTTTTTTTTTAAGGGATCATTACTCTTTTGTTTGCCAAAATGTACAAAGTGCTGAAGTATTTAACATGATATTACTGTTACTTCTATTTTCATGCTTCTAATAACTGCCGGCAGTATAATGTATGTATTACTAATTATTGTCAAATACCTATGCCTTTATAATTTCGTTTACCAAACTGATTATAGATATGTGTTCTGTAGATGCTTTTTAAGTAGTAGTATCATTCATCCTCTGAATCTTTAGTATCATTCATCCTCTGAATCTTTCTCCATAACTATCTTTGCTGTTCAGTTATCTTTCCTAGAATTCATGTAAGGGACCCATACAAACGGCTTGGGATTAGCAGGGAGGCTTCTGAAGATGAAATTCTAGGTGCAAGAAACTACCTTGTGAATAAATATGCTGGGCACAAACCAAGTGTGGATGCAATTGAGTCTGCCCACGACAAAATAATCATGCAGAAGTTCTATGAAAGAAGGAACCCAAAAATTGACATTGGGAAAAAGGTTAGGGAAGTAAAGCAGTCTCGTGTTGTGCAGGCTGTTACAAGCAGATTCCGAACTCCATCCACGCTTTTCATCTATAAAACATCAATTGTTTTTATAGTACTTGGAGTTCTCACTGTTCTCTTTCCAACAGAAGAAGGGCCAACCCTCCAGGTAGCCATTTCCTTAATGGCTACCATATATTTTATGCATGACCGGCTGAAGAGTAAAATCCGAGCCCTGCTTTATAGGTATGTTGATGGTATCTGTTTTCTTTGGTTTTTTTTGGCTATTGTTAAATTTATACTTTCTACGTACAGAATCTTTCAAGTGTTATGAATGTTGGCTTTAAGCTCTACTTTGATACTTTTTAATCTAGAAAAATTGCCTCATCACAGCTAACTTTTCTTTTGATTCCTTGAACTTGTGTATTATAAAGGAGAAAGTTGCTTCAACATTGCAATCCCTAATGTAACAATCTTATCTGCAAGTCTGCTAAATATTTTAGAATTAGCCTCTTATTGTTGTCTTAAATGCATTCCTGTTCAACCTGATTTATGTGCTAAACTGTTATGAATTATAAGTTTGTTCTGTGGTGCAGTGCTGGAGCTTTTATTTTCTCATGGCTGTTGGGAACATTCTTGATGGTATCTGTGATTCCACCATTGCCATTTATTAAAGGATTAAGGAGTTTCGAAGTTACTACATCATTGATAACTTATGTGCTGCTGTGGGTTTCATCTACCTATTTGAAATAGAGCCATTTTCTCTCCTAGTATATGTTTCCTTCACAGACCTCAATTTTGCTGAGTGGTCAGTGGTTCGTCAATCTCATCTTTTCACCATATGTGCTATGTTCCTAACTGTAGAATTGATGCTTATGGTGTGGTAGTTTCTTTTGGTCCCTGAGCCACCAATTTAGGAAGAAAAGCTTGGTGGAAATGACTTTTTGAGAAAGAATGTAAAATCAAGTGCAACTAAAGATGAGTTTACTTATTTTATTTATTTATTTTTTCAATGGAGATGCGTTCATCGGGTCAAATGGTGTACTGTAGATGATTTAGTTAGATTCATGGCTTGTTATTTAAATCATTTGTCTAATTACTGAGTGAATCATGTATGCTAACAAGGTAAGAACTTTTGTCTACCCTCTGGTTCATTAGACCTGCAAAGTTTCCTAGCAATTAGTGGTTGGTCTAATTTGGTTTTTGTAGACCTTGAACTCCTGCCTTGAAGATCTTATGATGTTGGATTCATTGATGAGGGCTTCTTCTATGTCTTATTGTGTGATTTGCCGTTTGCCCTGTTTTTCTGCCACAATTTATCATGTGTATAGAATCACAGAATTGTGTGATCATTTGTCCCTGAAGGACCCCATTAATTTTAAGCAAGATAACCACAGGTTGTGAATGCATGCACGGCATTGTGGAATTCTTGGGTAAAACGCTCCATTCTTGCTGAATTTCCTTTTTTCCATAGGATGCATAAATGTTGGATGTTAAGAGTTGTGGTCATCAGAGACTACTCTTAGTGGCCAAGCTTCTGCTCTGGAAGCTCTCTCGGTTTTTGAACATGACTGAAGATTCTGCATTTGTGTTTAAAAGGTTTAGTCTAAAGTTTTTATGTAATGTAACAGTTTGATTTAACTTTATTAGCTTTTACTGTTGGTATATCAAATGATAATTAGGGATATAATTTATTATTGAATGTAAAATATTTAAACAATGTAGAAATTTTTATTAAATTTTATTCCTACAAATAAACATAAATAGTCCATGCAATAGTTAAATGCAATTTTATACGGTTAAAATATTTTTTTAGCTGTATAAATTATTTAAAATAATTTATTAATTATTATAATTAAAATATTAATAGAAATTATTTGAGAGTGAATTTTGAAATATAAATTTTAATACTATTGTTTCTTTCTAAAAATTTATTATAGATAGAAACACTATAATAATTTTTTAAATTATAAAAATTAATTACATACATCTAATTTTTTTAAAAAAAATTATAGTAATATAACTCAAATCAACTCTAATAAAAATTAAAATTACTATCAGTTCCCACCATTTGCTAAACCAAACACCCTCATGGAGACTATAGCTGCTTTAAACAACGAAACGATAGTAGTCCATCTCACCTTTTATGCGATTTTTTCTTCCTAGGGCGGAAAGGACATAGAAAAGGCAAATTGTTCCCTGCCATAAACTTTTATTCACCAAAAAAGTGCTAATTAACTCTCAAAAAGAGAATAATCAAATAATAACTCATATCTAATATCATCGTAATTCAAATTCTATTATCATCAATTTAAAAAGTATAACCCATATTGTGCAATCTAGCAAGACCATATAAAAAAAAAACTTTTAAGAGCTTAACAATAAGGAAATTCCGATATTTCTGCTGTAAACAAATAGAAATAGAAACAAAATTCAACCACTAATTTTTGAGAAGTGAACAATTATCATCCTACTTGGCAACCTTTGGTTGGTCCTTCCATTACAGCCTCAAATGGGATATCACTACAGCAATCAACTAGACTTATAAATTGCTGAGAATTGTAGCAAATTCTGCATTAAATAAGAGCCCCAACAAAAGAGCTCTCGAGTGAGACAGGAGACTATACCTCAACAACCTCATTAACAGAAATGGCCTCTACCTCTCTTCTCAAGACCTCACCAGTTGTAGACAAGTCAGATTGGGTTAAGGGTCAGGCTATTCGCCAACCTTCTGCCTCTGTTGTTAGGTGCCACACTGTTGCACCCTCTGCACTCTCAATCTGTGCAAGCTCTTATGCAGATGAGCTTGTCAAGACTGCAGAATGTGTCTCTTTACTTCATTTACACTTGTCTTCATTTACTAGCTTGCACAAAGTGTTTGCAAGTCATTTTTTAGCAACTTAAAATGTTAAAATGATTAGTTTATAAGTTGAACGGTTAAACTAAGAAAACATCTTGTGTTCAAGAGGTTGCAGATGTATTTAAGTCTTCTATTAATGAACATGAGGAAAAAAAAAATTCTAGCTAAAACTGTATATTATTGCAAAGAAATGGTTTAGATACTTGCTGAAGTCTGAACCAGCTAGCTCCATTTCAAAAACAGGAATTACTGAAATGAAATGAACATGTTGAATGTGTTGTAGAAAACTATTGCATCTCCAGGGCGTGGAATCTTAGCCATGGATGAGTCAATGCCACTTGTGGAAAGCGTCTAGCCTCCATTGGGCTAGAGAACACTGAGGCTAACAGCCAGGCATATAGAACACTCCTTGTTACTGCTCCTGGCCTTGGCCAATATATATCTGGTGCTATTCTCTTTGAGGAGACCCTTTACCAATCTACAACTGATGGCAAGAAGATGGTTGATGTGCTTGTTGAGCAAAACATTGTCCCTGGTATTAAGGTTGACAAGGTGAGTAACAGTTTCATTCAATTGGATATTTGTCCACTCCAGAAAGAAAAATAAATTATCGTGGTTTGAAAGTTTCTAAAGAAACTAAAGTATGGGTGTTGCATGTTTCAGGGTCTTGTTCTTTTGGCTGGCTCGAATGATGAATCTTGGTGCCACGGTCTTGATGGCCTTGCTTCCCGCACTGCTGCTTACTACCAACAGGGTGCACGTTTTGCAAAATGGTGTGCATCCAGTTGAGAAAAGTACTACTATCTTGAATACATTGAGAAAAACTTTAAGATATATTTAACAAGTACTGCGGCGAAAATTTCAAAAACAACTAAACTATAGTTTCAATAATTGCCACTAACTGAAATGTTGTAATTTTGTGTAAAATGCGTACTGTGGTGAGCATTCCCAATGGCCCATCTGCACTCGCAGTGAAGGAAGCTGCCTGGGGTCTAGCTCGCTATGCTGCCATTTCTCAGGTGATCATAACACAAAATCCACCGTGCATTGTTTCTATTTTGGCTTCTGAGTATTGTTTATTTTAGTGTTTATGTCATTTGATATTTGTAGGACAGTGGTTTGATCCCAATTGTGGAGCCTGAGATCCTGCTTGATGGTGACCATGGCATTAACAGAACCTTTGAAGTGGCTCAGAAAGTCTGGGCTGAGGTGTTCTTCTATCTTGCGGAGAACAATGTCAGGTTTGAAGGTATCCTCCTCAAGCCCATCATGGTTACTCGTGGTGCAGAGTTGTAATAACCCTTGTTTTTATTTTATTTTATTAAATGTTAAGACATATAGTGTTAATAAAATTTAAAAGTTATATTTAGTTATTTCACTATTTTATGATTTATTATCATTATTTTAAGTTTAATTAAATTTTCTACATAAATATATTAATTTGGAAGAAATTATTTTGAACGTTTAAAGTCTATTGTATATATTTATTATTTTAAAATACTATTGTTTCAATAATACTAATTTAGTGCATGAATATGTTAATTTATTTTATTAAATATACATTATTTGTATTATTAATTATTTAATAATTATGGTTATTATTAATGTTATTTTTTTATGATATTTTATGTGTTATTATATATATATATGCACATATATATAATAGGGTTTATTATTTTAATTGTGTGTTATTTATTATTATGTGGGTCTATATATATATGTGTATATATATATATATATATTAATGTATATACTTGTGGTAGAGATTAATAGACATAAATATATTATACAATTATAATATATAGTATATATATACATGCAAAAGAAAAAAAAAAAAAATAACAGAACCTTTCCCCCCTCTTCTTTCTTCCTCGCGACCCGACTCCCTTACCTTTATTGCGCCTTCCGTTCAAGCTCGCCGGACTGTCACCCTTCATCACTGTCATCTCCTCCATCTTCCTTGTCGCCGTCCAGCCAGGGAAGTAGCTCGTCGACGTCTGTGTTGAAGGAGATCGGAGGTGACCGAAACTCCATTGTTTTCGGTCACCACCTTCATCCGGCCATCATTTTTCATGATCTTGGTGCCGTTCAACTCCTAGAGCTCTGGGGAAGTTGAATCTTAGCTTGGTTTGAGTCCTTTCCTCCTCATTTGTGAGTTTCTTGAATTTTTGTTTTTGAGCTTTTTAGGGGTTTTTATTTTTTTTTGGTTGATTTTTAATGATTCAAGCAAACTCCCTTTGTAATGATGATCCTTATAGCTTGAACTTCATGAATATATTTTTTTTATAATTTTTGGAATTTATTTTAATTTTGGTGAATTTTTGATTATTTTAATATTATTTAATGAATTTTTGTAAATAAATTAATTAAATTATGAAATTTGTTAAATTATTGTTATTATATATTTTTATTTATTTTGATGTTGAGAAATTAATTTTTGGGAATTTTATATAATTTTTAAGAAATATTTATAGTTTATGTAAATATTGGATAATTGAGTTAAATGAGTATTTGGGTTGAATTTGAAGTTTAATTGTGTGTTTTAGTTTATATTAAAAATTTTATTTGATGATAAAATAATTTTTAGGAATTTTCTATTATTTTTATGGAAGTCTATTTAATTTATGTGTATTTGGAATTAATAGATTAAATATGTATTTTTATAGAAATTATTGGTTAGTTAGGTGTATTTGTTGATTTTATTGAATTATATGTTGAGAAATTAATTTTTGAGTCATTATATTATTTTTAATGAATTTTTTGAGTAATTGTAGTGAATTTATATATAGTAGGGGTATTTTGGTAATTTGGCACTAAATTGGCTAAAAATATACTTTAATTGGTTTTAATAGTTATTTGAGGTATAAAAATGATTTCTACAAATTATTTAGTATTTTTAACTAATTAAAACTATTTTTCGTAAATTCTTTTCAAATTATATATAATATATTATTTTTCTAAATAAATGAGTTTTTATTGATTTTTAATGTTTTTTAGGGTTAATTATGTAATTTGGAGTTTTAAAATGTATTTTGGTCAATATTTATGAATTTATAAAGAATTATCGATTTTTATAATATTTTATTAAAAATTAGGGTTTTATTTTATTTATCGATGAAATAATTATTTTTAGTATTTTAAATATATGATTTGCTATATTTTGAGTATTAAAGGGTATTTTTGGAATTTTCATGTATTCTGTGTTTATTTCGTGAATTGTGAGCCTCGGTCGGGAGAATTGTAATTTGGGAGTTCGACCGAGGGGTTGTGTGGCTGTGTATTCTTGAAGTGTGTTTTTTTTATTCAAGATCGATACTACTTTTGTAGGGAGATGTCCGTTTTACAGAGAAAATTCTACCGAAATTTCGGTAGATTTCTCATAAAACGTGACAACCGGTCCGAGTCTAATTCTAAATTCTTGATTGAATCTGTCTATAGTAATCCTAGAATTATAGAGTTAGAGTTAGAAGTTTATTCTGACGGTTATTACTATTTTATTTTTCTAGCTGCGCCAAGATCGAGCCCTAACGGATCAGACCCGCCGAGTTTGTCTCGTGGGGCGCTAATAGGTGAATTATTATACTGTATATATATGCATTGCATATATGATGCATTACTTAGGGTTTATTTGCCAAAATATGTAAACCTAAAATGCATGTTTTAGTACATATATATGTTTTACATGAATATTGGTGCATAATTGTTTTATTAGATGATTTGTGAGATTAGGGTATATCTTTTGTATATTTAAGTATATTTTTAAGTAAGTGCATGTTATACTATTGGTACACACTTAATTGTTTTTAACTATATTAATGGTTTACCTTTAATATATTTCATACTTTATTTGACTTATATATATATATAAATACCCGAAATATACTAGGTATATTTTAGGTATATTTTTTGGTATATATGTATATATAGTTGATTTTATTATTATGAAAATCATTCTATATTAATTATTTTTCGAATGAATGATTTATTTTAAGTAAATGATATCAATAGAACGTGCTTCCTAGTGGGCAACACTAAGACCGTATACATACCGGTGTGATAGATAAAGGTTGAGTGAGAATTAATTTTGGTGATTATAATTGATTTGACTAAGATTAATGGTATGATAGATAGTGTGATTGCGGGGCCAATCACATTGACAGTCAGACTACTGGAGCTTGGTTGACTCAGTGTCTCGAGATCAGTCTACTGTCCATAGTGGAATAAATGATCTATTGATTTGATTGAGATGTGAGGTGATGATAGTGTGATTGCTGGAGCTCGGTTGATCAGGGGTCTCGGGGCCAATCATACTGACAACTAGACTGCTGGAGCTCGGTCAACTTAGTATCTCAGGGCCAGACAGCTGTCCAGATTGGAATAAGTGTTTTATTTGGAATCAAGTGAGCCTGTATGGTTAGAGTGATGTTGTGGTTGTTTCAGGTTGCTATTATTAGGGTTCTATGGATCCTTCATAAATTAAACTAAACGTTTTCTGCATGTAGTATATTTATATAAGCAGAGTCGGCATATGTGTGGAAAGCGTGAATATATATATATATATATATATATATATATATATATATATGTGTGTGTGTGTGTGTGTGTGTGTGTGTGTGTGTGTGTGTGTGTGTGTGTGTGTGTGTGTGTGTGTGTGTGTGTGTGCGTGTGTGTGTGTGAATGCATGATTGGATATGTTTTAGATTGCATGTATATATAGTATAATAATTCACTCAGTGAGGTTTGACCCCCTCTCAATTATTTTTTTTCAGGAGATCCTATATCGTCAGACCTTAGTTGTAGAGTTCCTCGCTGGTATTCTTCAGTCCCGACTATTTTATGCAAATGTATATTTTGAACTCTGATTTGTATTTTAAAAACTGCAGCAGTAGTGTTATTGTATCGGAAAAGTAGTATTTTGTTTTGATATTAAATACTCTGAGAAATTTGTATTTGAACACTGTACGATTACGTATTTATGTATGAAAAGATTTGGAGTGTTTATTTTATATATTGATTCGAAAAATTTTAATTTTGTCATATTTTTATTTAATTATTGCATGATTTTATTTTTTAAGGCTTGTTACAGGTTCTGGATTCGAAAGAATTTCCGTTTCATAACGCCGATCATGACTCCTAGTTTGGATCGTGACAAGAATGCAAGGAAAAGGCCACACCTGAGCAGGTCGCTGACTACACTCTCAAGCTCGTCAGCCGAAGAATTCCCCCAGCTGTTCCTGGAATCATGGTAAGTGACCGAAACCATTTAAAATGACTGGACTTAGATATGTACTGATATACATTCACTACAATTTCAGCTGCCAAATTGTTAAATTGGTTGTGTGCTTGGGCAGTTCTTGTCAGGTGGGCAATCTGAAGTGGAGGCAACCTTGAATTTGAATGCAATGAATCAGTCTCCCAACCCATGGCATGTATCTTTCTCATACGCGGGAGCTCTTCAAAACACTTGCCTGAAGAAGTGGGGAGGCAGACCTGAGAATGTGAAGGAGGCTCAGGAGGTTCTGCTTGTTCGTGCAAAGGCCAACTCTCTAGCTCAGCTTGGCAAATACACAGGCGAGGGAGAGTCTGAGGAATCCAAGCAAGGAATGTTTGTCAAGGGTTATGTCTACTAGGCTATTAGAGGAAGTCCTACGTTTGCCGTTGTAGCCCGTGAAGGCTTCGTTTGTTAATATTATGTTCTTGTAGCAACCATATCATTCATGCTTTGGTCTCTCTGTGTATATTTTTTCTCTTTAATGCAGTTGGCAACTCGAATTTCATCTGGGTACTTGAAAAATCTAAGCTTGAGCTGTGCAGTTGACGTTAACGAAGGAGATAGGACTTTCAGGATTTTTTGGGACAAGGGATTAGAGTATGCAGATGTGGAAAATGTAGGCCACCATGTCCTTGTTAGAATGTAATCAATGACAGAAACTTGCTTGGTGAAACTTGAAAATACAAACTGAACTCGCAGAAAACCAAAGTAGATGCCTATAGCAGACTTGAGAGTTCATAGAAGACAAAGTAGAGAGTTGCACGTTCAAATGCATGAACAATCTGTAGCCAGAATAAGAATCAACCGTAGAGTATTCCACTTCCACCATTTTTATTGCTTTTCAATGATCTTTATACTGTGCACAATCCATTTTGAAGTTAACGAAATATTTTAGTTGATTTAAATCATTTTTAAATTTTTATTTATTCATTTGACATTATTTAAAATATATTTCATTAATAATATAACTAAAAAAATATTTTTGAATATTTATGACTTTTATACGAAATTCTATAAATTAATATATTCTAGAATATGCATATAAGATGAACTATTAGAATATAGAATATTTGGCTGGTTCAATCAAACCATTTCTTTTTTGTACTGGATACCAAAATAAATCATTCCTTCTAATCAGAAAGGAAACATTAAACCTGAAAAAGGCGAGCATACAAGTGAAAATACTTGGGAGGACATCTTAGTGGGAAATTATGAGATCCTCTTCCAGAGATTTTGGAGATCTTAGAAAAAGAATAAGATATTTTAGTACAATTTTTCTTTGGAAGGTACATAGACAACTAATAAAAACACACAAATTATTAACTTCAAGCAATGATTGCCATATGGTTCCAGCGTGCACAAGATCACTAATATTTGCACTCTCGTTTTCATAGATGAGCTACTTAGCATCTGTTCAGAAGTTAATACATTGGATTCCAGTTAGTTAATTAATCAATCCGCTTATTTACATACTCTGAATAGGATCATATGTAACTCCTACCGCTAGCCTGGCACTCTGACAGCCATAAGTCTACGTGTTCAATGACCTGCTGCCTTACTTTATGAACTGCATCTGGGGAACTGCAATTCTCGGCATTGCCTGGAATGGACAATAAGTATTTAAGAACACTAAAGATCAAATAATCACTGACAAAGTTGGAAAAAAGAGCTAAATATATATATATATATATATTTTATATATGCTCTTGCATCCTAAAAGAACGGTAACAAAATGGCGCCCCAGATACAGGAAAATTGCTATTTGCCCTCTCTATTTTATTGTGTTATACTCCTTGCGCATGGCATTTAAAATTATAGTTATTCTTCAATACATATATGTATATTTATACAAATGAAACTAAAACCTTAGATCAATCCTTATTTAATTGTAGCCGTTCATACATATTACAGGTACACATGCGTGTACGATAGCAAGAGCCTTAAGCTTATATTTTTTCATCCTTCATTTTTGCAATATTATACAATTTATCCATTCTGTCAAATTTTCTGTTAAAATTTTTATTAACTAATAATTAACTATCAAAATAACCTTTAATATATGAAGTAAGTCTATTTGACTATATTATACTATTTACCTCCAATACTTAAAAATTATGTTTTTCATTGTTATACTAACTTTTTCTTCAAACTTTCTATTAAAATTACCATTAATTGAATATAAAATAATAATTATACCCTTTAAATAAATAAAAATGAAAAAAATCTAATTTTACTTTAATCTCATCAGAATATTAATTAAATGCTAATTATTTACTCTTAATCTTAAATATCTCTACTTAAATATTAACTTAAAAATTTATGTTGCACAAAAATTTAATCTTGAAAATTTTCTTTGTAACAACAAAATCAATTTTTTTTTTCATTTGAAATGTTAGTATAAATTGTTGATTATATATATTAAATTACTTAAATCATTATTTTTTATTCATAGTGGAACCAACTTTAAATTAAAGATTATTTTGGTTATTTATAGTTATTCAACAATAATTCTAATAAAACGAAATCTGATAAAAAGAGTAAAAAAAAATGTAGTAGTGTAAGAAAAGAATAAAAATATAATTTTTAAATGTTAGGGATAAGTGGGTATAATATGGTAAAGCAGAGAAGATAAAATGTAATTATTCTATATATTTCATTGAAGGGTATAAATTATCACTTCATAGCCAATTAATGATAGTTTTAATAGAAACATTGACAAAAGAGGTCAATAGTATAATATTGCAAAAAGTAAGGATGGAGAAATATAATTTTGTTCAGGAGCAAGTAGTGTAATAGGTAAAACAGAGGGGGCAAATAGTAATTAACCCCATATATATATAACATATGGCTGAATTATGGTCCAAATCTTTTAGCAGCCATTTGAAAGACATAGCTTTAAGCAACCACGAAAACTACAATATAAACTTTGGGATGGCAATAAGCCAGGTCCCTGCCAAATTTTCAATTTAATATGCATAAAGCTTTATTTATTAAAAAGAACACGAGCTATACATACCTTCAGGACTTAAAGGAGATTGAGGACATCCTCGCATATCAGTACCGTGACCACAATTATGACATGTGATTATGTAGGAAGGCACTGCATAAACATAAACAGATATTCCAAATTATTATCTCACATGCTTTTCAGCATTTTCATTATGCATACCATCGACTTTAGATAATTGATATAAAACTTAATCTAAAAGTCAAAATACCTAATTCTCCGTAGAGAACACTTGATAAGCAGGTACTGGCAAAGATAATTATAGAACAATCACATCTAGATGATGCTTTATAAAAGCTCAGGCACTTCAACTACATAGTATCTGAACCAAGTTCATGTTTCAGACAGCAGTGGACACTAACACTACTCACGAATTTCAAATCAGGAGCCCAATAACAGAAAATTTTACACAATGACAAGGTGCACAACAAATTAATCTAAATAAAGGCATCATTGACATTAAAATGGGTACCCCTTTCCATATATGTTATCAAATTGAGAAAAATGATTGCTAATTATTCTCTCAATATGCTTCATTCTCAATCCTCCCCCACTTTTTGTTTACCCAGATCTCTGACCCAAATAAGTTATCAGAAACTTACTATCAGCGGATGAGATTTGTTTAGATGCGTGACGCCAGGGATCTTGGGAACCATTAGTAAAAACAATTCTGGAGCCTGCAAAGAAATGCTAATGAATATTTGATCTGCGATTTTGAAAAGGTAACAATTTAGAGAAGAAGCACACCATATTTATAAAAAAACATTTTGTTCCACAAATTATATGCAATTATTAATATTATCAACTATGTTTCACACAGAAATCCTCTAGTTCTATCCAAAGCGTTTACTAGTTTTACTCCATCATATTGTGGCTTTATTTGTACAGCAAACATAACTGGATCAAATACTTAGAGATTTAGTGTGAACTCCATCTGCATTTGATAAAATCAGTTCAAGGGCGGCAACAACCAAACAATATACTGACACACCACATGCTGTTTTCATGTCTCTGGTTCACACATTCTGCTTTGCATGCATATTTTCTTTTGTAAATTTTATGGTTCACACATGCTGTTTTCCATGTGTACCTTTTTTTTTTTTTTTTTTTTGTGAGCGAGTAATTTTGCTTTCACTTGACTAATAAGCTGACAAGAAAACTGGGAAAGGGGAAAGGAAGTTGCTTATGTTGCATGATAAGCAATCCAACATGGTGCACATTTGTAACAATAAACACCCAAGAAGGGGGAAAGAAAAAGGCAAACAAATACAACGAATGGAATAATGTCTGGACCTGCAATTTTTGTGCCCCCATAGTATATATTTGTGACATCAACCTCAGGATAGATGCCCTCCCCCAAAGACGTTCTTGCATAGGTCCAGATGGTATCTGTGACATGCAAAGTACAACTATAAAAATAAAGTACACAATTGCTAAAAGTATAGAAAGTATAAATGAAATCAGGACATGTAAAATGTCATGATTAAAAACATGCCTTGTGTCAACTATTGAGGAGCGAATACTATCATTTGAGGGTGCCACTTGAAAATATGCAACTTCAGTGCAAACTTGGAACCACCATAACCTATCAGAACTATTTTCAGTAACAGCAGTGTTTCTCAAATGTTTCTGATTATATGTTTCAACACTGACGCCAAAACTTCCAACATAGTACTCTTTAACATATTTGGCATAAGCTTCCTGCATTATAATTATTTGATATCCCATTAGAAGCACATATTGTACAGATATGTCATGATTTGCCAATGAGTATACTTTAACATATGAAATATGAAATATATAAATAAGAAGCATCTAAATAAACTAGTAATTTATAAATCTTGACCTATTCAAATCCCACTTTGGTCCTTCATTACTTGGCCAACAACAAATACAATTTATCTTAGAGAACATTTTGTTAAATGACTTTCTCAGATGATGGTTGTCCTAATTTATATATTTCTGGACTTGAAATCAACATGACTGGAAATGTCTGATGCAAAGCTAGAAATCAGTCAGAAACCATGAGTTCTATGGCATGTAAAGATGCAAGGGCAAGATGTGAAGAAGGATACAAGATACACCAGGCATGAAGTCCAGCAAGAACCACCTACTTAAATGCAAAGAAGAATGAACGGTTTAGTCTATCATTTAGTTCTGGGATAGAGCACATTGTGTGCCTACTCTCACTTCAACTCACAGTTCTATTTTTCCAAGCCATTGTAGAAAGATTGTTGTTGGCAAGTCATGTCATAGTTGGTAAATTTGCTCCTTTAATGACTTGTTGCTCACAGGTTTGAGGAGTGGAAATGGCCTCTTTGTAAAAAGAAAGGGGAAAGTTGCATGCATATGTGCCTGTCCTCTCCCTAACCCAACACTAGTTGGGAGTAAGCTCTTTCTTTATGGTAGCAAAGTTCATAATTTTTCTCAACTTTCACCTCAGAAGAAATGTACAAGAACATCAGAACCAAATCCTAGATGGTTCATTGACTACAAAGAAACAAACATCACTGAAGGTGATATCAAGGCACATCCCTAATCACAATTTAAATAATAGGGCAAATTGCCAAAACAGCAATTGACATGAAGGCAAAATACAAATTCAGGTACTCATTTCTCAAAGTCATTTGTGTTCCTTAGCTCCTTAAATTCCTTATACTATAATCCTACCACTAAAATATCATACATTATTTTTTTTTTGTAATGTTTTAAATGGGGAACAACCAGTCTCTATACATTTAATTGAAGCAGTACTTCAATCCTATGCTTTCATATATCATACAAATTAGTCCAGTTCACTCTGGACTAATCCTGTGCATAATGCATGAAAATCTAGATGGTTAGCAAATTATTTTTTTGAAAGCGAGGGAATTAAGAGGGTAACTAAAGGGCTAAAATTTAGTAAACCTGAAAGTTCAAGGACAACAATATGCACCTAAGCAGAGAAAAAGAAAAAAAGAATTCCACTGAAAGTTCAAGGACAAAAATATGTACCTAAGCAGAGAAAAAGAAAAAAAGAATTCTAGTGTGTGTATTTTGTCAAGTGTTGGGGATCTTTTTCTTTCAAGTCACCCTAAACAATAGCAGCAACATATGAAGGCATACCACTAAATCCTCTCCAGCCTTCTTAGCTTCAACAAGAGGAGAGCACAATGTATCAGGATTCCCATACTGGAACTGCAAAATTAGGAAAATAATGAAATAAATTTCAAAATCTGACAGTAAGCAACAAAATCAAAATAAGGTTATGACAAATACCGCTGTAACGGCTGCATCTGCCAGGAAATAAAAGAAATCACCATCAATCTCAAGCTGCAAATGAGATGACATGTAAAAATATGAGATGTGAAGCACAAAGGAAAACTACCTCTTCAAGTGTGCAGTTCATCTCTTTGTCTTGGTTCTAAAACAATGAATTATTATGAGATCAGATGAACTACCTCAGCAGCACCAAATAACGTTTTTACTGCCATTTTGTTTGATGCCAGCCTTTCTTCAACAAGTTTAGTAGTTTCTTGTAGTGCAGCTTTGCATTCAGCACCAGCTGATTCGCCAATCTGGCAACACATGTATAAGGACAGATAAAGCTTATAAAAAAAATACAAAGCCAAAAAAAAAAAAAATCCGTATGACATCGAAAAAAGTTCAATCAAGCATCCAAAAGGACATTGATGTTTGTGCTAGAGTAGATAATCAATGTCTTGTTTACCTGCTGATCAAATTCAGTGAAATTGTAAACAGCAAGAACAACTGCAGAACTTGCAACACTTCCACATGCCAAATGTGGAAACTTAAGACGAAACCATGCACTAAGAGCTCCAGAGTACGATATCCCAAAAACAATCCAGGGATTTTCAACATTTGTTCTATTGAGCTTCAGGTTTAAGGCTTCCTACATAGGAAAAGAAAATGAAAATTGAATAGCACTAAAGTGAAAGTTGGCTTGCATTAATGGATCTTAATTATAGCTAAGCTCCTCAACAAGGACCTGTAAATTAACAAATTTATTTTCAACCAGGATTGGGAAGCTATTATGACTATTGATGAAAAAATTTGGAAGAAAATGGTAATTGATGCCTCATTATATACACAATCTGTCAGCATCCCAAAGAATGCAAACTTTGATGCTCCAAATTTTGTGCTTCTGCAACACATCTTAGCAAACCATAGGCATAACAGTATGAAAATATATAGCGATACATAGACATTGACATTTTATACATGTGAATGTTTGTGCAACTGCAACAGTGAAACTAAATTTTTGTTGAGATAAATAAAGAAAATGAAAAGGAAAGTAATTCATTGCAATCAAGGTCCATAACAAGAAGCAGTTATTGCAATTATGCTTACTAATGATCTTGGACATTACTTGCCTGATAATGCTGACGAAAAACAGCCAAGTCAAAAAGCGCTTGTTTAGATGAAAGATATCTTAAATTCTTTGTCTCTGATGATTTGAAGGGTGTGCTTTTACCATAGTAACGGTGCTCAAGGGAAATAACAGCAGCTCCAAACTTTTTAGCCAGAACCTGTGCAACATTGCAAGGTTTAATGAATTTATTTTACCTAGCATACTAACTTCACAAGAGAAAAGATTTCATTTTTCACAATTGTTGATGTTAATTGAAACCAATAAATAACTTGTGGGTTTGTTAATTGATACATCGAGCGCATAAATTTTGAAACTCATAGAACTTACACTGATATAGTCATTAGCTATGCCATTGCATGAAGATTCACCACATATTTTCAAAAAGATAGGTCCATCTGGAACTCTAAAATTATCAAGGAATTCATAGTAACGCTGCTGAAATCTTCGGTGATCCTGCAGATTTCCAAATGAACACAAAACTGAGTACAGCTCTTGCCCATCCATTTAATACTTTGCCTTGTCTGGAATAATAGATGACATGCAGGAATTCAAACCCAAATTCAATTCTCATCTCAATTTTGATATGATTTCATTTCTATCGAAATACCCTTTTTTCTTTAAGTTGAAAGGATTGAATTTTAGCATCTGCGGCGGATTTCCAAAACATGAGAATTGACCAAATTGAATTCTTGCATACCACAAAAAACCACATAGAGAAAGGGGAAACATAAAATCAACAAGGCTCCTTAACGGATTCATGGAAATTCAACAGCTAGATGTATTCGGATAATCAATTCAACAATCAACAAGCTAAATTAAACTGCTTATATCATATGGGATAGCAGCAAAAAAAAAACTACAAGTTTCTCAGCGTATACTGTTAGTTAGCAATATTATCGCAACTTTAGAAAAAAAGAAAAGCAAGAGAGATAGAAAAGGGTACATAAGGAGAATAGTGATCAAGAATCTGATTAAACCAGAGCTCCTTAGTAGTCAAGTAATTGCTACTTCCAGACAAGTTCTGAAGAAATGAACGAGGAGGAGCAAAGCCATGAGTGACACTGGAGACAAGAAGCAATAACGACGATAGAAACACGGTATCAGAAGCAACTCTCATCTTGTTTGGCATTTGCTTCTGTCTAAGTTTGGTTATATTCGTTGCCTCTGTGAACTATTACTAGCCGTCTGATCTGCTCAAGTCTCATTTTCAATGGGATCTTCAAATTAATTTTTGTTCTCAATTTAGTCCTCCTATTTTACAAAGGACCAATGTCACGTGTGGCAATCATGACCTGAACAGTGCGTCGCTTATGGTGTTTTACCCCTCTTTTTATTTTATTATTATTATTATTATTATTATTATTATATAATATAAAAAAATTAATTACAAACTATAAATATTTAAATTATATAAGATTTATCTAGTTCATTTTAAGTTCACATTGTATCGAAAATTTTAACTCCTTTATATACTTAAGGTTTGAGCTTAAAAATACCTCAATTTATAATATTTATATCTTTTAAACATTTTTGTATTCCTTTATGGTTTCTGAAAATTTGTGTAAATTATCATTTTAATCTTTTCATTTTTATTTTTCTTTGTTATCATCAGTCATAATTTTTTTATTAATATTTATTAATTTATTTATACTTTTTAATTATTTTAAACTGAAATGATAAGTATATTTTTTATTTTCACATAGTTGAATTAAAATTAAAAATATTTAATTTACATGCATAGATTTAAATAATATATGTCATAAAATAAAATATATATTTTTATAAATAATTTTTTTTTAGAATGGAGGTAGAGGGGGAGAGAGTTTTGAGTCCTAATCTCTTACAAGTGCCATATCCCGTGATGAGATGAAAAATCATCCAATCTTAGACCGGCTTAAATAAATAATCTTTATTGATTAGTTAGTTTACTATTAACATTTTATAATTTAAATTATAAAATTTGTAATATTTTATACATATAACGTTGTCTTCAAATATTATTAATTTTGTTGTTAAAATTTTTTTATTTATTTTATTTTATTAATAATAGTTATAATTTAAAAAGTATTAATAAATTAAAATTATTAGATTATGAATATTTTAATATGAGATATAACCAAAAAAATTTAAATTAATAATTAATAACGAACAAAAAATAATTATACAAATATAAATTTTATTCTAATTTTAAGTGGACATTATTAAAAACTACATATAAATAAAATATTTTTAAATAAAAATAAAAATAAAAATAAGTGAATATAAGAAAGTTATATTAACAGTTTAAAAGTAATTTCTTTTTTAATTTGGTTAATAATCGAGAAAAAGTAATAGTAAATAATTAATTTGGTTAATTTGTATAATTCTTCATTAATAAATATTTTATTCAAACTAACAATTAATATCTCAAAAAACGTTTAATATTTTAATATTCATAATCATTTGATTGAATAATTATTTATTAATCTCCTAGTTAGTATTTACTTGTGTGAAACTAATATCTTCTATTAAATTATTCAAAATCTAATAATTTTGATTTATTAATAATTTTTAAATTATAACTATAAATAATAAATTAAAATTAGAGCTTGTACCAATTTAAAAGTTCTTCAATGAAGTAGAAATGGAAAAAAATATTGAAAAATATTGGCTGCACACTTTATTTGATTAGGAATGAATATACATATATGTATAGACACACACAGTTTGGGCACCCAAACACTAAAATAGGAAGATATCATAAAATCAGAGAATGCAACTAATTACACAAATATTACAATTAATTACAAAAAAAGCTTGTATAATTACACATTAATATGCCCCCTTAAGATGGAGTTCAGGAGGAGACTCCAATCTTGACTTGTAAATCTTGGAAGCGATAGTGTGGAAGTAATTTAGTAAAGGCATCTGTAAGTTGATTTGCTGAAGAAACATGATTAACTTGGAGAGCACAAAATTGAACTTGATTTCGAAAAAAGTGATAGTCAATTGCCACATGTTTCATGCGTGCATGAAAGACTAAATTAAAATAGAGATAGGTGGTTCCAACATTGTCATAATGGATGATAAGTGATATAGGAAGAGAGTGACACCAAGCTCAGGAAGAAGGGAACAAATCCAATTGATCTAAGATTTTGTCACACCTCATCTCACATAATCCGAGATGGATATTTAAAACCAACCATTAGTAAACTATTTAATTTATTCTAAATATATTATAAATATCGTTACGTTTGGAAAAAGGATTTAAATTAATCTCTTTTAAAAGTTTAATCTTATTCATATATTACATTTAAAGAATAAGAACTTTTTAAAATAATATGTATTTATGAATAGAAAAATACGTATTTATGAATAGTAGAATTCATATTTATGAATAGTAAAATATGTATAGATTGATAATAATCTTCGTAAACTAAAAACATAATAGTGAAAAACATTATTCAGATAATACAAAATACATTTCCAAATAGTTATATTACATATAACTTAATCACCATTATTTAAACTTAAAAATATACTCTTTTACAATACTTCTATAACAATCTTAATAAACAAAGGAACAGGGCTTCTCTAACAAGGATGTTGGCCAACCTTATTTTGAAATTTTTATTCACATTCACTTAACTCTATCCACCAACTATCAAGTCTTACTATCTGAAAATATTTATAAAACAAAGTAAAATGAGTACAAAAATCCTTAATGAATAGATATATCAAGTAGAAAACAATTTAGTTAGACAAAAAACATTTAACTTTTCAAATGATAAAATAGAGTATTTGAAATTATATTATAATCCACTTACAACATTAAATCCTTTCTCATTTTCAAATTTGTGCAAAGTATAGCTAAGCAAAACACATGCCTTTTTTTTTAAACATCAACACAATATTTCACATGTATTAACCATTCTTATAATAAGCATCACAACCCGATCATAACATACATGCCATCACAAACTCACTCTCTAGGAACACTTGAAGGCTAACCCTTCGACTACATTAGCACAGAACGATCATTCTCCTTTTACCATTTTGCAATTAAATGCCCTATTGTTTATTGCGCAATAACAACCGACACAATCTAAAATATGCATATATCACTTCATTACATTTACAAAACTCATATAGGATGGTAATACTCAAATCCAAATGCAATTTTCATAAAATAATCAATCAAAACAATACTATCGCATTTATGGTTTAATAAGCATTAAAAATCAAACAATTTTAATCAAATTTCAAAAAAGAGAGAAACCATGTATAACATAAATTTATTTAAATCACTAAGTAAATAAAATGACTTCAAATCATGTTACAAAACAAAGCATGTATTAATAATACATTTAACTTGCACACTTGAAACCATTATTGTTTCTAAGCTTAAATACTTCAAGTAATTCAAGTAATAACCAAATTGAATTGAACATTTATTACACATCATTTCAAATCCAAAAACATCATTAAAAACTCATTTACTTGCTGTTATAAAAATATTTTAAAAGTTTGAACATCTACTCACCAAAACAGCCTATAAACATACAAACCTGGTTCACCGAATTTGCTTAACTTGCACCTGCACTTCCCTTTCCTTTTTCAGCACCTAACAAATACAATTTCATTTATAAATAGTCAATATAATAATCTGACATGCTACTCTAACCATGCAGCCCCCAAATGATATACATAAAATGCAATTAAGTTCAATTCTACAAATTAGCTTCATGGACTTTAAAATAGTTATTTTTAGGCATAAGTTAGAAAATTTGTTTTAACCTGTAGAAAATGAATTTTAACCTTAAATTTTATCTAGACCTAGGTCTTTGTGTCTAGTAATTTCAATAAAAAAATTAATTTCCATTTGATAACCACAAATAGAATTATAAAGGTTATATTACAAGCAGCTCAATTACTTAAATAGATTGAGTAATAAAAATTACAGGTTTATTAGACCACTATTAAAACATAATTAGACTTCATTAAAACTATAAATTTTAGAAAACTCTTTCAAGTTTCCTAACTCAAGATATACCAAAAGTATCTAGACTAGTTTTAACTCATAAACTCTGTAAACTTGGTTCACATAATCAAAATGGCTACTTTTAGAGCTGACTTTGAAAAATTTCTAGGACTTATAGAAAGGGAATTTTATGTCAAAATTTTAATCAATCTTAAATCTATATGTCTAGAAGATGCTATAAAAATTTCACACCAATTGGACATCTACAAATAGAGTTATATATAACAAATTATAACTAGCTCAAAGAAACTGATAGACTAAGCAATAAAATATTTTCTCTTATTACCCTAACATAGAGACTGAATCACATCAAGCTCAAAGAGGAAAAATTTTAGATAATTCTTCAAAGTTTCTAGATCATCAAATAACGCTTAATTTAGAGCTTTCTAGCATAGTATATAATCAAATTACAGAGATTAATAAACTAGACTTTAAGAACATGAAATCTACAACTTAACAACCCTAAATTAAATCAACCAAAATATTAAAATTACTTACCAAATCAATCATCAAAGTCTTATAGGATGAAGATTATAGCTTTAATTGCACTTTAAATCTTCAATTTTGCTTGAAAAATCAACTTCTATAAAGAGGAAATGAATCAGCCCTCTTTTCTTTTTTTTTTCTTTTTTCTTTCTTTCTTTCTATGGCAGCTCCTCACAATATACCCAAAAAAAATAATTAAATAATATGTAAAATACTCTTTTTAGTCCTTAAAGAAATACTTAATTTACTTATAAATCTTCAAGTTTTCAATTGTTCAATCAAGGACAATTATTTACTATAATTGAGTCCTTTCCTTTACTGAGAATTAGGGTACAAGTATGACAATTCTCCCCACCTTAGAAAATTTTATCCCCAAAATTAAGTTAAAACAAATTAGGATATTGGTTTCTCATCTCTTCCTCTTGCTCCTAAGTAGCTTCCTCGCTCCCATGGTGTTTTCATAATACTTTCACCAAAGGTATGATTTTATTTCTCAACACCTCGGTTTCCTTAACAATAATTGTAACTAATTCTTCTTCATAAGATAAGTTTTCTTTAATTCTATGGGTTGGGCTTACAAAAGGTGACTAGGATCACTCTTATACCTCCTCAACAATGATACATGGAAAACATCATGAATTTAAGACAATTTTAGAGGTAAGGCCAACCTATAGGCTACTTGACTAACCCTCTCAATCATGTTATATGGACCATATACCTAGGGCTTAGTTTTCCCCTTTTACCAAATAGTAAGACTCCTTTCCAAGGTGAAATCTTTAGGAAGAGCTTGTCAACCATAACGTATTCAATTAGTTCCTTTTTAGGTCTGCATAACTCTTTTGTTTATCCTGGGCTTCTTTTAGTCGATCTCAAATTAACTGAATCTCCTCTGTTGTCATTTGCACAATTTCTAGAGTAGCTAATTATTTTTCCCCAACTTCATCCTAACAAACTGAAGTTCTGCACTTCCTACCATATAGTGCTTTATAGGGTGCATTCCCAAACTAGAATGAAAGGTATTGTTATAGGCAAATTCCATTAAAGGTAGATATTTATCCTAACTACCTTATAATTATATCATATAGGTTCGATACATATCTTCTAATGTCTGGATTGTCTTCTCTAACTGACTATCTATTTGGGGATGAAAAGTTGTACTAAACCTCAACTAGTACCCAAAGCATGCTGCAAACTTGGTAAAAATCTGGATGTAAATCTTGGATCCTGAAATGATATAATATAAAATGGAACACAATGCAATCTAACCATTACTTTGATATAGATTTCAGCAAGTTTAATTAGTGAGTAACTCACTTTTACAGGTAAAAAGTGAGCTAATTTAGTGAGTTGATCGACAATCACTTAAACTACATCATGTCCTTACTGAGTTCTAGGCAATCCAATTATAAAATCCATCGTAATATGCTCCCACTTTAATTCAAGAATAGGAAGAGGTTGCAATATTCTCGCTAAGTGTTGATATTCTGCTTTAACTTATTGGCAATCCAAACATCTAGCCATAACTCTATAATGTCTTTCTTCATCCCTGACCACCAATAGTTATCTTTCAAAGTAAAGTACATTTTGGTACTTCCAGGATGCATAGCATATGCAAAGTTGTGTGCTTCTTGCATTATCTCCTTTTTTAAAACTTCAACATTAAGTACACATAATTTGCCCCTATATAATAAAGTACCATCCTTTAAAATTGCAAAGTCTGCTCTGTTACCATATTGGACTTACTTTTTGATCTTCACTATTTATTCATCTTGACCTTATGCTTCCCTAACTCTATCAATCAACACTAGTCGAACTTTTAAAGTAGCAAGCAATGCTTTTCACCTTGAGCTAATTCTGCATTCAATGCCCTCAACTCAAGTAACAATGGAATTCATATAGCCTGAATGTAAGATAAGTTATGTGAGGACTTCCTACTAAGTGCATCTGCTACCATATTAGCTTTCCCTTAGTGATATTAAATAGTAAAATCATAATATTTTAGAAGCTTAATCTATTTTCTTTGCCTTAAGTTTAACTCTTTCTGACTTCGTATGTACTTCAAGCACTTGTGAACTGTGAAAATTTGACATTTCTCACCATATAAGTAATGTCATCAAATCTTCAAAGCAAAAATGATTGCTATTAACTCTAGGTCATGTGTAGGATAGTTTAACTCATGTGGCCTCAACTGCCAAGAATTATATGCTACCACTTTACCTTATTGTATTAATATATAAACCAATCCATTTCTTGATGCATCACTATATACAACATATCCTAGCCTTATCACTAGGAGTGCCAACATTGGTATTGAAGTTAAACATGCCTTTAATGTGTCAAAACTATCTTAACATTCTTCATCCCAGACAAACTTCACATTCTTTCATAGTAGTTTGGTTAAAGGTGAAGCAATGATGGAAAAGTTCTATACAAATCTTCTATAGTAACCTACTAACCCCAGACAGCTACGTACCTTATGCACACTAGTAGGTGGTTTCCAACTGAGAATTGCTTTAATCTTCTTAGGATTAATATACACTCCTTTTGTTGAGATGACATGCCCCAAAAATACCACTTTTTATAGCCAGAATTCACATTGCTAAACTTGGCATACAATTATTTATCCCTCAATGTCTATAATACAATCCTCAAATGCTCAACGTGCTCTTCCTTTGACCATGAATACACTAAAATATCATCAATGAACACAATGAGTTATCTAAATATGGCTTGAATACTTTGCTTATCAAATCCATAAATGCAGCAAGAGCATTAGTTAACCTGAATGGCATCACTAGGAATTCATAATGCCCATATCGAGTTTTAAATGTTGTTTTAGGCACATCCACTGCCTTAATCTTTAGCTGGTGATACCTAGACCTTAAGTCAATCTTTAAAAATACTCTAGCTCCTTGCAGTTGATCAAAAAAGTCATTAATATGTGGTAATGGATACTAATTGCAAATGGTCACTTTGTTTAACTGTCTATAATCAATGCATAACTCATGGTACCATCCTTCTTTTTCATAAACAAAATTAGTGCTCCCCAAGGTGATATACTAGGTATAATGTAGCCTTTATTAAGTAATTCTTGCAACTGCACCTTTAATTCTTTCAATTTCACTAGAGCCATTCTATATAGAGCTTGAGAAATAGAAGTTATCCCTGATTGTAAATCAATACTAAACTCAATCTCTCTATCATGTGGCAAACCTCGAAGATCTTTTAGAAATACATATACAAATCTACAAACTCATTTATCACAAGAAGACTATCAAGCTTTTTCCCTTCTTTTTCAATTTCAATGATATATGCGAAGAATGCTTCACACCTTGTTCTTATCATTCTTCTAGCTATAAGTGTTGAAACCATGCTATAATGCTCTGAACCCCTTTCACCTTTGAATATAATTTTACCACTAGTAGGCATTTGGAACTCTACTTTCTTCTTATAACAATCAATTAGTACTTGATATTTGGTTTGAACATCCATACCAAGAATTATATCAAACATTTTAACGGTAATGGCACTAAGTTTGCTTTTAATTTTTAACCCCTAAATTCTAGCTCACAACCCCGATAAACATGTCTACAAACCACTAATTCACACACTAACATATCTACAACCAAACCCTAGTCCATCACACTCTTTTCTTTTGGTATGCATGATATGAAAGACAATGTAATGAATATATGAGTTGCACCTAAATCAATTAAAGCATAAGAATTTTCACCAAAGATGGTTAATATACCATAAATGACATTATGTGATGTTGTTATCTTTTGTTGTGTCATTATAAATACCCTAGGCTATACTGAAGGTCTCTTTATATGTATAGGGCGAATAGATTGTGTTGATGTAGATGCACCACCCTCTCTACTAACACTGGTTCCTGTACCTCTACCAAATCCAGAAGTTCTACCTCCTCTACCAGCTATGTTCTAGGCTCCTTTACTAGTAATGGTGCCAAACTGTTCAAGATTAGGACAATCCCTCCTCATGTGTCCAAATCCACCATATTTAAGACACTAAATAGTCCTCTTCCTACAACCTCCTACCTCATGAACGTGGCCACAAGTAGTAAAGGGTGTGGTCCTTATGAATTAACTTTTTACACTAGCCATAGGTTGTCTCATAGAGCTCTAACTGAACTAAGAGGACTATGGTTTATAAGTGTCTGACCAAGTCTAAGGCCTTCTTTTGCCTCTGAATCCTCTTATCTCTTATATGTGCTGAGATGTACTAACTCCCTTACTGAATCCTTTTGCTTTCTTACCCAAATTGGAGCCTTGAACTTGCCCTCTTGCTCTATCTTATCCCTTAGCTTGTCTTTCGTAATTGCCTTCTTAACCCAACCCCTAAAATTCTAACCTTCATATAATAACAATTCATTCTTCAACACAATATGTATGACCTCTTTAAACCTAACATTTCTAAGCTTAATTTGGGAAAATATTTGAAGCATACCTATATAACTCTTCAAATTTATCCATAAATTCTCGCACTGACATTGCCCCTTGTTTCAAAGTAATAAACTCATTCTACCTTTCTACCTTAAATGCATCTGTTAAATATTCCTTACAAAACTCAATCTTGAATACATCCTAAGTTAACTAACCTTTATGCAATAATCTAGTTCGAGCAAACCAAACATCTACCATATCATGTAAAAGGCCATACACATTATTAATTTTTTATGCCTCAATTAATGTAAGAGTATTAAATGCTTTCTCTATAGCTCTTAACCATTTGTCTACCTCTTGAGAATAAAAAAAACCATGAAAGTCGAATGCCCTACATTTCTTAGCATGTTCAATTATATCACCAAGCCTTCTCCTCTATTCTTGGGCTACTAAAGTAGCAATAATAGTCTTTATAAGTACTTTGGGATCAAGCTGCAATATAGGTACAACATGGGGTGAGGGGGCGGAGGTTGCTTAATAATAAGGATCTTAGCCTCAAACTTTATCTCAAGATTAGCACTACCCTTAGACTCTACCCTATCATTACCTTCTTGACCAACTCTTCCTTGTCTAAGTGGCCTATCATGGTTCCTTCTCAGTGGCATCCTACAAATATTATAAAAAAAAAAGTAATATTTCATCAAACTATAACAAAAGCATAGTTTTAAGGACCATTTAACAAAGCTTTGATACCAAAATTGTCACACCTCGTCTCACATAGCCCGAGATGGACATTTAAAACCAACAATTAACAAACTATTTAATTAAGTATAAATATATTATAAATATCGTTACATTTGGAAAAATGATTTAAATTAATCTCTTTTACATTTAAAAATGAATTTTAACCTCAAATTTTAACGAGATCTAAGTCTTCGTGTCTAGTACTATTAATATAAATTTCATTTCCATTCGATAACCATAAATATAATTACAAAGGTCATATTACAAGCTGCTCAATTACAAAAATAGATTAAGCAATAAAAAGTACAGATATGTTAGACCACTATTAAAATATAATTGGATATTTATCAAAACTATAAAGTTTTAGAGAACTCTTTCAAATTTTTTAGAATCAAACTAACTCAATTTAGAGTTTCCTAGCTTAAGATATACTAAAAGTATCTAGACTAGTTTTAATTCATAAACTCTGTAAACATGGTTCATGTAATCAAGATGGCTGCTTTCAGAATTGACTTTGAAAAATTGTTGGAACTTATAGAAAAGCCATTTTGAGCTGAAATTTTAATCTTAGATCTATATGTCTAGAAAATGCTATAAAAATTTCACACCAATTAGAAATCTACAAATAGAGTTATATATAATAAATTATAACCAGCTCAAAGAAATTGATAGACTAAGCAATAAAATATTTTCCCTCATTACCCTAACATAAAGACTGAATCATATCAAGTTCAAAGAGGAAAAATTTTAGATAATTCTTCAAAGTTTCCATATCATCAAATAACATTTAATTTGAAGCTTTCTAGCTCAATATATAATTTAATTACATAGACTGATAAACCAGACTTAAGAACCCAAAATCTGCAGCTTAAAAATCCTAAATTAAATTAACCAAAACACTAAAATTACTTACCAAATCAATCACCAAAGTCTTCTAGTATGAAGATTATAGCCTTAATTATACTTTAGATCTTTAATTTTTCTTGGGAAATTAACTTTTATAAGAGGAAATGAATCAACCCTCTTTTCCTTTTTTTTTTCTTTCTTTCTTTCTATGGCAGCTCCTCATGATATACCCAAAAATATTAAATAATATGTAAAATACTCCTTTTGGTCCTTAATATGCTTAAATTATTTATAAATCCTCAAGTTTTTAATTGATCAATCAAGGATAATTATTTGCTATAAATGAGTCCTTTCCTCTCTCTCTCTCTCTCTCTCTCTCTCTCTCTCTTTATATATATATATATATATATATGTATATATAACAATGCAAAATGAATTTAAATGTACTAAGAATTAAGGTATAGGTGTGATAGAAGTAGTAGCAACAACGAATCGATACTCAACTTCTATGGATGATCGAGCAACCATACACTATTTTTTGAATGACCAAGAAATAGGATGACGATCCAAATACATAATATATGCACTTGTAAAGGTGTAGTCATCTTTATTGCTAGCATAATTTGCATAAAAAAAGGCATGAAGAGAAAATGGATTGTCCTCATAAGGAAATAAGCCAAGAGTTAATGTACCACATAAATATCGAAGCAGTCATTTTGCAGCATTCCAATGTTCAGACATTGGGTGATTCATGAATTATGAAAGCTTGTTAACAACATATGATGTGTCTGGGCGAGTAAGGCAAAGATACTGTAGACTGCTAATAATTGTTCTATACTTAATGTAGTTAGTTAGAGTTATACTTGAATGAAGTGTGAGATTTTGTCACGACCCAAAACAGGGGGCCATGATCGGTACTAGGGAACGAGAATTCTTTCGAATCTGGAACCCGTAGCAAGCCTTAAAAAGAAAACATACAATAAAATAAAATAAATAAATATTTATGCAGCGAAAATTAAATCTCAAATAATATAATAATTTCTCCACTTCCTTTAATAACATAAAGTCACATCTCATATATAATAAAATCTTTAAGTACAAATTTTTCAGAGTAACACTCCGAGTTCAAAATCTCATACAAGTATAATAACAAATATAGCCCATAACAGATTTAAATACAACCACTACTGCAGTGTCTAAAGTACAAAATAAACTTAAGTAAGCAATTTACATAATAAGGCCGGAGCGGAAGAAATCCGGCAGACAGGTCTACTGCTAAGGTCTAAAGATGAAGACTCTCATGAAAAATATCAACAGAGGGGAGTCAGACCTCACTGAGTGAATTATTATAGTATATATACATGCATAACTAAATGTCAAATACAGACACTTAATAGTATATATAATAAATATATATACAAGCAAATACACACAGATGTAACAAAAATCATTTTATAATGAAAACCATTGGTTTATGAAGGATCAAATAAAACCCTATATTTTTGTAACCTTAAAAATCAATAGAACTCACTTAAGCCATGCAGGCCCACTTAGTTCTAAATAATTCACTTAGTCCAACTGGACAATAGACTGGCCTTGAGACACTAAGTCAACCGAGCTCCAGCAATTTGATTGTCAGTGTGATTGGCCCCGAGACACTAGGTCAACCGAGCTCCAGCAATCACACTCTTAATCACATCTCATATCAATCCAACCAATCAATACGTCATAATCAACCAATAGGTTAGTAATTTAACCTAAAATCTATTGTCGTACCGGTACGTACTCGGTCATAGTGTTGCCCACTAGGAAGTACGTTCTATCAATATCCTTCATTTATATAAAACATACATTCAAGAAAATAAGGATGCATAATGGTATTTAAAATGAACAAATATACCATATATATACCAGAAATATACCTAAAATAAACTAAGTATATTTCAGGTATATATACTTATAATCAACTTAAATAAATCATGAAACATATTAAATTAAACCAATAATATATTTAAAAACAAGCCATATTTAATTGAAAAGGAAAACATGCTTTTATTTCATAATATACTAAAAATATACTAAAAGTATACCTAAATATACTTAAATATTCAAATAGGCAATTATGCAAAACTTTATATTTAAAATATGGAAGTCTAAATCATGCAACTTGAACAATGCATATACATTATAATAACTCACACTTGTGTGCTCCACGAGACGGGTTCGACGGGCCTAGTCCACTAGGCCTCGGTCTCAGCGCAACTAATAAATACATAAATAACGCAAAATTAGAATAAATCTAAGTTAATTTCTAGAAACTTGATATAGAATTCTAAACACAGATAGAGAATAGAAAATTGACCGAATGTCATATTTTATGAGAATTCTATCAAAAATTCGGCAGAACCTCCTCTATAAAACGGACATCTCTCTACTTAAAAAGTAGAGGTGGTCCTGCAAGAAAAACACTTCGAATACAAAATATGCTTACAACCTTCGATCGGAATCCCAAACTGCAAATTCCACTGACCGAGGTCCACAATTCACAAAATATACACACAATATATTAAAATTTCATAAATACTGAAAATGCCCTTTTGATACCAAAATATAGCAAATTAAATATTTAAACACTAAAAATAATTATTTCACCGATATTTACTTAAAAATCCTAATATAATATAATATTATTAAAAATCGATAATTCTCGATAAATACACCAATATTAATGAAAATTAATTTTATAAATCCAAATAATTTAATTAATCCAAAAACATATTAAAAGTTACTAAAAACCCCATTTATTTACAAAAATAGTATATTATATATAATTTGAAAATAATTTTCAAAAAATAGTTTTAATTAGTTAAAAATAGTAAATAATTCGTAAAAATCATTTTTATACCTCAAATAATTATTAAAACCAATTAAATTTAGTATTTAACTAAAATGACTATCAAATTACCAAAATACCCCTAGTATATAAAAATTCACATAATAGACTATAATTACTCAAAAATTCTATAAAAATTATATAATTACTCTAAAATTATTTTCTCAATATATAATTCAATAAAATCAGAAATTATACCCAATTAACCAATTAATTTTAACAAAATACACATATAACCTATATTTCCAAAATTTACATAAACTAAATAAAATTATAATAATTACACAAAAATAAAAAAAATTATAAATTAAACTCTAAAATTAATTTCAACCACCATAAACACTAAAAATCACAATTTCACAATTTATTTAATTAATTTACGAAAATTAGAAAATAATAATAAAATAATTAAAAATTCACAAAAAATCAAAATAAATTCCAAAAATTTCACAAAAATTCTAGAGTGTAGATTAAGCTAAGGGAAACATATTTTGTGAAGGAATTAAGCTTTAATCTCAAAGAATGAAGTTCAAAAAAATTGAGAAACATAAATGGCCAAAAATTAAATCAAGCTCAAAACCTTACCAAATTAAGGTTTCAAGTTAAAAGAAGCTTGGAAACAGCTTCTATGGAGTCTAGGGAGTTCAACGGCACCAGAATCACTGGATTTGGTGGCTGGAAAGTCAGTGAACGGAGGAGAGGGTGGTTTCGACCATTTCTGGCTTCCACAGGTACAAACGGTGTCGAAGAAGATGATAGGATGGTGGCGGAGCAGCTGAAGGATGAGGTGGCACTCCGAGAGGCACTTTGAACGGAGGGGAGCTGAATTGCAACGATGAGGGAGGGGGAGGGGGATGGTTTCGGGAAGAAGATGTTTTCTTCTCTTATATATATATATATATATATATATTATATATATAACACTAACAAATAACACATGCATAAAAATAAACCCTAAATAATATAAATGCATGTATGTATATATATTAATACATAAAATAATAATAATGCACAAAACAATATAATTTAATAAGATACAATAACATTAAACAATAAAATATTACTTAAATATTATTTTCCAAAATAATAAGTTTCGAGATAATTTTTACGTAGAAAACTATAAATAAACATAAAATAACATTAATTATTCATAAAATAATTAAATAATCAAATATATATTTTTTTAAATTTATTAACACTGTATATCCTAATTTAATATAAAAACATTTAAAAACTCATGTTATAACAAATTTCCATCAGTGGTAAATGGTGTGTAACAACAAGTTTTGCACTTGATATTTTTATTAGAGTAAGAAGATTAATGATGTAGCATCTTTAAGTAAGCAACAAACTAGATGGAGTGCTAAGAACCTCAGTGTCGAGAAAATAGGACAAGGCACTAAGATCCTTAATTAAAAACCTTTGTGCCAGAAGATCAATGTAGTGCTGAATAACATTGAAGTTGGTACGTGTGATAATAATGTCATCCACATAAATAAGTAGATATATAGTAATGTCACTTGAGTGGAGAATGAATAGGGAAGTGTCTGCAAGAGAGTATGTGAATCTAAATTAAATGAGGAACTAGCAAAGTTCAAGGTACTAAGCTCGTGGAGCATGCTTGAGTCCATAGATAGCCTTATTTATTTTGCATACATGTGTTAGATTATCTCTATCAATAAATCCTAGAGCTTAGGCTATATAGATGTCTTTATAAAGATAGCCCTAAAAAAAGGCATTCCAGTCGTCTCAACTGCCAACCTTTACTGAGTGCTAGACTTAGAACAAGGTGGATGGTGGTAGGCTTGACAATCGAACTAAATGTGTCATGATAATCCACTCCAGGTTGCTGATGAAAACCTTTGGCAACCAATTTGGCTTTATACCTATTAATAGAACCATCATGAAGTCTTTTAATATGAAAAAGCCACTTACAACAAATAAGATTTTACAAGGAAGTGGATGGAACAAGCTCCCAGGTTCCATTCCAAATAAGAGCATCAAACTCATCATTCATAGACTGTCTCCATTTAGGATCTTTAAAGGCTTGGTTAACAGTATGAGGTTAGATGTCAAATGGCTAAGAAGAATAACAGTGAGATTCAATTTGGTTAATGGTTTATGGATGTTATTTTTGGCTCTAGTGATCATGAGATGGATATTTTGATGAGTGGGTTGAGCTATGGTTAAGATTGGTAAAGAAGATATCTTAAGATTGTGCGAGTTTGGTGATAAACGATTGACCATTTGGTCATTTTATGATGGATGTTAACACTAGGGATCCCTTTACGGATACATATTAACAGAGCCACTGGAAGTGGGTATAATGTGGACTGGGGGAAGCCATGTGGAAATGATTTTTGGTGTAGGACAAGAAAGATGAGATTGGTGAGTGATAAAGGGAAAAGAGTTTTTAAGAAATTTAACATGATAAGAAATATATGTTTTAGTAGTGGATAGATCAAGATAGATATAGGCACTTTAGGTTGATAAGTAACTAAAAAAGACCTAAAGAGTGGAGCAAGAGTCAAGCTTATATTGAGAGTAAAGAGGAAGCCACGAATAATATAAGCAACCAAACACCTAAAATTTAGTGTAGTTAGGTAGAGATGCAAAGAATTTTTTAAAAGGAGATGAAAGTTATAGTGTGGGTATGGGCATAGGTTAATAAGATATACAACAATGGCAAAGGTGTAAGTTTAGTAAATTAGAGGCATCGATGCATGAGTGAGAAGAGATAGATCAGTTTCAACAATATGACGATGACGATGTTCAGAAAGATCATTATGTTATGGTGTATAAGGTGGTGTAATGAGATGGGATATACCATTGGTGGAGAGAAAACTATCAAGGCCCTGATATTCACTATAATTATTCGAATAGTGGGTAAAAATTTAGTGTTTTAAATTGGTTTTTGACTAATGCCTTGAAGCATACAAAGACATCATACATAAGGGATTTTTATTTAAGTGGATAATATTAAATATACAATGTATAATAATGATTAATAAAAACAACATAGTACTAAAAACCATCAATAGAATGAATAGGAAAAGTCCATACATCAAAAAAAGAGAATTTTAAAAGGATAGGAGGAAGTTAAGGTAGAAAAGGAAAATGGAATTTTATGACTTTTATTACTATGAACAGGCATTATAATGGGTGGGAGATGATAACGAACTAAAAAATGGTAAAGAAAACTTGGAAATAATATTTTTTTATAATAATAAATGATGGATGACTTAGTCAAGAGTGCCATTCAGATGAATTGGTATTGACACTAAAAAGTGCAAGCAACGGAGAAGAGGTAACTAAAGGGGATGATGTTGGCCACTCATATATGCCATCCTTTGGTTCACCCATCAAAAGGCTTGCCCTCATATTTAAATCCTTCACCTGAAAAGAAGAAGGTGAGAATTCAATAGAAACATGGTTATTAGTGAAAAATTAATAAACTAAAATTAAGTTCTTTTTTATAGAGGGAACACAAAGGACATTTTGTAAAGCAAAAGTGCAAGAGGTCATAGGTATAATGGTAAAACTAGTATGGGTGATGTGAAGGGTTGATCTATCACTAATAATAACATTATTAGATCCTGGATACGGGCTATAAAGAGAGAGGTTACTCAAGTTAGATGTATCATGGTGAGATGATATATTATCTAGTAGCTAGGTAGGAGTCTTATTATTATTGAGAGTAGCATGATTGGCTCGTGATTGCTAAGGTGTGGAGGGGTGATATCCCTAAGATACTTAAGGTTGAGGTGTTTGAGTTTGTTAATTAGTGACAAGCTAAAACATCGAGCATTGTTTGGTAATGTGTCCTTGAGTATCGCAGGCTTGACAATGACAAAAAATAAGGTTTAGATTGGCATTGATCATGAGGAAGAAGTGTAGTGGTAGGCTATGGGTGTGGTTGATGGTTGGGTGGTGGATGCTAATTTGGATGATTATAAAAGGTTATGGGATGGGCAGTTACTCACAATGATAGAGAAAATGATTTGGTGGTCTGAAGAGATGCTTCTTTATTGAGAAGTTTCTCATGGAGGTCAGCAAAAGAAATTAGCATATCTTGAGCATTAACTGCATTAATGATGGATTTATACTCAGTACTGAGTTCATCTAAAACCAGATAAATAAGATCCTCATCATTAAGTGACTTTTTGAGAAGTGCAAGCGCATCAGCACGAGTCTTTATCTCCTATATATATTCAATAATTGATTTTGAGCCCTTACTACATTGCTTTAATTGTTCTTTCAATTGTTTAATATGACCATAAGATGGTTTGGCCTAGGTATTGGCTAAGGTTTTCCATGCATCAAAAGTAGTGGTGGTGTGAGCAATAAGCAATTGTATAGAAATAGAGATAGCACTAAGGGGAGCACTAAAGATAAGATGATCCTGATATTTCCAGGTTATGTATGCTAGATTTAGGGATGTACCATTATTGGTAGTGATGGTGGGTGGTGTTGGAGGGTGAGTACCATCAATAAAGTAATGAAGATCATAACCTTCAAAAAGAGATTGGATTTGGAGACTCCATGTGACATAATTAATTGATGACAATTTGGTGATATTGGAAAGGTTGATAGTAAGGAAAGGATGTTTAGGATCCTAGGAGTTTTGGATGGTGATAGAGTCGGTGGAAGAAGAGGTTGCATCGAAAGCCATTGAAGAGAGCTGGATGATTATGGTATTTCCATAAAAAAAAATAGCCCAAAAGATCAGGCTCTTGATACCATATAGAAATATAAAGAATATTGAAAAATAATGGTTGCACACTTTATTTAATTAAGAATGAATACATATACACACACACACACACATACTAGGCACTACAGTAGGGCACCCAAACACTAAAATAGGAAGCTATCATAAAATTAGGGAACATAACTAATTACATAAATATTACAATTATTTATAACAAAATCTTGTATAATCAATATACTAATAGTTAAGACTAGAAGTTTATGATAAAATTGAAAAGAAAAGTAAAAGCTATATATTTATTTTGTAGTTGATACATAAAAAGGTGAAATTAATAAATAAAATTTATATCAACTTAATTATGAAAAATTATTAATTAAAAATAGAATAAAAGTGAAATTTGACTATCTAAATATGATCATCAACCTTCTAATACTATTATTTTCATATTTCTTTAAAACTTACATACTCTAACAATTGTAAAGAAAATTGGTAAAGCCATTAAAACATTTATTGATTTTGGTGTTCCTACCTTCGAAGAGCTAGGGCATAATTTTTATGTGTCTTAAAATGGAATTGATATTTATAAGACTTTGTTAAATACTAGGTGTCCCTATCACCACTCTAGAATTTCCCCAATATATGTGCAATTCAGTTCTCAAAATACATCACTAAATGCTCATATAGGTCACTATATATTAATGCTAAATAAAAGTGGCACTAAAGGTCCATGTTGATGATTTCATACTTTTGGAATAATCTACATTTGTCTCTTATAATTAATTTTCCAAACAACAAACACATAACTTGAACTAAAAAAATGTTGGATATCTTATTTTATCAGTTACAAAAAAATCATTTCTTTTTACCTCGACATTCTCTCAAAATGTAACGGCTAGTTTAAGCATTATGAGTACTTTAAGATGAAACTGCCAAGGTTTAGGTAATCCCCGAGCAATATTTTTACATATGTTTCTTGGTGAAATGTTTACGTACAACTATAATTTTTCTTATAAAAACTTTATATGATTATATTAATATAGAAGGTATTAGATGAAAGTTGGGTTTTGACTGTATTTATATTACTAGTTGTCATGGTCTTTTTAGAGGGCTTGCTTCATTATGGAACGTTGCTTCATAAAATTTCCTTTAATCTTCCTCACAAAATTTTCACAATTAAATTAATGCACTTTCCTAATTACTATCCTTGGAGTCATACGTCTTATTATGGTTTTCCAAAATCATGTAAGAGAAAAGAGTCATAGAGTCTTATTAAATACTTAGCTAATTTTTATTTTGGACCATGGTGTTTTTTGGCTAAATTTTATAATAAATTGGATTCTAATTAAAGGCAAGGTGGTCATGAACATGACCTTTAAATGTTAAATGACTTTCAAGAGATAATTCTTCAATGTGGACTTTTTTGGATGTTGATTATATTGGTTATTAATTTACTCAAGGGAGAAGTGGAGCTTGAAGTAATTTGGTAAAAGAATATTAGATAGGCACTAGTCAATAAGGTGTTAACAGTCTCTTTAGCTAAAAAAAAGTAGTATTAACCATTTGCATGATCAATTTCTAATTAACCATGGTATTGACTTCAAAAATCAATGTTAAACTTCTAAATTATATGTTTGAGTGTGTATTTAAGTTAGGTTCAAAGCTGTACTCATTGTGTAATGGTAGAAGTAAAAATAAAGCTAAATTAAGGCAATTGGACACACCTCAATTGTGACCAATCATGAGGAGCACTCATGAGCAAAAGGGGATTAATTTCAAGTAATTTGAAGGAGAACTCCTGACAAGTCCTACTTATAATCATGAGGATATGCTCACGACCGTGAATAGGCTTATCACAATCTAGATCAAGCTTCAATAATTTGTTTTTCAAAGTTGACTTTCATGAACACCTTATAACTATGAGCATCTCCATAAGTGCTTAGAGACCCTTTGTAATCATTAGGTTAAGCTACAAAATTTTTTTCAACACTCTTTTGAGCTATAAAAAGCTAAATTGCATTTAATGAAGAATACAAAAAATGGAGTTCAAAGTTATTGTTCCTAATAGCTAGTTTTCACTTTCATATTAGTAATACCTCTTGATATCAAATTTAAGAGGTTGGATAAGTTATTGAGAGAACTTATTATACTTTTTAGAGCTTTGTAATTTTCATTTTCAAAATTTGTGTATATAATTCTTGTGAAAATTATGGAGTGTTATAGTTGAAAGGAATTCATCTTCTACACATTCTTTAGGTTAGGTAAAGGGGTAGTGAGAATTTAAGTCAATGAATGTTTAATTGTGAGCCTTAAAACACTTAAGCTTATAGATTAAAGAGTGAGGTAGGTCAAAACTATTATTTTGATTGTAAAAATTAGTATTGAGTCTTGAAAGACACTTATATAATTTATGCTTGCTAGATTGGAGTTATAAATGTTGCAAGCAAAAGATGTCAATAAAACACAATAACTATTTTGTCATTGTAAGTCAATTGGATCCAATACAAATGCATTAGCTCAATATATTGGGCAAAAGATTGATAAAAGGAAAACCAAGGGCATGGACGTTGTTTGGAATTGATAAAATATTCAAGGGCTTGAATTTGTTCTTCAGAAGGAGGAGTTTCATTGTTCTTAATTAATATATGAATATTATATGTTGTTGATGCTAAAACCATAAACTTGTTTAACAATTTTTCTTTTTATCAAATCCTCATAAAATTATAAACAAATAGAAAATAAAATACATCAAATTTTTTATTGAAAAAAGTTACTTTACTCATCAATCACCCAATCAAAATTGTTGCTCAATATCATAATATTCAAAGTAGATGAAAAAGTTATGCCCTACCTAATCATGGACTGATTTTTGGTTAATTTTTGAATGTTACTTGGAAAATTTAAGAACCGAAGAATCAATTAAAACCCAAAATTTTTTTTTGAATATTTGCATGATCAAGTGTTAATCTTTTCCTATTTTGACTTTAACAAATATTTTTGGATCACTAATGTTCTTTATTTATGTGATTATAAGCATAGGTAGAAAATTACATTCATTGAAAGCTAAGTTAATTGACTGACCTTTGTAACATGTGTAAAGACATTGGAATCACATTTGAAGTCTTCAAAGACTCTAAACATGTTCCTTTATGCATGGGAAATGAACCAAGTGCAAATGAGTGTGTTCGGATGCAAAATGGGCAAGTTTTCAATGCTCAGGGTCTAGCCTACCCTCATTGTCTACGCTCAAGATCCTAACTCCTCATGCCTGGAATGAGAGAAAGAAGGTTGCCATGCTCGGGACCCTAACTAGACCTTGAGCATATACAATGGACATCTTTGCAAATAACAAACATATTTTTTAAATGCTTAGGACCCTAAGCATCTAAAATCCTGCAAAAGTTAAATTTTGAATTAATTAAAGGAAAGAGGTGTTAGAGACATAATTAATAGTTATTTTTTAAGCTTAATATATATGTGTGTGTATGTGCACTCTAGAGTTATGATAAGAAGAACAACACATTACATTACTATTTAATTATCAAAAACTCACCAAGCATTCATTAAGCTTTAATTTTCTTTCTATCAATGTTCATTGTATTGATTAACTCTTATAAAAGTTGGCTGTGTGATAAAAATATGACTTCATCTTCATCTATAAAGAGATTAGAAAATAAGTGAGGTACATTTCTAATAAAATTAGTTTAAGTGTTTAGCAATTAAAACACTTGGGAATCAGTTTAAGAGTGAGCCTAGAAACTCTTGGTTGTTAAGTTAAAGAGTTAGCCTAAAAAACTCTTGGTTATAAGGTTGAAGAGTGAGTCTCAAAATCTTACATAATCTCAATCTTGTGAATAAGATTATGGTATTTAAAAATCCTAACTTGGGGATAAGTTAGATGAAGATGTAAGATTTTTAAGAATCCGAACTCCTTAAATTCTTGTTTTCACTGTTCTTCCTATATATTCTTTTTCAATTCTTGTTCATTCCTTAAATTCATTTTAATTTTTTTAAGTCCTTCATTACCCTTATT